>CM066924.1:25097279-25798623 GCA_033964015.1 Scolanthus callimorphus
GTGGCAAAGGTGTCATTTTGAATATCTAATTGAGACGAAGGGGAAAAATGCAAATCAGGTCTTTCTTGATGGATTTCAACTTCAACAGATTCAGTCGATGTAAAACTGGACGGTTAGCACACACGGGGGATGCTGAAATGCGCATAGTTTCCTTTGCCCTCCGCGGTTTCCTCGCCTGGTAGGTTTAGCTTTGAAATACCGAGTTCTATAATACGCCTCCATAGGTCGGGGTTAAGTCTTGGGTTACCCACCGACAAAGAAATGAACTTCAGAGCCGATCTAGTGTAGCCAAGCGCCATTCGAGGATCGTTAGTTTATGTTTGTGTTCTCAAGACATGGATGAATGACTATGTTGACGATTGGATGACGACAAATGATTATTGGTATGGGCGAAAGAGAGCGCGAGTATAAATGATAAAGGGATAACTATGTTTCATGGCATAACATTGAAATGTAGAAATAAAATGCTAAACAAAACAGAGTAGAATCATATCGCCTAAATTGATATCAACAGTTATGCAGTGAGGAGTTTCCCTGCACGTTCCTGTATGTAATCTGTAAGAGAACCATTTAGGTTTGAATGTCTCTGGTGCTTTCGGTTACGCGAACTGAGTTATTTTTAGTTTCTGTGGGAGATTTCAAAATGGCGGCGATGGCGGCTTTGTCTCTCGCTTAAGAAATATCTTGAATTAGAACTTAGGTAAAAGTGAATCTTTTCCAACAAAAACACCCCATTGTCGAGTTCATTCCACCTCCCCTTCAGGTCTGTGAACTTTTTTTGGCGGCACAGCTTGATCAGGGCTAATTATATAAGCGGAGTCGGAGTGCGGACACGATTTCTCTTAAGGTATTAATAAATAGATTCAAAGCTGATTCCGCTAAGAAAGTAGCACGAAAGAAGCGATGTCGCAGCGACTACCGACTGAACGCTTTGGCGGAATCTACCGACTGAACGCTTTGAATATACTTGAATTCTATGATATCTAGTCCTCAATTTACACAAAAAAGAAATATCATAGAAATTTGTTATATCACGCCACAGAAAATACAGCCAATCAGAAAACAGGAATGGCGTTGTATATTCGACGATATTCCACTCAATTTTCCATCGTGCATTGCGTTACGTCAAAAATACAAGTGACACGTGGGATATTCTGCAGAATGCCACTCGAACATTGTATCACTAGTATGTAATCTGCCTCGTGTTGGATATGTTATTTTGTATCCGTCTGGTGTTCGATATATTATTTTTAATCTCTCTTTTGTTTGATATATTATTTTGCAATCTGCCTCGTGTTTGATATGTACCTGTTCCGTAACGAAGAGTAGTCACGTGACAAGCTAGCACTGGAATTTGAGCCAAATTTTTCAAATAAAAATGGGGAGTACAAGGAAAATATAGGATACTGCAAATTACCATTCATTTTGCTCCTTTCCCAGAGTACTTTAAGGAATAGTTTTTGAAGTTTGGAAAAACCTTTCAGAACGTGAGATATCCTGCAAAACAGGTCACGTGACCTAATTTGCATATGAGATTTTCCTAAATATCTCCTTCCCAAGTAGCGGTAGCAACCTGCAAAGTCTATTTCATATAGCTACCCTAACCCTCTCATAAATAATATATATTTCACTTAACTATTTTAAAGGAGCCTACGCACCCTGCCCATAATTCCCGCGTTGTTATTGTTTACATACGGGACATCATACACGGTAGCGTCCCAAGCGTCTCGGGCATGCAAAGCGATCTCTAGTCACAACGCGCTTCAAAGATTTATTTCTGTTGGAGCGTTTGAGGTTTACAAAATATGGACGAGTACGAACCAAGCGTAGCTGAGTCAAGCATGAGTGTAGACATCGAGGGGACAAGTTACCACGAGAGAAACGAGTAAAGTTTGCTATTTCGATGCCGTTGGCGTTCGTATTGATTCTCAATGTTTGCGATAACTCGCTGTATCAGCTCGTCCGCAAACGCACTGTTATCCACCCCAGCAAAGCCCAGCGTCTTCTTTGCTGCTTGCCACCTTTGATATGTCGATTTCTTGAAGACCAGATGGTGATTTTGCTCCTTTTTGAGCGGCCGTCCCTTCCGAGGAAGCGATGACTTCCTGGTCGACATGAACTCTAAGGCTTTTAACGCATCCAAAAAAGCTTCAATTCTCAAAATAATACTTCAGATGTCAAGTATATTGATTTTAGTCTTGAAAAAGGTTGTTTTCTGTAAGATTTGGCCTGCGATTGCGCTAGATTGGAAAGATGCTTGTAGGTAATCTACCAACGAGTACGCGTTCTCAACGAAAATGGCGGACGGCTGGCACGCGCGGGGAGTTATGGGTAGGGTGCGTATGGTCCTTTAATGCTAAGTACTCCCCATTTTCGAAAATTCATTTTAGCTGCCTTAAGGTCACGTGACCCTTGAAATGAAATTTTATCCCCATCAAAATGTCACGGGTCTTGATATGTACCTCCATAAACAGATGAACATGATATGTCAAATAGCAAAAGTGCTATTGCAAAATATAATTTTATGCTATTTTATTCGAAAGCCAAGCCTTAATTCACCTGAGCGGACACGAATTTTATAAATAAAGCATTGATGAATAAAAGATTACGTTTATATCGTTTTAATAAAGCATTGATGAATAAAATATAACGTATTTATCGCTGTTGATATAAACGTAATATTTTATTCATCAGTTGATATGAACGTAATATTTTACTCATAAGTTTTCAAACAAGTCCAAAGGTTGACAGTCCAGGATATTGCCTATATAGGAAGCAGATTTGTTTTGTGTTGTAAACAAACGAACAGCCAATGAGATGCGAGCTTCGGTAATGACGACATCGTTTCTATGGTAACTATCCCTTTTGGTTCAAGATCTGTATTCAAACAAAGATGGCGGCGGGCAATGGTAATAGAAGATTCGCTTTGATTCAAGGATATTATAAAAACACGCCAGTGAATATGTAGTCATTGTGTTTTTAAGCAAATTGTTATTCAAATGATGGATCTTCAAGGAATCCAATCAAATTTATTCGTTTAAAGAAGGTCAACAAGTCAGAGGGTTTCGCGCTGGTCGTGAGCGATTGATATTCATCCTCGACACAGCTGACTTCCCAAACTAAACTCTTCAAGCTTCTCCCTCAAAGTCACAAGTCTTTGGTATTGATTATTATATCGACAGAAAGGCAGATAGACCCGGGGGATAATTATACGATTGGCCAGTATCGGTGGCATCGCGTTTTCTCCTGGAGGCCCGTGAACCAGTGAATAATTATTCGAGATGTGTTAGTTCGTGTTTTGTTCCTCGTATTGCGATATAACCTTACATTTCTAGTCACTTTGCGGATCAGTGTACATCAAAGTAAGGGCAACGAACCACACATCTACTTTTGTGTGGAAAATAGGCATCCGTATCACAAAAATGCCATATCGAGTATGATTAGAGTAAGCTTCTGCAGTATTTAAAAACCTTTACACTCTAACTTAAGTTATCTAGTTCAATTTTCCTCCTGTGTGTTTTCTTCACGAACTATAAGCTTAAGTTTTCAATTTGTAAAAGATGGCAAAGGCTTGCAAACTAATGCATTGCTTAGAGAAAACACATCTAGAATAGTAAGGTATGGTACTTAATATTATTATTAAACACACAATGTTTACAAGATCTTAATGCCAAATAGACATGTAGTTTTAATATGCAGAGCAACAAAATTGTGTTCCAAAGTTTGTCAATATTGTTTATCCTTTTGCAGTATATCTTTGACATTTACACTTCTGGCTCTTCCTCCAATTTGCTCATGAATGTTTTCACCTACAAAATAAATATAATAAAAAATGTAAAATGAGATTGTCAAACCCTTATAAGAGTAGTTTCTGTTTTCTAGTATCAGAGATAGGCTACTACAAGAAGTTTGATAAGTTTCGTTGTGTAGCTAGGCATCCAACCAAACATCAGAGTTTGGGTAGCTAACAGAGTGGATTTCAGATGACGGCCGTGAGTAATTCGCAATTACTTTGAAGGAAACCTATGCGTTTTATTCAGAATTGATGTAATTACTTTGCGATTGGTTTCAATACAGTCAATGAAAACCGCTCTCATGAGAACTTTGATAACTAAAATCATGCGCACATGACTATTATATGCCCATCTTCAGTACTTAAGGTTCACGAACATATTTTCGAGTTTCATGGTCGATATCTACCTCGCGATGATGGTCGAGAAGCTGAGGCGAGAAATTATTTTATTCACCTGAAACCCTCTTGCTCAGTCAAATCGTATCAGGTTGAGCAGAAAATGCGTATTCTCTTACCAAGGTCCTGTTAATTAAGACTAACAGCCGACCGTCTCACAAACCAAAAACAAAAATCGCGGCCCATCGCGGCCCAAGCGTTTGAAAGCACGAAACTTCACACGATCACTTCAAACATAACTTGAACCTCAAAAAATAAGCCTCTACAATGAAATAGCAACTCTGGAAAATGAAGAAATCTGCGACCAATTGGAGAATATTGAAGCAACAAAGTGATGACCGTGGAAAGCACGTAAGTTTGAAATATGCTCGCCGCTTACCGTTGCGTGGCTCAATCGAGTTGAAACTTTCCAAGATGGTGGCTCGAGAGCTTCGCTAGCTATTTACATAATCCAAACTGGCAAAGGTTTCTGGGAAAGCATTAAAAAAGCATTGTTTCTGGTTGCGGCGCTCGCGGATTCGCAAGGAGAGCTCAGGAGTGATGACGTCATCTTGAATCCAATTAAACCTGCTTCCTATATAGGCAATATCCTGGACTGGTTGAAGGGGACCACTAGTGAAGTTCAAGTAGGGCCTTCTCTCTAGTGCAGTCCCTGAAAAAGGCTGCATCTGGGAGACTATATGTTGTTTTAGTCCGCCTAGCTCCACGTGGGACATGACATTTTGTAGCAAGCATGCGCAGAAGGTATCAGCCCTGTCCCACATAGATCTAGCCGGACTAAAACAACATATAGTCTCTCAGGTGAAAGCCTTTTTCAGGTACTGCCCTAGAGAGAAGACCATATTTGGACTTCACTAGAGTGGTCCCCTTCAGCCTTAGGACTGAGGGGTTGCACCGGAAGGTGTCTGATAGAGAATGCTAATTGGTCCAATTAGTATTCTATATCAGACAACTAGCCATTCTTTATCGGGGGATACAAGTAGTGTCACCTGATACGAATCCACTGCAGAGATTGGATAAGCACCCTATGAATAAGGGATGAATTTGACAAATCATTTTGTCAACTGTTTCATATTTTATGTTATTTCGTAACCTCTCGTGTTTGATGTATTATGTCGTAATTTGTCTCGTGTTGGTAAATTATTTTGCAATCTGTCTCTTGTTTGATATATTATTTTGTAATCTGTCCCGTGTTTCATTGCGAGCGAGCGTTAGCGAGCGAGCATACTAATCTTTACAAGTCCTAACGCGCGCAGAGCATTCTGGGATAGCTGCAAGATGATATCTGTGCAGCGTTGAGATTTTTCGTCTGGATGACTGGAACAATGGGATAATCGATATCCAATCGATATCAGCTGGGGGTTGCCTCAGCGGGGGGTCACATTTTCAAGATGGCGGCTGCGGCGGCTACGCGATGGTAAACTCTGGTTCTTCGACTTAAAAACTGTTCTCTCAAGCCCCGAGAGCGGACTTTTGTTTCTAGGTAGGTTCTTCCTTTCTTTCACTTGCAATTTTAATCTCCCGTTATTATATTTTATACCACTTGACCTTTTGTCCCGGAGTTTTTGCTGTGTTTCAACGATAGATTCCACGGCAACCAAAGTACATTTCGCTTTCTCTCCATAGGCATAGGACTGACCTTCCCTTTTCATAATGAATGCCAAGCAAGACAAGCATATTATGCAGGAAGGTTGTGATTACAATAGATGGTATACAAGCAGCGACAAGCAGACAACAGTTATCGAACCTTATAGCTGATTCCTGACACAATCATTGAAACAGAATTCATACTGGATTGTTTCAAATTAATATAACAACACGATCAACCTCTAAACATCCTAAGGCTTTAAATAATTTTGAGATCTGTGGAAACTCCATACAATGGTTGTGACAATTGTACTAAACAGTCTATTGCATTTGCACTCCACTTGACTGTATGTATGAGATAAACACCATGCGGAACATGTCACTACTACATTACAATCATGACAAATGGCACTACTATTGCAAATGCCAGGGGCAAATTGCTTGGTTGTTTGGTTGTTTCAAGAAAGTTTACGCAAGACTTCAGGTATTTTTTCTGTTAAAGTTAACGTATAGTTCTGTTCACCTTGAATTCTGAAATAAATTTGATGGTTGTTTTATGAGTCAAACTGGTTTGTTCTTTTCTTTGGTCTGCATTTGTTCATCTCATTATTATTAATAGGGAGTATGTTTTTACAACCATTTCACGAAGATTTGCTGACTTTAGGCCTGGTTGCCATATAGTCTTATCTGTCATATCAGTGGACAGTGAAACAATGGAAATTGGAATTATTCTTTTGTTTCACGGTTGACTGATACGACAGATAAGACTATATGGAAACTAGGCCTAAGAGGAACAAGACAATTCCCATGGGTACTTGAAAGAAAGGATTTTAGAAATAAACTTGATTGATTGAGTGATGTTTTTTATGTGTGCTAAGTTTTGAGTTTTTCCTTTTCTTTCTGTAGACTCATCCAAAGAATATAATTCCAGCAATGTTATAACTAGCTAGCCAAAGAAACTGCTAAGTGATTGCAATTGCAAGCACATTATTTGTGAATAATATAACAAGAAAATCTGAGGGATAAATCGAATAATATTACTGGTAGGATCTGTATTAATCTAAGGCATAAGAAAATTAAATTAAAAGTTATTTCTGAAATTAAGAAAATTTTGTTTATCAGTTTTTTTCTGTATTTTTGCAATTTGTTGCATCTCCATTTTTGGTCTGAATTTCTGGCAAATTACATTCACACCAAGTGAATGTTTATCTCCTATTCAGTCACCTCATTAAGCTGCATCACATAGACAATATTATGCCATTTGGAGATCTTTGAGTGATAAAATTTATAAATTTTGAGCAAACGATGATCATATTTTTTAGCTACCAGTGGTCATATATGGACATCATGACAAATCGGTATTAAACAAGATGACAAAAGAAATCATTTGCCTTGGATATTGCTCTTCTGATGATTTCTACAGAGGAGGCACATTCTCTATTGCCGCGAGCACTTCACTTTCTGTTAGAAACTTCTAGTATATTATTTTAAAATCAGTCTCGTGTTTCACATATTATTTTACGAAAGAAATACCTGAGAATTGTTGAGGATTATAAAGGAAAGATACGGGTGTACTGTCGTGTCAGACCTCTAAGCCGAAGTGAAATGGATATGGTAAGTACTTTACGAAGGTGAGAGAGATGGATCAGCAACTGCATAATTTAACTTCTTCGGGCTTTTATTTTGTTGCTCCCTATCGTACTTCCCATAATTGGTTTGCTATAATGTTTTTGTTATTGACTGAAAGCTGCATAATCAATTAGAACTTGATATGCCTAGTGCTTATCGAAAATCTCGCTGCAAATTAGGCCCTAGAAATTCGACTTCACGTTATATTTTTATTTTACTCAATACATCTACTTATATTACTCTTTAATTAAAGAACAAAAGTACTTTCCGCGTGCTCTCTGCATTCTTACAAACACGAGGGGGATGTTGGGAGAACAGATCAAAACTTGAAAGACACGAGCCGAAGGCGAGTGTCTTTCAAGTTTTATCAGTTCGACCAACATTCCCCAAGTGTTTGTAAGAAACCAGAGAGCACGCAGAAAGTATTTTTATTGCTTTTAGAAAATAACATACACACGCGCGACAGCGTTGTGGGCCATTCCATTTAATATCCGCACCCCCCCTACGGAAGAGGCCGTTTTGGCTTCTGACCCCCTCGGAAATTTTCGTTCGTGCCCCTCGGAAATACCTATTGAAGAGTATCTTTTTTGTTCTAACCCCCTCGGAAAGTACCCACGGAAGAGTGTGTTATTACCTTTTACCCCCTCGGAAAGAGAAAGACACTGCCCCCTCGGAAATACCCACGGAAGAGTTCCTCCTGATAGCAAGCCCCCTCGGAAATACTCTTCAAAAGCATATACCCCCGGAAATAACCACGGAAGAGGTGTTTCTCATACCAAACCCCCTCGGAAATACCCACGGAAGAGTTGCTCCTGATAGCAAATCCCCTTAGAAATACTAACGAAAAGCACATACCCCCCGGAAATAACCAAGGAAGAGTTTCTTCTTGTAGCCAACCCCCTCGGAAAAAAATAACAAAAACCAGATACAAATATAAACCTTTAACCTTACCCGGTCAATGCAAAGCTAGGGTTGTTGTTATTAACCCTAAACCTAAGCCTAACATGTAGCCCTAAGCCTAATGTAGCCCTAAGCCTAACATGTAGCCCTAACCCTAAACCTAACCCCAACCCTAATAACCCTAACCTAACCCTAAGCCTAACAATGTAGCCCTAACCGAACCCTAAACATTCGCTGAGATTCACTCAGTCACGTGCAGGTTAGCGACAAAACTTCAAAGACAAAACTTCCGAGTTTTAAATAAACATGAATATTCGCTTAGAAGCTAGAACAGCGAAAGTGTTTGAGATGATCGTAGTTTGTCAGCCAACATTACTTTTTAGTGATCTGGCGAGCACTAAGAATCCGGTTTCCTTCGACAAACTGATTAAGGTCTCTGTAAACCCGTGAGTACTCTGGTGCCAGGGTGAAGTTTCCGTGTTTTCGAACCAAGTTTGAAGTCGTATTTAGGTTAAGTATTTAACTTGAAAGTTAAAATTCGCATTTTTCTTCCAATTTTCAAGATCGTTGACAAGCAACATTTAGAGGTACTCAATCTTTACTCAAACCAAGACTTCCGAGGTTTCTTTAGCCAAGTGAGTAATATGTATTCTCATTAAACTTCGTGGGAACTCTCCCTAAGCTAAGGTTAGAGTTTTTAATGAGAATAGATTATAACTCGGAAGCCATGTATGGCTTGAGAAAATATTTTTGAACTCGCTCTAAAATGTTGGCTGTAAAACTATCTAGAAAACGTTTGTGCACTCTCAAATCAAAATGTTTGCTAAATAAACCAAGAAAATCCGAATTAGATTTCTACTCGTGAGAAGTCAAAATATTTACGGACTAAAATAAGCAGTTGAAGAAAAGATTTTTGCCCTCGATGCAGCTCAAAATATTCCCTTCTCACAGGCCTGACTTTTCTCTGCAGTGAAATGCAGAGAAAAGAGGCCTCTGCTAGCAGGGAACTCAAAATGTATTGACTCCGCAAAACCCTAATCAGTTTGTCGACGGAAACCGAACGATTCTTTGTGCTCGCCAAATCACTAAAAAGTAATATTGGCTGACAAACTACGATCATCTCAAATACTTTCGCTGTTCTAGCTTCTCAGCGAATATTCATGTTTATTTAAAACTCGGAAGTTTTGTCTTCGTAAAGTTTTGTCACTAACCTGACTAAAAACCTGTACGTGACTAAGTGATCTCAGCGAATATTTAGGGTTCGGTTAGTAGGCTTAGGGTTAGGCTAGGGTTAGAGTTTTTAATGAGAATATATTTTTTGAAACAGGTTGGATGTTTATCGGGCTCGACAAAAAACGCTCGTCTCCAGACAAACACGTTGGCGATGCATTCCTTCGCACGAAATCAATCATGCGTTGTCGCTTCCAAAGAAACTCGTTAAAAATTGAGGAAATACTTACACACTGATTTGTATTTCTTACCTCATAAAATTAATAGAAAACACGAGCAGATGGCTGTTCTTGTGTTTTAGTTTGAAAATTTTCCAAATTAAAATATAAATAATAAACGCTCTACCTGTTTCGGTATATAACCAGGGAGTTCTGATATAACTCAGAAGCCACGTATGGCTTGAGAAAATATTTTTGAACTCGCTCTAAAATGTTGGCAGTAAAACTATCTGGCTAATTATACAGAAGATGTCGGAAGGCAGTTTGACTAGAAAACGTTTCTGTGCACTCTCAAATCAAAATGTTTGCTTAATAAACAAAATAAACCAAGAAAATCTGAGTGAGATTTCTACTCGTGAGAGCTCAAAATATTTACGGACTAAAATAAGCATTTGGAGAAAAGATTTTTGTCCTCGATGCAGCTAAAAATATTCCCTGCTAGCAGACATTTCTCTGTAGCGAAATGCAGAGAAAACAGGCCTCTGCTAGCAGGGAATTCAAAATATTGACTAATCTATATATTAATACCGTAAGGAAAATCGTGTCGACACCCGCTCCGCTCAGCCCTGAAGCTGTGCCGCCAAAAGAAGTTCTCCCACAGAAACTAAAAAAGAACTCGGTTCGCGCAGCCGAAAGCACCATTGACATTCAAACCTAAATGGTTCTCTTACAGATTACATACAGGAATGTGCAGGGATAATTCTAACTTGAAAGATTTGAGCTGAGAAAAATTTTCATTCAAGTTTCAACAAACGTACACACTACATTGCTTCCCACGTACACACTACATTGCTTCCCTCGGAGCACGCGCTAGGGCCAGTTTTAGACGTCGAACTTAATTCTTGTCGCACTAAATGTCAATTTGCCATTGTTTAGTTAGTTAGAGCTATTGTCTTGAGCTCATTTGCATTAGGACGGCACTATCTGCCGTGCCAACGCCGCGCTACTGCCGTGCTAAATTAGAATTTTGAATCCTTCCAGCGCTCCCAAAATCAGGGCTGAGATCTTCTCCATTACAGGGTCTGGATGGGGTTAACCGACTAGCGACAAACGGCCTAAAAAATAACCGACTACCGACAAAACGGGGAAAAAGTTACTGACTACCGACAAAAAAATATTTACTGACTACCGACAATATATGATTGCCCGTATTATAAACTCTTCATTTCTATCGTCAACATACATAAATCCTAATTTATATTCTTGCGAACTCGGCTATCTACTACACCAGCGCTTCTATATAAAGCCCTGGCCAAACGAAACACAAGTTCACACAAGTCGATGCAAGTTGTGACTTGCACAGACTTTTGACTTTTGTTCACTTGCGCTGAGATTCAAGTTTTCACAAGTTAGGGGCCGACCATTTGACTTGGGGGGGGATGAAAAAATAGCCTGCAAGCTACGTTCCCCAGAAAAGAATTCATGCAAAAGCAGAAGAGTAAAAGAAAAAAAATATGCGATTGTGCACCCTGTATGCGGTAACTTCACATGCCGGGCTCTAAATTTTCGGCGCGCTTCGCGCGCAATAGAGTTTACTTGAACTTTCCCAACAACCTTCCTGGGTTTTTATTACTGTGCCCCCCAGTTTTTGGAGGTTTGCAACCGGGTCCGGGTTTTATTGTTACGGCTCCCGTGTAGCTTATCATTGTGTGGGTAAGAGAAACGAGTACTGAAAAGGCTAGGACATTTTTTTAAATCTCTTTTTATCATTGAGATATACTAAAATAATTTATATTCGATGGCTAAAAGAAACATAAAACACGGACAAAGGATATAACAGATATAACGTCTCCAAAACAAAATATACACAAAGGACTTTTTTCATTTCAAATGTTTCTCCTTCTGTTAATTCTGCCAATGTGTTTGCAGCAGCCATCTCACACTTCCCTGCTGCCGGTAAATAAACTACAGTCGAAGCTCTCTGAGCGACCGCTCTCGTAAGCGACCACGATCCATGGCTTAATCCCAGTTTGAATTGTCATATAAACTCTGTAATTACAAGCTCTCGTTAGCGACCACGTTATGTGTGCGACCAGCTCCGTTAGCGACCACGATGTCACCAAATGAGATTTTCTATTGTTTTTACGTTCTCATGTGCGACCGCAATGGTTTTTGTCTTCCAAAATTCAGTTAACATGAGTTAACTATCATTTTCCATGCATGGTAAAATTTCATTTATGCTGTTAAGCGCTTTTTAACAGCTGTACTTTATGAAGAATCTCTGACCGTATATACATAGTCAAATCTACAGCGTCCTGGTCAGATAAGGTTTCATAGATTTGGTCATTGCAAGTTCTGGTAAGCAACCAACACCCACTTTTCTAGTATGTGACTGCCAGTGGTCACTTTATACGAGAACCCTTCTCGAAAGCAACCAGCTCTGTTAACGACCACAATTTTCAATCCCCGAGGTGGTTTCTTACGGGAGCTTTGACTGTAGCAAATGCTGCTGAATAAATTTAAATTGTTCGCCAATCAGGGGGCTCGAATCCCTTTATTTACTGGAAAAATTATGCTACTTCAGGAACCAATCAGAGCGCGCGAAAGTGACTATTTACTGATTTGCAGCGCTTACTACTCAGAAAAATGCAAAATATCTTAAAAGAGACTCCAACGTAGAACCTGAGAGTAACTAACAAGGTTTTTAATTTTCAATTTTACTACTTTTTAATTATTAACTTAAATTTACCGACTACCGAAAATTTTAACTGACTACCGACAAATTACCGAAATTTTAACTGACTACCGACAAATTACTGAAATTTTAACTGACTACCGACATGCGGACCCCCCCATCCAGACCCTGCACAAACGTTTTCTAGATAGTTTACAGCCAACATTTTAGAGCGAGTTAAAAATATTTTCTCAAGCCATATACATGGCTTCCGAATTATATTTTAAATCTATTCTCATTAAAAACTCTAACCCTAACCTAACCCTAAGCCTAACAATGTAGCCCTAACCGAACCCTAAATATTCGCTGAGATTCTCAGTCACACGTGCAGGTCAGCGACAAAACGTTACAAAGACAAAACTTCCGAGTTTTAAATAAGGGGTGGACCATTAGAAATTGGGGGAGGGGGTGGGGGGGGGGGGGTGGCACTTTTTTTGTGCATGAATTTTTTTTTCGGGGATCAGGTTGTGCAAGAATTTTTTTTAGGAATTTATATCATGTTTTTTACTAGCTTGGATCTCTGCACGATTTTTTTTTTTGAAGGATTGGCCTTGCTCGAATTTTTTTTTGGGAATTGCCTAACCCAGGGAGTTGTGAGAGCTGGCTTCCGAGTTACATATTTACACATACTAACGTAGAAATTGCGCGGACACAAAAATCTATTCTCATTAAAAACTCTAAGGCACCGTCCACACTACGCCGGCTAAATTTCCACCGAAACCGGATCTTTTCGAAAACGCTGCCGAAAGTGGATAAATGTGAAAACGCCGGCTACGCGTTTTAGTGTGGACGGCGAAAACGGAGCTTTTCGAAAACGATGACATCATGTCACACGGCTGCGAGGAATTTATGAACGTGGGCTCTCGTTTTTCTTTTGGCGCATGCGCTAAGCTGACTTTTTTGTGCGTTTTCAAATTTAGCCGGCGTAGTGTGGACGGAAAACTTTTGCTCCGTTTTTGAGGCAAATTAGCCGTTTTCAAATTTAGCCGGCGTAGTGTGGACGGTGCCTAACCCAACACTACGCTAACCCTAACCTAACCCTAACCTAAGCCTAAACCTAAGCCTACCCCTCCTCCCATATGTTTTGGTCGGTGATTATCGTCGTATCTTTTAGGGGTTAAAATCATGGGGGTTTCTTTTAGAGAGATTGGTATCTTTTAGGGCCGAAATATGTGTCCAAATTGTTTTGTCATATGATTACTTCTAAAAACTGTGCAAGAAAGGGAGATCACTCGATGAGAAGACGATAAATTAAAAAAACAAACACGGAAATTTATTGATGAGTATCTTTTACATGTTACCTGTCTCCTTCGCGCCTACTTTGCACATAAGGCCTCATCTTTTGGCGTATTGTTGGGTTAGAGATAGATTTTTGTGCCCGCGCAATTTCCACGTTATTGTGTGTAAATATGTAACTCGGAAGCCAAGGTTTGGGAAAGGATTTTTTAACTCGCTCTATAAAGTGTTGGCTGTAAAACTATCTGGCTAAATATAGATATCGGAAGGCAGTTTGACTAGAAAACGTTTCTGCTCTCTCAAATCAAAATGTTTGCTAATAAACCAAGAGAATCCGAGAGAGACTTCTACTCGGAGAGCTCAAAATATTTACGGACTAAAATAAACATTTGGAGAAAAGATTTTTGTGCTCGCTGCTCAAAATATTGACTCAAAACCCAAAACAGCTTGTCGAGGGAAACCGAACGATTCTTTCATTCTTTCAAGCGTGCGAATGCTTGATACGCCAGACACAGTTATCGGAACCGAGTTTTGTCTTTGTAAAAAGTTTTCTCGCTCACCTGCGCGTGTGACTGAGAATGGCTATAGTTTCTCAGCGAATACTTAGGGTTAGGTTAGCCTGAGTTAACCGCGTACCAACAAGACATATTTTCCCTCATAATTTTCTCTCGTCGTGCGACGCCCACTCAAAATCAAACGATTTGACTCAAATCTTTTGATTTTGAGTGAGGCTAGGGTTAGGTTAGGGCTAGGTTAGGGTTAGGGTTAGGGTAAAAAATTACTTGAGCCACGCCATGGCCCGCTATGTTTGGTATCTTTTAGGGGTTGAAACTGAAAATTTTCCGACGATCATCCCCGACCCAACAATATGGGAGTCCCCCTCCGCCCCGTTGCCTAACTTCAATAAGGCAGACGTTTAACGAGAATACATATTTACTCAACTCGGAAGTCTTGGTTTGAGTAAAGATTGAGCTACCTCTAAATGTTGCTTGTTAACGATCTTGAAAATCGGAAGAAAAGATTTCTATTCGCGCAACTCAAACTGTTCTAAAATGTTGGATGTAAAAGGCGATCTGAGTTGAGAAAATATTTCTGTTCGTTGGCTAAATAAACCTGCTTACGGTAAAATATTGGCTCAAAACCTAAAACAGTTTGTCGAGGGAAACCGGACGATTCTTTGTGCTCGCAAATCACTAAAAAGTAATGTCGGCTGACATACTACGACAGGTTTAAAATATTTTCAGTGTCCTAGTTTCTCAGCGAATATTTTAGCTCTAATTCTCCCCAAAACGCAACTCTGCCTGGTCTGCCTAACGAGAATGAGAATAGATTATTGTGCCCGAACAATTTCCCTAACCAAATATTCGCTGAGCAACTATAGCCGTTCTCAGTCACACGCGCAGGTGAGCGAGAAAACTCAGAAGTCATGGCTCGAGAAACGATTTGTCAATTCGCTCTAACTTACGACTATCTGTTAATTAAATATTGAAAGGCAGTTTAAGAAAAATTTTCTCTTCTCGCAAATGAAGTGTTGGCTCAATAAACCAAGAAAATCCGAGAGAGATTTCTACTCGCGCCGCGTACTCAAACTGTCAATACTGAGTAAAATAAACCAGTAGTTGGCCGAGAAAGAAAATTAGCAAAGACAAAATGATCTAGACTAAAACTACATACGAATAACATACGAGTAACATGCGAGTAACATACGAGTAACATACGAGTACATACGAGTAACATACGAGTACATACGAGTAACATACGAGTACATATGTGTAACATACGAGTACATACGTGTAACATACGAGTAACATACAAGTACATACGGGTGAAAAAACATGAAAACTTTTTTTAGCTTTTTTTCAGCGGATGAAAAAATTTTCATATTTGATCGTCTATATATATTTTGATCATCTATATATTTTATTCCATTAGTGGCCGGTAGTGGGTGGGGTCACTAGTGGGTAGTGGGTGGGTTCACTAGTGGGTGTTTGGTGGGGTCACTAGTGGATGGTTGGTGGGGTCACTAGTGAATGGTGGTGATGAGGTCACTAGTGGATGGTGGGTGGGGTCACTAGTGGGTGGGGTTTGGGTAGTGGGTGCGGTCATAAGTGCGTGGGGTCACTTGAGGGTAGGGAAGTGGTCAAAACATCTGTACTAGAATGGGACCCGATGGGGTGGTGTATAACGCAGCCAACCTTCTTTTAGGAAAAAATAGCCATTTTTAACTGCGAATATCTCGTAAAATAATAAATGAATACAAAAGATTAGCCCAGCACCGTCTTCTTCATAGCGAGAGCAACGCATCCATGCAATAAAATCCAACTCCCCTTACTTGAGCATGGAGAAAATGGGCATTAAAAAAACGGGTGGGTAGGTACAGCCCGGGACCTACCACCTCCCGCGATAAAATCGGGTCCCGGTCGAGTACAGATGTTTTGACCGCTTCCCTGTGGGCTGTCATAAGTGGGTGGGGACACTAGTGGGTAGGTGGGCGGGGTTACTAGTGGGTATTTGGTGGGTCATTAGTGGGTGGGGTCACTACTGGGTGGTGGGTGGAGTCAATAGTGGGCGGTGGTCGAGATATCTCGACCACCGCCCACTATTGACTCCACCCACCACCCAGTAGTGACCCCACCCAAACACCCACTAGTGAACTAGTGAACCACTATTGGGTGGTGGGTTTACGATTGATATGCTATATGTGATTCCTTACCTGTTGAAATCACACAACAACAACCACTAGTGACCCACCCAACCACTCACTAGTGACCCCACCCACCACCCACTAGTGACCCCACCCACTAGTGACCCCACCAAACACCCACTAGTTACCCGACCCACGACCCCACCCACTAATGACCCCACCAAACACCCACTAGTGACCTGACCCACTACCCACTAGTCTTGGCCAGACTGATGTCTATGTGTGTCTAGTGTTCTGCGACTTTTTACCCACTAGTGACCCCACCCACCATCCTGACTAGTGACCCCACCCACCCACTAGTGACCCAAACAACCATCCACTAGTGACCCCACCAAACACCCACTAGTGAACCCACCAAACACCCACTAGTGACCCCACCCACAACCAGCAGCCACTAATGGAATAAAATATATCTAGACGATCAAACGAAAATTTTTTCATCCGCTGAAAAAAGGCTAAAAACCCGTATGTACTCGTATGTTACTCGTATTTCGTCTAGATCCGACAAAATTCGTTCTTCGCTATATAACAATTCCCATGGCATCGCACGCTCCATTTGGCGCAAAAACCGTGCGAATGCTTGATACGCCAGACACCCAGGCGTCAAAAGTGTGGAAGGGGCGTGCGTAGTTATCGGAACCGAGTTTTGTCTTTGTAAAAAGTTTCTCGCTCACCTGCGCGTGTGACTGAGACCCCATCCACACTACGACGTTTTCAAACGAAAACGGATACTTTTTGCTCCAGATACGGCTATCGTCCACACTTCAACGCCGAAAACGATCACCGAAATGGGCGAATACTTAGGGTTAGGCTAGCCTGAGTTAACAGATGCCCACTCAAAATCAAACGATTTTACTCAAATCGTTTGATTTTGAGTGAGGCTAGGGTTAGGGCTAGGTTAGGTTAGGGTTAATAACAACCCTAGATTAGTATTTACCGGGTACGGTTAGAGGTTTGTATTTGTATCTGGTTCTTGTTAGTTTTTCCGAGGGGGTTGGCTATAAGAAGAAACTCTTCCGTGGTTATTTCCGGGGGGGTATGTGCTTTTCGTTAGTATTTCTGAGGGGGTTTGCTATCAGGAGCAACTCTTCCGTGGGTATTTCCGAGGGGGTTTGGTATCGGAAACAACTCTTCCGTAGGTATTTCCGGGGGGTATCTGACTTTTTCAGCATTTCCGAGGGGGGTTGCTATCAAGAGCGATTCTTCCGTGGGTATTTCCGGGGAAGATATCTGAATTTTTTTAGTATTTCCGAGGGGGTTTGCTCTTAATAGCAACTCTTCCGTGGTTATTTCCGGGGGGTATATGCTTTTCGATAGTATTTCTGAGGGGGTTTGCTCTTAATAGCAACTCTTCCGTGGTTATTTCCGGGGGGTATATGCTTTTCGATAGTATTTCCGAGGGGGTTTGCTCTTAATAGCAACTCTTCCGTGGGTATTTCCGAGGGGGCAGTGTCTTTCTCTTTCCGAGGGGGTAAGAGGTAATAACACACTCATCCGTGGGTACTTTCCGAGGGGGTTACAACAAAAAAGATACTCTTCAGTGGGTATTTCTGAGGGGCACGAACGAAAATTTCCGAGGGGGTCAGAAGCCAAAACGGCCTCTTCCGTAGGGGGGGTGCGGATAAAAAATGGAATGGCCCATAGTTAGTAGAGGGTCCCCTCTACTAACTATGATTCAACTTAATACTCTAGAAAACACTGCCAGACACGCTATTCCTTGAAGCACAGACACCATCCGATGCCTCTGACAATTATGTAGACAGGACAATCATTCTCTTACCCAGAGCTCCCCGGCTCGTCTCCTCGCGGACAGACGAGCCGGGGAGCTCTGGGTACGAGAATGCTATAACAATAGTCTTCTAGCGCATGCGCGCCGAAGACTAAAAATCATCTAGTCTCTAGTCTGTAGATTGGATTCGAGCCCGCGGCCTTTTTGATACTAGTAAGACGGCCTACCAGAGACTCCAATCACTGAACAACCCCTCTACTCTACTCTACCTATAAGTCAGGTGGTGCTGAATGCTGATAGAACGAGGCATAATCAAACGAAGGGACTATATATTCAAATAAGACGACTATTGACATTCAGCCATGAAGCTAGAACCAGCTCCTACTGTGCTTGTGCCCAGCGGCTTTAGTGAAAAATTAAGATGTTGGCCCGCACGGTCTCGCACTGAAAGCAAACCTTGCGTTGAGCTGTTGGACTCGAAGTAAAAGAGGTATGTACATCCTGATTTTTGTAAAACATAGGCGATCGTTAGGTACCGCCCCTCGACATGCGAAGATGCACGTCTTAACAAATCACTCTGAATAGAAAACAAAATAGGCTAAGCGCTCAACCTGCCAATATAAGGAAATCGTTTGACCCAAACATACTATGTTACGAGTCTGATGTGTTGGTTGTATGATCTAGTTACAATACTTTATTTGTGTTTCTTGTGTTTGTTATTTCAGATGATGTTTTGTAGTTCATTGTTTCTTATGCCTAGACGTTTCTACCTACTTTCATTGGCATATTTTAAGTAAAAGAAGAGTGAGCCCATGTTATATATGTGCATGTCATGGCTCATTTGCAAAGAGGAATGAACCAAGCTGCTATGCAAAATCTTGAAAATGAGAATTTATATAACGACCGTCAACGGCAATTGACTCGCGCGTGCTGCAAAAATGTCCATTAGAACCCGGATAATACGCCCCAATGCTCGCCAAAGTTATTACAATGACTACCCCGTGGGGCCACTTTCTAGAGCTGTTAACATCTAAAACCATTTTCTAGACAACCTAAGGATTCCAGGATTGTTTTGGGTGGTGCACGTGAGCCCCCTCTACCGACTAGACTAAGAATTCCATTGTTTTACGGTCGAACTAATTCTGTCGCACTAAATTGGCTGGGTTTATTAGCCAGTGAAAACAAGTTATTTCGATACGAGTGATTTTATGAGATTAATATAATCTGTCTGGCCAATGGAGAATATCTCAGAGGCGCTGTAGGGATTCAAAATCGTTATTTAGCACGGCAGTAGCGCGGCGTTGGCACAGCAGATAGTCTGGATAGTGCCTTCCCTAATGCAAATGAGCTCAAGACAATAGCTCTAACTAACTAAACAATGGGAAATTGACATTTAGAGCGACAAGAATTAGGTTCGACGCTAGGGCACCGTGCCGGGGGGGGGGGGGGGGGGGGGGGGGGCGTGGCCTTCTGCTTAGTTTTGCCATACTGTATTTGCATACATTAATCTATATTTTCACAAGCTGATAGATGCACACCTAATCAAAGTAACTACTTTTCAGTTTGCTTCACTAGGATTCTGAAACATACGAACATGATCACGGAAACAGAGGATTTTACGTCAAAATGGGTAGCTTACTTCTCAAGGTTTGTACCAGCCATCCAAACCCACTAATCAATAATAATAATAATTATTATTACTATTATATCATTAATTTAAATAGAGAATAATGCATGGTGCGCGGGGACATGGAATTTGTTGAGTGTATCTCACGAGTGAGTGCGGCGAACCGTCCTTAATCTGTTTTATGTTAGAGTTAATTACCGAGATTCGAGGCAATAACCCCAATACATCCCAAGGGCCGTAGGCCCGAGGGATGTATTGGGGTTATTGCCGAGAATCGAGGTAATTAACGGACTTAGTTTACAGTTGACAAGGTTTTCAGAAAACAGGGACAAATGAAATGCATTCTTCTCATTGAATTTAACGAAAATAATAGAGACAAAAGCAACTACGTCCTTACTGGTTATTTTCATTTGTACCACGCCCTGACAGCTAACAGCTACTACAGATCAATTTGCATAACGTTGGATATGCAATTAACCTGGTCATGATTTTATCTGTATTTTCAGGTTTACGTCTTAAACACACTCTATGGGCAATGAGACCAAGCAAGTAGACTGGACAAACGCTTCTCAATGGTTCAAGTGAAGGCGTTCTCGGAAATCGTGTTTTGTGGCGTTCAACGGGATTCGCATAAAGGATATTTAGGAGGCAAATATTGGTTATAGACAGACAGTCAGCATAGATGCATAAACTGAGATTATTGGATGTTTTTTTCTCGGGGTAAGTGTATGGATTTGAATTCACTATGTCGTCGGGCGGGGGTGCTCATCGGGAAAATGAAATTTCAACCCTAAAGATGCAAATCTAGGCGTGGTCAACCAGAATTTTAATCCCTAAAAGATGTAATCTCCATTCATCACCTGAAGAAGATCGGTAATGGCCGATCGATATATATTATGTTTCTCGACCTTTCATCATATTATATAGATTTTCATATTTTAGTCTACACTAAAAGATTACCATTTTCTGGGAAAATTAGAGCTTTTTGTCTTATACCCTAAAAGATACCTGTAACCCGAATTTTAACTCCTAAAAGATACGAAGAGCACCTCCGCCCGACGACATATGGGAGTCACTCGGGTACAGCGATCGCGCAAGCACTGCTTGGTAAAACTATAACGTCAATACCATAATACTAAATTCTTTGTAATCTGGTAATGTCGCGGAATCAATAGCAAAATGTATGAAAAACCTCTTGATCTAACGATGCCCGATTTGTCATTTATCTGCCCCCGATGGGGGGTTCCACTGTAGCGGGATTGTAAATTTTAATACGCTAGCTTGATTAAAGTATAACATACTAGACCCACTTTACACCTGACTTTGCGTTGAGCGTAATAAAATGTTTGCTCATGTTGTCTCATTGTGGATGGTCGTGATTTGTATCAATAATCAAGTTTGAGTGCAAGTTTGAAAACCTGCGTAGCCTACCTGTGCGCACCTGAATAAGCGCCCCCTCTACCCACCTCCCAAAACGTAAATGAGAAACAAATAAGCCGCACCTTTGATTAAGCGCCCCCTTATCTCTTCTTATTACTAGAGGGTACTTATTAAAACTGCATGAAACATATGAAATTGCCTGAAACTTCACATGATTATGACGAAAAGCCTAAACAAGAGGTAATAATTTTTCCGGATTTGTGACATTTATTTCATCGTGAAATTCTACCAGCAGTGCGAGCCTATTTACTGTTAAATTGAAATACTACCTTCGCACCGTTCACAAGAACAACTGTATCTTGGCGAGGAAAAACAAACTCTACCAAAAATGCCCTACAGTGATAGGCCTGGCGGGCAGTCACTTTGTTCGAAAAAAGAGTAAACGTGTGTTCGACGTTACAGGCATAGAAATTCGCCGCGCTTTCACGCAAATGAATAATAATAATTTCCAATTGTTGGTGTACAGCGTTAAGGAAGGATGGGAGCCGCTCTGCGAGTTTCTCGGGAAAGACGTCCCTACACTGTAGAGTACTGTACATACGTATCATATGATATGATAATATGTATTTTGCAAGCAGTTGTGTTGTAATATAACAAAACATTGAAATTACTTCTAAAGCCGAAATAAAATTCTAACTCAAAGACCGAAAAGAGTTTTCAAATCCTTCTTTTTCGAGGTTTCACTTTCCATATCAAATAGTATGTTACGAAAAAGGGTACCCTTTTTCGTCTTGCACCTTTTAAATCAATAACAAGAATCAAAGGCATGCCATAGGCCAACTCGTGGCTGTTTTCCTTTAAAAAACTTTTGGAAATTAGTCGTTAAAAAAGACTTTGACATTGCCCCAAAATATGCTAGCCTTCTAACTTTCCCTCTTTAAGGTGGTTCTGGGGGGTGAGTGCTCAACGAGAAAACAAATTTGACCCCTATAGTCCAGTCATTTTATGACAAAAATGCGGTCAACCTAGAAGTAATTGCAACAAAAGCTTTTCCTTCATAATCCTATCCCAATTACCTTTAGAAACAACATACTAAAAGTCCCATTTAATCGAAGTAGGGGAACATCTCAAAATTCAAGTTTGAAATGACGCCACAATTTTCTTTTGTTAGCGGCCATCTTGCCCTTTGTTATTAATGAGTTTTACGGCACTTCGAGCTCTACGCTGATAGAACTAGCTCTAGACTGTAACGCGTAACAGGTAAATATTCTAACGCCTTCCTTTACATAGAAATGACCCCTTGTATAGAGTCTACTGATGTTTGACAACCGAATCCATTACTAATAATTATTGAGTTGTGTATGGAAACATGTTTCAAGATTCCTAGTCAGGCACTGTATTTGACTCATGACATTGGAAATTTCTCTTTGTCAAAGCGTTGTTTGCAAAAATAACATACCCAGCAGAGTATATATAACACGAATGAGTCTATTTTGAACCATTAAAAATTCAAACACTTAGCTGGGAATACTGTACAGTATAGCGAATATCAAAAGCTTCGCAAAACTCAAGTGCGGCAAAACTCATTAATAACAAAGGGCAAGATGGCCGCCAACAAAAGAAAATTGTGGCGTCTTTTCAAACTTGAATTTTGAGATGTTCCCCTACTTCGATTAAATGGGACTTTTAGTATGTTGTTTCTAAGGGTATTTGGGACAGGATTATGAAGGAAAAGCTTTTGTTGCAATTACTTCTAGGTCAAACCGTAAAATGACTGGACTTCTACTACTAACTGACACCAAAACGATGTAGCCCCTAAAAATATCATAAAGTATTCCTAAAAATACCATTAAGTATTTTTTGGGGGAACATGTCACACTGTTTTTGTAGTTCTTTGTCACCTGGATTTGTGACATACAAACATATCTCTTCTTTTTTGTCAACAAATGCATTGTTGCAGTATTTGACACATGTATTAGCTTGAGTTACAACTACCTTAGTGAATGCTTTTTCTGTTTCTATTAGAATGATCAACAAAGTAGCATATACTTTATTGTCAAGTATACCTTATTTATTGTCAAGCACACTGTATACCTTAAAGCACATTGCGATTACAATAACACTGTACATCATTGCTTAGTTTTGCAACAACAGCCATACATGTTATGCAGGCATTTGCAAATATACAGTTTAGTTCTCATAAACAGTGTCATTGAAAGCAGAGCAACAAAGTACAGTATTAGTGATATAATCCTGGATATACATCAATTGCCTTCTGCTTTTGTTGCTTTGGGCATAAATTTTTAGGCTAATTTTATGCTAATTCTGGTATCTGCCTGTGCCCATTACCTCAAAGTATTTGTGTCTGATTATGGGAGCCCCAAAAAATGGTGCTCTTGGGATATAGGTAGTATATTTTTTTATGGGAATATCACAATCTACCCAGCTAACAGAGGGCTTCAGAATTCTTGGGTTGTAAGTATGTGTGCACATACAGTGGTACCTCTATTAAGTGGCAACAAAAATTAGCCGAACATTTAGACCCCAGCATGTGAAATTACCACACGTTTGGGGGAACTTAATAATAATAATATGTTATTTTAACTTTGATATGACTGGTGCAAAATTGGGAGTTTTTAAGGATTGATTGGGGAAAATATGTGGGGGCATGGCCCCCCTGACCCTATAAGCGCTACGGCCCTGTATTACCCTAACAACGTTTGCATAAAAAATAATGACCCTCCCTTTATCATTTGCACCAAATTTTTTTACCCTCCCTTTTTCACCTGCATGAAAATTAGAGGCACTTCCCATACTTGCACCAGCCCTCCCCTCTCTAATTTATGACCAGTCCCTAGCAGCCACTTTTCAAAGTCCGAAAGTACCTCCATTTAGTGGCCACTTGGTTCAGTCCCGAAGGTGGCTGCTTAATAGAGGTACCACTGTAATTTTTATAGAGGATTACATGTAAATAGAGGTGTGAAAATAAGAGTATTATTTTCGAGTGACCAGAAGGATATCTTGACAAGTACAGCAATAGTAACATATTGTTTTTAACATTAGAAAATAAACTTCATGTTCAAGGGACTGTTCGTTAATTACGTCGCAGGGGGGGCTGGTGGTTTTATAGGGGGGGTAAATTTTGCAGAATGTTGAAAAATTGGGGGGTAAATTTTTAGAACACGCGAAACTTTTGGGGGGTGCATTTCAGTGTCATGCAAATTTTCAACAGACTAGGACTGAGATTGAGTGCAATTGCGTGAAACGCAGAGCCCTGTATAAATCCGGAGTGTCCTAAGCCAACTAAAGCTTTCCTACTACAGGTTTCTGTCGAACTTCTCCTCTCTTTTCTTGCCAGTTACAGCTTGTTCTACGGGTACATCCTCTTCAACAATCGTACTTAGTTTAGACGTCATTTTGATGCTTACATTGTAGCTTAGTCAATTAGCGTGCAGGGGGAGGGGGGTAAAATTTCAAATAGCCGTTTTTCGAAGGGGGTAGAAATTGAAACAACTTTTTTTGTAGGGGGGTAAGTTTTCACAAAACCTACGAGCAGAAAAAACCACCAGCCCCCCTGCGACGTAATTAACGAACAGTCCCCAAGCCACTGTAATTTTGCTTTTATAATATCACAGGGCGCCCAAGCTCATGATCCTTGTATTCAGTTAAATCTGTTTGAATTTGTATTGACACACACAACTCGTATGCCCGATGGTAATACTCCATAAAACGCCCGAAATTGCTGATCCAATACGATGAATCATGAATCATGCCTACCTTTGTTCTGCTGTCTCTGTGTGATTTCAAGGATTCTGGATTCTAAATAGTGCTATCCGTAGATTTATAGGCGATAACAGTCCACCATCATAACCCGAGTTTGCTGCTTTCACGTGGTGCAGATTGAAATGTTTTCAAAAGATTGGAAAAGCAACAGAGTTTCGGCATCGCTGTATTTAACTCAAAGCACTCATGCTCTAACTTTACTGAAGAAACTGCAAACACGACCAGATTCACTTGATAATATCGCTTTTGGGTTCTCGAGTGTGGACTTGGTTACTCCTTCTATTATTTCGAGAAAACAGCCATCTAATCAGTCGAATTTCCGCGAAAAGAACGAAATACATTGATGAGTCGTACCATTCTAGAACCCAGATCTCCCCCGCTATGTATTGCTAGATTTGGGTTCCCTGTGGTATAACAGAAGGGCTTAGGGGGAGCAGGTCGGTTGTTAGTCCTTGTTTTTACCACGAATTGGCGCCCCAAGCAGGAGACCCGCGCGTTGTATTGTCTTTTTGCTGTTGAGTTGCCGCGGGGGAATGGTGTTTCTATTTTGGGTGCAGATTATGCACTGAAATGGGACTGGGATTTCTGGGAAATGGGAATTAGACACCCCCCGGAATTCATAACCCCGCACTAGGTATGTGGCTTTGCTTCACTGGAAGGTCCTCGTTAAATGTAGGTTTTAAAATAACCAGACAATAGCGTTTTAAAACAATTAGATCTTTGCTCATGCGCTAATGACGCCATTGGTAGTGTATTTTTCATTTTCCCACGTTTTGTAACCCCCTGCACCTGGGTTTGCACGGATCAAAATCCTCACACAGTGAAGGTTTTAAGATGACTAAAAAAGTATCGATTTGAAACAAATCAGTTTTCTGAAAAAGATAGGTAACACCCCACATGGAGAAATTTAGTGGCTATGAGACCTATATATACGTTGGCGAAGGTATAAGGTAACAAGGAGTTCGGTTGAGTTTTAGTCACGCCATGTCCCGCAGATAGCTCGTATGGTCCCGCAACTCGAGGGTCCCCATGTCCCGCAGATAGCTCGTATGGTCCCGCAACTCGAGGGTCCCGTTGGATGGATGACTTCAGCATAAATTATGCTAATATCACCACTAGCCACACGCAACTAGCCACGAGTTAAAAAGGGTACCTTTTATCTGTTAACTACGGTGGCTTATAAGGGCCATCAACATTTTATAGATCGACACTTAGTAACTGGCGATCGACACTTATTAACTGGCGATCGACACTTATTAACTGGCGATCGGCAGTTAGTAACTTGCGATCGACAGTTAGTAACTTGCGATCGACAGTTAGTAACTGGCGATCGACACCTATTAACTGGCGATCGACACTTATTAACTGGCTATCGACACTTAGTAACTGGCGATCGACAGTTAGTAACTGGCGATTGACAGTTAGTAACTGACGATCGACACTTAATAACTGGCGATCGACAGTTAGTAACTGGCGATCGACAGTTAGTAACTGGCGATCGACAGTTAGTAACTGGCGATCGACACTTAGTAACTGGCGATCGACAGTTAGTAACTGGCGATCGATAGTTAGTAACTGGCGATCGACACTTAGTAACTGGCAATCGACACTTAGTAACTGGCGATCGACAGTTAGTAACTGGCGATCGACAGTTAGTAACTGGCGATCGACAGTTAGTAACTGGCGATCGACAGTTAGTAACTGGCGATCGACAGTTAGTAACTGGCGATCGACAGTTAGTAACTGGCGATCGACAGTTAGTAACTGGCGAGTGGCATGGAAAATGAAGTCACGTGGTGCGTTCGATCGGGGGGGGGGGGGGGGGGGGACTTGACCGATATATGGGTAGGAGCTCGCAAAACGTGACCCGCTAAAACCGCTAATTTTCGTACCGGCCCGTTTATGACAAAAAGCTCGAATTATCGGAAAATATATGCACTTGTCGTTTATTACTACGTCGTTTATTCCTAATTGAAAGTGTTACACGGCCCGACTGGTAGGACACTAGGGGGAACTCAATAAACACTCAAAGGTTGTCAAAGAAGAACTCAATATATATTTCACTCCCCACGATATCTGATTCCAAGATACAATCCTAAACAATTTCAAACTCTAACAACTATTCGGTCTAGATCCTCTAAACACACACGGTCTCAAATACTCTGTCCCTTGACTAGGGCGGATGTCGCCCCCTATATCTTGTGCTAACACGTGATGTCAATAGTGTGTCAGATTACATACGTCACAAAAGCACGGTGGAGATCGAACCTGGAGAAGTCTAAAGTCTGTCTAAAGTCTAAAGTCTGAGCATTCATTTTCCTATATTTCGAGCTTTTTGTCATAACGGGGTACGAAAATTAGCGGTTTTAGTGGGTCACGCTTTGCGAGCTCCTACCCGCCTATATGTCAAGTCCCCCCCCCCCCCCCACCCCCATCGAACGCACCACGTGACTTCATTTGCCATGCCGATCGCCAGTTACTAACTGTCAATCGCCAGTTACTAAGTGTTGATCGCCAGTTACTAAGTGTCGATCACCAGTTATTAAGTGTCGATCGCCAGTAACTGTCGATCGCCAGTTACTAACTGTCGATCGCCAGTTAATAACTGTCGATCGCCAGTTACTAACTGTCGATCGCCAGTTACTAACTGTCGATCGCCAGTTAATAAGTGTCGATCGCCAGTTATTAAGTGTCGATCGCCAGTTAATAAGTGTCGATCGCCAGTTAATAAGTGTCGATCGCCAGTTACTAACTGTCGATCGCCAGTTACTAACTGTCGATCTATAAAATGTTGATGACCCTTATAAGCCACCGTAGTTAACTCATTCAAATTCCTTCATGTTTGTTGTAGAAATATAGAAACTAATAAAATGTCCATGTTTCTGTCATCTCAACTACAGTGCCTGTAAGAACGAAATGGGCGGCCTATTTTAATGCAAGGTGGTGTACTACAAGGTAGACTGATTGCAGTCCCTTCTGCGAACGTCCATGAAAACAAAAACGCGTAAAAAGCCAGAGGAGCGCCCTGCGTCACGTTCTCGTGCCTTCTGCTTTGGATCCTGCCTTTGACGAACGTCCGTGAAAACAAGCACGTGGAAAAAACGAGCGCCGATGGCTTGAAGTACCGAGACCAAAGAACGGACTGCAAGCTGTCTAACTACAAGGGTGTGGCTTAAATAAACAACTCTAAATCAAAATCTGCACTTTTGCACTTTGACGATATTTCATTCATAACGTGCATTTTTGTGAAAAAATATCACAAATTTTGTTATTTTCGGTCACTTCTTAGAATTTCTGGTTGCTGGAATCCGTATTTGCTATAGCAATCGGACATTTCAGAGCAACGAATTAAAATAACTTGCGCGCTAATAAGGGAGAGAGAGTGGCACGATTTGTGGTTAATTTGATGAGCGACAATTTGACCAAAATGCGTCTTCCAACAGATTGAGGATAAGTACTTTCGTATAACCCTCTTCGTTTGGGCTTTTTAGCAAATAAAAAAAGCTCGTGTTCTGTACGAATTGGTCAATTACACAATCTGTGGACACCTATGGTTATGAATATCGCCCCTTGTCAGGATCCTGCTTCCATCATGAATATGTTTTGCTATTTTTAAGGCTAAAGTGGTCAGTTTATTTGCATAACGTTTTGAAAAAAACAGTGAAATATCATAACGGTACCTATCAACAAGTTGTAGAGATATGATCAAATGTTGGCTCGAAAATAATAGTGAAAAGGACATTCTCTGATTTTCTGTCCCTTTTGTGAAAAGGACCGTTTCACAAAAATTTAAATGATAGAAAAGTATTTTGGGGTCACTCTAAAACGGCACAAAACATGAATTCATGTACTTTGCTAGAAATGAACAATATTTTACTGTAATTGCGAAGCGGCGAATCCTATTAGAAAACGTAAATTTATTAAAGAGACTAGAAAACGTAAAGTTATGCTTTCTAATAGCATTCATAAGTTTACGTCGCAGCCATGTGTTTTCCGGTAAATCCATAAATTTACGCTTTCTAGTAACATTCATAAGTTTACGTCGCAGCCATGTTGTTTTCCGGTAAATCCATAAATTTACGCTTTCTTAGTAACATTCATAAGTTTACGTCGCAGCCATGTTGTTTTCCGGTATTAATCCATAAATTTATGCTTTCTAGTAACATGGGACGAAATCAAAACTTTTCGAAGAATATGTAACATAGTCTCCCTCGCAGCCCGTTCTTTGTGTCGGTCACGCAACGCTTCCCTCCCACGAACGGCACACAAACACATAATTTAAGTTCGTCCTTTATCGACGTCGAATCAACACTAGCGCGATTGCATGGTCACAACACTAACACTGGTTTCTGACTGCAAAATGTCTTCTGGAGTTCAGCTACTGTAGAGGTTCGATTGTTTTTAAAGATTTCTGATTGTTTCTGTTCAATCGTTCCCTGCTAGCAGAGGCCTCTTCATCTCTGCATCGAATAGATCTTCAAACTTCCTTCCGTCACCATTGGCTTTCCACCTTGTCATTTCATTCTTTCCTCCTGTGATACAACGCAGATACAACGCCAGGATGCAGGATTCGTTTCAAATAGGCGGAAGGCACACTCGACTCGAATTTGCTGTTTTGAAATCGCCATCTGTTGCGTTGACTGGTTCGTAGTTTAGCTAGAATTTTCTAAGCTGTCATACTTTTCGCCTTGTTGGGTTAGAAATAAAAATGATTTAAAAATGCCTAACGGTCAGAGTCACGCAACGCTATCGAAATCCACCAATCAAATTCGCCCCTAGCCATGACTCCACCAATCAAATTCGCCCTAGCCATGACTTTGAAGTTGACAGTTTTTCACAGTAAGGCCCCGATTACATGGAGCGGGCTGGCCCGGATGGACGGGCTGAGTTTTTCTACCGAGATCTTGGCTGTCTGCAGAAACTCTGTAAAAAATTGACTCGCGATTACATGGGAAATTTTCAGCCCGGTTTGCCGAGATCTCGGTAGTCACCCTCCGGGATCCCGGCAAAGCGAGCTGAAAAATTCTATGTAATCGCTCAACCGGGCTGGCCCGGTCTCGCTTTGAAGAGTCAGAATTACACTTCTTGATAAGAATTACACTTCTTATACATTATCCAGAGCACCTATATGCCATGAAGTTGGAAGAGAATACGCTACATCGCAAGTTGCCGTAGTAGAAGAGCAATAAGTGCCTTGCGAATGTTTCGCGCGTCCGCCATTTTGTAACTATCACCAACGAACCACGATTCACCATAGCGGGCCAGCTTGGCTCATATAATACCGGGCTGAGATTGTGTTTTCAGCCCGCCCATCCGAGCCAGCCCGCTCCATGTAATCGGGGCCTTAGTCCAGGGGTGCTTACCATTGGTCATGGGAAACCGGTTGGTTGATCAGCGTCCAATGGTACAGAATATTCCGGTTGGGATAAAATACCAAGTGGAATGGCGCTTACCATTCGCTTAAGCCCGGTGCACACTAGCGACATAACGACATAACGACCTTATGTTGCAACGAAAAAAGTACGGGAAAATAATTGAAATAATCAATATTTTCCATGGATCTTCATTAGATTACTTCACCAAAGCAATCTTATGTTATTTTTTGACGACTTCAACTTCTTGAAACCACTAAATTTTGTTCGCGTGACATGTTTCTTATGTCGTTATGTCGCAAGTGTGCACCAGGCTTTATTCGCATTTCGGTTCGGATCGGCTACCTTATTTGGTCATTAAACCGGTTGGAGTGCCAAGGTACAAACCATTCCGATCGGTTTGTTCCAACTGGAATGGCGAGACAACCTCTGAAGCTGAACTACTCGTACCAACCGGAATGACCGAAATATCAACTGTACCATTGGAATCCCAACCGAAACTACCGGTTTTTCGTGACCAATGGTAAGCACCCCAGTTCGACGGTGTCGTCCAGTACAGCTATGGATTATTTCGTGGACGAAAGCAGCAGCTTCCTTGAACATCATCGATTCTAATAACTCTCAACTAAGGTGAGTGGCCGAACTATTAAAGTCATAGCTTCTGGTTTAGCCTGCGTTGTTGCTGGCGGTATTGTGCGTTTTCGGAGACGATGAAAAACATCTGAACTCGCTCACGGAGTAAATAAACAATATTTCACTCGCCGATGAACTCGTCGTACCCTCCTAGTTGTTCGCGTTTTATATTCTCTCGGGCGCAAATCAAAACAACCACGCGAAATACCAGAAGCTACCAGACACGCGAACAACTTTGCTAGCTAATAGTAATAAAAGAGTGTCAGAAAGAAACCTCTGCTAGAAATTTGTCTTGAAAACAGACAAAAACCGCCAGTTCCGCAAGTGAAAATATTTTCACGTTTAAATCTATGTGTGTGATGAGTGCGCGGTACTGAGACTTTTTGTGACATAAACCAGCTGCCACTCTATTAGTCTAGAGGCCAAACCCGGTTTTTAGCAATTTGGCTGCACCCCCTGGGTGGCAGGCTGTTCTTGGTATCGTTTTAAAGCTCAGACCCTGCTCTGTCCGAATCAAAGTGTTACCAGCCGAAAAAAGTGTCCAAAGACCTTGGTAACCAGGCCTGAAGTCCACATAGAATTTTGTCTGGAAATGCAGATAAATAGCTCTTTTATCGGTTTTTAAAGGTTTTTTCGCGAATTATTACACATAGCTATCCGATAAATGTCTAAAGTCACTCGTCCAATGACGGGCGAAAATTTGATGGCGAATCATTGCTGACGTCAGCATTGACGCGTACGCTCTTTGCCTAACGGCGTGAAAAGGCCTTGTGTGGCTACAAAATCGGTTTTTTTTTTGAGGCAATTACATTACATGAAGACCTGTTAAGACCACTGAAGTGACAAGAAAGACATTTCTTATGCTAGAACAACCGACGACCGGTTAGCGCAGTGGTAGAGCGCCGGGCTTATGTGCATCTTCTCGGATAAGGACGTTAAACCGTAGGTCCCGTCTCTCACATGCACTACATTAACCTGAACCAGAGGGACGTTAAAGAACCACGGGGACGTCGGAAGTTGCCCATCCTCAGTGCAGGGCTTACAACTTACTAACCCACTACACCGATAAGGGAACCTCGTAATTGGAGCCTCGCTCTGTGAGGATTTCCCCGCCCTTGGGCAAATCATATAAATAAAAATAAACATTTTGGCAACAAATCTGCCAATTGTCACTGTCAAAATAGCGCAAACTTAGAATCCACAGGTGTTTCACTTCTCAGGTCAGTCACTTCACGTTTATGCATTTCTCCGCTAAAACCCACAAATTTTAAGCGCGATTTGCTCCCAAAGAGCAAATGATACAAACAAACATGTTTTTACAGAATTAATGGTTTTCACATCTGAGTATAGCAAAACTAGTCGGTCAAAATGCAAAATGTGGGGGGTGGGGTCCGTAAAATGATGGTTAACGCCATATTGAGCTTGGTGCTACGTTTCGTAACAAACAAATAACCGTCTCAGCATTATACAGATGCCAATAGTCTCATTAAAACAATCAGAACATTGTTGTGAATACATTTCATTGTCTTTACGTGACTTGTCGCCATGGCAACAGCTCTCTGGTGCCCTGTAACCTGACACTGAATTACCCATATTCCTTTGCTTCAAAACACTGCTAAACAACACATCCTTGCTGTCACTTGTTGTAGTGGCGTTGAATTAGCAATATTCAGAGTTTTTGTCACTTCAAGTCCCTTGAACAATTTTTTGGAAGGTATAAACTTTACAATTTTGCTGACGTCAGCACTCACAGGTATTTCTTATATCTATTCTTTTGAGCTCTAACGTCTTTAAACGGATCGAAAAATGAGATATATCACGAAATATTAAGGTAATTCCCCTGATATAAAACTTGTCGTAGAATTTTTTCTTAATTTGTCTATTTACTATTTAGTATATAAGGAATGAAAATATGAAATAAAAAGAGGGGGTGCCCATGCTTGTTTAGAAACTGTGATGGCGCAAACATACCCCATTTTTAGTGCCTGAGGGCTATTTGTGAAGGAATACGCGAAACAAGAAAATTGTGATAAAACGCTCACTAATGAAGCAATCCAGTTTGCTTGCAAGTTTGAACAGAATTGTTAGATGCTTCACTAGCTAGGACGAACATTGGAATGTTTAATTTTCTATGTGTGTTGACGCTACTCTTGAAAATGTGCGCAGCGCTCGTGATAATTTGTGAGTCTTTGGTGTCTCATTTTGGGGCTTTTTATGACGATAGCTCCAAAACTTGTCGTGGAAATTTCTTTAAACTTTTTTATAACAGGGGAATGATGGTCTTATCAAAATGGTAAAATAAAAAATGGGGGTGCCCAATCTTGTTTTCGCGCAATATCCCAAAACGCGACTTTTTCTTTGTGTTTCTCGCTCAAATGGGGATATTTAGCTTGCGCGCGCGCGCTCGATTGCGTCATTTCGAACGAATTGATCGCGCGTCCATGCGCAGAACAGCGTGCGCCGTGCAAAACAGGGGAATAACCTTAATCCTGTTAACGAACAAATTAGTTATATTGTGACAATTCGACCGTTCTGTCGCTTCAATAGCATTGTCACAAATGATTTGCTGATTGATTTAAGGGCAGAGTAGAAACTACAACGGAAGTGCATATGCGCGTTTGGTCTGCACTTCCGGTTCTCGGTACTTCAAGAGTCAAAGACCTGGCCATGCAAACTTTGCAATGTTGTTTGCTAAAAAATAATGATCGATATCTTATTTTCTACGTTTTACTCGCAAATTCATCTCAGTATGACTGGACGCCAACTAGTAGGTCACTGGATGGTATGAAATGAGGTGGAGGGAGAGGGGGGTGGGGGGGGGGGCAGAAATGTCACCTATTGCACCCATCAGTGCACTCTCTTTCAAAGCATTTCACTTTTCCTCGGATTTACTGATGATGGTGCCCTCGTAATTTTACTTGGGTAATCTACGAGTTTATCTCGGTTGTCATGGTATAGTGTTACCATGGTAACAGCGTACTGATGTCACTAAGACTCAAACAAGTTGCGTTTTCTCCAATGACAGTCGATCATTTCAAATCCACATGTTTTGCAATAACAAAATCTGAAAAAGGTTTTGCTCTTCAGGAGTTTGTTTGTTCTGTTTCTCTTGCAAGGCGATTTGTTCATCCAGAAGCAAGGGAAAGCTGCGATGAGCTCGAGCTCTTCCCATTCGAAGCCAATGCATGAAAGCATGTCGGGCTTTAATGGCTGGATGTATATTGTCAGCTTCCTTATAATAGTCCGATGTTGGCTTCGAATGATCTGATGTGTCGGCTTCTTATGATTTGATTTCGACTTCTAATGGCCTGATATCGCTTTTAATGCCCTAATGTCAGCCTCTAAAGACCAGATGTCATCTTCTAATTATGTGACGTCGGGTTTTAATGACCTGATATCAGCTTCTAATGACTTGATGCCAACTTCTACTGGCCTGATGTCAGCTTGCGATGACTTGGATGTCAGCTTCTAGTTATCTGGTGTCACTTCTAAAGGCTTGATAACGGGTTTCAATGACTTTAAATCAGCGTAAGATCTGTTGGCGGGTTTTAATGACCTGATGTCAGCTTCTAATGACATATAACGTTGGCTCCCAATGACTGATGTCTGGTTTTAATGGCCTGATGTCAGCTTCTAGTGCGGGTGTTAGCTTCTAACTGCCTGATGTCAGCTTGTAATGGCCTGATGTAGAGATTTAATGGCCTGATGTCAGCTTCTATTGATCTAATAGCCTGCTCGCAGGCGTTGGAGCGTAGTTTTAGGTCGAGAAACGCGAGTTTGCTTTCGCTTGGCATTGATCTAATGGCCTCGATTCCAGCTTCTAATGATCTAATGGCCTCGATTCCAGCTTCTAATTGTCTGATGTGAGCTTCTAATGACCTGGTGTCTGGATTTAATGGCCTGATGTCAGCTTCTATTGATCTAATGGCCTCGATTCCAGCTTCTATTGATCTAATGGCCTCGATTCCAGCTTCTAATTGTCTGATGTCAGCTTCTAATGACCTGGTGTCTGGTTTTAATGGCCTGATGTCAACTTCTAGTGATCTGATGTCAACTTCTAATGGCGTGTTGTCAGGTTCTAACGGCGTGACTTCAGGTTCTAACGGCGTGATGTCAGGTTCTAACGGCGTGATGTCAGGTTCTGACGGCGTGATGTCAGGTTCTAACGGTGTGATGTCAGATTCCTCTTTTCATAAATAATATTTTCTATGTTAGTTCTCCCAATTAATCTTTTTCTTGATATTTCTATGACCTGCCTGCTTTTTTATATAAATTCCGACTTTGACTGTTCGGGAAGTTAACAAGAAACCCAACCGGTTCATTTAACTTCCCTCTCGCATTTTTCTTTTCAAATTTCCTTTATACACTACCCCTATATACTACACAATAATATTGTAACTTTTTTAAACATTTCATTATGAGTTAATAAAGATTATGATTATGGTTCTAATCGGCGTGATGTCAGGTTCTAACGGCGTGATGTCTGGTTCTAACGGCGTGATGTCAGGTTCTAACAGTGTGGATGTCAGGTTCTAACGGCCTGATGTCAGGTTCTAATGGCGTGATGTCAGGTTCTAATGGCGTGATGTCAGGTTCTACGGCCTGATGTCAGGTTCTAACGGCGTGATGTCGTTCTAACGGTGTGGATGTCAGGTTCTAACGGCGTGATGTCAGGTTCTAACAGTGTGGATGTCAGGTTCTAACGGCCTGATGTCAGGTTCTAATGGCGTGATGTCAGGTTCTAATGGCGTGATGTCAGGTTCTACGGCCTGATGTCAGGTTCTAACGGCGTGATGTCGTTCTAACGGTGTGGATGTCAGGTTCTAACGGCGTGATGTCAGGTTCTAACAGTGTGGATGTCAGGTTCTAACGGCCTGATGTCAGGTTCTAATGGCGTGATGTCAGGTTCTAATGGCGTGATGTCAGGTTCTACGGCCTGATGTCAGGTTCTAACGGCGTGATGTCGTTCTAACGGTGTGGATGTCAGGTTCTAACGGCGTGATGTCAGGTTCTAACAGTGTGGATGTCAGGTTCTAACGGCCTGATGTCAGGTTCTAATGGCGTGATGTCAGGTTCTAATGGCGTGATGTCAGGTTCTACGGCCTGATGTCAGGTTCTAACGGCGTGATGTCGTTCTAGCGGTGTGGATGTCAGGTTCTAACGGCGTGATGTCAGGTTCTAACAGTGTGGATGTCAGGTTCTAACGGCCTGATGTCAGGTTCTAATGGCGTGATGTCAGGTTCTAATGGCGTGATGTCAGGTTCTAACAGTGTGGATGTCAGGTTCTAACGGCCTGATGTCAGGTTCTAATGGCGTGATGTCAGGTTCTAATGGCGTGATGTCAGGTTCTACGGCGTGATGTCAGGTTCTAACGGTGTGATGTCAGGTTCTAACAGTGTGGATGTCAGGTTCTAACGGCCTGATGTCAGGTTCTAATGGCGTGATGTCAGGTTCTAACGGCGTGATGTCAGGTTCTAACAGTGTGGATGTCAGGTTCTAACGGCCTGATGTCAGGTTCTAATGGCGTGATGTCAGGTTCTAATGGCGTGATGTCAGGTTCTACGGCGTGATGTCAGGTTCTAACGGCGTGATGTCAGGTTCTAACGGTGTGGATGTCAGGTTCTAACGGCCTGATGTCAGGTTCTAATGGCGTGATGTCAGGTTCTAATGGCGTGATGTCAGGTTCTACGGCGTGATGTCAGGTTCTAACGGTGTGGATGTCAGGTTCTAACGGCCTGATGTCAGGTTCTAATGGCGTGATGTCAGGTTCTAATGGCGTGATGTCAGGTCCTACGGCGTGATATCAGGTTCTAACGGTGTGGATGGCAGGTTCTAACGGCGTGATGGCAGGTTCTAATGGCGTGATGTCAGGTTCTAATGGCGTGATGTCAGGTTCTAATGGCGTGATTGCAGGTTCTAACGGCCTGATGTCAGGTCCTACGGCGTGATATCAGGTTCTAACGGTGTGGATGGCAGGTTCTAACGGCCTGATGTCAGGTTCTAATGGCGTGATTGCAGGTTCTAACGGCCTGATGTCAGGTCTACGGCGTGATATCAGGTTCTAACGGTGTGGATGGCAGGTTCTAACGGCCTGATGTCAGGTTCTAATGGCGTGATGTCAGGTTCTAATGGCGTGATGTCAGGTTCTACGGCTGATGTCAGGTTCTAACGGCGTGATGTCAGGTTCTAACGGTGTGGATGTCAGGTTCTAATGGCGTGATGTCAGGTTCTACGGCGTGATGTCAGGTTCTAACAGTGTGGATGTCAGGTTCTAACGGCCTGATGTCAGGTTCTAATGGCGTGATGTCAGGTTCTAATGGCGTGATGTCAGGTTCTAACAGTGTGGATGTCAGGTTCTAACGGCCTGATGTCAGGTTCTAATGGCGTGATGTCAGGTCCTACGGCGTGATATCAGGTTCTAACAGTGTGGATGGCAGGTTCTAACGGCCTGATGTCAGGTTCTAATGGCGTGATTGCAGGTTCTAACGGCCTGATGTCAGGTTCTACGGCCTGATGTCAGGTTCTAATGGCGTGATGTCAGGTTCTAATGGCCTGCTGTTGGCTTCTCATGACGTGATGTCGGCTTCTGATGACTTGATATCAGCTGCTCATGGTCTTATGACCGCTTCTAATGTTCTGCTGTCTGCTTCTAACGAACCGGTGTCAGCTTAAAATGACCTGATGTCTAATGACATCCTAACCTCTAATAATCTGATGCCAGTCTCTAAGTCTCCTATACCCTAATGTTTTTATGACCTAATGTGAGCTTTTAATGAACTGATTCTAACTTCTAGTGGTTTGTTGTCAGTCTGTAATCCTAATAGACTGATGGTAGCCTCTGATGACCTAGTATCCATTTTTATGTTGTGTCCACTTGTGAACGTAGCCGCGGCTTTGACATTATGTCTGACAAAAGAAACAGAAGAAACAAATTTCCTGAAAACCAAACCTTTTCCCAGACTTTCTTATCGTGTTATTGCAAAACTTGTGGACAGGGGCACTCGCACGCTTTTTTGTACGAAGGAGACAGTTTGTGTGGCCAGGTCTTTGAAGTGCAGACCAAACGCGCATTTAGCACTTCCGTTCTAGGCCTTCTAGTTTCTACTCTGCCCGCCCTAAATCAATCAGCAAATCATTTGTGACAATGCCGTGAGGCGACAGAACGGTCGAATTGTCACATATAAACTAATTTATGCGTTAATAGAATAAATATTTCGTCATATACCTGATTTTTCGATCCGTTTTAAAGACGTTAGAGCTCAAAAGAATAGATATAAGAAATACCTGCATACCTGCCAACTCTCCGGTTTACGCGGGAAACTCCCGGTTTTGAGTCAAATCTCCCGGTCTCCCGGTTTTCACCGTAAATCTCCCGGGAAATGAACCCACTCAGTCAATTTCTGCATTAAAACCTAAAGAATTTAAGCGAGCAAGGTTTTTTTTTTGGGGGGGGGGTGGGGGGGGGGGGGGGGGGTGAGACGAGGTTAAGACAACACTTTCCCCTATCTCCCGGTTTTCACTTGTCCAAGGTTGGCAGGTATGTACCTGTAAGTGCTGGCGTCAGCAAAATTCATAATGTTTATACCTTCCAAAAAAGTGTTGAAGGGACTTGAAGTGACAAAAACTCTGAATATTGCTAATTTAATGCCACTACAACAAGTGACAGCAAGGATATAGTTGTTAGCAGTGTTTTGAAGCAAAGGATGTATGGGTAATTCAGTGTCAGGTTACAGGGCACCAGAGAGCTGTTGCCATGGCGACAAGTCACGTCATGACAATGAAATGTATTCACAACAATGTTCTAATTGTTTTAATAAGACTATTTGCATCGTATAATGCCGAGACGGTTATTTGTTTGTTATGAGTACATCTAAAGCACCAAGCTCAATATGGCGTTAAAGAATGCCTGTCGACCGTCATGCAACGCGGCCGTGGTATCGATTTTCATATGATACGAAAATACTTTGTGAGCGTTTGAAGTTCGTCATTTTCTTGGCACATTTAGACATATTTTACTGCCATACGCGTTGACTGCCATTGTGAACGTTCTTCGAGTTTGCGTGAAACAGAATAGGGCAAAGTGAGAAACGCCTTGCACATTTGGTTTGTTTACCATGGCCGCGTTGCATGACGGTCGACAGGCATTCTTTAACCATCATTTTACGGACCCCACCCCCCTCATTTTGCATTTTGACCGACTAGTTTTGCCATAATCAGATGTGAAAACCATTATTCTGTAAAAACATAATGTTTGTTTGTATCATTTGCTCTTTGGGAGCAAATCGCGCTTAAAATTTGTGGGTTTTAGCGGAGAAATGCATAAACGTGAAGTGACGACCTGAGAAGTGAAACACCTGTGGATTCTAAGTTTGCGCTATTTTGATAGTGAAAATTGGCAGATTTGTTGCCAAAATGTTGTTCTAGCATAAGAAATGTCTTTCTTGTCACTTCAGTGGTCTTAACAGGTCTTTATGAAATGTAATTGCCTCAAAAAACCCGATTTTGTAGCCACACAAGGCCTTTTCACGCCGTTAGGCAAAGAGCGTACGCGTCAATGCTGACGTCAGCAATGATTCGCCATCAAATTTTCTCTCGTGATTGGACGAGTGACTTTAGACATTTATCGGATAGCTATGTGTAATAATTCGCGAAAAAACCTTTAAAAACCGATAAAAGAGCTATTTATCTGCATTTCCAGACAAAATTCTATGTGGACTTCAGGCCTGGTTACCAAGGTCTTTGGACACTTTTTTTCGGCTGGTAACACTTTGATTCGGACAGAGCAGGGTCTGAGCTTTAAAACGATACCAAGAACAGCCTGCCACCCAGGGGGTGCAGCCAGATTGAAAAATAATTAGGACTAGGTTCCTTTGTTTGCTAGAGATGGCCCTCATATTTAGAATTGCTATCATGTCACATATTGTTTTCTTTGGTCTTGCCGACAAGGTTTGCCTCTTGTTAGGTTGCCAATATGAACAAAATTCTTATTTTCTGTTAAACAGGTGCTCAGCCTCTGCTTGCCGCATCCAGACCGAGAGAAATGTGCCAGAGATTTTGGAAGAAGAACACTTTAGCATTGTTTTTGCCAGAATTGGCTCGATTGAGGCTTACACAGTCAAGTGTCTGGCATCTTGATGTACTATGCTGGTAAGACCCACAGTCTTAGATTGTGACTCACCTTTGCCAATATGTCTACATTTTGCCTGGGTAATGGGCTGCTGGCTTTTCCTCATAAATAATGATTTTGAATTGAGATCACCTTGCATAGAGAGGTTTTTGATGGAATTAAGCCCACATGGCTACTAGTTCCATGGCTAGTATTTTTCTAGTTAAAAATGTCACATTTCTAAACTCTGAGGATTGACAGCATAAAATTTGATGATTTCATTTCCATTGAATTAGCCATGGACCACCTTAGCACAAAAAATGGCAAAGCTTACTTTATTTGTGATAATAGCTTCTTGTTTAAGTAATGTTTACAAAACGAGCTGGAGTGTTTTATCAGCAGATAGAAACACGAGGCGAAGCCGAGTGATTCTATCTGCTGATAAAACACGACAGCGAGTTTTGTAAACTACTTCTAAAACGGTTGCCAGTAATAATTCATAATTCCAAGCTAGTTAAAAAAAAAGGAAATAAATTTGCGAGAACTACTTCATGAAATCGAGAATAAGAAATCTGATATAGACTGGCTTCAAGTTGCATTGTTTAGCTATTTTGAAATGGCAAACAAAAGATCGACAACGAGAGCTTTTCATTACGAATAGTGTATTTAGAGAGGCGTTCCGAATAATTGACACATCTTCTGTGTTTGGACAAAAGGTCTGTTCATAATTACATGACTTTCAAAAAGAGAAGAACTCCCTTTGGAATAGCTGTCACTTTTTTACCTATAATTATGATGAGCAAAGAAATGCCGTTCAAATGTCATAGAAAAGAAATGAATGTATTAGCGATACCAGCGATACCTATAATAATGCTAGGGCTTTCTGATTGGCTTTGTAAAGAAAGTGCTATGTCATTAGTTTTTGGGGCAGTGTTTCCTATTGTTTTTATTCTTTTTATGATTCAAATTTCTTTGACGAAATTTTCTTTGTCATGCGCGTAATGCATCATATGCAATTTGCCCATTCATTCTCGGTTAACAAAGCAGTGCGGTTCGTACGGACTCGCCAAGTAGAGTAACTTGGACGGGTGAGTTAAATTCGTTTATCTGTGCATGATTTTGAGCCCAATTCAACTCAAGTATTGCCAAATAATTGTCAAAGATGTCCGTTTTGGCTCGTTTCACGAAATGTTCACAGAAGGGTGGTCGGCACTGCCCGAGTCGTTGTGGGATGTTTAAATCATGGCCACCGAAAATTAATAAATATGATAAATGAACTATCGTTTTACAAAATGCACGTATTCATTTCTATGCGGTTTTTTTCGTAGGTTACGGGAAAAGGTGGAAATCATGACCACAGAGCGTTTGTAAGAGATGGGGTCTCCATGAATATTATCGGGGAAACATGCTGTTCTGGTGAGTTGTCCTATCATTACTGATGCTCAGTGAGCCAAATTTGATAGAGAACTGTGCTCACTGAACTGGATCTGATATAGAACTCTGACGTCACCGGAGTTCTATATCAGATTCAGTTCAGTGCGCAGCAGTTCTATATCGTTTCTGGCTGATTGAGCACCATTATGATATGGCAACCAATCAGAACAGCTGTTCCCTGAAAATATTCATGGACTCCCCAAAATGCTAATTTCTATCGGGGTATACAAACGGCCTACATGGTCCTGATTTCCATTGTGTTTGCCTGATTGACTATTCATGAGTTTTAGAATTTATTATACACAATCTAGACAAACTATCTACCACAACCTGACAACTGTGGATTCTCTAATATATGAATGTGCTTCTTTTAACAGGTGCTGCCGTGAGCGTATCCCTGAAGTTGAATAAATGGTGACGGTATAATAGCAAGCAATACCGGTAGTCAGCCATCATTGCTGAAGATGATGATAATGAAACCCTTGACGAAAGCCAGTAGATTGTTGATGGCTGCATTCAGAAAATATGTCCGGTGGTTACGGGGGCAGGTGAAATTGTTTCTGAGAAATATTTTAACATCCCCAATGTAGTTCCCAAAAATATTATTATCTCCCTTATTAGGAAGGAATGAGAAACAATATTATTGATGAATGCATCAGAGAAATTTATTTCAAAAATTATTTGATATAATTTGAAGGTTGGAAAACAAAATTAGGAACTTGACAAAATGTGAAAAAAAGTGAAAAAACAAGTACTTTCCAAGTGTTACTGATAATATAATATCGTGAAAGGGACTCTGCATAGGGGTTGTGGGGGCATGCTCTGGCAAAGAAAATTGAGAAATTTTAGGTTCACCAGATGGCTGGAAATGTATCCTCCCTCATTGACTCGTTCTTTGGAATTTTTTCTGTATCCTCACCATTTTTTCCTTAGAAAAAAAAACATATGGTCCCCCTCAATATCACCTGCCCCAAATCGACTATCGGTATACTTTATGAGCGCAGCCTAACCTAAAAAGTTGACTCGATAACCTATTCATAGGTATAGTGTGGTGGATTAGAGCTCACTTTCGAGGAAATTGCGCATTTTAGGCTAAAGGCCTAAAACTTTGCCTTGTAATAGTTTTCAGTGTATTTTAGTATACATCTTAGATATTTGGCCACTAGAATTCATTCGAAGCGAAATTGAATACTACGGAATTCACCGAACCGTGGTCTCTCGGGTTCGTGTTTTAATTTTGTCTGCATTCCTTTCTCCACTGGCTTATGTGTTCTTGAAAATAACCGTCATGACAGAGTCGAAATTCGCCTGTTACAATCTTGAAATATGAAAGCAAACGACTTAAATTTTAACTGATGGCTTTTTCCCAAAATATTTAATAAACATCCAGTTTTCAGGTCTTTCAGAAAAGTTTTGGAAAAGCATCAGGGGCGTAGCCAGGAATTTTGGTTGGGGGCCGGATAGTAAAAACATGGGACAAAAATTTTCAAATTTCCTCCAGTAAATGTATGGGAAAATCTCCTGAAGAAGGGGGGCCGCGGCCCCTGTGCCACCCCCCACCACCACCACCCCCGGCTACGTCCCTGAGCATGCCGGCCCGTTGCAGACAAAAACATGGCCCGAACGGGCAGAATCGTAGACTGGGACGAAAGTTTTCAAATTCCCTCCAGCAAATACAGTAAATGTATGGGATAATCTCCCGAGAAAGGGTGAGGCCCTCGGTGTTCCCCCTAAATCCGCCCGTGATGGTAGAATGCCTCGTAAACAAAAGTTTTTTAGTAGCTTAAAAAATAAAGTAACGATTTCTAGTAAAATTCATAAAGTTACGTTTTCTAGTAGAATTCATAAAGTTACGTTTTCTAGTAGACTTCATGAAGTTACGTTTTCTAGTAGAATTAATAAAGTTACGTTTTCTAGTAAAATTCATAAAGTTACGTTTTCTAGTAGAATTCATAAAGTTACGTTTTCTAGTAAAATTCATAAAGTTACGTTTTCTAGTAAAATTCATAAAGTTACCTTTTCTAGTAAAATTCATAAAGTAACGTTTTCTAGTAAAATTCATAAAGTTACCTTCAAAACCACAGGGTACCCACGTCGTAATGTTGCGAAAACACAAATAAAATGCTTGCATTCGATTCAAACACAAATATATTGTGCCGCCTGTCACGACATAGCCTTCAAGCCATGTTTACGTTGAAAAAGTGTGTTCGAAGGCATTGAAATAGGTGCATTTGGCAATATTGCATTCCACAGGATACCCGCGTCGCACGGTTTTAAGAAAATAGAAATACGAACTTTATAGCCTGAGTATCAGGCGGAATTTTATTTGTCCGTGAGAAAATGAATGAACTATATACAACATCGTTTATAACAACTACAAATGGCTAACTCAATCAACATTTTCTCGTAGAAATGTCGGAAAGCTGGAAAGGAGAGCAAACATGGAATTCGTGGTTGCTGTAAATGAAAAATAACTTTTACATTATGCGAAAACACTACTTGCGCTGCACTGTTTGTTACTCAATGTGCAAAATCTCACAAGATACCCAGCTATGGATCGTAGCCCTCGCGTTTCCAACTAATGCACTTTTGGAGAGCATGGTAGCCATCAGCCACATCCGAGGGAACTCGTAATCCGCAGTGCTTTGGACTTTTCGAAGCGAATCTCACTTCACTCTGTATATAAGGGACCAGCAAAACTTATCAAAGACTCGGATGATATCTGAACACGCTAAGCAATCCAAAAGAAAAGTTTCATCACTCCTAACAAGAATTTCGCGTAGCAAGAATTTCCCGTCAGCAAAGCACACCATATCCGAACGTAGCGCAACTTTTGACTTATTGTGGTACATATGAGCTGCATTGTTTTAAAAAACAGAGACACGCAAGTGCGTATTGATAAGCAGCTAGCTATTACTTTCCTGTCACAATCTAAAAGTCGCAATACTGATAGAAACCCAGCACATTCGAGAGCATGAGAACACTCGGCAGAACTTTTAGTATTCTTTTCCGTACTACGGCATAGAAGTAAGGCTGCATTCATTATGTATACTACAGGGGGGGGCAGAGGATTTTTGGGGGGATCTCAAAATTTAGGAACTGGAAAAGGGGGGATGTCAAGTTTTTTTCATAACATGAAGGGGGGTTGCATATTTTTGTTGAGGTATTATATATATTTAAGACAAGGTTGTGCAGTTTGATAGTAAATGAAGGAAGGCTCAATTGTTGAACACCGAGTTTGAACCCCCTTCCTGAAGAAATATCACTTGCACTACTATTCTCGTGTATTCACCCTCTTTCAACTGATATGTTGGAAAAAAAACTGCGCGCTTCGCGCGCATAAAGAATTATATTAAACTTAAAAGATCGTAAAAGGCCTTCTTGTTTTACTACAATTCCTCGAGGTCCTCTTCAGTGGCTTTTGTCTGCCAGACAAAACGCCTTTGGACTTTTGATTAATAGTCTTGTAGCTTCATTGTCAAAATTGCGGCGCGCTTCGCGCGCACAACGGAAAACATACCAAACAATCAAATACAAAATAAATGATACTCAGCCTATGTGTAGTAAGGCTCCAATCGAGGAGCGCACCAGATCACTTGGTAGAAAGTCACTACCGACACAAAAAAGTAAAGCCACCTAGGATTTTTGTAAAATTGATATAAATATAAATTGAAAAAATTGTCTCCGGGGTGATAGGGGGGATGGGCATGTTTTTTTCCTTTTGACCAAGAGGGGGGATTCGTAAAAAATATGTTGTGCCTTGGGGGGATCTGAAAATTTTGCATTGTCAAAAAAATTTCCTCTGCCCCCCCCTGTAGTATACATAATGAATGCAGCCTAAACATCAAATCACAGTAGTCAAATCACAGGGGGTAGTTATTAATTCTTCGGAGTAAGCGATCACCGCTACCAACTTATTCCTGTTATTCAAGCTATCCGCGTGCATAATGCTCAAATCCAGATCTGGCGATTACGAGCTGGCTAAGACGACAAAATGGCTCCGGGGAAAGCAACCAAGTCTTGCGTGGAAAGTCTGCGGCGAGCCCAGAGCCCGAAAATGCTCCGATACATCTAATAACAAGAACAAACATGGATGACATGATATGCCTCGTGGCGCAAATATGCGTTTGCTACTGCTAAGACTCTATTTTATGTATATCTAGGACAGGGAACGCGTGATAATCATGTAGGGCCAAAGACTTTCCTGCTGTTTTGACAGATATGAGACGTGGGTACCCTGTGCTTTATATTCAATGAAAAACCTACTTTTGAAGACTTTTGAATGCTTTTATTAAGACCTTTCCTAGCAAAATAGTGCATTTCGGCTGTTATTATGCAAAATATGTGATATACAGTGTTTTTGATCTAATACAGGTATTTTATTCGTATATTTCGCAACATCACGACGTGGGTACCCTGTGGTTTTGAAGCTCAAATGTAAAATGCGCCGTAACTCCTAAACGCTTCCACTTCAAAAGTGCAAACAACCGGTTTTAGACTACCCTAGGGCTAAGCTTTCGAATGATATGTGTTAGCAAAATTCCCCTAGGGGGGGGGGGGGGGGAGGGTTTCGACTCCTGGCCCACACGGACTAAACGGGTTGCACAAACTCTTCGGGCGAACAAGCCCTCGAGTTATACGAAAAGGGCATTGGCAAGAATGCAAATAGCAATTGTGGATCAAACCCTCCCGTTTTTGTATTCTAAGAATTGTTTTTTCTTGGGGTACACAGTGTTATACATAAATTGGGAAAAAAATAGTAGAAAATATTTATTTTTCCCCTTTCATGGAAAAAATGGCAAAAGTGCAAAAGTGCAGATTTTGATTTAGAGTTGTTATAACGGACTACAGTCTCAAGGGGTATATTACAAGGGTGTGGTATTTAAAAGGGGTACCTCTTTCTCGGATCTGTAAATAAAAAAACGTTATAAACAAAATGGCACCAAATTTTATGATAGGTCAACAGAAGTTCTAAACGTTAACCCTTTTGACCTATCGATTAAAAATAGGTCGCCCATTTCGTTCTTACTGGCACTGTAGTTGAGATGAGAAAAACATGGACATTTCTACAACAAACAAGGAATTTGAATGAGTTAAGGAAAAAAGGGTACCCTTTTTCGTCTTACACCTTTTATATCAATAACAAGAAACAGGGTACCTTTTTATCTGTTACATACTATTTGATATGGTATAAAGAAGTTAGACGAAAGGAGTACCTTTTCAGGCTTGGTCAAAAGCTCATGAGCTTTTCGCTTGGTATAAGAAAGGGGTACCTTTTTCGGCTTTGGTATAAGAAAGGGGTACCTTTTCTGCTTAGTAAAATTGGTATAAAGAAGGGTAAGGGGTCCAGAATCTGGTCCGAGCATCCCCGATCCCTGTACAAAGGTTTTCGGAGTACCCCACGGGGCAAAAAGACGACAGCTTATCGTGTTTATCTATCCACTCCTGACACAGGAAGCCCACAGCAAAAATTTTGCTAAACAAAGAATGTGAACAACCTCGTCCCCAGGGTCTTCTCGGTCGTTTTTCAAAATGGCGGTTAGCTCAGAGAAGACCCTGGGGGAGGCTGAGTCACATGACCGTTTCGAAACAAAGGACAAACCTCATTCTCATGTCCTCAAACAATAGTCACGTGACTCAGCGGGTCTTCTCTGAGCTAACCGCCATTTTGAAAAACGACCGAGAAGACCCTGGGGACGAGGTTGGAATGTGAACTGGTATCCAGTCCCCCGTTCCACCCATGATCCTTTGGGCGTCCATATAACGATCGAACTGTCTTATCGCCAAAACACTTTGTGATTTTACGGCAAATTTGTTGTTTTATTGCAAGAATTAACTGAAGTGAAGGTATTGCATTGGATAGATGATCAACTTTGCCTGATTATAGCGGTTTCATTGATTCGACTGATGCTCGACTTCGTCGTTGGTCAACAAACAAACAACCAGTCTCGGGGGGAAACGACGCTGATTTGATCTCCAAGCGACAGAATGGTAAGGATTATACTTATTTAAGCTACGTAAGTTTATACTCATAAAGAGCCATACACTTGTATTTTCTTATTTGTTGTTTATTAGTACTGAGCCTGGCAGAGTTAGACACGCTTTTCTTTAGAACCAGTTTATTTCTAAGATAAATACAGCAGTGTTGACGTCCCGACGTATCTTTTTGTTTGGGGGACTTTTCGGGTACAATAATTTTTCAGACGTTGTTATGGAAAACATTTGTTACCTTGATCATTGCTGAATATCACCATGCATGATAGCGGCAAATCCCATAGCAACATGATTATGCTGACAGGCTCGTAGCTCGCATGCTTGAAGGGGGGTTCGTTGTCCTCTACATAACTCTATTTTTCAGAAAAAAACTTGTATAAACCAAACTTACTGATAGTACTGATAGAGGCTCACATGAAGTGCTTGGGGCTACTCATTTGCATACCTGTACAAATCCTTTTATTATGCGTCATTCTATTCATGACTTGGTATGAGGCAGGTGCAATTCACTTACTCAGGACCCAGGCATCTCTACTTAGCGGAAACAGACGTCATTGACGAGAAAGGCGCTATTGATTAGCTAGCAATGCATCATGGGAAGGCTGCTAGTTTGGCTCGGCAAGAAATCCGTAGGAACGTGCCTGGGTACGAGGCAGAAATTGCACCCTGATAGAGCTCCTTGGCTTAGATGTAATGTTTTCCCATTTCAGACCATGTGGCATTCCCAGTAGCATTCTTTCTTTTTCTGCCACACACCAAAGGATCTATGCACGAGGATCCGCAGGCCTGATATTTTTGGTTCCAAGGCTAATTGGTTATCAGAGTCATGCTTGGCTTTTATTGACAGATACGATAAAAGAACATCTGATGCCGCTGGCAGTTTACATCTCTTCAGATGCAATTTCTGCGGTTCCTGTGACAGTTAATTAACTGATAACAGCTAAATTTAGTATATACTTGAAGTCTTCACATTCCGAAATATACACCGCATATGAAAAGAAGACTAGGCTCGGAAAATAATAGAAAGCAAGCAATAAGCTCGAAATAGATTGTCCAGCATGTGCCAATGGTATATGCAGAAAACACCAAGCAAGCCTACCAGCATTTTGTACTAGGGGCCAAAAGCAGGGCGAGAATGTCAGCATCCTGCCCCGCTGCACAAGATAACAACAAGATATTATTACAATGAATGCTGCCTATGAAAACCTACAGGAACGTTTAAAGCAGACAACAGTACACATGAATTAAGCGATATTTCAAGAGGAATGAGGAACGTTCCTGAGCCCCCTGTCTACTCCGGATAAATTTGCAAGGGCAAGAGTGCAAGCTGGATTGAAATTGCGAGTGACAGCTATTTATGTGAGCCATGCTGTGTGGGTAGTAAACACTCTTTTAGATCCAGGAAAGTGCTGGTATCCTTTAAAAAGCATTATTTTCCTTGTCTCGGGTTAGCTTGGGTAGGCCCCTCATGAATATGGAAGCATCCAAACAAACACATGGAACATGCTGCCAACCTGCTTCTCTTCGCTATCTCATGCTAATTATTGATAATAACTAGAACTGTGACATGTATGTTTTCAGTTTGGACGCCAAAAGCACTCTGATGATGCAGATAGTGACTCGGACTGGGACAGTCTTACTGGAGATCCTGAACCTCCTTCAGATAATGAACCAACACCTCGTCAGCTGCAACCGGCCCCACCCATCACCAACAATAACTCCCCTCGCACTCCTATTCAAAATAAGCGACTTGTTCAACAAGGGACCCCTTTAAACTCTAAACCAAGTTCTCCTGCCACTCCAGATAAAAAGACCCCCATGTCATCACCTAGTAATCGACCAAGTCAGATGTATGCGAAATCTGGTGCAACTAGTTTTGTTGATCGTGGCCAGGGCGTCACAAGTTTTGTAGATAAAGGAGGAATTGACCCTAGAAAGAATAACAAATCACCATTGGTTGATTCTAATACCAGAAGAGTAAAGGATAAAAGTCTGAAAAAAGTTGAAGGCATTAATAATAATGGACTGGAACTGAATGAGCTGGATTTTAGTCCTGCTATGAACAACCCTCCCTATACAGACTTTCAAGGCAAGTATTAAAACCATGAAACATTGTATCTGATGTGTATAATAATTGATAGCAGGGCTTGAAATTGCGTGCCCTGATACAGGTGTAAATACAGCTCAAAAATTTACTTTTATGTCTAGCCGTAAATAACAGCTGTGTTTTCAGTTTCTACAGTGTTCTCCTAGTGGATTTATGCCTAGATTTTTGATGAATTACAGCTGTTTTGAGTATTCTGTGAACTCTCGCGTTCGACTTCCAATGGCGTTCTGGTTTCCGTCAATCAAACTCTCAGGTCTAATTTGAATCTTAGCCGACCGTAAGCTAGGCCATTTATTTAGAAAAAGCTAATAAAAGATGTTGTGTGTTGGGCCATTTCACTAGGATGGTGAATAACTGAATTCTATTATTCCAAAGAGCTTCAAAGTTTGATTGATGGAAGCCAGAAAGCGGTTTGACCACACTGTAAATCGACCTCGAGAGTTCGCAGAATACTCAAAACAGCTGTAATGTTGGTACAAGACATAAAATTGCGACTATCATTATTTCTTAATTTTAAGCCCTGAAGGTACTAGCTGCCCTAACCTCACACAAACCTTTTCCATTGCAAAGGGGTGTAAACATCTTATAGAACAGGGCTCAATTCCAATGAGAATACCTTTGTCAGCATGTGATTTTCTTATAGAAGCACATGCAGCTTAAGGCAAATTTCGTAAATTATTGTGTACAGGTGCACTACCGAAACATGAGCTTCCTTCAAGTGCCAAACAAGAGCAAAAGAAGGGAAAAGTCAAAAGCTCTTACATCAGAGAGCCCACGCCAGTCCCATTGACAAGAGAGAGAAACAACAGCAATAACTCCTGGGATGAAGCAGAGGAAGACCTTAGTATGTACAAGAGTACTCGGCAGATAAAAGACACGCCTCATCAGGCTACCACTAACCATGTGGTTAAGGCACAGAGTGAGGCAGAAGGGATAGAGAGTGGGGGAAGACCAAGTGGGGGTGACGGGGAGACATGCTGTGTGCCTTATCAGAAATCACAGGGACTAGGGTGAGGAAATAGTGAAAGGATGCACAAAGTGAAACTGAAATATTACCCCTTTAACCCTTTACTATGGAAATCAATAGAGTGGTAAAACAGCCATTCGAGATCCAGTCCCAGGCCAATGGTTTTATGTACCACGTGATCATTGTTTTTATGTACCATGTAATTGTCTTCTCAAGCATTGAACCCAAAGAGGTTCTCCTGGGTGATCGAAGGAATTCAGCTCATATATTACACTTTCCTGTCTCTGCATATCAAGATAATTGATATTCCATGATTGGGAGGTCTTACCAGAAGAAAAGAGAGTATAATATTGTTCTTGTTTTTTGGCCTGTTTGAGGTTGAAGACATCAGTGAGTATTACTGCACTATAAAGCATCAAAAAGAAGGTGAGCGATCTCAAGGTCGTTACCAAACAATGATCATGTGCCGCATCAAAACTGATAGTCTCCTACGCAGCCCGTGTTTTGTGTCGGTCACGCAACGCTTCCCTGTGGGGAGGGAAGCGTTGCGTGACCGACACAAAACACGGGCTGCGTAGGAGACTACAAAACTGATCACATGGTACAGAAAATCGTTACGGTAGCTGGGGACTGGATCTCAAAGCATCAATTTACCACACTAGTGGTTTTCAAAGTATGTCCAGTTTATCCCTTTATGTCCAGTTTTTTATTATCTAAACGTAGCATCTTAGTAGTCCCTGGCAATCTGTCAAAGGTTGAGACATGACTAATTTTATGATCTACCAGAATCACTAAGTTGCTTGAACATGCGTTTTGATTGGTCAGAGCTTTAGATACTGTTCTACCAGTATGTTTCTGTCTATTGTAGGTGACAATATCTGTCAACCTTAATTAGAGGGATCTGATCACTCATCTTTAATGCCATAATGCTGATGACCTGTTTTCAACCTTGTGTTTGCCAGATACCAGTACATATTCCATCATGGTAGAAACCACTACCTGGACGTCGGCCCTGAATGGAGGGAACCATATATGAAGACCATAGGGGAAAGGTATGGTAAACTTAGAGACACTATTGTGCAACTCCCCTTCTGAAAAAATCCTGGATCTGCTCCTGAGTTGGCATCTCTGATCAGTATAAGGACTATTGCAATGATGTGACCAGTTTTCAATACTGTCCTCTTTTTTTTTTGCAGATGTGAAAAATGGATGAAATACTACTGGCAGGAATTCTTTGGTGTCCTGGGTCTCATTGTCGACTTTGTTTGATCTTCATACTGGAGCTTATACGATTCATCTTACGCAAAATACTTTTGAGACTATTATCAGGCGTAATCATCATGTTCAGTGATAACTTCCTTAAACCCTATCTGACCGTTGCATTTAACAGTTTTATCCAGCCTTTCCTAATATTCATGTGGAACGTGTTGGCAGGGTTACGAAATGCTATCAGCCCATTATTGGACATTACCCGGGAGGTACTCACTCAGATAGGGAACTTATTAAGAACTTTTAGATTGTTTGAGTTGAACTGGAAGCCCATCATAAATGAAGGTAATCATGCAGACAGTAGACTAGCCTTGACCAATAGAAGCAAGATACAAGAAGTATAAGAAAAGTATTGCATGGTAATAATACCTTTTCCTTATTTATTTGAAGTATAAAATGTACAGAAAAAGTATGTAAAGTTCATACAGATTTTATGGGTTTAATTCCCAGTGTGTGAAGATCTTGTTTTTTATTCTTTATTCTTGAGGTGATTTGAAGACGCTTCAATGTAAATTTAACGAAATTTATTGTGATTTTTATTGAGCACATAGAAACAAATGTTATACTGCGAACTTGTTTTGTCTGTAAGTATTACAGGGTTCATAATTCATAATTCTCTGATAAAGCCATAATTCTCTGATAAAGCCTTTCAAGGCGGCCTTGGAAAGTCCGGGAATTTAAAGAAATATGCTTACACCACTATACGCATTGCTACGCGACCTCAAAATTCAATGTTGCGATTGGCGATTTTTAGCCGTCAATCAAACCAAAACGCTGGATTTTGCCACTTCAGTGAGTCGAAATAGGCCATTTGCACTAACTGGGTCACGTGACCCAAATCCCATACATTCTGAATAAAATCTTGAAAATTCAACTCGCTGCCATTTGCTTCAGGTTAGAGATTTTAACCTGAAACTTGAGTTTCTGACTAATATCAATTGGTTCTTTGTATTTCTGGAATTGATTTTGACAAAACATCTCGTTAAGAGGTAGTTGGGGACACAGTGCAAATGGCCTCAACCAAGTTGGCAGAAAATTAACATTACAGTTTTCTTGCGTAAAATCGCCAATGCGTAGCAATGCATACGGTGGTAAGGTCATTGAAAAGTCCTCGAATTGAACATTGGCCGTTTTCACACTATTGGCCGTTTTCACACTAGAAGACGAACAAATCGTTTGGACGGACAAATTGTCTGACGATTTGTTCGTCTAACGTGAATTTACACGAACATGTAAAAATCGTCTTCCTAGGCGGGCAAATAGACGAACAAATTTAGACGATTTGTTGGTCTGAAAATTTGTTCGTTCCGTTTTCACATCAGACGATTTGTTCGTCTTGAGACGATTGCTCCGAACGATTTGTTCGTCTCTAGTGTGAAGACGGCTAAAATCAGATTGGGCAATTCCAGAAAATATATGTACCCCCCGGGCGGCACTAGTTTCCCCCCCCCCCCCCCCCCCCCCCCCATGCATTCAGAATTTCCAGAATGGTTTATCCCCCGGGTGGGTAGTCCACTGATTGAAGGGTGCTCCGCCAAGGTCTCCAAAACCTGACCCTATCCCCCGGGTGGATAGTCCACTGATTGAAGGGGTGCTCCGCCAAGGTCTCCAAAACCTGACCCTGTCAGATACCAAAAATCCTCGTTTTTTATACCCTACCGTAGACCTACGGTCAAACTTGTATACCCTACGGCAGACCTGAAGTTAGTCACCAGGGTGGTAAAATTGGTCGCAATCAAAGCGGTATTTCGATAATCATGAAAAGGTTTCAAAATAAACCACCTTTACTCTAATTTCGGCACAACTTTGATCGAAATTTGCTTGCACTCGGGTATCCATACTGAAATACATACCCTATTAGACACCAAACAAGCGAAAAACGATACTCTACCATAGACATCAGGAGCCCAAAAACCATACCCTATAGGGCGGCGCTGTCAATTGACTGGTGCATAATCGTTTCATTGAAACCTGGAGGCAACTACAGCCGATTGCGTTTGAGCGTTTACCCTAACAGTTCGCACGTTACGTTTGAACGTTTGAAAAGTTGCGTTGTGAAACAAAAAGTCGGACGTTTCCAAGGGCAACCGCCATGTGTATTTTTCATTGACCAATCAGAGAGGACAGAACTCTTTGGTTCGTCATAGAAACGTCTCGTTTCATCCTAGAAACGCAAGTTTCAAACGTTCAAACATAACGTGCGAACTGTTAGGGTAAAACGCTCAAACGCAATCGGCTGTAAATAATTCCTGCTCGTTTCCGTATGACTGAACAAGTTACAGAGCATTCCGTTGGGCACCCTGTGGTAAAATTAGCGCAAGACTGGAACGGAAGAAACCGCTGACCAAGAAGTTGCACCACGCGCTCGTTCCTTTTCTTCTCTGTTGAGAAGGTCCCGTTCAACCGACATGCGTCTAGAAAAGTGTTATTTCTGCTCCTCAACCATTTATCCAGGTCACGGAATCGCGTTTGTAAGAAACGACTGTAAGGTAGGGATGATATGTTAGTGATTTTATAAGGATTTTTGATCGTTATAATGAAATATTGTGTCAGATTGTTCATTGAACGTAAACAACAACTTCAGCTAAGCTCGCTTACATGTGCATTGACTTTTAACGTGTCATCTATTTTGCTGTTGAAGAATTTCAGATTTTGTCGATCAAAATGCCACAAGAACTTTAAAATGAAGAGAAATCCACGGAAGATAAAATGGACTAAAGCTTTCAGAAAAGCTGCTGGCAAAGACTTGGCTATTGTAAGTATTCTAGGGACTGTTCGTTAATTACGTCGCAAGGAGGGGGGGGGGGGGAGGGCTGGTGGTTTTATAGGAGGGGGGGGGGGGGTAATTTTGCAGAACGTCGAAAAATTTGGGGGTAAATTTTTAGAACATGCGAAACTTTTGGGGGGGTGCATTTCAGTGTCATGCAAATTTTCAACAGGCTATGATTGAGATTGAGTGCGATTGCGTGAAACGCAGAACACTGTATTGAATCCGGATGATTTCTGCTGAACTTCTCTTCTCTGTTCTTGCCATTTTAGAGCTTGTTCTACCGGTACATCCTCGTCAACAATCGTACTTACTTTAGAGCCATTTGGAAAATAGGAGACTGATACTAGCTTTGGATTAGCGCGCAGGGGGAGGGGGGGTAAAATTTCAAATAGCCGTTTTTCGAAGGGGGTAGAAATTAAACTACTTTTTTGTACGGGGGTAAGTTTTCAGAAAACCTACAAGCAGAAAAACCACCAGCCCCCCCCCCCCCCCCCCCCGCGACATAATTAACGAACAGTCCCCTCAAATATCAAACTTTTCAGAGCTTTTAGCCCAAGTTCTCAGGAATCTAGAGATTTTGTAAGAAATGCAACAAATATATAGAAAATACCATCCAAACATGAAGGTGTTATGCACCAGTCAATGTAACCCCCTCTTAATAGTTTGAAAGCTAGGGAGAAAAAGTTAGTGTTAATCAAATTCGCCAGAAACCAAGAGTCCTTAGGAGGCTCATCCTCGCCACCACCAATGATATGTTTGAGATCAACCAGGGGTCGGTGCGAGCAATTGGTGCGAAACCGCTGAGATTTTTAACTTCCCTCCACGATACCGCAGGTTTACACAACTTGAGATGCTTTAACTTCGCCTCATAGAATTTAGCTTGGCAAATCTTCTTAGATTGACTCTATTGCGCAGAAAGTTGTAGTTAGCCATATCACCGCTGGCCAGGACCCGCTGGCAATGCCTAATGAGAGATTTCGAGGAATTGTTCACCCATGGTGTTCGTTCGGAACAACTTTTTTATTTCTTAGTGGCATGATTCTTTGTCCTGGACTAAAACAAGAACTCCAACCTCTTTCAAATACAAACTCACGACAGAGCCTATTTGATTCTCTGAGGTCTCTTGAGAGCAGTTTCCTTTTGGTTGCATTTGGCTGATCACTGCGATCCAGGGGTTGGAGTTCAACAGTGATGTGGTCTGAGAGTCCAAAGGCTGGGCGTTTGATATGATCTTTGTAAAATGACCTCATGTTCATCAGTATAGGGTCTAGAGTATGATTGCTGCATGTAGGGAACTTCATGATTTGCTTGAGTTGAAAAGCATTGTGGAAGCACTTGGTGTCAAGCCTGTTGAGGTCGCCCACAATTAAAAGGCCGCAATTTGGAAAACGAGCTTTGATAGATGACATAGAATTGTACAGGAAGTTCAACATCTCAGGGTCTGTGGCACCACACTCTGTCTGTGGATGGTAAACATTTGCTATAATATTGTATGGCATTCCCCTGGGAAGCCAAGCAGGACGGAGTTTCAACCAAATAGCCGTAATTCAGCCTTTTGGCTGCCAAGGATTTTAAATAAAGTTATCTATCTTATCTATCTTGCTGTTATGTTGATAGACTATGTAAGTATATGCAGTTAAAAACTCTGTTGATCATTTTTTTCCAATTTCTGTTGGATTGAAGTTTTTTCCCCTCATAGGATTCCACATTCCAGTTTGAAAAGAAAAGGAATGTTCCTGTCAAATACAACAGAGAGCTTTGGACAAACACAGGTTAGTAGGAATTCTGTTTAGTAATCCAAAATCTCTACATTGTTGCTTATTTGCATTATGCACATGTCTGGTGAACATATTTTAGCATTACTGAATTCTAGAAAAGAAGATTGCAAATTTAGTGCTGGGGGTGGGGGAGGGGTACTCCCTATATTCAGATGGTAGGTATAACAGTCGTATTTTTTAGGGGTTAATTGACAATCTGGTATTTTTGGGGGGTTATTTTAACAAAAACAGTAGGCTAGCTTCCCAACTGTCATAGACATATTTATTGGCACTATGTAGCGCGAACGGTTACATTAGCTCGTTTGCCAATAAAACAACAGTTAAAAGAACAATCATCCCTACCATTTTAACCTTCAAGTTTCTTTCCACGCCCTATGCCATGACAAATAGCAGAGCTAGACTAGGAAGTTCAGTCATTTTAGTTCTTTTAGATTTGATGAAATCAGTATTGGAGATTAACACATAGGAAAAAATTACTAAATAAGGCATATTCATTATCAACAGTGAGGGCAATGAAAAGAATCAATGAAATCAAGCAGAAAAGACAAGCACAACACATCAAAAACAGGTAAGGTTAAGGGAAAATCAGAAAGTAGTAAGTACAAATCTGTCAAGTGTAAGTCACAGCTTCAAAATCTGGTGTAAATTAGTATATCGTATTTACCGGTATATAAGACGCACTTTTTTTTTACACCAAATGACCTTCAAATTGGGATGCGTCTTATACATGGAACATCGCTTTTTCGAATTTGCATAACAACCAAATATGTACTGCAGTGTGAGTACATATCACTTTTGTCTTGTTTTTATTGTCATTGTCCACTTACTTCGAGTCTATTTCTCGTGGATTTCTTTCTAGCAGTGCTGTTGCATACAATACAATTTGAAAATCTTTAGAAATTGATTTTTTTTGCCAAAATGACCTCAAAATTCAGGGTGCGTCTTATATACAGGTGCGTCTTATATACCGGTAAATATGGTAACGTTAGTACATGTTTCTGTAAAGTTCATGGATTGGTCTCTGGCTAAAAATGTTCCTTATTGAGTCTTGTTATTAGAGCTAAAAGTCATTTTCTTTGTTCTTGTTAATGTTGCTGAGATCATCCATTGACCTGCATATTTGAATCACAAAGTTACTGCACTATTCAGTTGAGCATGGAGTGCCTATATTTTGGTCGATAAGTTTTAATGTTTCTTTTGGATAGTTTTCTGTCTGAAACAACTTGTTGTCCTGTGGATTTCGCAATGTTGTCAATGAAAGCTCGTGATTTTGAAACTTTGTCACAACATTCCTTGACAATTTATGAACAGGCCTTGACAACATGCTTTTTGAGACACAATCGACCAAACTATAGGCATTCCATGCTCAACTGAATAGCACAGTAGAATGTTTCTAACAGCATTTAGAAAACTTTGTCAATTTTTTTCCCCTTTCTCTATTCAACATAACATTTAAATTGTTTTTGTGTTTGTTTGTTGCATCACGCCATTAGACTCAAGCCAAATAAACAGCTTGTCCAGGAAGCTGACAAGAAAGAAGTTCTACAGAATATCAGTCTTATATCTCAGCCAGGTAAATATATTTCTTGTTCTCCACATGAGTTCTTCATCGATTTATAATATAAAGTTGATGCAGCTCTATATACAGCTTCCCCCAGGGCTCAAAATTGTGACCGATACAGTTGCAAAATCAACCAAAAATATTCCCAAAATATCCTACTTTTGTGGATAATTTTCAAGGTCTGCTCCAAATGTGCAAACAGAATCTCTCTTTTACGATCCAATATATTCTGTGCAAAATTGTGAGTGCCTATATCTGTTAATTTCAAGCCTTGTCCATTCATGGTGTGGCATGCTTGACATGTAGTGGGAATATCATTTGAATTCAGATAAGCTGGTAAGGTGGAGTGAAAATGTAGTAATTTTTAAACATCACTGATCTGTGGATGTAATAATTGATCACTGATCACTATCTTTGGAAAACTGTGTGATCCCTGATACAAATTATTGATTGTACTTCTGTACATAAATAAACATTACAATATGTCATCTTCTATAGCTGTAGCAGGGAAAAATACACTATTTTATTTTAGTATACTTTTATTTATTACTCATTTCTTTCTCATCAGTTTCCAAAAGGAAAGCATCCCAGAAGATCTCCCAAGTTATGCGGAAGCAGAAAATATGGACATGGAGGAATAGAAATTCTAGCAAACATATCCCTTGCAGCTTAAAAGTCTCTTGTGTCAGATAAGTATATAATGTATAAGGAATGGTATAAGATGTATAGCATGACTACAGGACTTGGTTGGAGCTGGAGTTGTGTTTCATGGTGCTCCTGTCTTTGTGACCTTCTTATCCAAAAGGAAAAGAACTAAAAAATTGTACAGAAATAACAAGGTTAATGTGATCATTGTTTTGGAGGTGATTGTGAGCTATGTTTCACAAGCTGCAAAAGTTACAGCAAAACATTTGACATAATGGGGCTAAGCTTTTGAACTAGGCTCAGTACCAATGTTTTTCCAGAAGACATATTGTACTGTAGTGTCTGCAAAGAACCCCCTAAATGGAGTTGGTCCTACTCCACAGATCACCCCCATCCATCCGATTACACTATTCATTCTAGTGCTTTGAAGAAAGCTCTTCTTCTTACTGACTTACTGGCAAAAGAAAAAAACTTCTGCCTTCTTCTTTGGCATGTAGAGCTGTTGAGAACTGCGTACTACAAGTACCAAAAAAACAAGGAGGCCTTTAAAGATCACTACAGTAAAAACCCGCATAAAAGAACATGTGTTTTGGAGAATCAGGCTGATTTTGTTCTTGTATATGGGTGTTTTCTGCAAAATCAGCCTGAAAAATTCTTAAGGTGTTCTTAATGTTGTTTCTTAACAACAAATACTGCATACACTAGAAAGGTGACAGTCATTTAGTAACAACAATAAGTCAAGTCTAAAAAACAATTGCTAAATTACCCTGGAATTCCTGCTGTAGAACTGTGTGTGCATGGTCTAGCACATTATATTGATCTCCTGGGTACTCTACCACAAAGTGGGTTACTGTACTCGAATCTAACTGGCAGCAATTTTTTTTATACAAGAACAATTTTCATTTTTCAGGCTGCATGTGTTCTTATGTATAAGGTACCTTTTTGACCAAATTTCAGTCTGAGTGTTCTTAAACCACATGTTCTTTTATGCGGGTTTTTACTGTATTCGATGTGACTGAAACATTGTTTTGAGGATTGCTTTTTTGATCATGTTATTAACAAAACAGGGCTCAACATCATAATTCAAATTCACACCTAAATCAGGGGGTTAAAGATTTGGAAAATAGTGGAATTTGACGCGATTGCGAAAGACGGCAGAAAGTTGTATTTCGATCCCAAATGCACGTAGAAAAACCGGATCTGATTCGTGTTTCCTGATTTACGCTCAACTGTTTGAAATTAACGTTATGGAAATTCACGCGACCCTTAACAACGCATTTTTTTTGTAAAATTCGCGTTAATTAAGCGAAGCGTTTAAACGTTATAACTTTGCAATCACTTTGCGGCTTTGATAACTCCAACTCCTGATAGCGCGAACTGTTTTTTATTTGCCTTTTATTTTGTTTGAGTCAACTGCACTTGACTTTTCTTTAAAATAGTGAAACAGAAAGAATAATGATGAATATTCCTGAAAATATGTCCAACAGAAGACGGGCATTACTCATACCCTATTTTCTCACACGCCAAACTGTTGCCTGTTTCGTTCTCGATCTTTCTGCACGCTCAGACTGTTGTCAATACGGCCGATAGTAGCCTGGGCCGGTTCCTGAAAAGAGGACTAACTTAATCTAGGAATAGCGGCTAATCCAGGATTAAATCTGCTATTCTGGGATTAGCTATTCTAGGAATAAATATTGGTTCCTGAAAGCACAAGTTATTCTCGGATTAGTTATTCCAGGAATAAGACAAACATAACCGGCTTGACTGCTTTTAAAGCGATTTCATTGGCTGAAATTTAAGTGCAGAAGCCAACTATTACTGGGCGTCCTGTGCTTCCGTGAGGAGACTGGCCCCCAAAAAAACAAAATGGCGGTGTGCAGAAAATTTAGTTTCACTTTAAAAACAAACTCAAACAATATCAAAAGGTTGTTTTTCTCTTGACAATACGACAAGTGTCTAGTTTAATTATCATTCTCGACCTTGATGAGGTTTCTTTTTTTCTAAAATGTGAACAGCGACGAGAAATATTTTTTTTTCCCGAACACGGTAGAAGATATCGTCGATCTTTCTATTTTGATGACGGAAAAAGAAACAAAGGAACACTAAAGATCTTGTTGAAGCATCGTTCTAAGGTCATGGAGCACCTACTGTCCAATGAAGTGAAAATAAGCAAAAAACGTGAGTAAAACGGTGTATTTAGATGCAATTTTGTGTTGTTTTTCACTGATTTAGTCCTGGATTAGCGAGTTATGCCCTGCTCGCGAGTTACTATATTTAATCCCGGGAATAGCGCTATCCCGCTTTCAAGGAACTCGATTTTATTCCAGGATTAAATTTATTCCTAGATTAGCAATTTTATTCCTAGAATAGCGCTAATCCACCTCTCAGGAACCGGCCCTATAGCTGTTTTTACCGCCACCTGTCTGTTGTTATGACGTCATGTCTAGTCTGTCTTTGTGACTCACTACGGATATTTACCCGGGGGAATGGAAGCAAATGTTACTGAATCGTAAGGCGAATTTTCTTTCAGTTCTCCAATTAGGTCGATGTTTGAAAGAGAAACGCGTTATTTGAGTATTCTAACGCATTGAAATTTGCGACTCAGTCGAGGATTTTCCCTCAAATAAAAAGACCTCAAATATAATTGTGAATATCTTATACATTCACTTTCCTTGGTATTAACGTATACCTTTATGTAGTTGATTTGAATTTGCAGCTCGTTTGAAACACGGTTTCCCTGCTATCAGAGTTCCTCAGATATTTGCTTATTAGTGAAAGTTGATAGTTTAAAAGCTTAGGGTATGTTGAAAACAGCCGGCTACCAGCGTGCAGCGAATCATATCTATAACCATATAACATGTCAATAAAATCTCAGTCACCAATGGTGACAAAAATGCAATAGACGCGTTAATTATGCCGCTACAGGCGCTCTGATTGGCTGATTGAGCATGATGCATCATGGATAAAATACACCGCTCTTTGGCGTCCTCAAATTCATTCTTGTTTTCAGAATTCCTAGCAGTGAATAATCGACCGCCCACTCTTAAGTGAGTAAGGAATTCCCAAAATTGCTATTACGGTTAATATTCCTGGGAATTGTTATCAGGACGGATAAAAAAGTGAGCCAGTTGCAGATAAATTGTAGTTATAAGCGCTGCAAGAAATTCTTCGTTTTTGAGGATTTTCCACCTGTTGGGACGGAAGTCTGCTAGCTGTAAACAACTCTAGACTCCAAAGACCTCTACAGAAATGGGAAAAGGAATTACATTCGAGATACAACTTGGCAGAGGGCCAAGATTACCATCCGGGAGAGGTTGTTTCGGGAGAAGCTGTGATCAAGCTAAAAGAGAGCTTGAAATTCCGAAACGTGGAGATAGACTTCCATGGCGAAGCACGAACTCATTGGGACGAGACTGACAACTACACAACGACACACAAAAACGAGAAGTTTATTATTCACAAGAAACAGCACTCCTGTCAAGTGGTAAGTAGAATTCCATAAATCTATGCTTTTCTCTCTCTTGTTTCTAATGGTCGTCCTAATGGTTGCAAACTTAGAGCACGCTGATATTTGTTGTAAACAGTATTATGACCAGTTAAACCAGTTTTGCTAGATATTGTTACACAAATATTTTTATGGAATCGTTTGTATATATCCAAACCCCAAAGAGTATTCTAGCTAGTAATCTGTAATACTGAACAACACACCAAGGGTTGAGATTTTGTTAAACGCCGTGGAAAAATGGTGTTTTGCTGACGTTTTCGAGCGTTAGCCCTTCGTCGGGAGCAAAGAGGGGTAGTCCGTGCGTGAAAAATGGTGTTTTGCTGACGTTTAGAGCGTTAGCCCTTCGTCGGAGCAAAGAGGGCCCGTGAAAAATGGTGTTTTGCTGACGTTTCGAGCGTTAGCCCTTCGTCGGAGCAAAGAGGGTAATAACTTCTGAATCTTTCCCTGTGTACTGTTGCAATTGTACGATTCGTTTCGTACAATGAGACAAACAGTCGAAGATTTACCGACACTTGTTGCTTGTAACTTTATATGAATTTTTAATGTTGTTTTGTTATAACAGGAGAAGATCCCTCCAAATATTGATATTGAAAAATAGCTTTTGTCTTGATAAAACAGGTCAGAAATTGGAAAAGGTGTTGAAGTCTACTTATACAACTGGAACCAACTATTCAGATTACGCGTCTATTCTAGATTAAAAAAGATATTTGCCAATGTTTGAAAGGGGATGCGAATTCCAAATGTATATTTTATTTTCTTATTTTGTATAATCGCGCTCCCCCATGCTTTGAAGATCGTGTGACTTCATTTACAACTCCCTGGTTCAATAATGATATTTCTCCTTGCGGGATAGAAACCAAAACAACCTATTTTTTAACTTAACCGTAATCGTTGTACAAAAATGTACAAAACAACTCGCTGAAGAAGTACCTGTCGGTACGAAACGCGTAGGAGAATAAACCATAGCGCTAACCATGTAGTCCCAAATAGTATATTATTATAACACCCTGTTATCTTAAACGCATTTCAGCATCTTTCCAAAAGTCTACATCTACCCCCACGACCTCGTGATTTTGACAAGACTTTTTTTCTGGGTCGGCCACAGCACTTAAGTGCGAAAAAACAAAAACGAAACGATAGATCAAAATGTTGACCATTTAGGTGTCCAAAGTCATGATTTTTTTCAAAAGAAAGAGTTTTGAATTACCAAGTTTTTTCAGCTGCTGTCTCAAACATTTTTGACAGGATTTGTGAAAAAAAAAATTTGTTTGATTTCTGCGGCATTTGGTGAATGTTCACGCCCAGAATGCATCAGATTACATTCCCCCTCTTTCTCATCTGGAAAAAATTCCTACACAGCAAAATGGTGACTAAAACCCTTCTTTCTTATTGGAAAAAATTCTCACCGCATAATAGAGGTATAAAAAAACAATCTTGCACAGGCAAAAAAGCCCCTCCCCCCCAAAAAAAGTTGAATGGTCGGCCCCTTATTAGCGCGTTTTTCGAAACAACTATTTGTTGAAATAACAATATTTGTCGATCGAAGTACAATATTGTCGATCATCCGCGTCTTTGACTTGCGCTGTAACCGCTGCGCGACAATGCTTTCTACCATTCACTCACAATCATTATTCTTTTAACCTTCTCGATCTGACAGGTGACAAGAAGAGCTCAGTGAGTGCCCTCTCCCCAGGCCGTCACGCGCTAGAATTCTCCTTTAAAATACCGCCTTTTAGTCTCCCATCATCCTTTGAGAGCAAACATGGTCACGTGAGGTACTATTTGAAGGCACGTATCATCGTCCGTGGCGGTTTGACGAGGTTACCAAGCTACGTGTTTCACGTGATCGACTTGATTGACGTCAATTGTCCAGAATGCTGGTGAGTAGGTGGGGTTACCAAATACACATTGCAAAATCTACTTATTAGGAAACCCATTCTTATTTCGGAGAAATGTATTATTTTTTCTTTCCATTTTTTCATTAACGAGTAAAACTTGCAGATGTTCAAAAATACCGTACATTTGGCCAATGCTCTCGAACGATGCCACAGAGAGCCCGTGCAGAATTTTAGAAAACAACAAACAGGCGTACAGTATGCTTCATGCCGCCACGCAAATGCAAATAATGTTCGACACTCATCAAAACCCCCTCTATTTCAGTTACCGTATTTGGGAAGCTCGAAACCCGTCAGTTGCATCTCTAAGGGTACGGCGGCCCCCCTGCGTGCCTTGGTGTATACAGATAGAACTGCTTATTGTCCGGGGAGCGCCTCGCTCTTACTACTGAGATAAGGAATCTACTTTGAGCGAGAAATGTCACACCTCGGTGTTCCTGGTACAGAATATCACGTACAAGTCGAACTGCCACAGGACAAGGACGATCCCGAAACAGGTAAACTATACCGTCCAATGCTCACGCCCTTAGGCGTGGTAATCACGTGATCATCACGCCTATAGAACATAAGTGCAGGTTCGTGTGCGTCCTGGAATATCCTGGAATATACTGGAATATACTGGAATATCCTGGAAAATCTTGGAATCCTGGAATATCCTGGAATATCCTTGGAAATCCTGGAAATCCTGGAATATCCTGGAATATCCTGGATTTTCATTTATTTCCTGGAAAGTCCTTTCATGAATCTGATTTTGGGCTGCAAACTATGACATCCTAGATCCTACAGACATGTTTTCAGTTGGGGGAGGGGGCATTTCTACTCAATAAAAACTACTGGATATATTGTCATCCAGAAAGTGTAGGAACCCTGTAAGTAGGAAAATCACGCTTGCTCATGCTAGAGCCAGATTCATTTGAGTGATGAATGAAGCGACTCGGGCGAGTTGAGTTAAAAAAGGAAAGGCAATACGTATCGGGTACCCTGTGTACATGTGCTCGCATTCCCTCAACCAAATTGCCAAGAAGACCGTGTGCTTTGCTTCGTGTAAGGTTGTTCAAGCATGTATTTGCATACATTACGCCATTGACTCAATATTGTTACTGTCTTAGCCAATCAAGTTCTTGCCTCGTTTCGCTCAGTGCAGTTGTTGGCTTCTTCCGCGACAAAAAAAAAAGAAAACGCGGAAACGTTAGCCAAGGAGAGAGCATTCCTGGAAAAAAAACCCACCAAAAGACACATGGGCTACCAATAATGCAAATCTCAGTGCCCTCGTTTTATTCTAACATGTTTTGTTCTTTTTCAAGGTCAAAGTACTAGAACGACCCTCGCTTTCTGTGGACCTCGATGATTCATTGTCCCAGATGTAGTCCCGACCATGAGGAATTGTGGGATCATTTCAATCTGTTACCATCTCAAGGTACAGAACGACCACAAAGCATGCTGGACAGGACGTAACCGCGTGACAGACAATGGAGTTGTGACGTAGGCGACGTGACGAACGGACCATGTGACGTACAAAGACTGCGTGACTTGCAGTAACGACATGACGTGCAGCTAATATCACGTGATGCAAAGAAACACGTGATGTACAGAAACTACGCGACGAACAGACCACATGACTTCAATGACTGCGTGACGTACAAAGACCGTGTGATTTACAGTTACGACATGATGTACAGAAACCACGTGTCGAACAGACCACGTGACTTACAGTACGACATGACGTACAAAATCCACGTGATGTACAACCATTATGTGATGGCTTATTTCCATAATGCGATTTGTCGAGCCAATAGTCATTCATTTTTTATTGTGCTTCAAATTGGGATTCTAGCCTGAAGTCGAGTCTACCAAACAATTCATTGGTCAACGTTAGACTCGACCTCAGGCTAGAATTCCAATTTGAATCACAATAGAGCGACTGTAATTGTGTATCACAGATTTTTTTCTGTCAGGCCGACACAGCATGAAGCTACGAAAATCCGCGCGACAAATACGGAGTGTGTAAATCACCATAGAACTCACTAGCGTAGCATACTACGTTCGGTTTGTTGTAACGCACATTTAGTTTGTACTATTCATAGTTCTGACCTGTCATTCAAAGCCATAGTTACTGTTGTTATGTCCCACAAACAAACCAGGTTTTCCTTAAAAAAGTCCAAAATATTCCGATCCCGCTTAGGATTACCAGATGTCCTTATCTTCAGATGATCTCAGTTTATACTGTCATAAAAGGCAAAAAAGTGCTGCACATCGGACTGATTTCGGAAGTCCTGAAATACTGTTTGTGGGACAAGATCAGTTCCCGAGGGAGAATCTTTCCAGCTCTGATTGGTATCTCCAGATAGCGTGAAATGGCTCCATTGTTTCATCGGAACTATGAAAAGTGTGAAGGGGAGCCAACCAGATAGTAGGATTCATGATAGCATGCTATTGTTCCAATCTACAGATCATTGTTGCTGTCGCCCAAAGTCACGGGTCACAAATGGACCTTGAAGTCGACCTGCCCATCACCATAGGAACACTACCGCTTAGGAAAGTCATGCGGGCTCATCAACAAGTTGGTTCCTTCTTCCCATTTCACGCGAGAGTCTCAGTTCTCCGCAAAGACGTTCATAGGCATCAAACACGGTGTGTATGATAGTATTTAGAGTAGTTTTCATAAATTGTGCACTGTCCTGTAAAGGACAGGCGGCACTAGTTTTTGACCCCCCCCCCCCCCCCCCCCTCCATGCATCCAGAATTTCCAAAATGGCTTACCCCCCACGCATGTAGAATTCCTGAGAGGTTAACTACAATCCGCGCCAAAACTAGTTGACACACACTCCATTTAGTAACGCTAAAAAATGCTCGCAAGAACGATCACAGACAGGACAACATTAATGCACCACCCCCTGTGCATGTTGAAATCCCAACTGCACCGCACAAAACTCCGATGATATCCCTACAGGAACAACATTGATTGGGGGAAGAGGGAAGAAAATAGCTTGTTGGCGGAGACTCTTGCTAAGGAACCAAATTTTAAGAATAACGGTTTAAACGTTGAGAAATGGATCAACAGTTTTGGCGGGGATTGTAGCTTCCAGCTTCGAGAACCCACCATGTAGGCGGAGTTCCGAGCTTGAAAACCCCCCTCCATTCAGAATTTCCAAATGTCGGGGTACATATATTTTTCTGGAATTGCCCAATTTAGCCCTATGGCTATGAGGGGAAGGTAAATAAACTGCTATTATTATTATAGTGGATTGTGGAATCTTAAAGCACTGGGTTATATTTTTTCTGAACAATAGGTGAACGCCGAAAAATGATTGTGTTATTGTTTTTTGATCTGCACAAAATGAACATATACAGTAGAATCCTATGATATCTCTTTTTTGTGTAAATTGAGGACGAGATATCATAGGATTCAAGTATATTCAAAGCCTTCAGTCGGTGGATTCCGCCGAAAAAAGCACTCAGAAAGGCGATATCGCCCTCGTCGCTGCGCGACTCGCGCGATATCGCTTTTTTCGTGTTATTTTCTTAGCGGAATCTAGCCTCCTGAAGCTTTGAATAATCCTATAAATACCCGTCACCATGTGCGAACAAGTTTTACATTATTTTCTTCCTGAAATTTTCTGACTGAAAAAAAGTGGAGACAAGACTTCGTTATCTTCAAATTCGGAGCTCAGTAATATATTTACCGCGGGCTTCCTGTGTGGCAACCGCGCTTGCCAAAAGTGGCGGGAAAAATCAGCCAATCACAAATGTTTCCCTGACAGTCGCTAATAAAGATTTGAATATATAAGATATATGTAGAAGCTAAAATTGCAAAATTCACACGCCCTAGGCTAATGCCTTTTCATCACTGTGTAGGCACGGAGCATCAAGAACAACATGTCTGGTCTTTTGAGTTAATTTTGACTTTGTCTTGTTTCCTTTTCCAGGTTTTTCTTCCGAAAAATATGGTCACTCCTTACCGGCCATCGTCATGTGACAAAGGCCGCTTGCTAACTCAATGAGCGATGACACAGGCAGGTGGGACTAAGGGGAGAACTACTGATTTACGTGGCTTCTTGCCTCCTTCGGCCGTCAGCTAAATAAGGGAGTAAAGCGGGCGGGAAACATTTAAAACTAATGCCGCCATAGCCCACCTTGACAGCCCGCAGAGCACCCTGGGAATGAGAGTTACCGCGCCAAAGTGCTTGTTGTTTGATATTGATACATATTTTCGTGAAGGAAGGGCCTTGAAAGTGAACAATGGCGTGGATGCAAAGGTTTTTCAGATTAACGACGCCAGTGAAATACCGTTGGAAAAACAAGGTTTACAACACGTGCAATTAAAATAAAGTATTTCATTTTGAAATAATGATAAAGTGATTGTAGTGTTATTGGAAATAGTAGTTACAAAATTGAGAATATTACGTGGAATATATTACAAATTTCTTAGAATGATTGAGTTAAAATGTTTCACATTAAAATAAACTAGCGATATTTTATAGATGTATAAATTTGTATAAATTAGAGATAAGAGAAGCAAGTTATGTATTTAAGCAATAAAAGTACTTTCCGCGTGCTCTCTGCTTTCTTACAAACACGAGGGGGATGTTGGGAGAACTGATCAAAACTTGAAAGACACGAGCCGAAGGCGAGTGTCTTTCAAGTTTTATCAGTTCGACCAACATTCCCCGAGTGTTTGTAAGAAACCAGAGAGCACGCAGAAAGTATTTTTATTGCTTTTAGAAAATAACATACACACGCGCGACAGCGTTGCGTGACAATCGTGTTTCTCAGGTCTCTTACAAACACGCTTTTTAACCATTCAGAATGCGCACATTCACAATACAACATAGGTGTTATTTTCTAAAAATCTTTATTGTAATATATGTATCTTGTAAATACTGTATGTATATATATATAGAAGGTATTGCTGATATTTTTTATTAAATATTGTAGTTGTAATGAAAGTTACGATTTTTATAACTTGTATTTTCTCTTGCACATAAAGCGATTCGGAGTGTATCAGGCTTATTTTGCCATTTGTACAATTAATTATGAAGCAGCATCTTCTAATAAACGAAAAATAAATGAGAAATTTGAAAAGTCTCCCATGACGTTTGCAGTAGGCCTGGAAAATGTTCTCAAAAATCCTTGAAAGTCATTCTCAAACTCATTAATTATTCATGATAGTGTAGACCAATGGCGTTCTTGCATTGGTCAGGTGTATGACTTTGGAAACCCAATGAAACACCAGTTGAAAATCACTAGTGTTTGAAACGATTTCCAACACTAGTGATATGAGTTCTTAATTAGCATATTCATAGACTACTCGAACACAAATATTCAATAACATGTTTAATTGTCTTGATCGCCAGCTTCTTCTCTTTCTTGTTCTTTAGCGCCAATCCTGCCCGCTCGTCCCGTCCTTCCCTTCTGCGTTCAGCAAACGTCTGAAGTGAGCAAATCTAACAAAACAAAAATGTTTTCTCGTTGTTTGCAAACCCAATGAAACACTTGAACTCGTTTTTGAAATATTACTTGAAAGTCCTGGAATTTGTCTTTGCAAAAGAGGACGAAACCTAGATTTGAAAAGATTGAATGAGAACAGGGGGAGGAACAGGTTGTTGAAGAATTGTCTAAAGCCCCGCCGTCACCGATGACTTGTTGATTCCTGGTCGATATGTCGGATTCAATCCCTCTCTTGTTTTCATATTTCAAATCACGTGGCATCAATTTGAATAATCGTTCTTTGTTTTGGACGCTTTTGGATTTTACTGATCCTTCATTTCGCCGTTTACTATAATTCCACTGATCGGAAACTTGTTGCAACTTGTTTGTACGATTCACAACAATTTCATTGTTTTAGACAAAAGCGTCAATTGGAGACTGCACAAAAGACTCTTCAGTAACAATTAGTCGCCAAAGGCGACCTGATTATCGGCGAATAGTCACTGAAACGAATTATTGATTAATTATTATTAATTAATTATTAATTAAATACGTTCGAGCAACAAATCGAAGGTATGCTAGTGGTTTTCTACTAAAGCCATTAGACTACTCGTTGTCGTTTTCTGTGAGTCAAATAGTCAACTCGGCGCTAGGTATACGCGCCTCGTTGACTATCTATTGCCTCATGGAAAATTCGAACTGTATTAACTATCCATTGACCCATAGAAAACTCGAACTCGTAGTCTAATTGTTAAAGAGTCAATTTAGGCTTTTGATAAGCAACTTGCAATTTACTCAGGCCATGGCAGTCCGCGTTCAAAACACCACAGATGGCCCTATTAGTTTAGACACTAGTCAGACCAATTCTTAGACAATAACACTATATAAACACAGATCTGACAAATTGATAATCGTTGTGCAATTATCTTTAGCCAGTATCAAATTGTTTGCGTGTAAGGCACTTTGTTTGCTCTTGTTTCTAAGCCGATCTCCCTGTGAAGTCTAGTAATACAAAGCCTTTTACCATTTTTTTCCATCCCTGACATTCATGACAATACGTTATATTAAATTTTGTTCATTTTGAAAGGTTTTTTTCACCTGCGTTGAATTGGATTTCCTCTTGGCAACATATAATATTTCCATGGCAACATATTTCCATGGCAACACACGTGAGTATGATGACATCACAGCTGTGCTGTTGAAGAGCTGGCACCCCTCGGCGAGTTTCCACTTTGAATCAACTGCAGACTATTTTGTGACATCTTGACCGAAACTGAGCTAACAATTTCAAGGTGTGTAATTTTTTCGGAACTAAACCGTTAAAATTAAGAAAAATGCAGAGCTGGAACGACGGTCAAGCCAAAGATTCGACGCCACACGCGTTTAAGGTACGTTTTCTTGTTTTTCGTTTGTTGGTTCTTTTTTTCATATTCATCACCAATGACCAAGAGTAGACGAAAACACTGCCAATCTCCCCCCTTCCTTGCATCAGATCCACAACAAGTACTTGCTTATTTGGCTTCTACTTCCACAGCCAAGACGAGTTTTGTTTTTTGAATTCAAATGTTTCGTTCTCGAGGATACAGCACTGCGTTTTCCCGTCCGCGACCATTTTTTAGTTCTTTAGTTTTTTAGTTAAAAATGAAAACCAAACAGGACAAGGATTAGGAAATATCAGCTAAATGGTGGCTATTAAACTTTTTAATTATTGGGATCAGGACAAGGGAGAAAAGGGAGCAACAAGAGGGCGATGGGAGAGTCTGAAGTAAAAAAGAACAACGTTTTTTGTATTACGGCCGCCATCGGCAAAAAGTACCGTTATATCTCCATTGTCGCTGTTCAAAATCTCACTAAAGTCTCTTTATGACAGAAGACAATGATATCTTAAGGCACTAAAAGAACACATTGTTAGATTTTCAAACTTCATTCTATATTCCTTTAGTTATATTTCGTCAAGATATTCTTTTGTCCTGTGGGGCTGGGAGATGGGAGATTCCATTGCTAATTATAATTCATGATGCGTCCTGTTTCTGTTTCCTTGCTAAACAGTTATTGGTTGACACATAAACTTCCTTTTTTCTTTATTATGGCTATTTGATCAAAAATAAGAAAACATGTTAAAGTACGAAAGTTAACGGTAATAAATGACTATTTTCTAGCATTCCAAGTATGTCTTCTCGATTCCCTTGGCAATGCCTTTGACATTTGCTTCCTGTGCAAGCCGCGCGTTCGAGGTACATTTACTGACAAGAATAGCTTTGAAGTTTTACACATACTAATAATGTTCATACGATACCTGTAAAGTGTTTTAAAGAAATAACTAAGAAGTGAGATATACTGGACTAAAAGCTGGAAGTGCTAAAAGCTCCACAGACTCAGTCACATACCTTCGGGCGTAAGTACAAGATATTTGTGTTTGAACGGTTTCACTCTTTTCTTGTATAAGAATCACGTTTATAATATCCTTATTGAATAATACCATTGGTAGGCTGATATCGTCACACAAAATAAGATCATTCTCATACATTTACTTTAAGAATACTTCGTTTCCGACCATTTTAGCCAATGACTGACGTCTATTGATAAACTTAGTAGTCTATTGAAAAAATTATTTTTTTGTCGGGGAGGATCGTCGTATCTTTTAGGGGTTAAAATCACGATGGTTTGGTCTCTTTTAGGGGTGATCTTGATCTTCAATAAATTTTAGGTAGATTGGTATTTTTTAGGGCCGAAACTGTGTCCAAATTGTTTTTTCTTATGATGGTGCTTCTAAAACCCGTGTAAGAAAGAGAGATTATTCGATGAGAAGACGATAAATTAGAAACAAACACGGAAATTTCTTGATGTGTATCTTTTACCCGTTACCTGTGTCATTCGCGCCTACTTGGTACATAAGACCTCATCTTTTATATAGGGTATCTTTTAGGGTAATAAATTATTTGAGCCACCCCATGGCCCGCCATGTTTGGTATCTTTTAGGGGTGAAACTGAAAATTTCCAACGATCATCCCCGACAAAAAAATATTGTATTGGAGTCCCCCCCCCCCCCCCGGGGGGGGGGGGGGGTAAATTTCAGTTCCCTTTTTATAAAATTATCTTGAAACAAGCGTGGCACGATTGCCCCTTTTAAGAGACAGAAATTCACCTTTCCGTAAGTAATCTTCTGTAGCAGAATCCCCTGAATCCAGAAGTTTGAGATTTGCGATCCCTAAAATGTATCACAACACATGATTCCCGCAAATTCGAGAAATCGAAAACGTTCTGAAAATCGGCGACAACCCTGCTTTCATATAAAGTGGTGCATTGTTCAGACTTTAAGATAATATTTTCTTACGCATGACAGGCTGAAAGACTTTAAACTCTTTGTTCAATACTTAAACCGCGTCAACATAGCACCTGAAAAAGCTCGGAAAAGATCTTGGTGTTTCGTATACTTTTTGAAATATTTCCCTTTTTCGCTCCCTTTTCGTCGCTTTCGGCTTGCTCACTTTTTTCACTATCTTTATATGCTATGACTGAGTGGTAAGCTTACATTTGGTCACTTGCCACTCAGTCATAGCATACTAAAATGGGAGTAGACCAAATCGGCTAACGGTGGTTTCCATCTTGTTTGCCACCCAATTCAGATCATGTGATGATTCCTTTGTGTGGATACTTTTGTTAGCTGCACATACACTCGTGCACTCGGTCGAGTGAGAAAAATTTGAGAATTGTAACCACCCAAAGGAATCATCTTGTGAGTCACAAATACAATTATATACATATTTTGTCATTATACAATATATTGTATAATGACTATTGAGCGCCTGCGTTGTAAATGTCAATAAAGTTTGTTATTATTATTACAATTTAGTGAAAAAAATGACATGACATGAACCAACCACCCCTAAATTTAGTGAAATAGTTGAAGCGTAACTTTGACTCCTTTCATGTCTGGCTGTATCGTAATCACACTACGGTGTTAGTGGAACTGACTATTCGATATGCCTGTTTTGAAAAAAAATCTGTGTAGGAACAAACAGGTTACTCAAATGCGTGGAATAACAATATAAATATATAAATATAAATATATAATAATATATAATATATAATATAAATAAAAAAAACAGGCAGAAGAAGTGTTATTTTTCATAAAAAACCCCCCCCCCCCTTTTCTCGGAAATTTTCCCATGCATTTACTGTATTTGCTGGAGAAAATTTGCATTTTCGTCCCATGTTTTCACCCCCCCCCCCCCCCCCCCCCCCCCCCCCCCCCCCCCCCCCCCCTTCAGAATTCCTGGCTACGCCGCTGATAACAACATAGTTCGTGTAGGCGGGCGTTAAAATGTTTTGGCCCGACTCGTCATTTTAACCCTCAAAATATGCCACAAAGTAATATAATTCCAGTTTAACCTGACTTTCGGTGTCGTCTTTTTGACCATGGAATATACCAATTCTGATATATTAACAATTACTTGGGTTCGAGGCTCGAGGTTCGAACAAAATAAATCCCATCACTATTGAACTATGAATCATTTCCATTGTTCTATTCCCCTAGAGTTAGTAGAATTGTAATATATCGAAATACACAATTCCCCTTATAACATCTTGTTTCACTACTAACAGAATTCGTTTTGTTATTCAAAAGTTTGAGCTCCATTGGGAGCTGCAAGATAATGGTGTAGAGGCAAACAAAAGGAACTACGAAAAGGATTCTGGGATTAGCGGTATCAAGTGTAATAAAGGGACACGAGAACTTGTATTGTTGTTCACTTAAAGGGGCTCTCGCACGCTTAATATTCGTCAACCGTGGACATAAAATAAGTAAAATTGTAAGCGTGAAAACACATGTACATTTGCCCGTAGTAATCAAATAATCCTCCAGATTAATTTCAAGTGTTAAACAAATGCAATTCTAGGTTGTTTTGACCTGTTATCAAGAGGATGGAATTGGATTGCGACTTGAGCTATTTTCTTGTCACAGAAGTAGCCAGCAAGCGTGCGAGTGCTACTTTAACGCCCTGAAACTTGTACCGTTTTACAATTATTTTTTTTGTAAACAAAGTCATTTATTTCAAATTGCGTTTGGCAACTCGTACGCACTTTTTAATAGCCGTGTAAATTAACGATCTTTATCGGGATATGATAAGGCGTAAGGGATCCCGTGTATTGTTTGCTAGATTTGAATTCCTGTTTATTTATCTGTAAATTATTTCAACGGAATTCTCTACAATTCTCTTTTTTGTGGTAAAATCGGAAAAGCATCCCGAAAGAATATAAGAACCTGCATATAGAGCCTTGGAAATTACATTTGCTTTTCTACATAAAAATACTCAAGATAACATTTTAGACTAAATATAAAATTCTCCTAGATAGGTTTTCGTGTAATCAACGAAATTGAGAAGGACCAAGAATCATCCGTTAACTTGTTGCCCACTAGTTATCAGTGTTTGAAGTATCAAACACGAGACAGCGTGTTTCATCAGGATTTCCAAACACCGAGAACTAGGCTGAGAAAACGAGGCAAAATCATGTAAAAATGGTTTTGTCGAAGAAAACAAAACAAACAATATTTGGATGAGTGGTTGATCCGGTAATATTTTTTAAAGTGTTTAATTAATATATAGATTTAGCCACTGGCTAAAAGCGGAGCTCCTGGTTATAAATTTTCTGTGTGAATGAAAGGGATTCCCATGTGTACATGGTTTACATGGTTACTTTAGAGTCTTCCCTTCACGAGATATTAATTTTTCAAGCATAAATGACATCATCGATGACGTCATATCACGTGACCACTTCATTTCGCTCATCTGGTGGCCTAGACTACACTACCCAAGTTTTGTTGTCTTAGAGTCTTCCCTTCACGAGATATTGATTTCTCAAACATAGATGACGTCATCGATGACGTCACATCACGTGACCACTTCATTTCGCTTATCTGGTGACCTGGATTACATTAACCAAGTTTGGTTGGTTAAGAGTCTTCCTTTCATGAGATATAATTTTTCAAGCGTAGATGACGTCATCGATGACGTCATATCACGTGACCACATAATTTCGCTCATCTGGTGACCTGGATTACATTACCCAAGTTTGGTTGCTTTAGAGTGTTCCCTTCACGAGATATTGATTTTTCAAGCATAGATGACGTCATCGATGACGTCACATCACGTGACCACTTCATTTCGCTCATCTGGTGAACTGGATTACATTACCCAAGTTTGGTTGGTTTAGAGTCTTCCTTTCATGAGATATTGATTTTTTCAAGCGTAGATGACGTCATCGATGACGTCATATCACGTGACCACTTCATTTCGCTCATCTGTTGACCTGGATTAGATTACCCAAGTTGGTTGCTTTAGAGTCTTCCCTTCACGAGATATTGATTTTTCAAGCTTAGATGACTTCATCGATGACGTCACATCACGTGTCCGTGTTACAGCACCCCCCTTGTGGCATACACAAAATATTCCAAGTATGGTTGTCTTAGCATGTTCCCTTGAGGAGATATAATTTTTTCTTTGCATACCACAGGGTTCCCATGTGTACACGGACGGACGGACGGACGGACGACGGACGGACGGCGTACGCTATAGGTTTAATAACAGAAAAATAAAGAAAAAATCATATCTCCCGAAGGGAAGCTTCTATAGAAGCCAAACTTGGACAAAGTTTCAAAGACCATAAGAGGAACTCTACACCAAAGTCACGTGCCCTTACGTCATCAATGACGTCATCAAAATGATCCATAATGCCCGTGACGTTCAAAAATCAACTCGATAGTATACTATACGTTTTTCCCTTAGGTATGGTGCTCCGCTTGCGCGGGCCTTCGGCCCGCGCAGGAGCTCCGCTATGATGTAAGGCGTCTCGCATCACAGCCTGACGCAAGGCTTGTTATTATTCACGGTTTAAGGGTATTTACCAAGAGGAGTTTGCGTCGGAGAAAACCGACCACAGACTGGTTGCGCTGCTACGCGCGAACAATTATTGTGCTCTGGCCAGCTGGCTTGCTCTCTAATTGCCCTCGGTATCCAATATCCATATCAACTTGCCTGTTTATACTGATATAATATTTACTCACGTTTTGGAATTTCAAAGCCAATTTTAAAACCTTAAGTCGAATTGTCCTCTTCCAAATTTACCCATATTCAGTAGCCATTCTATAGAAATTACCTAGAAGCAGCTAATAAAGCAAACTTTGCGGCGGTTCAGTTCAATAGTCAAAACTGTTCAATATCCATGTTTATTTTCCTTGTTAATAGAGATCGTATGAGATATACTTTATAAGGTCTTTGTATGCATAATTCTAAATGAAACTGACCATGCATTGAACAGAAATGATCAAACAATGTGGTCAATTCTAATCTTTAGTGATTTCTTGAAGATCTTGACTTCTTAATAAAATAAGTAAATTGCATAATCGTCATAGAGTGAAAGTAAACCCAACGGACGCGAGAGACATTTTATGGTAAAAATAAAAATAAAATAAAATATTCGAGCAATGGAAAATCAGTTTGGCCCTCCTCTTTTGTGTTTTAGCTGTCAGAAAAGAAAAGCTTAAGCGTCTAAAAAGGCTTTGTTTCAAAATTAATGTCGATAGCTTTGTGCTATGTTTGTGTAATGAAAAATATTGGACGCAGATGTTTTTAGAACTTCCTCAATAGAGCCCTTTCGAATACATAATCGGCAACCAATTAAATTGGCTTGTGCGTCCATAGCTTGTCATGCAAGCCAATTTAGAATATATTGTTGCATAATGTTTGATATGCAGTCTACAGCATACTTTCGAATAAACACGTGTGTCGGGTGTAATTAGCATATAATTAGCATACATTAAGTATATAATTAGCATACGTGATTATGACGTTCGAACTAGCACACGTCTAGCGCTGATGTTTGTACCGCGTCATAGCGCATGGTCACGCAAGTCAGTGTGACGCAAAACTTTTGCGTGACTGCATCAAAAGATTTGTTTCTCCTTTTGAACAGCAACAAATGTTTGTGGTGTTATTTTATTTCAGAATCCTAGTTTTGACGATGACAAGGTGTTGTGAGGTTATCATACTCATTAGTACCATTAAGCTTTCCCAGCGGGACTGAAAATGTAGAAACCCACAAGGAGTTTTCAAATGTACTCGATCTAAGATTTGCAGGCTGACAAAAAGTGTAACTGATTCTTGCAATTACGAAAGGAAATGAGTAGTACGTCATAACATTTCGGTGAGATAATCGCTCATTTCATGTGGGTCGTTTTCTTGTTCTTTTTTTCACCTGTCTAGATCTCTGACAGCTTCCACTATTTGCTAGGTCCCTACCTGTGATAACGCCGGTGCTTCATCGCCCACTCCATTCAAAGTTTCTTTTTATAGTCCTAAATTAGTCGCGCACTTGTAGTAGTGCGAGAATAGCAAACTCAACAGTGCCATGACGTCATTCGTTCCCTGGGTCCCAGGTCGCTCGTGTTTTAGTCCAAGGGGTCTAACTAAACTGTCGAAAAGCGCAACACTGACGAACGTAGAATCGAAGGAGCACAGGCCCTCAAACTTCCCGTAGTCAACGAAATTGCTTCGGAATGAACAAAATGGATGAAAGATCAGCAAATCAAACAGGTATTTTCATGCATTATGTCTTGTGTTTCTATTTTCGATGATCGAGTTTTGATAACGTGACTGCCGTACGCTTTCTCCTGCACCAGTTTCTGTTCACGTAAATATATTTTGAGTAAATAGAATTCTTACAATGAGCAAGAGAAATAAACTGTACTCGGAGATATTATCCCTGCTTTCACGAATACGCAAAGAAAAAGGCATTTTGCTTTTTCTGCTTTAAATGCATGCATGAAAAACATCTATATGATTCTCGAAAATAGCAAAATCATTTGCAGCAGCATTTCAAAAACTTCAAAAAGATTGCACAACTCATTTCTGCAGCAAAGTCACTAATAAACTACTTTTTCTCAGCTTAAGCATTGTACTCTGGTTTTTTATTGGAACTCAAGAGAATGACACAGTTTTCACAAAGCAAGCCCCTGCTGTTTTCTCACAAAACAACCGTTTACTCACTTTTTTTCTCTGTCATCTGTTACGACAAACAGCGTGGTGTCTACAAATTACGTCTTTTACGAGACCCTTTTGGTTTTATAAAAGCTTGTCTGAGTCTAGAAATTGCAAATTACGAAGTTTACAAACATTCAAAGTGATTGACAATGAGTCGAGATACACTATATAAAAAGGCGTTAATTTCGGCATACGGACAAGTGGATTCAGTACCAACAGGATCAAAATTTCCCACATCCATTCGAGTGAAAATATTTCGCAAATCTCTAATTGTAGATGCAGCCTTGTGAGCTTATCTTAGTTTGGAGGTAATTGATCCATTTCCGACTCTACGTACGTGAAATATGGGATTTTTATTAAGTATTTGGTACTAAAGGAAGCCATAATGTAAAAAAGTAGTATTTTCCCCCATCATAAGCAGAAACTTGCCGTGATTCGGGGTCCTCATTTGGGCATCCACTAACGCCTTCAAACGCGCGACGAACTCGACAACAAATTAAAACTACAGCACTCTATGAAATTTGTAGCCCAAGTGAGTGTTAACAATTGGGTGTAGTTGCTTTACTAACGAGCAAGCTGCCGTGTTGTGTATATGTTCTAGTAGTTTTTAAAAATTCTCAAGCTGTGTTAAAAGCTCGGAACCTACTGGTAGTAACTCCACGACGTCGTCATTGTTTGCCAATATTCATTGTAGCCTCAATTTGATTCCTGTACTAACTATCCCATCAAAAACAGACATGTTGATCATTCATCGCATAGATCATACTATAAGGCCGCGCGGAGATACGAGAATTTTATCTTTAAACACGAGAAGATGAAATTGGCATCTCCAAAGGGCCATGTAATGTTCTGTTTATTATTTCAACATCAATGAAATACCAAATTCTAATTTCATTTGAGTAAAACCTATAAATCGAGCATAAAGCACAAAAAAGTGTGTTTAATGTGAAAACGTGAAGATATCCAGTTTTCGCGCGGGAGATCACCCGGTATTTCATTGGTGTTTATAGAAGAGTGAAACTGTGTTTGATTTGGTTTGATTTTCTCAAATTTGGTTTTCTCAAACTTACTCATAAACAGGAATGCTCTTTAAAAGTAGTGGTGTAAGTATTGGCACTGCTGAAGTTCATCGCTTCCGCCCAAAATGTTTCTATTCGTGAACAATATCTTTTTATCATCAAGCATATTTGAACATATTTTACACAGGACTCCCATTGATAGCAGTAGCAGGTCACCTGCAAGACACATCACCGTCTGACGGGACTACCCTGACGAAATACATTTGTTGCATTATTTTCTTAAGAAAGTTTACATCTATCTCTCTGACTTCTGAATTCTAGAATATTTTATTGCAAAACGCTATATAATAAAGGTTTATTCTTGAAAGGAAATGATTTTTAAAAGAAGAAATGCGATCTTGTGGGGGTTAGGATATATACACCAAAGCATACAATATACTGTACAATGGTCAGATTTTCTAACAAGTGTTATAGTTATGTATTTGTTTCTGGAAGCTGGCTTTCACGATTGTTAGATTTGGCATCAGCCAAGTGAGAACAAATTATTTTGAATATTGAGTTCCTATTGTTTCAAGAAGTACGAACTAATATACGACCCGCACAAAAGGATTTGTCACTGTGTAGCGTATCATGGAATAGTGGCGAATGCTCAATATAGAGTCTTTGTTGTAATACTAGCCCACCTTGGACCCATTCCAAAGACTTTCTGATCTCTCCAAGAAACACACCAGAAAGTTCTTGACAACTGAAGGACGTGTTCTTGTAATTCATGTCTTATGAATTCGTTGTCTAGCGACGTGAGAGCCGCAAGGATAAGATATCAGCTTTTGGGTTTGTCTGCGAAGGAGCTGAAAAGGGTCGCTAGATATCAAACAGAAGTGAAAAGAAATTCATGAATGAATTCCCAGTTCAAATAAATGTTTTGAAAGTATATGCTATCAGTCTTGAATTGTCAACTTATTTTTATTTATTTGCAAAATGGTCACTTTACTTTGTAGGCTAAAACTTCAAACAGCAGTATCTTCGTTTTGTGGTTTTGAATTTGAGAATATTCAAAGAAAAACAGTTTCAAACCATAGGATCGCTTGGGTTTACGTTTTACCAAACCTATGGGAAAAATGCCTTTTGCATAATGCAGTTGATCAACGATTTGTTTCTCTGGTAAAGCCAAATATAGAACCTCTAACCTCTAAAACTAGAATTTACACAAAGCAACTTTCTATCAACGCCGTGTGAAAAATGTTAAAAGAATACGAAAGAAAATTGTTCTACAAAAGAAAACACGAAGACTTCTGTTATGCTCTCGTTTAAAGTAAACGAGTAATGTTGTAAGTTTGTCTTTCAGTGATTCCACTAATGCACTAAAAATGGGTTTTAAAATACCTTGGAGTATCCATAATTGTTTTAATGCATTACACCGACGTTCCAACCTCGCTTGTTAAGTGAACTAGGCCTTCAAAGAAATCACTACACCTGTCCTTATCCTAGCCCGCTAGGCATTGTAGAAAATCCCAAGTTGTGGCGAATGGCGAACAAATAGGGCAAGAGTTAGATCACCCTGCTAAAGTAGATTCCTCGATACTAACCACAAACTATTCATCCGCCAAATTAACTTCTTATTACTAAATGAGGTCCAAAGGGCTGGGATTACTTTGCATAGACTAATTAGTTTTATCTCGATAGTTAAAGCGTTAAATACACCAATCTTGAGAGTGCCGGCATTATCAAAAAACATCAAATGAGTTTTCTTATCTTTGTCTTGTTTCTTTTTACTTTGTTTAGAGAGTTTAAAACGTTTAGATAAAAACTTGTGAATAAGTTTTATCTGCATACTGAATTCCTACACTGAAAATTTAAAACGTTTATCAAGGGAAAAAACTCTTAAGACTCATAAAAGTTTTATTAATATTGCGCTGTATTACTAATGTTTGGTCTGCTCTTTGATTCTTTTCATGGGTTTAGGGACATTTTATGAGGAACTAAAAGTAGACCTTTACTAATTCTGTCGTTTCTGTCTATAAGTAATAAAACCAAACCCATATTGAGACCAATTCATTAATGATTGATGCATGCCCCCTTGCCTATAAGACATACAAATTACCACCGCATTTTAAGATAAGATACTATCACCTTTAGGAAAGAATAAGCAAATAAAATGGCTGAGAAATGTATTTTCAATCAGTTTATTATGGTTAGTTGTGTTATAACTGCCTTATCTGGCTCGTCTCGTTAAAATGAGTAGTAAGCATTCGAGAGTTTGATACTCATGCAAAGGTCGTCAATCTAGTCACATCCAAATAACAAGTTCATCTGATAAAAATGAACCTCTTCGATTTATGTAAGTATTCATGGTATTTAGACAACTCTATAGTGATAAGCACGGTTTCTAAGTAGTTATTTTTTAGATTACATCAAAAGTTTTTCTTTTTACTTCTGTTTTTAGTCTTTATTGGTGCGATACATAACAAGTATGTACTTGTATGTATACATATATGGGCGTGCCATGCGGGGTAACTTGAAATACTGCGAGTCTCTTATCACGCAAATAGTTTTTTGCACGAATTGAAATCTTTTTCAGATTTTCTTACAAAAACCTTACTATACCGCTGTGTAACACTATCAGGTATGCTGCCGAGCTATTATTTATTGTTCTACAATTTTTACGCGCTGCAAGATGGATTTTAAGAATAATTATAGATTGATATACAAAAAACATAGCAAATGAATTGTTGCGAATCATATTGGAACCATATAAGTATCGTATAGTTTAGCATCAGTGATTGTCGCTATTCTTGCAATTAAGATCAGTACCGAGAACGTTGGATCTAACCAAGTCTTAACAAAATGTTCGTTAATGCCAATTTTTGCAATTTGTTTCAAAAGTGCTTGAAAAGTCAACAAACTGACTTTGTATATATTTATTTTTGCCTTTTTTGAAATGCAATGAAGTTAAAGTTACTCGAGGAAAAATCTGTGAAAGGCTAGTGGATTATTTTCAAATTTTTAATCATTGAAGTGGATCACATATTATGAATAGGATGGGCTGAAGCACCTGTGGATCATGTAGCGGATTATCAAGATATCGCGTGTCGCTTGACACTCTGGAAACTCAAAGAAGTTTGAAACCAGAAGTTTCAGGAATTTTTATATTTGCTCACTTGTCCGAAATTTAACACTCACTTAGATGCCCCAATGTATTTTTCTGACCCAGTTTTCTTTTACTAAACTGAAAAGTTGCCCTTTGTGTGCTTGTTGATTGGGTACTTTGATACACATAAAGTAAAACGCTTCGGCACAAACTTGCGAACTAACTTTTTTACAAAAACAAACACGTTTGTTGTTTTCGATTCAGACGACTTTTCAACTGATGGGGAAAAATTTTTGGTCTCCGCGCCGCCAGCCTTGTCTCATCAAAGTTTGACTTGGATCGCCTGCTGATTGTAAAATTGGTTATCATAGTCAGAATTATAAAGCACCTAGGGTTGCGAAATCATTGCTCTGTTGTGTCTCACAAGCTCACATAATCATCTAACTTCCCGGCTGCTTAGTGTTAGTTCTGCCCCCCCCCCCCCCCCCCCCACACACACACACACACTAGTGCCTGTTGATTTGGAGATTGATCGATCATTAAGCTTTGTGGACAAATAACTGTTTGCATTTTCGTGATGTTACTCAATGCAGTAATACCAAAAACAAATTCCCATCGGGCTGGATAGTGATAATATAGGGACCAAAAAGTGAAAATTTCCATCAGCAAATACAGTAAGTGTATGACACAATCTTCTGAAAGGGGGGGGGGGGGCTTGAGCACCCTCTACCCCCTCCCTGGATCCGTCCTTGCCCATTGGAGCTCGTGAAATATATTTCAAAATTGAAACAAATATTGCAAACACTGGAAGACATTTGCTGTCAATTTCAGTCCACTAACCGTTTTCAAGTGTTTTGTCAGAACTTCAAAACTAATTAGTGTCTGGGGTTATAAGAAATGGTTTCTTTTCACAAGATACTAAAAACAGCAATGCAATTCATCTTGGTACGTGATTTTGTCCACTGATTACTCGAGCTGCTAGTGATTCTATCTTAAAAAGCTTGTTTCTCTTTAGGCCAAGGCAAAGTGAACCAATTGGGAGGACTGTTTGTTAATGGCAAGCCGCTACCGTATGACATTCGCCAGCGAATTATAGAAATGGCCATCGAAGGCACCAGACCCTGTGAAATCAGTCGAGCTCTTCGTGTCTCCCACGGATGTATTAGCAAACTCTTAGCTAAATACCAAGAAACCGGCTCCTTTCTTGCCGGCCGAGTGCGGCGCTCGAAGGCCCGAGACATTCCTTCCGAAGTGAAACGAAAAATTTACGAGTACAGTCGGGAGAATCCCGGGATGTTCTCGTACGAAATCAAAGAGCGCCTTGTAAAGGAGAGTGTCTGTAGCAGAGGAAATGCCCCGTCACCAACAACTATTGGTAACATCCTTAGAGGGTTCAGCGATCGTCATGGGGAATCACGTGACGAGAGAACAAGTGGTTCAAGCTCATCCAGTTCTGATTGGGAAGGACATGGGTTCCAGGTGGACGCGTCCAAATCACCACAGGGTCCCAGTTCATTTAGCATTGCAAGTATCCTTGGGTTTGAAGAAAATACCCAAGCGAATAAATCTTCTGAAAATGGTAAGACAACTGATATGTCAAGGCCGCGTTGAGTAGTTTATTAACCCGGTGACATTGACAGCATTGGCAGTGCGCGTGCAAGTTATTTTGGTAAAATAATCAAGCAAAAGCATTTTTTGTCAAATAAACTTGAGTTACTTGAGCAATTCCGTGCAACATTCCGTTTAGTCACCTCAGGCTCCGTGATTATTCGTTGATAATCACGTTATTAAATAGTATTTCATTTTATCCGTTTTGCTCATACAGATACGAAGAGGAGTGATCCCGGTGATCATGGCACGCACAGATTGTTAAACTATCAGCGCCGTAACCGCACCAAGTTCACCCCTCCCCAGATAGTAGAACTCGAGAAGGCCTTCATGAATACCCAGTACCCGGATGTGATGACCCGAGAGGAACTGGGTCAGCGGTTGGGGTACCAGAGTCGCGAATTCAGGTGCGCATGCGTATTTAGTATGCCGTGGTTCTGATAAAAAAACGGCCACATCAATAATTAGTTCAAGATAAAACTACAAATAGGTTGAATGGTGTGGAAATTACGTATTTATGATATCTCAATCAACTGTTGCTGGTTTTCACTCGCATAAAAGAACAAGTGTTTTGGGGATTCAGGCTGATTTTGTGATTGTACATTTGGTGTTTTCTGCAAAATCAGCCTGAAAATGTTCTTAAGGTGTTCTTAATATTTAAGCAATAAAAGTACTTTCCGCGTGCTCTCTGCTTTCTTACAAACACGAGGGGGATGTTGGGAGAACTGATCAAAACTTGAAAGACACGAGCCGAAGGCGAGTGTCTTTCAAGTTTTATCAGTTCGACCAACATTCCCCGAGTGTTTGTAAGAAACCAGAGAGCACGCGGACCTTAAAATAAGTAAAATTGTAACCATAAAAACACATGTACAATTGCCCGTAGTAATCAAAATAATCCTCCAGATTAATAGAAAAACCTTTCAAGTGTTATAGAAATGCAATTCTAGGTTGTTTTGACCTGTTATTAAGAGGATGGAATTGGATTGCGATTTGAGCTATTTTCTTGTCAGAGAAGTGGCCCGCAAGCGTGCGAGAGCCCCTTTAAAGAGAGACTAAAGTGAAGCTTGTTACGTTGTATTTTAGGTCTGGTTTTCTAATCGGAGGTCAAAGGTCAAGCGGCAAGAGAAAGCAGAAAAGCCAGAGCAAATGAAGCAAGCAAGCCCGCTTCCTATTCGCTCCCCTCGCCAGTTCGGTGGAGTATCGCCATACTATAGCCATGGAGACCATAAGTTCTACCACCCTTACAAAAAGCTCGAGTGTCACACAACGTCACGCCAACAGCATGACGAACTCGAAGCTCACTATCGCTCTTCCGTCCCTGTCGCAGAATTGAAGGAATGGCGCCATGGTATTGCCATGGAAACCAAACGTTCTGTCACGCAACATCAGGATAGTTGCGTGATGGACCCAAACGTCACACCTCATTATATTCGTACAATGGCTAAAAACAATCAAGGCATTGTACAAGAGGAAGATCCAAGATCAGTCACGCGACGCCCTCTATTAGACATCTCTGATGAAGACATGTCACGCAAGCTCTATCCAACCCAGAGTCACGCAATGCCTTACAATATTCTTGACGAATCTAAGTGTCACACAACTCGCCAGGGTCCGATGTGCACGTGTCACACATGTGACTCCCCATCCTTGATTCCGTATTATATTCCTTATTCGACAAACACTTTTATTTGGTAAAGGACACATTCAGTCACGGCCGTGTCACGGTTCTGCAGTCAGAGTACTAGTCCTGCGGATTAGAGCAAATTTTCGAGGAAATTGCGCATTTTAGGCTAAAGCTCCAATTTTTTGCCAGGTGATAGTTTTCAATGTATTTTTAAATCGTAGATATGGAGGCACGCTAGAATTCTTTCGTAGCGAAAGCTAGAGAGGTTTTAGGGTGAACAACTGTTTTGCTCAATAGCAGCCATTTTGAATGCTTTGTTATTCAAATGAGGTTTAGAACTTAGCTTTGCGAACTTTCAAGTTGTTCTCTAGACTGCACAGCCATAGCAGCTCAACATTTGCTAATTCTGAACTATGGGTTGGTTTGACTGACTTCGGTTGAACGTCTCCTTAGAGTTTTTGGTGATTATTAAATGTCACGACCAGTTAATTGGGAATGCTCTAATGCTTATAATTTATATTGTAAAACAATAGCCTGACTGAGATTTGATGAAATGTTTCAAGAATGACCAACAAATTCTAAAAAATATCAAGATAATTGGTACCTCATGTGTCGAATGTGTAAAAAGAAGCTTGTCTCATGATATTTTCTTCCTAGTACTGTGCCATACTCTATAAACACGGACGATAGAAGATTTCACTAAGTGCCGCAGAGCTCATGAATAACAAAGGATTCAAAGATGGCTGCCAATGGCAAAACAATGGTTCACATTAAAACTGTTCTAGCTTTCGCTACGAATAAAATTTAGCGTGCCTCCATATCTTATCTTCAATAAACTACTAAAAACTATTGACATGCAAAGTTTGGTGTCTTTAGACAAAAGTGCGCAATTTTTACGCTAATCCGCCGGACTATACAGGTAAAGATCAAGTATGAATTATATTATTAGCGTTCTCTGTCTTTTTGGGCTCCGTTTCCATTCGTACATGATTTTAAAAATCAATCCTCGAAACTTTGGGACTATTTTTCAAACCTTCCACTTGTGAGCCATATCGTGACACCGTTAGCGAGGTAAACTTTGAATACTCCACCTGCTATACACCTCTGTTGGTCTTTTTGATTTGAAAATTTTATAGACAATGTTGATAAAACCCATGCATGTCAAGGGGAATTCTTGCAAAAGTATTTTTAAAAATACGATTTCCACATGATATTTACCTATACCTTTGCCAATTTTGATGGATCATGATCAATTTCATGTTTGTCATATGTTTATCATATGTTTGTCATATATTACAAAAAGCTATAGGACTTTATCAGCACCCTTATAATATTCCTGAGATATCCCTTTTACAGACCAATTTTTTTTGGATCGGTTTTGCCTTCATGGGTTTGATTAAATAATGCCAGGGAAATCATTGTGTTAGAGTTACGTTCAAATGTGCTACTGTGATAGGTCAGAGACAGGCCTGAGCCAGCCACTCCCTTGTAATTGTTCGAGACTCGTTCTGACTTCTGATTGGCCAGTCAGTGTTGGCTCGGCTTAGAATATGTGATTGAAAATAGAGAATCTAAACATTTAAGTAAGTAGTCAAATGCTGTCCCTCGTTCTCACAAACCACTTGTGCAAATGCTGTCGTTCCGTATTCTTACACAGGTTTTTAAAACCCGTGCGCAGTAACGATTACTTCCAGCTGATCTCACAAGGATTGTTACGAAACGATCCAGCGAGAGATATCGGCGCTTTGGGGAAGCAACAACTAGATCTAATCATCATGCAAGTCAAAACCAGTTTGCATTTGACATTATGCAATTTTCTGAGAAGATAGAAAAGTTGCAATGTTTTAGAATCTGTTTGGATCGCGTGGCGATAAGAGAGCAATAAGAGAGCACGAAACCAGCTTACTGCTAGATCTTAAAAAATGTTGAGAACCAAGAGTGGATTACCAAGAGTTTCCATATTTACTATGTACGCCCGAATCACAGTCAGAAAAGTGTCTATTTTTAGAACTAGGATGCCCGCGAAAATTCGACATCCACAGGGTTCCCACTTTCTCGCCACGCGAACAGTGGCTGTATCAGAATTACAACACGCTACGGTCCTGTGATTCTTATTGTGTTTCTATTGTGTTGTTCTTATTACTTATTCATGATTTTTTAAATTGAGTTTATGAAACAGCATTAAATGCTCTTATATGGTTTAACCCACGCTTCAACAGTGTTTTTTTCATCACCTCGTCCTTAAAACATTTTCTACGGAAGTCCATGACAGATGTTTCGCCCCCGCTAGTCGAGCGAGGTTAAACAATTCCTGTCAAACTATGACGTCACGATGGCTTTGTTGTTGGTTTCCTACTATGTCGCAGGATTCTTGTATTTTTTTTAAAGCTTATTCCGGCAATAATTCCCCTTTAAAAGTAGTAATGGCCTGGTGAAAGCTGGTTTTCACACAAACTCAAGCGCAGACACGAGGATATGGGCAGTCGCAAAAACAATTCGCACCCCCCTGTTTAGGACCCCATCTTCAGCTACCCACCCTGGATTTTTTTAATTTGAACCACCTACCCAGGAATTCCAGTGATTTTCTTATGACCACCCTGGAAATTGCGCTTGCCCACCCTGGAATTTCGTATTGTAAGGGTGCCCACCCTGGAATTCCGAGCTCCATTTTGACCACCCACCCTGGAAATCCAGAGGTCCTCAACAGGGTGGTGCGATTTTTTTTGCGACTGCCCATATCAAACTCATATATTTCCGTTATGTGGTTTACACTAGAACGCAAGCGCGAGAAAATCGATACGTCGCGTTCCCTTGTGCTTACGTTACTGTAAATCAAGCGAACGCAAGCGCAAGCTAACTAATCATTAACTAATTATTTTGATTTTGCGCTTGCGTTTGCGTCGCGTGATTTACGTTTACGTTTTGCGTTCGTATGTGAACCAGCCCTAATATGGACCGAACCAGATCATACTTTCCAAAAAGAAAGGGGGATTCACTCGGTGATTTCACATAATTTTGTGACCCATGTTGAGCTGTAAAGTCAAATAACCAAAACGATTTTGTGGGAGGGCTCTTTATTTTTAAGTCAGTTCAATATATCTAAGTCTTACTCTCTGTAACCAATATAGTAAATATAATATGCTTAGTAACATTTCTATTGTCATGCCTAGTCATGGCCGTTTAACTCTTCTAAGCTAGAAGTTCACGTCTTTTGAACACCTTCACCTTGGGACCCCTTTACGGAACCATCTGGGTCTTTGTCAGTGATAAAATTCGTGTATTCAAATTAGACTTCCATATACAGCAAAATATTTCCAATATGTCATTCTAATCTATTTTTTTCCGCACCAAAGACCTGGTGGGCAGGAAGGCTCAAATCGAGCCTCAAGGCTTCGTTGCCTTGGTGGGGCCCCTGTGTCAAAACTGGCTGCTCGCTTTCGAAACAGTTCCCGTAAGACATCCCTCCACTCCTGGTCACCATTTTCCACATCCGGGTACTCATCATCGGCGGCGACTTCCGGAAGCGCGAGCTGGAATCGATTATAGTCTTGTTCGGCCAGGCTTCGTTTCCTACCACACCATAGTCCGGGTGGGCAGCTCGTGGCCGCTCGGCGGAAGACTTCGTTCATCGGCTTATTTTCGGGCGCAGATTTGTGGATCTCGCGCTTTCGTCCACACCACAAACCTGGAGGGCAACGGCTTGCGATTTTTTCCATGGCTCGTTTTTGCATGGTATTTGAAGGCTCGGTAAATGGCGATGATAACTTCTCTACTTGTTTTTGCCTCTGAGTTCCTAGATATTCACAAAAAGCACATGATAAGTTCATGCCAGGCATTTCGGTTTGGCACGGCGCCTCTTAAAATCCCTTTACAAATGCTAAAATATGCTGAAAATATTCAAAAAGCTGATCAAAGTTGTGGACACTTGCATATAAAATGAGCTACACAATCTCAAGCAACATATAAGATTTTAACTAGCAGTTGTGGAAAAGGTGACAATCTTGAATATAGTAAGCTTATGACAAAAGACATATATTCCCCGACTCGCTGCAAGTTTGGGAACTCATCTCGCCGCGAGTTTAAGCGAGATAACCTTCATATTCTGAAGCGAAAACTTCAGCTCTCGTAGCGCCATCCGAACAGATATTTTACCGAAAATGATCGTGAATTTTAACAAGTCCGAAATTTAAGATCTCTGAAGTGAATTAACAAGTCCGAAATTTAAGATCTCTCTGAAGTGAATTTTAACAAGTCTGAAATTTAAGATCTCTGAAGTGAATTTTAACAAGTTTGAACTTTAAGATCTCTGAAGAGAATTTAAACAAGTCTGACATTTATTAGAGATCTCTGAAAACGAATGTCCCTTCTCGGCTTTCGTAATTATCCGTAATACTTGTACCTGGTCTTGATAGATCATCCTTAGTAAGTGGCGATTCCCTCTTCTTTTTCCCACACCACAGCCCTGGCACATCACACTTCCGCCTGGCAAACCTCTTGGAGGACGACGCTCTTAGATTCTTTGCGCCATTTGCAAAGCTAGAAGAGGAACTAAGGACTATGCATAAAATTACAGAGACAACTAAGAGAAGTGTTGACAGGTTGATGGCCATGGCGGAAGAACTAAAAAAGAACAAAAGAGAAAGTACAATCAGATTAATCAAACCTGGAAACTGCTGAATAATAGTAAAAACCCATAAAAGAACAGATGTTTTGGGGATTCAGGCTGATTTTGTTCTTGTACATTTGGTGTTCTTAATTGTTTCTTAACATCAAATACTGCATACACTACCAACAGTCAAATAATGAATGTGATTGGCAGAAGGTAACAGTAATTTAGTAACAAGTCTAAAAACAATTGCTAAAATGTGCCCTGGAATTCCCCATACAGTACCTGCTGTAGAACTCTGTGTGCAATGGTCTAGCACATTATATTGAGCTATTTAGACCCCGTCCACACTACGCCGTTTTCAAACGAAAACGGATACTTTTTGCTCCGTTTTCAAAAAGATTTGCGTCCACACTTATCGTTTTCGTATTGTTTTCGCCGTTTTCGGTGATCGTTTTCGGCGTTGTAGTGTGGACGATAGCCATATCCGGAGCAAAAGGTATCCGTTTTCGTTTGAAAACGGTGTAGTGTGGCCGACGGGGTCTTAGTACTCTACAACAGTAGGTTACTGTACTCGAATATAACTGGCAGCCATTTTTTAACAAGAAAAAAGAGAGAAATTTCAAGTTGTTACTGAATGGTTTGCTTATCAGCCAATCAATGAAAGTAAAACCACTTTCATTCATTGAACAGGTGACTGTTTCCTCTGGTTCACTTACATCACGTGATGTGCACGTGATTACCTAAATACACAGGTGTGCTCAGTTCAATGAATATTTTTGAACGATAGAAATGAGCGAAGGAGAATGCATCGTAAACGCAACTACAAATAATTTTCGACACTCTCCGCTCCGGAACCTATACGGCCGAATTCTGCAAATAAATCTTTTAAATTCACCTATTTAAAAAGCTTTTTTTCTAATACATACAAAGGTATCATCACACTTATAAAAGTAACACCAAAATGATTGATTAATTGGACAAAAGTTTCTACTACAAATGTGTTTTTTTTTTCAATCATTTCGCTTACAAGGTTTTTCAATGTAAAATCTTCCAGCCAATGTCTGGCCTTAAAAGGACGCTATGAAAGAACGTTTCGCCTTTTGAGTAAGGAAACTGACAGGAGACTACATTTTACATGTGTTTAGCTTCAAAGTCTCGAAGGCTGTGGCCAAGACTTTGAGTCAGTCCTTGATTTGCCTGAGCTCTCCAACCCTTAATCCAGGGTCCGCTACAAAGCTGAGCTACACTTGGTCTTCGGATATTTTTGTCTTTATATGCTAACGGGAGGGAAATCAGTCCATATTTCGAGGCAAGATCGTTCTGCGTCGGATTTAGAGTGTGGAGCAAACAAAAAAAAATAATATATTGTAATATAACATCTTGCCTTGATACACAAGAAAATTTAATAACCATTTAGAAATCTCCATTGATAGTTCTGTTGTTCGATGCCCTGCTGAGGGCGGTTTCGAAAGCCTTTAATATCATAACAAGTGACCACTCAATTACATGGCAATTTTCAGGAAATTTACAGACATATGCACTCGGCGGGGATTCTTCCAATTCAATGCAGTAATATGGCTTTTGTTTGTAACCGATCAACGTTACACGAAACGCACACAAATAACCATGGTAACAAGAGCATTTTTTACACATCAGTTAGTAAAAACATGCATTGCTTTTTAGACACTTTTATCTGGATTTAAGACGTTTTTGTTCTTTCCTAGTTTTTGTAAGAGTAATGGAAGATCTCGAACATTCGTAGCGACCTTTCTCGCGCTCACTACCTGAAATTCCTCTCGCAGATATCAAAAGAAAAAGTAGTATATCTTATTATAGAACAATGATTTATAAGTCTAAATCAAAATCTACACTTTTGCACGACAATATTTCCTTCTTAACGTGAAATTTTCATATAAATTATCACTGATTTGCCTACTTTTGGGCGTGTTTGGAATACAGTGTATGTTGTTGCTGGAATGGATATTTGCTATGAGAATTGGGTGTTTCAGAGGAACTAACTTCTATAGTTAACAACTATCCCCCGAAGGGGAGGTGAATAGTGGTGGATATATACCTCGATGCTTCGCGTCTCGGTATATATCCACCGCTATGCACCGACCCTAGGGGGATAGTTGTTTTAGTATATACCAAATCAGTAGAATAAAATACGGTGTTTAAACGATTAAAACGCAGTATCGCGCGCGAAAGGAGCCGCCATTTTGAGAGTTTTCGCAAAATAATAAATAGTGTTGGATATCTACTATTTCAGGAACCAATAGGAGCGCGCGAAAATGACTATTCACTGGTTTGGTATATACTAAAACTTCTATATTAACTAGTTGTTGCAGAGAACCATAACCGCTTCACCCCGATAGACGAGTTGATCGTTCTAATAACACAGTGACTATTGATTATACGTGGTGTTTAACGGGTTTTATTGACAAGCATAGAAAACCACGCCTTTTTTCTTCCCAAACATCTATTGCCAATTGCCAAGCTCGAATCCTCTTTTCGTTTACGTATGTAAATGTGATGTGTAACGCGCGTTTTTTCTGTGGTCTTCTTTGACAACATTGAAAGCAGACCTACTGTTGCGAGGTGCACCCCATTGAAGAGTGAGCATAGTTTTTTACGAATTGTTATTTTGCCGTCACCTGCTAAAAGGCATTGGATCGTCACAACTCGTGTTTATAAACTGTTTTGGTCAAACAGCATTTACCAGACAAATCATTCTCAAAAATAGAATCCACAAAAACGTATCGTCTTCGAAATATGCTTGTGCAAAATAACAAGATAAATCGGATTACAAGGTGGATAAACTGTTTAAAGAAGCAAAGTAGATAAAACATGAAACTGATAGGAAATTACTACTTTAACTCTGAACTACTTACCAAAGAGAAGGGAGAAATCGAGAGAGGGTAGAGTATCTCCCTGCTTGCCAGAGAAAAAGAGTTCAGTGCTTGACTTAAGATCGCGACTCCATTTTATACTAGCGTTTAAAGCAGGACCTATATGACGTCATAATCGACCCGTTCTGGTCACAGGGGGTAGTGGCTTCCTTTTCACACCTCCAATTTTAATAATACACTGACAAGGTACGACGCACAAGAATGCTTCTATTCTTTCGTCTGGATTCACAATGATCTCCTCAACAACACTTGGGCGGGCGCGCGGGGGATTAAAGAAACTCTGATCTTATATTCCTTGTCCTTTTTGGGATGAAAATAAAACGGAGATGTCAACGGACCGGAACCATTGCAAGTCCGTGGATATAATACAGTAACGAGTGCTGGTTAACTTGAATTTCGGTAATGACGTTAATTAAATTAAATTGATACATCAGCTGTTGTTTATGAAAAGGAGATGCTTGGACTATTGAAGAAGAGTCGTGCAATTACCACGGAACGTGCCGCGACAATTGTCTCTTTTCATCAATAAACCAATTCGCCAGTACTTATGAACACACATACACTCATTTGGAAATGGTACACAAAGCAAGAGGTTGTTTTGATAACTTAAACAGTATTTTGTGTTTTAAAATGGATTAAGGGATTTTACTAAGTGGAAGTAGATGAACTCTTGGGTGTCAATTCCTGTTTCTTTGCCAAAAAGCCTACGCGAAATACTTGTAAGTAATTCCCCTTTTGCAGAAGATTTCCTCAATTGACACGTTTAGCAGACAAACTTCCCTCGCCTCGTCCACTTCTATACAGAAGATGAGTTAAAAATATGGTAGAACTTACTAGAATCAAGAACTGTATTTTTCTACCTGCATCTGTTTGTATGTTTTGATTTTCCTCTCGCTTATTCTTTATTCACAAAGCTCTCACGTACTTTGAGGCCCTTAAACACAATAATAGCGTCGGCGGAGAGCAGGACCCTGGCTTTTTTGTGTTCTCAAAGCACAAAACCAAGCAAGTGATTAATTAAATTTATCAAAAGTACAGGAATTACCCCTGCGGCTTTGCGAATTGCCTCCAGTTAAGGCTGGGAACGCAAAAGAAAGCAATACTTATAAACCTAAGGCAGCTTTTTCATTCGTTTTTCCTACTGAGTTGGAGATCGTTTTTATGGCACTTTATACACTTTAGCATTTGAGTACCTCTCTTTAATGGAATTATTTATTATTTCAGATTTTAAGGAAAATTTACTCTCCAGCTCTGGTTTACGAAATGAAAACAGGAACATATTTCCCAAAATCATGAATTGGTTTTATAAACATTGGGTGGATCATTAAGTTTGACAATGATCTTGTGATTTACCACCGATTAATTCGACCGCTTCCAATGCACTGCGTATTTTGTGTCTTGCCGACAAATTACTGGCAATCGCCCTTCTCTGTTAAAAATCTAATTAATTTTACAAACAGAATTAATGCGTTTGCAAATCCTTAGTTTGTTTTATTCATTTCTGCACGCATGGCGAAGTTATTGCGATAGAAGACGTTAGGTGTCTTGTATATACACCAAAAAAAAATTGGCAGTTTTTCTAAAATGCGGACGACGAATGCATATAAATCGAGTCGAGGGAGGAGGATACTAGATACAGCTGCCAAAGAAATCACGCCTTTTTCGATGCATTAAATGGATTTCTCCAGATGGCAGTGGAACCTGAATATACGTTTCAAGTAGTTTCACAACCAGAAACCAGCCTAGTTATTTAATTTTTATTATCCTTTAATCTTATGATTTATGAATCATTATAATTAAAAGATACAGGGAACAAAACTTAAATTTATTTAAATGCCTCATCTCAAAACGTCTTGTTTTGCCATGATGAGTTGGCTGCTTGTGCAAAATAACCGAGTTATTTCATATGCTTGACTCATAGCTTTTGAAATAACACCAACTATACCCTATGTGAATTACTTGTGTTTTAATACTGTATTTCTGTTGACGTTTTTAATTTTTTCGTACTTTGAGTAAGTGCGTTAGTGTCTTTATATATTACAGTATGACTATATGTATGAAAATGAATAAAATTAAATGTCATCGCAAAATGCAAGCGTATCTGATAAATATTCTCGTTTTTATTTTTTGGTACCGAAAAAAACCGTCCACTTGTATTTTTATTGTTACTGTTCTTCCCTTAACATATTTTCCCTTTGTAGTGGCAGTTATATGGCTAAACCTATCGAAAGTTGTCTTTTATTCGAACGGTTTTGAAAGTTAGCCACAATTGGAAGTTATCAGTTTCATAACCTCTATATGATTAATACATACTTTCATACTTTAGAAAAAAATGCAAAAAAAGTTCAGAATTCCCATAGAAATCCTTATAAAATTGGAAATTTAGACGACAAATTTCTACTTTGCAATGAAAAACTTTAAAACACATAAATAAGCTACATATCACTGACAAAATACCTTTTCGCATATGATATCATAACTATCATCTTATTTTGATCTATGATAAACATTGACACCTTACTCATGTGTGCTATATACAGGTTCTGAAATTTAGCCTCTCTTGGAAGTCACCAGTTTCATAACCACGATATTATTATAACCATCATATCATTGATCTAACTGATAAGAATGGACACTTCACTCGTGCTATATATAGGTCGGTAATGCATTAGGTGTTACATGTTGAGGGGTAGCCAGGAATAGAAGCATCGGAAGAAGCGTTCGACATGAACCACGTTTTGTTTAATAATGTCTTGTCAAAATAACGTATACTTCTACCTTATGCTTTCTTGTTTTTTCAACTTCGCAAAAATAGCCTCTGCATACAATTCATGCAAGTGTCAGAAAATGGCGCGAGCTTGGAGAAACTGGTCGCTCAATGCACGTTTGTGCGCAACTTGATCAGCAACATTTTTTCTAGCCCTTGGATAGTTCCTTTACTCGATTTAGATAGTCTGAAGAAGCCTACTTTGGAGGATTCGCTGGAATTCGTTTCATTTCCTGTCAAAATTGGAGCAAAATGTTGCATGTTTTAATTGAATCAAGAAATTACTTGCAAAAGCGCGCTGTTTTCAAAGCAAAAACAATGGCGCCATTCTTGTATAACGAGCCAAACCAGTCAAGTACGTCCACGATCCTGGACGAGGTTGTGACATTTGTGTGCAAAGGCCATTTCAAAACATAGTGCAAGATAGAAGTGACCTCTGCTAGCAGGGAAATCACTTTTTTAATTCACTGTTTTGTACATCAGTCTTTAAATACAGATATTTAATTTAATATTTTTCATTTTCTAAAACACGCCAAAACCATGACTTACACCATTAAGCTCATACTGATGATTTTCAGCGAAAGCATCCGTGCAAGCAGCTGCATTGGACGAGAAACAAGTATTTCTTTTCCGATTTTGAGGAGGAAGATTGCATGAAAGATTGCATGAAATATTTCTTTAAATTATGGTATTTACTACACTTCTTGAGATGGTCAGAGTTATTTTAATAAACTAATCTACGATTAACAGCCAAACCACGAACTCCTGTAGTTTTGCAAAAAATCCTTCAAAGATAAGTTAGTATGAGATATATTCATATCTTCTCGTCTGATTTGAAAAGATAAAACAAATTAAATTATCAAAATATGTCTCACTTTGTAGTTAAATGCAAACTTGTCATATCTACTACAGTAAATGGACAAAGTGTAGCAGATACCAGTAAACATAAATATATTGTAGATGTTCTAGCCTTTTGTACGTTATCGATTGAACAAGATTGCATTCGGCTTTTCAAGCGCCCCCGTGATTTTCATAAGTACCTTGTAAAGCAACTTGACCAGACGCTAGTTTCGCACTTTATTTAAATATCATGCCTAACTTGAATCATCTCGGAACATTCTTTGGTTGTTTAGAGTGATAAGCAAACAGGTAAGTCCAAATATTTTGTTAGACAAGCCCTTAGATAGCGTCATCTTATTAGCATGGACGTACATAGGTCATATATAGTGGTTCTTTCCTAAACAAAAAGTGCATTAAAATAGTCTCATACGATGCCATATCAATAAGAGATATCCTCTAAATATCCCATCACTCAGAAAATATTGTTATTCTTTATTGTAGCGCTAAGTGAAACACGCTACAAGCTATGTAAGCTCAATTTGAGTAAAAAAAAACTTGCGTTGAAATGTGCTACAATATCAGAATATTATTCAACATTTATAACACTGAATCGCAATCATAAATAAAGCTCAAATATCAAGTTCAAAACTGTTGTCATGCCAACATCAAAGTAAGCTGCTAAAACATGGTTATTGCTTCAGAGTGCGTAGCGGCATATGAAAACTGCAGTAAGAGGCGTCCCTTGACAATAAAACATGTTTTATAAAGTTTTAGACGGACAACACACACCTTGTTTCTATTGTGCCACTTTAAGTATGAAGATAAGTAAAAAAGAGGATCGATTCTGAGCAGAGAAGTATTAATTTTGGCCACAAAATGTGCGAAAGTGACCATTTGAAACTCTTTTACGACTGTTCAAGGCTCCAAGTGAAGCCACGTTTGTTAGGAGCAATTTTTCGTTGTATTGAATTCGTTGAATTTCCAAGTGCAAGATCTCTCCCCGATAGATTTGTTAACCTAGCCCCACAGTTAATTCGATATCACCTTTTCATTCGTTCGTATAAAATCGGCCGAATCAAGGACACCTTCTATAACACGTTTTCACTGTAACTTACCTGTCTTGGGCAACTTGATAACTCCTAAACTGCGCTAAGGATTCCAATTTCTATTCTATTAAAATAACGGTCATTTATAAAGAACTGCTAGGGTTCCGGCATTGATTTAAAAGAACTCATTTCAGAATAGAAAAGCGGACACGATTGAAGGGCAGTCATTCGTTTGTTTTACAAGATTTAGCAAATGAAAGAGGGCCGAGTGGGATGACACTCGAACTCTGACATTCAACAATTATGTTACAATTATAACTCAGTCAAGTGCGGACGAGAGGAGGTGCCATATTTGTGTTTTCTATTTCTAGGTGATTCCGTCTATGCTCAATGTTGATTTGTTTGGCATTAAGCGTTTTACTATTATCCCGTGCAATCGACGTCGTTAGCCACAATTCATAGTGAACTGACAGACTGGCGGAATCCACGTTATAAGGAAGACGTTATGAGTGGAAAACTAAATCACATCTTTTCCCTTCTCACTGTATGCTAGATTCTGGAAGGCTGGAAGCAATTCAAATATTTCTTTAACAACAAAAGAGCATTTTAAGGAGTTTAAAACGTCTATGGGAGGCGTATTTAAAAAAAGGATAGCTAGCTACCAAGAAAGAACACTGACCAATACGTGAATCCATCTTTATTTATAGTTGGGTAGTTGCGTAGTTTCGATAGTAAAAACAGTTTTAAATAATTTATTCTTGAAACAGCTGTTTAAAACAATGGAAGAACGCAGGGAGTTTCTCCATTGCTGACGAAGGTTAATTTTCGTCACTTTCAAACAGGAGATCAAGAGGATACATATGATAATAGTTCTATGTTCAAAAACTATCACACAAAATGGCACGATTATTAGCTAACAACAGCGAGCTTAGTTATGTCGTTTGTTTAATGAGAATGTACTAATTTGGTCTTATTATTTTCGACGGAAAAGGAAACTTACTTGTCAACTGTCAATTAGTAATGGCAAGAAAAATGGCGAATTGAAAGAAAAGCAAAATTATCGATATAATGTTATGTATAAAATATCTAATCATTATCCAGCTAGATCGGGAATATCGCCTGATATCGTTTGATAAGTAGTCAACGGCTAGATCACAAGATATTCTGAAAAACCAATGCATCTTTAGCACAAAAACAACCTAGAAAAGATTTTTCAGAAAGAACGAGTCGTAGCCATCCATCCTCGAGGAAAGTGCAGTGTACTTCGTCCATCGCCTACTGTAGGCCCTTGAGCATTCTCCAAACATGAGTGGACTCAAAGCAATCCGAATACCGCTATTTCAAGAAACGTTGTCGGTAGAGCGTTCAAGCGTATGCGCCTAGACTACTAGGGAATATGGGTAACGTGCTATCGAAGAAATTCAAATATTTGTGGATGTCTCAAAGCGCACGTTTAGTGTCTTGTTCTCGATTCTTTTTCACTCTCTCACAGTTTTACACCATTCCCCCTGCAATGTGGTCACGTTTTCTCTGACAGCCTATCTTGAAATAGCTGTATATACTACCGCTAGACAAGGAAAGGATGTTGTACAAATTTCGAGAAAGGTTGCGTTTGGAAATGGTTTGTTTTGGATTAGGTGTATGTGCCTTTCAGAGCCAGACCATCGACAATCCCCTACGAGGAGTGCGACATGTTGTTAAGCGTATTTCAGTGATACTACAAGTGACGTCTGTCATCATAAAGATTATATTTAACAATTAGACCTCAAGGCCGAATGTGCTATGATGAATAGACCATGAGGCCGAAGGCCGAATGGTCTATTGATATCATAGCACATGAGGACGAGAGGTCTAATTGTTTTAGTATAAACCAACTAGTTGGTCGGTTTTGGCAATGAATGCCATTATTTTATGTTGAAAAAATCAAGTTTTCTTGCAAAGAAAGGTGGTGGTTTTGCCAGGCACGGTCTATCACTAATAGACCATTAGTAGCTCAGCCAATCAGAATGCAGGATTTGCAATAGACCATTAGTTGGTTTATACTAATAAGCATTAGAGCACAACTTTCTAGGCGAATAGAGCACGCGTGATGTTGGGAGAGACACGAGAACGTTGTAAAATCACGAGCCGCAGACGAGTGATATTAAACGTTTCGAGTGTCTCTCCCTGTCTCTCTTGATTCTACTCCGCTGTTTGTTGTAATCATAGGCCCGAGCCTCCGACTGCCAGCATGTCCGAGAGGCTCTGGGAACGAGAATGAGACTCCTGCTCATAAGATGCTAAAAATAGCACATAATCTACAGTGTTGGCGGACAGTCCTAAAGTAATGGATTGTTATCAATATCTTTATTGTTACTAGGGACCTAGTTTCACTTACTCAATCCACTATACTTTTGAAAAAGATACACCGCCCATAGCAATTAAAGTCCAATGTGAATGAAAATGACACTTTTAGTCCTTGTACCATCTGCCAGAGCAATCAGTGCATTAACAATCTTATTTTCATCGCAATCAAATTGACCCTAAGTAGTTGGATGTATGTTAAATGCTCATTAACAAGTTCTGGATTAATTTAACGTTTTTCTGAAAGCCAAGCACTCAAATCAAAAAAAGGGCGATGTTAATAATCACCTTCACAGTGGCCGTTAAGTGACGGGTCAACTGGCTCAAATATCTGTACGTGAGTGAAGAGAATTCACCTGAAATATAGTCACTGACTACTTCTAACTTCCTTGCAAACTTCCCATAATCAAACACTTGTCCAGACGAAGCCATTTGCTCGTAACTTTACCCGCCGTTGTACTATCCATTTAGTTATTCGCACAAACTGCTAAGGAGGCTTAGTATAGCGATAAATAGACAAAGGAACACTTTTTGGCTGCCAAGGGATCATTTATTTTTCCTGTTCTGTTTTGCTTTTTGTTTTGTGTTACTGAAGGAAAGGATGGGAAAAGTCTCTCAAACTTCTTTTAGCAAACTAAGCAAACTGCCTGTTTGCACTTTCAGTGAGTGCCAGGAATATTTAAAGTTCAAACAGGTAACAACGTACAGAGGGTACGCAGGATTTTAAAAAGTCGCAGGCAAAACCTCGGGCGCACGCAGGATTTACCATACGACTACGTCAACCGGGCGAGTTTGTCATTTAGAGATTCAAACCATTTTTTAAGGAAATGTAATACCTGCAATACGTCTAACGAGGAGTAGTTAAGTGTGTTGAAGTTATTTCTGCTCAAAATTTTCACAATTTTTAGAGAAAAGCTAATATTTCGATGTCTGAGAACTCAAGAAAGTCAAGATCCTTTGTTGTGTACTCGCTTCTGATTGGCTAAGTTCTTACAAAATGGCCCGGTTGACGTAGTCGCAGTAACAAATCTACACTCCAAGTTCATGTATGCAATGAAGTACTTGAACCAAGATACGCCACTGGCGTATCATCTTATGTGAACCGCTTGGAGACAAGCTCCGTTTCAAACGCAGAGAAAGTACTTGTGTCTGGTGTGAATGACTATATTAACATTTTACACAAATGCAGCTTCGCTTTGCGATTATTTAGTGCTCAGTTCGAAAACCAGACAACAAAAACACCGCAGTTGACACTAGCATTTGTTTCAAATCTCCAATCTTTCTCGGTTGTCAGTTGAATATTTTTCATATTTGTCGATACCAAGTTCTTTGCACACTAATTTTTTTTCGCCTATCTGTCATCCTCCTTTTCATGCCACTTTGACGAAGTGACATTTTCATTTCAGATCTTCAATTCTGGTTGGGACAAGTTCAATTTCAAGTTGATTCAGAGTGATACTCCAGAGTGCTTTTCATTCATTGACAACACTGTCTTTGCAAGCTGCGAAACCATCTTGAGAGATGGGATTAAGGCCGACACAATCACGCCTCTCTTTCAAAGTGGAAATTGTTGTCATTACTAATTAGAATTTTCTTAGTTAAGCTCATGATGCGGTACGTATAATAAATGCACTTAAACGTTTTACACTTTGGGGCAAAATGAGAACTACTATGTTGGTGCTTTTATCATAAGGGATTGACCTAAAGACAAGCGATCTTGGGGATGACATTAGGAACAGCTGCATTGCGAAGCAAAGGTTTCATCGTTATCATCATCAAAGCAAGACTCGACATAAGTTCCGTCATCTTAATTTAATAATTTAAAAAAAATAGACTGCTTGCAGCCCCTTCTTTGGCGAACGTCCGTAAATCGACAATAAAGTCCTAGTCCTACATTGTAGTTTGTTTGTGCGCTCGTATTTCCAGCTCACGAGAGTCTAGGTGTCGGGTAACAAGCAGCGCCACGGGGGAGAAAGCGCCTAAAGAAGGGACTGCGGACATTCCTTTCAAAAAAGAGAATTTGTCAGTGGAATTTCAGCTGAAAGATCTGATTGGCTGAGTGCGCTATTTCATGCTGATTGTCTGTCAGCGGTACACAATCTGTCAGCGGTAGAGCAATAAACACTTGAGGTGGATTTTAGGCGAATAATCACTAACCACACTTGACCTTTAGACTTGTTTACGCAATGACAGCGATCTCGAGTACTTTACACGAATGTGTGACAGAATTCGCCAAAAGTAGAGCAGCTATTAAGGCAGTTTAATACGAGTCTGCTCGAGGGACAAGACGTGTTAGCCGTTTTGCCTACGGGCTTTGGTGGGAGCTACATATATCAGCTCTATTTATGCGGTGCACGAAACCGATAGTGTGACTGATCAGCTAAATGACTTAGAAGATGTAGGCGCTACTGGCATGCAGGGTACTACGTCATGAAGATATATTCGACCAACTAGCTATACATTGCGCGGGAAGCTCTATAAGTCATCGCTTGCCTTCGCCGCTCGCATAAAACACAACAACAGTGAAATCCGACATGCCGGCTTTAATATGAAACCAGGATCGCATCTGGTTTTCATATAAAAATGATTGACAGATTTGACACTTATGTGTCATAGGTTCTATTCAGGGATTATTCAGCGTTCAGGGTGAGAATGATTTTGTGACAGCACAAAACTCTCTTTTTTGAAAGGAATGTCCGCAGTCTCTTCTTTTGGCGCTATCTCGCGCCTTCGGCGCTCGCTCGTGCCTCCGGCACTCACGCCATCGTCGCGCCTTCGGCGCTCCTCTGGCGAGTGTCGCGCCTTCGGCGCTCGCTCGTGCCTTCGGCACTCACAGACTCTCCCTTTCCCTTTTCTCTCGATTTACGGACGTTCGCCAAAGAAGAGACTGCAAGCAGTCTAAAAAAAAAACCTGAGACATTTTTTCATTTATAAGTCGAATACGAAGTTCGCCTATTTTGATTGACAGACAAGTTTTGCGTTACCATGGAAATGTCCGAGTTCCACGAACTCAAGAAGGGCACAACTGACATCATAGCGCGGCGTATATCGCGCATGCGCCAACAATATAGAAGAGGATTCAGTAAAGAATTGATGAAGACGATGCTCACTGTCAAGATTTCTGCTGCTTGAATGAAACTGTTTTCCACTCCAATTAGCATAGCCAGCTGCACGCAAACATACGGTGTGTAACACACCACAAAAAGACCATATAACAGCAACATTGCAAGCGAGGACTTGGTCTTCCTGTTAAGCGAGGTCCCGCGGGATTTGTCGAGATCCCGTGCGCCCTCGGGATCCCCCGAGTTCCATCCTTCTCGCCTTTTGCGCGCGCTCTCTTGATGCCGAATTTGCGTCTTGTGTCGATGGATAACTTGATAGATTTTAAAACAACTGACACTGCTTGCTAGAAAACACACAAGCGAAATAACAGTTGCCATCATTTTGTAGGTGTAGATTTCGAAATACTGAAGTAAAGACAGCAGAGCCGAGGAAGGCCACGAAAGGAGAAGAAATGCGATCAACTTGTTGTTCGTGGCGAAAATCTCGTACGTTAGCGCCCAGTATAGCGCCACGACCCGCTCTAAACTCACCGCAGATATAGTAATCAGTGAGACCGCGGCGAAATGCACCCCCAAACCATAAGCTATTCGAGTAGTATCACACCACCAGGCGAAATCATCCTTTAACGCGAAAACATTTGACGCGATGTGAAACGGTAAAATCGCGATCCCGACTCCTAAATCGCTGACCGCCAAAAGACAGATAAGGAAGTTTGCAGGCGTGTGAAGAGAACGAGTCTTCCATATCCCCGCAACTACTAGAAAATTCTCAATCGAGGTAGGAATTATCAAGATTCCTTCAAGGATAGCTGCGATTGTGTACGCTACAGACAGGTCTGCGCGGTGAGACCACACTTGAGTGAAGGGATAACACGAATCCACGGTGGATAAAGTGCCGTTTTTCATTCTGTCCAGGTTTGAGATGATTTGGGTTGCGTCCACACACCTTACAAGTTCTTATTCAAGCACAGCTGAGCTGCTGTGTTACCAATGACCAGGGTATACAAAGCCTGTGTGCTAAATTAGCAGCCTCAATAACGCAACCAGTATGCAATATGCATATTGGTGCTCTGAAATGGAACAAATCCAACAGAGACGAAGTACGCAATAAACAAACACGATCAATATCAACTAAACGAAACCAAAATGAAAGAATAACAACTACTAAAGGAATATTAGAACTGTGTGTTCTATCTAAATTTTGCTTACTTTGCAAAAGTAATTACGGCAACATTTTCGGCGCACCATAAAGTTTACTCGACTTAAGTAAATTCCGCCTTTGAAAAATTGAAAGCCGATTTCCTTTACAAACGAACGCCAATCAAAGGCCATAGACAACTATCAACAGTACTTTACTTCGACATAAATACACGGCAGGGAAAAAACTGTCAACCTTATATGACTTCGCCTTTTGACTTGACTATTAGAAATGAGCATATTAAAAAGATAACAAGCCAGAGGATGAATTAGTTATGATTACCAATATAGTAGCTTCCTCTTTCTCATAATCACCTCAAAAGTTGCGGCACAATAGAGTATGATTATTTGATTCTTGTAAGTAGGCTCTTTTCGCGTAAGTCCTAAGCGAACACGTTTCTAATAAAGTATTCCAGCTGCGAAAGTTGTTAAGAGACTCGAGTAAATTCCACTTTAAGTTTGCTCTTTGTATCGTTTAAAAATTCAAAAGAAAAACCCTCTGCGCCTATTAGCACTTAATAAGAAAACTCATTAACCGCAAAGAGTGTTAGTGCACAAGAAACTGAACGTGGAAATTAAAACGTCGACACTTCTCTCCACTAATATTCGAGAGAAATCACCGAGATTTGTTGTATTGGCACCTTAAAATAAATACTAGGTTTTCTTAATTTTTACTCCTTGGCATAATAAGCCGAATAATAAAAAAAATAATCAAGAAACATGATTTTACTTTTATTTTGCAGTTCCCAGAACATATACAGTACTTCGAATACAATGGTTTTAATGAAGTAAAATTGAATATATTTTACATGTAATTGAGACTATTATCCAAAGCACAGGGACCCCATCAACAGGAGTCTCCATCACCTGGTGATGGGCGTCCGAAGCACAGGGAGCCCATCAACAGGCGTCCGAAGCCGCATTGTTACAAATGTTGTCCCTTTCACACGAAAAAAAGAACTGAACTCCACCACAATGCGAATCCTATTTTCTCACTCTCGAATGCCGATTTTCCGTTTTTAGAAATTCAGTCTCTTCTACTCCTGTGCATATGGCTAGAACTAGTTGAGATTCGTGATTCCTTTCAATAATAATGTCGGATTACAGTAGGAAAAGTGAACAGACCATCTGTCGTCTTGTGTCGTCTTGTAGACTAGCAATCTTATCAAACAAACAAAAACTTGACACTCGCTTACCGGGAGTACGTTTCCATGGAGATATTAGGGAATGGCGTCACGACCAAAAATTGAACAGTGACGCTATTTTTAGCAAATTTGCTTCCCGCTTATATCGATTATGTCGCGCCGAATTGGTTTAAAGGTGGGGCTCGGTCCACTTACAAACCCTTCCGTGCCACCTTAATATTGTCGATGCACGAAGTCGAATTTTTCAATATAATATACCTTTTAAACGTTAAGCTAAGTTTTAATAAACTACATTAAGTTGTAATATACTCCAAATCACCAATATTGCCTTAATCATTTTACCTAAAATATCATAAAATAAATTCCAGATTTGAATCGTGATTCATTTTGCAGTAGCCATTTTAGTTCACCAACGTATGGTAGAAATTAAGTAAACAGTCGACATTAATTTCTAACAGGCGAACTAAGAAATCTACGCATGAAATATTATACTTCCCATAACAGCTGCGTGTGACGTCAAGCAGACGTTCAAAATGCTATTGACTTTTTAATATGCTAATTTCCGCTCGATCGACAGTCGGAAACAGCGAATACAAAGAAAGGCACAAAATCTCGTCAATAGATCATTCAACATACCAACTAATTATTTTGGGTCTGATCAGTTTGTCACAGGGGTTTTGGCGACATGGTGTGGTGGGGGAGGGAAACATACATGATACATACATTTTTCATGTGCCATCCAGAGATCGATTGGTTCACAGAACAAAGGGCGTTATCCGATCTACGGTTGGCATCAGCATTAGAATGGCAATATTGATAAACGGTGAATAGCACGCTATGTAGGATTATACATTGGTGGTTAGGCCACTTTAATTGGGGTTCGGGTGGGGTCCGACCAAGTCACTGTCTCAGGCAGTGAAACGGTACAATTTTTTTTAAAGGAGGTTAAAAGAGTAAAAGGGCAATTTAATACAAATAAATAAAGTGAATTAGGTGAAAATGGCTTTCAGGATACAGAATACCAATATAGAGGTTTTATTTTCAATAAATTATATTTTTCACCAACACCAAGTATCGACTGCCTGTACATCAGGCCATCTAAAAATGGGATATTTCGTTTCGTGGTTGCTTTTTTGGAAGTTTGCCTGATCACACTTCACACTTCACCGTAACGCCCAAGTTACGAGAGGACTAAATTTCCACTCTCTGCTAGTCTATAAAAACACTATTACAAACATCTGTTTCATTCCAATTACCAGCGAAATGGTGTTAACTCTTGAACGCTTAGTTAGTACAGCTAAAATATCCAACACCTTTTACCGAAAATGTAAACTTTACTTCACAAAGCTACTCTAAACCACGCCCGAATATTCTCACACTTCACATTCCGGCCAAGATGACTGAAAAATGTGTGTTTCCTTAGAATCCTACTCCTAATTGTTTTCCACTTGATGTGTAAAGTTCCCTTTAAAATATCAGAGAACAGTCAATGGTTTACATTTTTTCCTTTCGCCCTGGCATTTGGCCTGAAGAGTGGGCGTGATAGTTCAATATCTCATTTAGTAGGCGTGATGCAATGATTATCACACCTTGTAATGGGCTGTTCCAAAAAGCCGTCCCCCTCCCCTCCCCCCATCGAGGAACCTGGAAATTCCGCAGGGGTCGCTGTGTTTGACCCTGGAATTTCCACAGGGTCTGTCTTTGGAACAGCCCTATTGTAAAATCAGTTTTAGCACATCACAGAAATGGCTGGCAATCATATAAATCTATCTAAATCTACCTTCCTGCACCTTTCACAATTCACGAGTTCTTTAATGGCACCTTGACCGTCACCTGGAACATACAACACAGACGATGTGTCAAGGTCAACAAGGTGGAAAGATCATGATCGAACAAGGCCGAGAGTTCACAGTCTAAAAGGCTAAAAGGTCAAGGTCAACAAGGTGGAAAGATCATGTTCGAACAAGGCCGAGAGTTCACAGTCTACAAGGCTAAAAGGTCAAGGTCAACAAGGTTGAGAGGTCAGTGTCATTGAGGCCCAAGGTGAATGGCCAAACTCTGAAAGGTCAAGAACAACAAGGTTGAGAGGTCAGTGTCATTGAGGCCCAAGGTGAATGGCCAAACTCTGAAAGGTCAAGACCAACAAGGCCGAGAGGTCAAGGTCAACAACGCCGAAAGGTCGAGGTCAATAAGGGCAAAAGGTCAGGATTAACAAGGCTCGAAGGTCGAAAGGTCGAGGTCAATAAGGGCAAAAGGTCAAGATTAACAAGGCTCGAAGGTCAAATGCGAAGTTATACCGGTGGTAAGGACAAGATCAAAACAGCATACAATCAGGATTGAGTGAGCTCAAGGTGTCAGATGCGGTTAGGTTAGTAAAGTTTACTAATTCAGACCAAGATCGAGGAAGCTTTCGTCCCGGTCGATAAGACATTACGGGAAGAGTTCGCTAGTCACCAACCACGCGTTATCATAGCAGCACTAGTTCCCTAATAGATTTTTTTTTGTCTTTGACTACTTACCGTTTTGACCTCACAATACTGTTGTAGTCCATATTCTCCCCTGAAAAAGGAGGAACATTTGTCAGACACTTATGGCCAGAACGCACCACGCGGTAAAGTTAGAAGGAAATTTATATCATTATATTATGCTTGTCAAATGTCACCTCTTCTTGTGCCGGGGGGATTTAGAGGCGCTAGTTCCTCCAGCATTCATTTCACGTGGCCCATTACCTTTGCCAACAAGGAAATGCATACCCTGCTAGCAGAGCTTTCTTTCTGTCAGTCTTTTAACGTTAAACATAGTTAGTCGCGTGTCGTGCGTTCGCGTAGTTGTTTTGGTTTGTCACCGAGAAGAAAGGGCGACATAACAAAGAAAACAACGCGCGACAGCCAAACCGCGTAGGCTAACAACAAAACGAGAGCGAAATGTCAAGGAAAAGCCTCTGCTAGCAGGGTAGGAAATGCATGGCCTTACTCACCACTCTCGGCCTATCCCTGACTGCTTGAAGCCTCCAAAAGGACCCTGAGGAAGGCCAGCCAGAAAGCAATTCACCCTGAAACACAAACCAGTTCTCTGTTTTAGTCATAGAGCCCAAGAAAGAAGACGTTGTATATTATCGCAGTATTGGCGAATCCAGGGCTTGCTTTCATTTTCACTTTGGGGGAGATTGTCTCCCCTTCTTTTCCAAATTGGTGGAGAATTTCATTTTTTGAAGAGAACCGCTCTTTTTACTTGGATGTTTTGCGGCTCTGAAATCATATTAAAACCGTTGAACGTGATTAAACTTTTCCCGAAGTTACATTTTGAGTGATTTAGAAAACGCTAAACATGTTTCGTCAGGTTCTGAAAGCTTGTTCATAACAAAAATGTTGAAAACATGCACGAATGTTAAACTCGTGTTTTTGGCCTAGCCTAAGGTCTTACCACATAGTGCCAGCTTGAATGCTGTGAGCCACTGTCAGAGCCTTGTCGATGTCTTTTGTGAAAACTCCTCCCGCTAGTCTGTAAGTCGTGGCGTTACCTCGTTTGATCACCTCATTAATATCGTTAAACTTTAAAATCTGCATGACAGGCCCGAAAATCTACAAAGAAATGTTCATTTGTGAGTAAGATCGTATGGAGTTGACTTTTAATGTGATCTCATCCCAGTAGTCCGTCCTTCCCTTCCCCCTCCCCTTTCGTCCTTTTTCGCTCGCCCATTTTCGCGCGGACAAAAACTGAGGATCCTGTGCCAGCCTCCCCTCACCTAGTAGCAACTGCAAAGGCAACTACCTGAGTTTCACGCAACTGCCATTTTAAACAAGTATAAAACATTAAAGATTCCATTTTTACTGATTTTGGTGAGCTAATGCCGTAAACTCGATAGGATTTGGTAATACCCCGTTCACACGCAGCTGCGATTTGGGGAGCGATTTCAGGGACGATCGTGGTGTCAGATCGCGTGTTGTGAACGGCCGTTGACTTACCACTGCTTTATTTGTCAGTCTGTTGGCAAACAAAAGAACGAAGGACATCGCATCCCCATCGCAGTGGAATTTGATCATGTTCACATGGCAGAACAGTAACACTACGAGGGGGGGGGAGGGGGAGGGGGAGGGGGAGGGGGAGGGGGAGGGGGGACGCCTGCGACGTCGCGGCGACATGGCAAGTGAAATCGCCATCGCCAGTCATTCACACAGCGCGATGAAGCATCGACATTAGATCTCGCCGCAGAAATCGCCTCTCAAATCGTAAGCTAAGTTTGAAGATAATTATAGGCAAACAAAAAAACAAACGCATGTACCTCCTCCTTGGCGATTCTCATGTGATCCTGCACTCCTGAGAACACGGTAGGCTGCACGAAATAGCCCTTGTCGCCATGACGACCGCCACCACATTCCACAGTCGCGCCCTCCTTCTTTCCACTCTCAATCAAATCCAAGATCTTGCTGAATTGCTCATTATCCACCTAGAAAATATTCAACACCAAGCTTGAAGTTTTTTCTGTAACATTATACTTGTCGTAGAGATGACCAGTACTACACATCTAATTCTATAAAAAAAAATCAGGAATTTGTCATTCAAGGACGGAGACCTGTCAAATATCCTTATAAGGAAATTAGAAAATGACATCATTTCCTTAGTATGTGCATTATATGTGTTCTGTTTTGTTAACAGGAATTATATGCATGCTTGGCAGATAAAAATTGATCATTAAAATGAATTACACCATATCTTTGGCTTTAGTGAAACCAAAAGTGCATGTGTTTTTATCTGCATCACTTTAACAAATCTCGGCATTCCATCATATGTTCCCGGGATCTATTATGTCATTTACTTGGCTCCCTGTCTAATAACATGCAAACATGTAAACATGCAAATCATAAAATAGATTGAATTCTTTACCTGTGGACCTTGCTGTGTGTTCTGATCTAGGGGGTTCCCAGGTTTCTTGCCTTGGCCTTCTCAACACACCTCTTCACAAACTCATCATAAATAGACTCCTCCACAAAAGTACGACTCGCTGCACAGCAGCATTGACCCTGGTTGATGAACAATGCCGCAAATGCTGTATTGACAGCCGTGTCTAAATCAGCATCAGCAAAGATAATGTTAGGGCTCTTGCCACCTAATTCAAGAGTAACACGCTTGAGATTGGACTTGGCAGATGCCTCTTGTATGAGTCGACCCACCTAGATGCAGAAATGCAAGCATGAATGAGAGAGAGAGGATGGGATAAATGGGTGGTTGAGGGGGATGTCTGTCTCCCTGTCTGTCTGTCTGATCTGTCTGTCTGATCTGTCTGCCTCCCTGTCTGTCTCCCTGTCCGTCCGTCCGTCCGTCCGTCCGGTCTGGTCTGGTCTGTCTGTCTGTCACCTTTATGTCTGCCTGTATGTCTATCTGTCTGTCACCTCTACATGACTTGCATGTCTGTCCAAATGTACCTCTGTAGATCCAGTAAAGCTGATCTTGTCAACATCCATGTGTGCTGAGATGGCAGCTCCTGCAGTGGGGCCGTAACCAGGCAACACATTCACTACACCTGGAGGGAATCCAGCCTATAAAGAAGACAAAGATTGGGCCTCTAAGGTTTGCTAAGGGGGAGTGCCATGGCTAGTGAAATAAAATAAGGGTTAGACCAGTTCTCTTCTCAACCAGCCCCAAAGCCATTACCATCGATTTCATCTAAGTGAATACACATGAAAAGAAAACCACCACTAATTAGGAGCGGTACCTCAACGTTTTTGCACGTGAAACGTTGACGTTTGCCATGTCAACTTTGCGGTTTTGGCATGTAAACATTATGGTAAATTTTCCAAACCGTTAAAATTTGCACCAGATTCGGCGGGGAAAACATGATCATTCATACAAATGCTTTTGGACGTAATTATAAACCGAAGCTTGAATCACTTGAAACTTTTTAACCTGGCAAAATGTCAAAGTTTGAAGCACCAAACTGTCTAAACTTTGAGGTACCGCTCCTAATTAGTGGTGCTTTTCTTTGCAAGTGTAATCGCTTAGATGAAATCAACGGTATTGCTTATCTTATTCTGACAGCAAATCTAGATAGTCATTTTGGTTATTCCACATGAATTCAACTGCTTCACACCAAAGTATGGTTAAAATTGTAACACCCCCCCCCCCCCCTTAAATATAGACATATATATATTTTTTATTTAGCTTTGCCCAAGGGCCGGGAAATCCTCACAGAGTGAGGCTCCAATTATGAGGTTCCCTGGTCAGTGTAGTGGGTTAGTAAGTTGTAAGCCCTGCACTGAGGATGGGCAACTTCCGACGTCCCCATGGTTCTTAAACGTCCCTCTGGTTCTGGTTAGTGTAGTCCATGTGAGAGACGTGACCTACGGTTCTACGTCCTTATCCGAGAAGATGCAAAATATATCTGGACATGATTCCAAACCAACATGAAAACCAACAACATCACTAACTGACCTCTTTGATGAGACTAGCCAAGTACAGTGCCGTTAGGGGGGTCTGCTCAGCAGGTTTGAGGACTACGACACAACCACAGGCTAAAGCAGGGGCAAGCTTTAGCCCCTCCATCAACAGTGGGAAGTTCCAGGGAGTTATAGCACCCACAACACCTACTGGTTCATGGCGAGTATAGACAAAGTATGACCCATCTATAACAAATAAAAGAAAAAAGGAACAAGATGGCTATTTATATAGCCTGCTAATAATAAGGGTAATTCCACAGAAATTACACATTTCTGTCATGTGAGTCACGCAATTATTACAAACTTTGAAGAAACATCAATATCAGATTGAACAGTCTGCTGTAGGATATCAAAAAGAAAACTTGCAAACAAGCCCTTGGGTTGAGCTAGAATTTTGTTACTCAGACATGTAAGTCACATGGAATGGTTGATAAGGGGTTAAACAACTCAGTCAATCAGAGGATGCTATGGCTTCTTACAAATGCTGATGCCTATCAAAGCAACCAAAGTTGGAGAACGCCAGCATTGTATGACATTTTCATTGCACCTGACCAGTAAGCAGCTCAAGCATATTTCCACCCCCTCCTGCCACTATGACACACCCACTCAGAGGATAATGATTTTTTTGCATACATGTATCCCCTACTGACCTGCTGGTATAGTTTTCCCAGTGACCTTATCAGCCCAGCCAGCATAGTACTTCAGGCAATTGATCATTCCCATCACATCACCCTTTGCCTCCCTAATAACCTTTCCACTATCATAACTCTCAAGTTGCTGGAATAAAAAAAAATGGCATTTTCTGAAATGTCAAGTCTATAGTCGCAAGTACCATTATTAAGAAGAGTTCTTCCAAAAACCTGTCGTCATTTGTTGGAAGGCTAGTGGCGCTGATCAAAGCAGTTTGCATACTCTTTTTTCGACAACCTCAATGTTAAATAATAAGTATTTTAGTTTCAGGCAATGGACAATGACCCTGCATATTGATAAATGAATGACAATTTGTTAAGAAAGTGTAAAGAACACGTCATCATTGTCAGTTATGTTACATGGCATTTTTAAACTGACGAGAGTACTCTTGCATACTCTTGTATATTTTATTAGTATATACTTAGTCTAATTGGCAAAGACACCGTAACAATCAAAGCCAATTACTGTGGGCCTCGTTCACTTACAGTCAAGTAATCAAAGTCCCTCTCACAAAGTTGTGCCAGTTTGTACAGGAGACGTCCACGGGCAGAGGCATCCATTGTTCTCCATGTACTTCCAAGCTTAAAGGCCTCCTTGGATGCAGCCACAGCTACATCAACATCAGCCTGGTAACATAAAGATGGCGGTGACATTAAAAGCATGATCCATACTCTGAATAAAATAGACATTCAATCATGTTTTAAAGACCAAGCAGCAGCCTGTAGCTTGGCATCTCAAGTGGCACACCCCCTACACACATACTCGCAACATACGTTACCATAAACAACAAGCAAATAACATGGGCCCCACCAAGTGAAAAAGGATCTTCTGCTTTATTATGTTTCTAACAATGAGCATATTGGTCATCCACAGGTGTGAATCCGCAGGGGAAAATCTGACTGGCTTACAAAAAGAGAAATCTTCCAATATATATTTCTGGAACCATGCCTTTCCAATTTTATTAGAGTTTGTATGGAAATTCTGAACTTCTTTCACATTTTCTTGACAGTATGAAATTCTATGTAAGGGCCCTTTTCCCAAGGGTCATGTTAATTTCTCACATCAGGCTTAATTTCATCTACAACTGTTTTTCAGGCCTTATCATATCATAGGAAAGATGAGCACCAAATGTTTATACATTTCCAGCTCTCTTGATGCCTAAAGTATTTCAAAATTGTCATTTTTCCTTTTCCCTCTACAAAAGAGGAAGAGGAGTCAACATTTATCTCTGAGAGTGCCCATCCCCCACTTAATTTTGCTTCCATCACTCCTGTACACTGATCTAAACAGAGTTGTTTTGGAGCTGAAAGGCATCAAGTAAATAATGTGATGCCAAACACTGCAGACCACAATGGGAACAAAAGAAACAACAACAATTATTTACATGAGGGAATGTTATACCTTGTCTGCCTCAGATACTTTGCATATCGTCTCCTCTGTTGCTGGATTGATGGTTGGGAATTTTTTCCCACTGATGGAGTCAACAAACTCATTGTTGATAAATAACTGAAACCAGCAAAAGGAAGAATGGTATAATTATGACAAAACATGATTGTGTTTCCAGAACATAATATAAAGAGTATCCAGGAAATTTGTGTCAAGAATGTGATCTAGGGGTGATGGAAATGTTGCATCCTCCCATTGATTATTCATGGTGAGTTTCTGACCTGCTTATTCCCAAGCAGGTTTTCTTTTCATATTTTGCTCAAATAAAGTAGAGCAACAGTGGTAAGTGATAATATACTAATAATTTTATTTAACATCTTGAAGTCTTGCAACAACATTATTTTCAAAATAAGTTCAATTGTTTATTCTGCAAATATTCCACAGCTTGGTACTAGAGCAAAGTATGTTTGTTACACGTTTCAACTCACTTACATGTTTCTGGTATTAATGTTTATTATACTGTGACCAGATATCCATGATAAAGCAGTGAATAAAAATCGTATCAGTGAAGTGATACGATATCACTTCACAGCAAGAATAAAATGCAATGTGTGTTTCAAAAAATATCCATACCCCCCACGGAAGGGTGTTGAGAAATTACCCCACCCCTCTGGAATTTCCGAAGAAAAATACAGTATTTGTATGGAAAATATTAGGTAAATTGACCCCCACCCCTCTGGAATTTCCAATCCCTTCCTTAGGGGGGTATGAATATTTTTTGGAAACACACAATTTGTCTTTATTTTTTGCTATTTTATCTGACTCAGCTCTAATATATAATAAAGGAATCGCTCATTCACGTTATGACACAAAAACTCGTGAATAAAAACGATAATCAAGTTCTTGCCATGTAATAATCTCTATTACTTAAGTAATAATTAACTTGTAAAAACATTTGCTAGCAAAAAAAATTCTAGAGCCTTTTGTGTTTGAAATGATAATTTGCTATGAATTTTGTAGTGGCAAGGGGGTGCAACAACGTGGTCACATGGTATGACTTCATTGATGAAAAAAAATTGTAACCAGGAGGTCCGCTTTTAGCCAGAGGCTAAATCTATAGGCCTATTTGAGCAGCCGGCTGCGCGGAGACTACAGTATGAATTTTGCGGTGTTTATTTTGCCAGCCTAACTTCGAATCCCTTTATATTCATAATAATTAGAAAGCAAGTGAGACATCTTGAATTTCAAAGGCTTGAATTTCAAGCTTAACTTGAAATCGGTTTGAAGAATCTTCTCCAAACTCGTCCGAAAGCTTGTACAACAATCTTAATAACCTTGTAATCTCCACTCAGAAAGGAGCGAGAGGACGGGTAATTTCTGCAGATTAGCCTTCAGCCAAAAGATTTGTTCATTCGCATCTATTGTCTATTAATTAAGACTAAGAGTATTTTTATCTAGACTGAAGACCGGGATATTCTGAATATCCCACTCAGTGAGTCGTGTCGAAAAAATCGGCATTCAACCCATCGATAACTTGTCCCTTGCTGGGAATGTAGGCTCTCACGCCGCTCCCTAGACTTTAGCGAAAGCTACCTTAGGGTTAATTATTTAAGTATCTGCAGGCTGAGTTGAGAGCAAGCAACCCGCTTTTCAACAGACATTCTAATGAAATTATCTATCAGACTTTCTTACCTGAGTGTATTTGATCTCAGGGACCGACATGATTTTAGTTACAGAGCCTCGTGGATGGCAGAGAAGAGAGAGCCCAAACTAAAGCACCGGTGATACCACCAGGCACCGGACCACCCACTTGCGTGACTAGAACACGTGACCCAAAAATAGAGGCAAAGGTTAAAAAGTCGATATTTTTGGTACTAAAATAGTTTTGGTATCCAAAAATAAAAAAGGTATCAAGGAAGCCTGTGTAGATCCGCTACCATAACCTCCAGGTGCGCCATTTTGTACAGTAATTGTATGGAGCCGCAAAACGACGCTATTTTCAATCCAAATTATAAGAATAGTATCAGAATGGTAAGATATGAACTTTTACAACATACTGACGTGCCAAAAAGGTAAGAACGGTGCAAATCGAGTGAAATACGGCAAGTTCAAAATACGTGACTGGTGTTGCGTGACATAAATAGCTTTGGCGATATCTCGACAACTACTTGGCAAAAGGTGCCGAAATTTGGTGTGTCATCACAGATAGGAAATCTCTGTAGGTCTCTTGGTTTAGAAGTTAGCTTTTCGATGACGTCACATGAAAAATTCAACTATTGTAAATGTCATGCAATCAACCGTGGAGAAAGCACGTGACGCAGCGTTCACTCTGCTGTTGAAGCGCCGCAGATTTGTGTGCCGCGGGGTACTGAATCACTCGTTGTTTTGTTCAACATAGAGAGCGAAGGTAAGGCAATGAAAATGGAAAGATAATGATACTTTCGTTATTAGCAACCACTGCGAGAAGTATGTGTTCGTATTGCATGAGATTCTCAACTAAAACTTGGAAGGAAGCGAGACCAGTTTACAATGAATACAATGAACTGGTACATTACTTTTAGTCAAGCTTCTAGCTTGTTTTTGTAGTTTTCTACCGAGCTTATCAATGTACAAGTCTGTTAGGTTATCTCATCTTCTATTGCACCCAAGTCTTTTGGTCAGGTGGATTCGAAATTGAAACTTCTAATTTGCAAAATTTTGGCGGTCACGCTTGAAACGGTTCCTTTCAACTACTGTAGTACAATATGTAGAAATGATCTCAAGACACAGTTTTATGATCTTAAGAAACAGAACTTAAAGTTGGTAAAAATCCATGAAAAGAACGCCTGAAAATTAGTACATTTGCGAAGGTTCACAGCGAAAGGTTGTAAAATGGCGAAGAAACATCCCTGAGATGTCACGACATTACACATGTTGTTTGTTCGAGCGAGGAAAACATTTGCCCCCGGGGGGTCATGACTGAAACTTGGCAAAATCGTACTACATTCCAGGCGATCTTTTAGTTGGATGGATACATTCTATTCGTCAACTTGATGATTTCAAAAGATCAGATGTTGATGGCTTAGTGAATTTTTTGTGCACTTTCGCGTGGAGACATCTGTCAAATGGACAACATTTATAGCGTGCGGAAGTTGGGAGAGCACGAAGTTAGCGGAAGAAAGTTTTGAACTGTGTCTAAAAATACAGTGATTTCAGTGGGATTCACTTATCTCGGTGGAGTTTCAACCGATTCAGCTCATTTTTTTCATGCAACGTTCTTTGGAGTTGCAAAAATTTTAGGGATTTGAATCAAGTAATCCAAAAATGCCAGGGGAAAAACTTTCCGAAAATTCTAGGTGACTTTTGTATTGGCAAAATGCCCCCAAAATTAGCAAAAGTTTAACCTTTTGTGCAATTCGAAACTTCCATATTCGCACTGTGTAGGGATGGGGAGGGGAGTATTGTCACCAAAATGTAATGCTGGTGGTTTTTGCCTCTAGCTTACTTCTAGTTTTTGACAAATTATTATTTTTGTAAGCCTGTATGTAAACCTGTATTTTTTTCTGTATTTGTAGTGTTTTAGTAACTTGCAACTTAGTGTGGAATAAAAAAAGTTTCAATTAAAAAAAAAGGTTTTGTGTAATGAATAAATCTATGTGTTCCCTGGTTAAGTTTTGAAATAAAAGGGGAGGAGAGGGTTATTTTGTCAAGGTATCATAAGATATTCGATTTGATGTGTCAATTTAATGGACGATTCCAGCTATAACGCACGCGCGCGCTGCATGTCGGTAGATGTGGGACATTTGTCGAACCAACTGTTAAATAAGCGCGCGCTGCATTCTGGTAGTTGTGGGACACGGCTTTGGGCATTTCTTAATAAAGAAGAGCGCGCGCTTATTGCTGGAATTGTCCATTGTAACTGACCAAAATTGGCGTACATGTTCCATGGATCACCCCTAATAGATTCAGATGGGCTGCCAAAAAATTGGACAGCAAGGGGGGACGGGAGGGAAATTTTGTCCTAATTTTGACCCCTGTCATTAAACTGTTGTGGTAAAGCCGCAGACACAGTCTCAGTCAAGGCATAGACGTAGATGCATGTAATGTAGACTTAGACTTAGCAAATGAGAGGTAACAGAGGAAGACAGGTACTACTGTACATATTCACTCATTCTCGTACCCAGAGCTCCCCGGCTCGTCTGCTCTGCTTGAGGACCTTTGCTGATTGGCTGGTTTTGAACGTTGGTGCATGCGCAGAAAGGTCTTTCTCTCAACGGCTCTGTATCAAATCTCGCGCATGCATCAGTGGCTGTCGCCAGAGCCTCCCCCGCGAGGAGACAAGCCGGGGAGCTCTGGGTAAGAGAATGATATTCACTAAATTCAGACCTCAAACTCAAAATGGCTGATTGCATTTTTAAACCGCAAGGTCTGGTAAATACCCCTGGTAAAATCTATTTTGGGATAAAATGTCCCTGGAAAGTCACCCTTTTTATCCCTCCCCCTTGGAATTTCCAAGTGTCAGACACACCCCCCTCCCGTGGAATTTCCAGACTCCAATACACCCTCCCCTGGAACATTTTCCATAGGTCCACAACTCCCCGGTGCAGTTTAAAAATGCAATCAGCCAATCTGTTCTGCTGCTTGCTTTTTCACAGATGGCACTGCGTCTTGCATCATCCCTTCCTGGAGTTGTGTTAAGAAGATCACTCCCTGTTGTCTCTTCACTTAGAAAGTTTGCTCAAGCTCAAGTAAGATTCTGTTAATTTTACAAGTGGCATTGTGGTGGTTTAGCATTGTCATACTCAAAACGGCTATTGGAACAATGTCATGCCATATAATGGTTATGATGTTGTAGCCTCCTGCCCCCACCCCAACCATCACCTGTTTCCCTCCCTCTCCCTTCTCCCCTTCCACCAACACATGTCCTTCCCCTCCCCTCTCCCCTGCCACCAGCACATGTCCCTTCCCCTCTCCCCTCCCCTTCCACCAGCACATGTCCCTTCCCCTTCCCTCTCTCCTTCCACCAGCTGTTCTAATTTAGTTCTAATTTATTCCAGGCTGATGTAGATGACAACCCACAAGTGAAGTGCAATCAGGTACATTATATCATACTGATCCCTCCCATCGCAATAGTTTATCAAGAAGGAAAGCTGCAGAGGATGGACCAAGAGTTTGTTATGGAAGTCCCATCACCAAGAATCTAGCCTTGCTGTGGAGTCTCAAGTTGCAACATAGGATAGCCCTTTACAAGCCAAATAATTTCACACACATCTGTGTCACATTTACCCTCTAAATATTGCCTGGCTGTCTTTCATAGGCATTGTGGTGCCATGAACTTTGACAATTTGGTGATTTTTGTACGAGAACTTGCCTGATGATACTGTTGTTTAATTGTTGTTCTAGATTTTCATCAATAATGAATTTGTAAACTCACAAAGTGGAAAGATGTTTCCAACTGTCACCCAACTACAGGAGAGATTATCTGTGAAGTGGCAGAAGGTGACAAGGTAGGCAGAACAATGGGGATTCTATTATCTTCTCCTTATCAATTATACTGAAGGAGTTTTTTTATTGCAGGCCGATGTTGACCTGGCTGTCAAGCAGCCCAGTCAGCCTTTCAAGCTCGGTTTCTATTATCTTCTCCTTATCTTATACTGAAGGAGTTTTTTTATTGCAGGCCGATGTTGACCTGGCTGTCAAAGCAGCCCAGTCAGCCTTCAAGCTCGGTTCACCTTGGCGAACCATGGATGCCTCCAATAGAGGTGTATTACTCAACAGGCTTGCAGACTTGATGGAGCGTGACCGAGCTTATCTGGCTGTAAGCCATTCTTGAATAATAAGTATTGTGCATTACACAGGGTGTTAAGGGGGGGGGGGGGCTGGGAGATTTGTGTCACACATGTCAGCAAGATCGCGTTTTTTTCATGTTTCACAACCATTTAAAATAGCCTGTCCTTGTCTCTCCGAATTATCTTTTAAGACCCTGGTGCCACAGACAGCTGATGTTTAATATAATAATTGTAAATTTCCATGTCTGTCTGGAGATATTATTGAATAAAGACTATTATTATTTATTATTATTAATTATTATTATTATTAACAACACAGTTGCAAGTCAAGTGATCATACTCCATTATAACAGTACTTTGTTAGTCTATGGTAGTATGACCCCAAGTTTGCAAATAATTGTTGGTGTTTTCTTCATGCAAGTACTAATCTAAGTTTGTTCTTTGTTATTTGTTCAGAGTCTTGAAGTACTGGACAATGGCAAACCTTACAATGATGCATATAACATTGATCTTGACCTTGCCATCAAGTGCATTCGGTACTATGCTGGATGGGCTGACAAGATACATGGCAAGACAATCCCTCTAGGTCGGTATGATACCATACACACCCCTCCCCCCTCCGAGACTTTCTGTATTTGATTTGACTGGCGGAACAGCAAAGCAAAAACAAAATCGATGTTTTAAAAACGCGGGTCAATGCGATGATTTTAGCCTCCCCTGTAAATAATTATGCGGTCGCTATTTTGATCATTGCACATTTATCAGGGATCTCTATAAAGAACAGTTTTATTTTTCTCTTTTATTAGATGGTAACTTTTTCTGTTACACGCGCCATGAACCAGTGGGTGTGGTCGGCCAAGTTATCCCCTGGAACTTCCCCCTTGTCATGCAGGCCTGGAAGCTCGGCCCAGCTCTGGCTACTGGTAATACTATTGTGATGAAGCCAGCCGAGCAGACGCCGCTGACTGCTCTGTACGTCGCTTCACTAGTCGCTGAGGTACTTGACACTGGATTTCTTAGTAGCGCGTCCTATTCTTTTGCCAAATTTCCACAATATCCTGCGAGAAATCCACAGAAAGCCACGAATTAGCCAGGTCGTTATGCGAACTTCATAAAGACAAGCACGCTGCAGTATTTGAACACCTAAATGGTACATCGTCCTAAAATATGTATCCGGCGCGAAGAGCCATGCTGTCTCCAATGTCTGCTTTCCTGTCCTCGAGCGCTTGATAACAAGGTCGAAATGTTTTGCATCCCATGAAGAGATCTCACGAAATGCTACCAGATAAGCCCCAAATTTAATACAGGTAATTTTGTCCCCTGTCCTGTTGTTATTTCTTAAATTTTCGGAATGTTGCGCAACGAGGCCTCAGACGGGAGAGTAATAGCATAATAAGATGAGAAAGTGACCCTGTGCATGCTAACCTTTGTAACTGTTGTCCAGGCCGGCTTTCCCGCAGGAGTGTTGAATGTTATTCCGGGCTATGGGCCAACCGCCGGCGGAGCTATCGCCAGCCACATGGACGTCGACAAAATCGCTTTCACAGGCTCCACCGAGGTGAGTGCCAAGCATAAAAAAAAAGAAACGTGGAAAAAGGTAAAAATATAAACACAAACAACGACGCGTCTGTGATCGGTGTGGATCCAAGGTCCCAAAATGAATAATGAGAGACGACAAAAACGTACTAAACAGACGGATTTAAGGCCTGTTCACACGGCGTGATTTCAGCTGCGATTTCTGTGGCGATCCCATGGCGATGTGTGATATCGCGCGGTGTGAACGGCCGGCGATCTTATGGCGATTTCACTTGCGATGTCGCCGCGACGTCGCAGTTCAAATTCCACTGCGATGCGGGTGCGATTTCTTGAGATCGCCAACAAACGGATAAATATCGCAGAGGTAGATCGCCTGCCGTTCACATCGCGCGATATGACGTCGACTATCGCAGCAAAGATCGCATGTCAAATCGCAACTAAGATCGCGCCGTGTGATAGGGCCTATAGCCAACGTTTTAAAACGGTCAAATTACGCGAGAAAATGTACAGAACCGCGCGCACAGGGGTGATAATGCGCATCAATGCGCTGAGAAAAGGGAAAAAATAAATAGATAATAATAATGACCTAGATTTATATTTATCTAACAAAGTAGGGGTAAAGTCTTTGAAATTGGGTCCATCGGGGGTCACTGTTTTCAGTGATTTAAGGTATGAGTATACCTTTGCGCGAGAGATGTCAATTTTTCGCGAAAAAAAATCACTGTCGCGTCATTATTTACACTACAAGGGCCATTTATATATCGTTTTAAAGCTTGTGAAACGGCCTTACTTGCTAAGTGGTATATTTATATGCAACGTTAATTTGATGGAACGTTTTCGTCGTTTTGTGCTTCAAAGGAAAAGTACCAATTTTTGCTTTTTAAGAGTTCCTGCCACTTCCAGTTAATGTTAAAAGCTCCAGATTTCCCCAAAATGTATTCCTTAGAGGGTGATCTGAAAAAAGGTGTGCGGGATTTTTGATATTTTACGTATTTTCGGAAATATTACGTAAAACAGATTGAAAATCGATATTTTTGGCAATGCCAACACAAAAATTAGCATAAAATATATTTTGAAAGGAAAATCAAAAATCCCGCACACCTTTTTTTAGATCGCCTTCTAAAGAATAGATTTTGCTTAAATTTGGATCTGTGCAATTTAATTGGAAGAAGCTGGAACTTTTTAAACAAAGTCGGTACTTTTTTCTTTAGGGCTAAAAACGTATATGTTCATGTACAATATAATGAAAACAAAATTATCCATCAGATAGACCAACCTTTTAGCTTTAAAATGATATATAAACGACGTTTGTGGTGTAAATTGTGACGCGATACGAATTTTTTTCCCGCGACACCCTTCAAAGGTATACTCATACCTTAACTGTTACTGTAACCGCCCTGAAGAAGAGCTGAAGTAAAAGCTCGGCTAAATTCGTCTATTTAGTCCCTTTCTGTCGTTACTCAAGACAAAAGGAAACGAAATGCTTATATAGCACACTCAAAAGAAAGAACACAAAAAACTAGACCTGACCCAACTTTAAACCTTCGTCTAATTCCTCATAGATCGGCCAGATCATTCAGCAAGCTGCGGCCTCCAGTAATCTCAAGAATGTGACTCTAGAACTTGGTGGCAAGAGCCCTAATATTGTCTTGGGTGATTGTGACGTGGACTTTGCTGTAGACATGAGCCATTTCGCTCTGTTCTTCAACCAAGGCCAGTGCTGTTGCGCTGGAAGTCGTACATTCGTCGAGGATTCCATGTATGACGAGTTTGTTGAGAAGAGCAGGAAAAGGGCCGCGAATAGAGTCGTGGGGAACCCCTTTGACCTGAAAACCGAGCAAGGACCGCAGGTAAGAGGCGATATTATTAGGATTTCCTATGCATATTTTGTTTGTCTCTTTTACTTACACGGTTTTGAAGTCCTGCCTGTCTGTCATATTAAGAAAGAAGGATGTTGGATCTGTTGGATTATTTGCCTAATTGTTTTTATTTCATTATAGGTAGATGGTGAGCAAATGGGTAAGATCCTTGACCTGATTGATTCTGGAAGGAAAGAAGGTGCTAAGCTGGAGGTTGGAGGAGACAGATGGGGAGACAAAGGGTTCTTCATTCAACCCACCGTCTTCTCTGATGTACAGGACCACATGAAAATCGCACGGGAAGAGGTAATGGCTCCCATGCACGTCCGGTGATAAAAATGACTGCTATTGTGCTGTAAAACATACTAATCACTGCTTATCTGTCGAACAGCGATTTGGGGATCCGTTACGCGGTCATATGAAATCATAGCTTTCCGGCATAGAAATGCATTTTCACAGGGGGTATTGTTGCAGGGAGGGGGAACTTGTCACAGGAAGGCGTTGTGACAAGGGTACACAGGGACTCGTACTCGGTTCCCGGCTCAAGGATCCAACGCGTATTTTCTTGTCTTGGCTAGCTCCAGCAGACGCACATAAGGGCGGATCAGACGAGTGTCGAAAACTAGTTCTATTTTGCGTTTAATTTGCATTCTCATTGGTCCCTTATTTCTGGAAACCAATCAAATTTTGAACTAAACGCAGCTGTGTATTTAGTAATCACGTGCTCACCGCGCGATACAGTAAAAACCCGCGTATTAGAACCTATAATTTTAGCCTAAAACAGGTTCTTATTTGATTTAAAAATACAAGGAAACATGGGCCGGATCACATGGATAATTCTAGCCTAACAGGTTCTTAAAATCCAGGTTCTTAATACGCGTTTTTTACTGTAGTGTTTTTACTTTGCTTGTGAATGGTTGGCGAGGGAGCAATTCAGCAGCATCTTGTATTTTGTCTCGTTCATCATTGGATAGGAGATTGTATACGACAGTCATTTGAAATTCCCTTTAAAAATAATATGATTGTTTACTGCGTTTTTCATTATTCTGCGAACTCACGCTTTTCATTTCCGACCGCCAATTTTCTATAAGTTTCTTTAGCATTTTATTGTGGGAAATTTGGTTTTGAAGCCTAGTTTGTCCTTATTGGTTCAAATAAACTCTCAATGCTTGCGTGTTCACTCGTTTGAATGGCGGAAGCCAAACCGCGGTTTGTTAGTTTGGCGTAGAGTTCGCTGAATCATGAAAATTGCAGTTATCTAACGTGGATTATTGCATGTTTCAGATTTTTGGCCCTGTGATGCAGATCTTCCGGTTTAAGGACATGAACGATTTGATTGAGCGGGCGAATAAGACCACCTATGGGCTGGCAGGATCTGTCATGACAAAAGACCTCGAGAAAGCCATCATGCTCTCAAACAGCCTACGCGTCGGCACTGTCTGGTATCTATGACTCTAAAGCTTGATTCCCACTAGTAATGTCATTATAAGCTTGGTTCCCACTAGTAATGTCATTATAAGCTTAGTTCTCACTAGTTATTTCATTATAAGCTTGGTACCTACTAGTAATGTAAGCAAGCTTGGTTCCCACTAGTAATGTCATTATAAGCTTTGTTCTCACTAGTTATTTCATTATAAGCTTGGTTCCCACTAGTAATGTCATTATAAGCTTAGTTCTCACTAGTTATTTCATTATAAGCTTGGTACCTACTAGTAATGTAAGCAAGCTTGGTTCCCACTAGTAATGTCATTATAAGCTTTGTTCTCACTAGTTATTTCATTATAAGCTTGGTTCCCACTAGTAATGTCATTATAAGCTTAGTTCTCACTAGTTATTTCATTATAAGCTTGGTACCTACTAGTAATGTAAGCAAGCTTGGTTCCCACTAGTAATGTCATTATAAGCTTTGTTCTCACTAGTTATTTCATTATAAGCTTGGTTCCCACTAGTAATGTTATTATAAGCTTAGTTCTCACTAGTTATTTCATTATAAGCTTGGTACCTACTAGTAATGTAAGCAAGCTTGGTTCCCACTAGTAATGTCATTATAAGCTTGGTTCTCACTGTAATGTCCAGGGGCGGATCCAGGATCTCCAAAAAAAGGGGGGGGGGAGGCCAAAGTAAAAAAAATGGAGGCCAAAGTTGAAACCTTGCTCTTGCAAATACAGTAATGTAACATACGGGTGGTGATGGGAAGGGGGTCCATATGTTCTTAAAGAAAATCTTCAGGGCTTTTATTTGGTGAGGCCTTTATTCAAAGGCAGTAGCGAAAAGCATCCTTAGAAACATTTTAGCACATGTTTTCTTTGTGTTTTCCTTTGTGGATTTATTTATCGATTCATTGTTTTTATTTCTTCTGCCAAACATGGTAAGCCATTTTTCCATAGTCCACGGATTACTCGCGTTTGTAAAGCGAAATGCTATTTCATAGGAGACCTTGGATGCCATCCAAAGCTGAGCAATTTTTTTTAATTAACTTTATGAGTTCAACGTGTAGTGTATTCCCTTTTGATCCTTTTATTACAAATTCTGCTCTTTTAGGGTGAACTGTTATGATGCTCTGTCTTGCCAAGCTCCGTTTGGCGGGTACAAGATGTCTGGAATTGGACGAGAATTGTAAGTCACTTCATAATCACGCACGCGTCGTCACGGCGCAATTCCATCTCGGCATCGCCTAGATAGTAGATACGACCCAAGGACACTGGCAAAACCGAGTAGCGAGTCTTCTGCATCATGACAAACACTTCAGGCACGACTAATGCGAATAAAACGCACTGACCTGTTTTCGACATTCATTTATTTTTCTTTAGGGGAGAGTATGGTCTTCAGCAGTACTCGGAAATCAAAACCGTAAGTGGGGTTGTTTTAAGTCCGAAAGGGCGTAATGAACTTGAGAAAATACTTGAGAAACGGGGATGGGAAGAGGGGAAATAGAATTGTATTGCATATACATACGAGCCACAAAAACTTTGCCAATATTCATTTCAGTGGGTGGGTGAAATTAAAGATTCATCTTCCGATCAGTTTATGCTAGATGTATGATACTTACATCTGCATCATCCTCAAGGAGCCAGGCCCCTTTTGAGCCACTACGCAGACTGTTAACGTCAAGAATTCATTAATGGATCAATGTCTCAGTGTCACGATACTTTTTTATCTCAGGTGACCATCAAGATCCCACAGAAGAACACATAGACAAGTTACTCTTCACAACTCGCAGCAGCATAACGAAGCTTTTCATCCATGATTCCACTGTATTGCCCTATACACACTGCTCGTCCTCAATATATCATAGTACAGCCCAGTATCTATCATAGTATGGCCCAGTATCTATCATTGTACGGCCCAGTATCTATCATTATGGGCCGAATCATGTAAATAAATAAAAATAAATAAATAAATAGTACGGCCCAGTATATCTATCATAGTATAGCCCAGCATCTATCATAGTAAGGCCCAGCATAATAGTATGGCCCAGTATCCGTCATAGTATAGTCCAGTATTCGGATGCAATTCTGGATAATGGAACTCGTAGTATAGCTTCGTATAAGGTGATAACACCCGACAGAGTAGTTCAGTGTCCTGTTATTGTTCATAGGGCAGGCATTAGTCCAAGTCAAGCAAAGCAAACAATAATGTATTGCTGTTACAAGGGTACACACATTTAATAACACGGTATTATAACAAAACCCAACATCTAATAAACTTTTAAAATACACACTTAGAATGTTTCATGATTTTGGCTGCTGTACCTGGAGGTCAGCAGTGGCGAATCCAGGGGAGGTACAGGGGTGACTAGTCACCCCCCCCCCCCCCTTTCTGAACTTATTTCTCACATATCCTTTTTAATGGTCCCACTTTTTCTCTCGCATGTGCAGTAAAACCTTTGTAATAGTCACCCCCCTTGTAAAATTCCTGGATCCGCCACTGGGTCAGGTGCTTTTTGATGACCAACCACACCCTGGAACTGCAACAGGACTACCATATTTGACCGACCCTCTTCAATTTCATAGTATTGTACTATAGAATTGAGATGTTCTATTTTCGACACTGGAATTTCAGCAGCTCTGGAATTTCCACAGGGGACAAAAGTGAGAATGTGTTTTTCCTCAGGGGTTGCTTCAAATGTCCACAGGGGTTGTGCAGAAGCCTGCACAGGGATAGAGAATTTTTCAAAGTTCCTTGATAGGGGGCTGGCTATTTTTTGGAACAGCCCTATGTAAAGCGTCAAAACAAATTTTCACAAAGGGCATGATGTCACTAGCTCCTCCATACCATAGCTTGATTTGTCAAAAGTCGGGAACAGAACATTAAGTTACAAGGAAACCACAAGTGGACTAAGGTCACTAAGCACAGACGGTCAGCTCTGAAAAGCATTTTTGACCACTCCCAAAAATTTCTGGTCTGCCAGTGCAACATTGGAAAAGAGAGATGCCTTTATTTAAACCAAAATATAACTGCATGTTTTCCCCATAGTCTCCCACACAGCCCATGCTTTGTGTCGGCCATGCATAGGGCTGCACAGGAGACTAGTTGCCCCAGGGTGATTTCATTCCCTTGCACCCTATCTCACACCACTGTATAAAAATTTAAAAATCAACACAAGCACATGAAATTCTTCAAAAAATGATATGCATTTATTTCATCTTACTAAAATTCTAATATATAATAGTTCAAATTCTACAATTCTAAATCTACTAAGTCTTGACTATGAGCCAATAGACCCCAATAATGAGGATAAGGCCTTAGCAAATGCCTTGGGGTTTTTATAAAATACACAGTTGTTAGCACAGGAATCTGGACTCGAGTCCCAGACTGTTGGTCCACACCCACACAATGGTGGCAATCGAATGCCTTTCTTATGTATTTTCTCCTTTAGCATTGCTCTTAAAGCTTCTATATATCTCTCTATCTCACGCATTCTCTGGAGTTTTTCCTGCCTCTGTTCTAAATGCTTTCTATATTCAATATCTTCATTCTCATCTTTATGCATGTTCCCTTTTTCTGGGCTTGTTTGAGCTATCGCTATAGTTTTCTGATTGTGTTCAACTTGCAATCTTCTTATTTCCTTTTCTACCTTGACCTCAGCCATTCTCTTTCGATGCTCCTTCATTCTGATGTTTTCTCTAACTTGTTCTCTCTCCATATCCATAAACACTCTTCTATACACTGCCATTTGCTTCTTGTTCTGACTTTTCTTCCTCAACTTTACCAGGTTTTATGAGGTCTTCAATGGCTTTCTTATTAGATATAGAACTTTTCAAACCTTGTCTCTGAGTCTGTGGTTTGGGCTCAGCAAATCGGACCTTTTGCACTTGACTTTCCTTCAACACTTTGGAGGTAATTGTTGGTTTAAACACTGTTACATTTGACTGCCCAGCAAGCCATGATGGCAACTCACTAGAAGTTTTTTCTTCCTTCTGTTCATGCATGGAAATAGAGGCATCTCTTATTGCATCTTCCCCGATCCAGTAGTCCCCTTCTACACCCTCTATGGCACTTTGCACAGGACTTTCACCCAGTTCAGGTGTGATTTTAGGAACACTGCAACCAACTACAGCACCCTGTTCTTGTATGTTAGGTGCTTGTGTTGTTGACCTTGAAGCCCCGTGATCCCTAGTAGGTGACATACTCCATAACCCCCCTGGAAGGGCCCTAAGTTGTTCCTCTTCTATAGGCACAGACTTTGACATCAGCACCCCCCTGGCATGATGGGCTGATGTTCTTATCTTATCACTATGTTGCTCAAGCAACTGATTTGCGCTATCTACAGCCTTGTGATCGTGAATAACGCTACCACGGGTTATTGGAGTCTTAATTGTCAGTTCTGCGTTATCTCTATAAATACATGTATCTCGCTTGGCAAGGCACGCTTTCTGCGGGAACGAACTTTGTTGCACAACATTTCGTTCAAACTCTATTGCCTTGTATGAATTCCCAAGCTGCTGCAGCCGCTTTATTCGCTCCAGTTCTTTAACTCGGCTCCTTACCCCTTGCTGGAACTCCCTAAGTTTCTCTTCCTTGTTGCTTATAGCTCTCTGGATGCGTGTTTCTTCACCACGAGCGTGTATCATGGCCGAGGCATGTTCTTGTCCCCGACCTGATTCAACCCAAGCAGCAAAAGGCGGCATGCCTGCCGATCGGTGAACAAGATGGCCTTTAGATTTCCCTCTCTTCTGCGATTTCTTAGTAGATGTTGTTTTTCGCCTAACAGACGTGTGATCAGGGAAAGTAGCGCGACAACCGACCACCTGAATGGACGCCATGTTTACAAGTGCAAGTAGTGACCGTTAACTTGAGCCAGCAAATGGTCAGCGGAGGAAAAACACAGGTAGTCCGCACGTCCGCACACGCTTACCTCGATGTACCTATCACCAGTCCCCTTCTACCGCGCCCTGCCGTGAGGTCCTGTTCATCACTGTACTTTCTCTCTCTTTTCTCTCCACGGACGAACAGCGTGTTTTGTGCCGAATTTCGGACACTTTTCGATTATGTCCGACGTCGACGATGATTTTATGTGTGATGATGAAGAAGACTATGATTTGGTAAGACGTTTTTTACTTAGTTTTGACCGTGTTAGCTCGGCAATTGCTACCATGAATATGATCTGTTCCAGTTCCAGCTTGACTTGTCCATGTCTGCAGTGCAGTGTGACTTGCCTCTGTTTGGAAATGGGGAAGTTGTGTGACTTTTGTTTTAAAGTATCAGTAAATTGCTTTGAAAGTATATCTGATGGGTTATGAGAGTTTGCTCAAATCCTCATTTACCGGTAGTGGTATGGGAAGAACTGTTTAATCTCACATTTGAGATTCTATTGCATAAGTTTACCTGTCAACCCAACTTGGTCAAGAATCTTGAGATTCTCCCTCGCGTGCCAGATAAATACAGCAGATGTATGAAAAATTCCCAAGATTGACAATGTGGGTGAAATACAGTAAATGTATGAAAATATTTCCAAAAAATCATGCGGGTGACTGGCTTCAAAATCTTGTGACACCTGCCTAATGCGGGCGAGTTGACAGCTATGCTATTGCACTTGCTTTCAAACATCACCCAGCGAAAGGGATCAGAAAGCTGGAGATTTTGTGGGAAATAAAATATCTGAATCAGAAAATTCGGAAAGGATGTCTCCAAAGTAAATGGCAATGGTGAAATTTACTGAGATGTTAATGACTGAACATCATGAGTTTCCTTCTGTGACCACTAGTTTAGCAAAATATGACATTGCTATTCTTGTAGGATGGTAGGGCAGATGTAGCATGCAACATTTGCATCCTGCATGTTTCCCTGAGTGCCTAAACTAGGAGACATCACACACATGTATCGGAAACACAAAATGTTTCTTGTCTGGTGGAGAAGTATTTGGAAACATGAAGGAAACAGTTATGTGTCAGGCTACAATGTTGCATGCTTCATGTGTACTAGTTTAGCCAGAGCTGGGTTGAACAAAATAATGTCATTCTGTCTAAATATTAACAAAGTTCTGTAGTGCAATTGGATTAATAGCTGCAGAGGGGTTGCGATTCAAACAGACCTTTCCCAGCAAACATTTCCAAAGTTAAAGTTTCATACATTTTCTGTATTGCTCAGTCCTTTCGTTTTATTCCTTGGAGTTTTCTCATACAACCTTTATGTTTTCCCTGAGAAGAGCCTGTGCCACCCGCTCCTTGCTATTGTTTTTGCTCGCTATTAGAAGAAGAATTAGATGTAGAAATTTCTTAATAAACATCTAAGAACAAAGTTTCAGATTTCATTTACCAAATCTAATCGAGAACATTACTCTATATTCTCTAAATCAACCGATGGAAATGGATGATTTTTTTGACTTGGTATGTTGCTAGGCTGACAAAATGGCAGCTGACACAGGCTCTTTAAGTCCTAGGGTTGGCATCCCTGTAGCTGGTCGCTTGTAATGGAAATGGTACTAAAAAATAGAATTAAAAATAATTGTTCATTTCCATACTGCACCATTGCAGGAATACTCAGAAGATAGCACATCAGAACCTGATGTGGATCTTGAGAATCAGTACTACAACTCAAAAGCTCTGAAGGAGGATGATCCTAAAGCTGCTCTGCAAAACTTCCAGAAGGTTAGGATTAATGTTAGCTTGTTCACAATATGCTGAACAACAATAATATTGTACACCAAGATCTAATTGTATGCTGATAAACCTTGTACTACAACAACAACAATAATAATAATGATAATAATAAACTTTATTAAGGTCTCAAGTCTTCTAGCTTGACATGTATGCCAAGCTAATTGGGAAGACAACACACAAATTTGCATGTGTGGGTCCAAAAATATCCATTCCCCATTGCGCCCCCACCACCACAGAAGGGTGTTGAAAAGTGACACTCCCCCCCCCCCCCTCTGGAATTCCCCCCCCCCCCCCCCCCCCCCCCCTCTGGAATTTCCTAAGGAAAGTCCATTACCAGTAAAAATTGATAACAGTCTATCAAACATGACAACCACTTTATGAGACCAAAGGCTCCGTTTTATCATGACTACAGGTTCTGGAACTAGAACAGGAGAAAGGAGAGTGGGGTTTTAAAGCTCTCAAACAAATGATCAAGATCAATTTCAAACTGGTAAGTGCTGGGTTCTTTACCAGGTATGTTTTAATGATATTATGCAACAGATAAAACAAATTGTGCTGGTAAGTAATTTTGATTGGTTGCAATCACATAAGAATTGTCCACCAGTGAGTATGGACCCATGTTCCCTCGTGCTATTGTTATAAGCAGAGATCTAACCACTTTACCTTTATAGTTTGTGGATAATTTGAATAAACCTTTTGGCAACAAAAAAACATTGATGCAGACTTAAAGTACGTAAGAAGTAACCTAAAGCAGTGCTCAATACTGAAGGGTGGAGCAGAAGATGGAAGGAAGTAAAAACTACAGTAGACTCTGCAGGGCCCGCTAGGCACCATTGGCGAAAATGCAAAGATTTAGTCACCACATAAACGTGGATCTCAGCTGAACTTAGAAAGATGTGGTGCTATTTGGCAACTAGCTCTAAAAGTTTGGTCACCAAGCCCCAAAATTTAGTTGCCATTGGTGCAGACCATATGTTTCGCAGTGTTTGGCCCTGCTCTGTTTCGGAGGTTTGGAGGGCCCCACTCTTCAGGGTATTTTTTGTTTAGCCTCCCTACTTCTATCATTTTGATGGGACTTACATATTTTTCTCTGAATTTTTAGAAAAAGTATGATGAAATGATGTCAAGATACAAGCAGCTACTAACTTACATTAAAGTAAGACAGTAAATGTTATTTTTTTTACTAATAACAATGAATTTTACTTTACTTGACTAAATCTTTGTGTGTTAAATCATCCCTGGCATTCTCTGTGCCATAGTCCCTTTAGTGTAACACATGGTTACTATTATGGGTTATGAACTGTTACTTTGTGTCACTTTTGGCACAGTTCCTGAAAATGCTTCAGCTTGGGAGTTGACCCTTTGTGAAGTCAGACAGGCAGCCATGACCACTGACCAGAAAGTCACTCATTCACAATATTATTTTAAAGGCAACCATGATTTTTTGCTGGTGGTCATGGTCCCTTCAGCATCCATTCTAATACTGTTAAATAAAGGGTTCTGCTTAATTACCATTGACAATGAATTTTTAATCTTTAGAGTGCAGTTACCAGAAATCACTCAGAAAAATCCATCAACTCTATTCTTGACTATATTTCTACATCGAAACAGGTGAGGAATTAACTTATAATGGGTAGGAAGTAGCTCTTAATGTGAGGTTGCCTTACTTTGACATTCAAATTTCTTTTATTTTTCACTGGGTTCTAATAAAGCCAAATCAGGGTTTAAGAAAAACTGCGAGAGTCCTGGGTCGAGGGGGAAAAAACTTCACCGGAAGTAGTTATCTTCCATATGTTTTACTGTAAAAAAGCTCAATTTGAGCTCGATTAGTTGTGCTCTGGCGTTGTAATTCGCAGCTTTATACAAAAATATCGAGCACAGGATATTAGTTTAATCCTTTCTTCGCTAGAATCAAGGCAGTTTTGATCCTGAAATTATTTTCAGTTCAAGGAAACGGAGAAACGAAACTCGAGGTAGGTCGCTTCTCCGTCGGTCGGTTCTCTACGGAATGACAACATCAGTTAATATGTTTTGTTTCCTTCAAAAGGACTATAAAAAGTCTTTTTACTTTTATAGATAAATCCGTTCTCTTCAAGCAATTTCTTCTCTATGCAGCTGTAAATGGTTTATTCATGAAATCCTATTGACTTGAAATCAAGGAGTCGGCCAAGTAAAAACTCCGCTCACGTGAAAAGCATAAACAAATCGAATCTTTCAGAGTTTCGCCATAAGTTTCAGCGGAGGGGAAGGGGAAAAGCTCAAATGGCGGATCACAGCCACACTGCTGATGAAGAACTGACTGTTGAACATTGCACGGGAGTTCTTTCAGCTTCTTTCCACCCAACGAGGGAGTTCTGTCACAACTCCCGCGCCATGAATTATTGAGGTGATAGTGGAATTGCTACAGTGCGTAAAAGCATAAATCCTTGTCTGATGGAAGAATAATAAATATATTTACGTATTTGAATATGAATAAATATCAAGAACATGTCATCAATAGTGCTTCTTGCTCAAGTTATATTATGTCACTTGATAGAGAAACGAATGGGAAACGAGTTTCGTTTTCTTGAGAAGAAACTAATTTCACGATCAAAACCGCCTTGATTCTAGCAAAGAAAGGATTAATTTAATATCCTGTGCTCGATATTTCAGTCCGTATAAACTGCGAATTTACAACGCGAGAAAGATTCTTGATTTGTTTATGTTTTTCATGTGCGCGGGTTTTTTTACTTGGCCGTCAAGAATCAAGAGGTCAATAGGATTTCATGAATAACCCATTTACAGCTGCATAGCGAAATAATTGCTTGAAAAGAACGGATTTATTTGTAAAATTAAAGAGTATTAATAGTCCTTTGAAGGAAACAAGAGCATATCAACTCGTGTTTGTCATTCACACTGACGGAGAGGTGACTTACCTCGAGTTTCGTTTCTCCGTTTTCTTGAACAGAAAATAATTCAGGATCAAAACTGCCTGGATTCTAGCGAAGAAAGGATTAAACTAATATCCTGTGCTCGATATTTTCGTATAAAGCTGCGAATCACAACGCCAGAGCACAACTAATCAAGCCTAAAACCGAGCTATTTTACAGTAAAACATATGGAAGAAAATTACTTCCCGTGAGGTTTTTCCCCCCTCGACCCAGGACTCTCGCGGTTTTTCTTAAACCCTGATTTGGCTTATTGGTTACAAATTTTCCTAACCTGCAAGCAGAGCTTTCTCCTGTGAGTCTTTCGTGTCATAGTCATTTGCATCTGTGTGTTTAATGTAGCTGAGTTAGTAGAACAATAACAAAACAATGTTCATGCACAAATAATTAGGTCAAAGTAAAAGAGAGATACAGTGGAAAAGTCTCTGCTAGCAGGGTACATCTTTCCATTTCTAACTCAGGGAACGTCTGTGTTTTCTGGTAATATTGTGAAATGTGCTTTTTCTTGTACATTTTTTAGATGGAGTTACTACAAAATTTTTATGAGACAACACTGGAAGCGCTAAAGGATGCCAAGAATGACAGGTTGTGGTTTAAAACCAACACCAAGGTAAACATGGGTGCAGTACTTTAACCATGACTAAAAACACAGCAGAAGTTTTTGTATTGTGAACCCTTAACTGCCATTGACAAATCAAGCTCGCTAGGGAATCCAGTTGCTTGCTTGTTAGAAACTCTTATCATTCTAACACATGGATGGCATACAGGCAAATAATTGTATTTGGTAGCAGAACACAACACAAAGCTTGATGCTTAAATTGGCCTCACCATTGTTTAATATGTTTTTTTTTCTAGCTCGGCAAGTTGTATTATGATAGGATGGAGTTCAATAGGCTGGCAAAGATCCTCAAGCAGCTACATCAGTCTTGCCAGGTTTGTGGTTTGTGTACAGAAAACACCTTGCTAACCCCCTTCTTGTCTGTCCATGAATAGGGAAATGACTGGAGTGTATATTTTACTGTCACTCAACTTGATCATGTCAACCCCCCCTCCCCCAACATGTCATTTTAAGCCATTTTTGTATTTGCAAAGGGGGTCTGTCTGCACTCAATGCACCCCTCCTCGACCCAACATTGCCCCCATGCAGTATCCCTCAAGTCATACCATTTGCTGTTAATTCATAGTTAGTTGTTGTTGTGTCTATAAGTGTTGTTGGTCTATGTACATCTCATTATTCATAGCATGTCATCTACCCATCAGCCTGTTTGAGTCTGTGATATTGCCAAATGATTCTTTAACTTTTGGATTACCAAGTTGACCAAGAGTGACAACAAACCTGTATTAATGTTGTTTCAGACTGTTGATGGTGAAGATGATCTCAAAAAGGGAACCCAGTTATTAGAGATATATGCCCTGGAGATCCAAATGTATACGGCACAGGTACTGCAGCATGAGCACACACTCCATTAATTAACTCTAGTTCAGTATTTGTGGCAGCACCCATGGCCTGACTGTGCCTCGACAATGCGATATGATGATATGATGCCATGTGTTTTTATTCCGTATCTACAGCAGGCCAGATTCCATGCCATGACTGTGACTGCGCTGTGCCATGTCGCAGAACTTTTCACTGTCATGCAAAATCTGCTCTATTGATTAACAGCATTATCTTTTGGTTTCAGAAAAATAACAAAAAATTGAAGGTAAGCTTCAACAATGTACTCTGATTCTTTTCAATTGTGGCACTTTGTTGAATGCATTCATGTTTTGCCTTCTCTTGATATTGTTCTCCAATTGTGTTTCTCATATGAACTCTGTCTGCAGGCCTTGTATGAGCAGTCATTACACATCAAATCTGCCATACCACACCCCCTGATCATGGGCGTCATAAGAGGTGTGTATTTCTTGGAACTCTGATAGAGCAGTCTAAGCGTTTGTTAGCAGCTTCCTTCAACCACACAACTAACACTATTAGTAACCACAAACATCAGGTTATGCAGAAGCTATTATTTATTTCCTAATAAGGTGTTTGATTCAGGGAATACTCGGAAAATGCAGTAATTTGGAAATGCAAAGTTTGCATAATGTGTGGTTCCAGAAAATATGTGTTGAAAAGTGACCAGAATTTCCAATGCCCTTCTGTTGGAGGGGGGATATTTTTTGGAACCACACAGTTATGAAAGCCACAATAATGGTGCAAAATATTGAAGGTTACATGCTATTCTTTCTTTGTTGCCTTGACCAGAGTGTGGTGGCAAAATGCACTTAAGGGAGGGAGATTATGAGAGAGCACACACTGACTTCTTTGAGGTAAGGCTGAGCCAACTTTAACAAAACAGTGATGATGACTATGATGAGTTAATGTATTACATTTAGAAGTAATAATAGTGGCCGACATCTCATCACTAATAGTCTGTGATGAGCAGGGTGTGACTGTGAGTGAAGTGCCTGTCTTGATGATCTCAATGAGGACTTAAAGACAAAAGCAATTCAGTCCTTATTTTATTCTCTGACATGCCATTTCTAATCATTTTATAGGCTTTTAAAAATTATGATGAGTCAGGAAGTCCAAGGTAGGAATATTTCTGCTTTTTGTTGTGTTGGATATTATTTAAGAACATACAGTAAACCTCCTGTTTTATTATCCCACTACAGACGGACAACTTGTCTCAAGTATTTAGTCCTGGCAAATATGCTAATGAAGTCAGGGATAAATCCATTTGATTCCCAGGAGGTAAGCTGCTGGGAATTGTTATCAAAGAGCTTCAGTTAGCGGCCATTTTGTCGGCCTAGCAACATACCAAGTCAGAGAAAACATCCATTTCCATCAGCTGTTTTAGGGAATGTAGTGAGATATTTTCAACTAAGGAGTGCTTACTAGAGCTCTTTGATGATTTAAATCTAACTTGAGTGTTCTGTATTTTTCTAGGAATGAACTTGATGGCAGAATGGAATTCTTAATGATAAATTGGTCTAATGATATCTTTTGTGCACACATTTTACAGGCCAAACCATACAAGAATGACTCTGAGATATTGGCTATGACAAACCTTGTTAGTGCCTACCAAAATGATGATATTAATGAATTTGAAAAAATACTCAAAACCAACAGGTAAGAGCTTAATTTGTTTGTATAGGAAATCATACGACTTTGAGTTCAATTGGAATTTATTTGCACGAGTGGGTTTTTCAAAATTGCACGAGCCTTGAGCTTTTGAAAAACCCACAAGTGTAAATAAATTCTAAATTGAACGAGAAAAGTCGTATGATTTCGTATTAATAATACACATGAAAAAATTTACAAGGAGTCATTCACAAATCTGCTTACAAGCTGAACAAGCCGCACACATTTTTCCTTGATTGAAATCTGGACCAAAACCTGACAGAATTTGAGCATGAACAAAAACCAAAGTTTCCATAATATAGCTCTATGTTATAAAAATATTTTAGCATTTCAAAAGAAAATTTGCATTTTGTTAACCATTTTTGCACTTTGTTACCTAAAAACTGCACTGCTCTCAGCCAATCAGAATCCAGAGATTTTTTCATGTGTATTATTAACTGAGTTACAAAAATGTTATGCATACTGGTGACATCCTAAATTTATGCATTCTTATGTCAACAATAACTGCAATATTGCACCCTGAGTATGCAGGAGATTATGAATGATACTACCATTTGCGTTCAACCCTGAAGCTTGACGAATTTTCACGTAGGTTGACGTTTCAAACGTGCACGTTTTGTCGAGAAATTGACATGTTTCTCGCTCTCTGAATGGCTGCTGTTTTGACCGTTATTTTTCAGCCGTTCAGAGAGCGAGAAATGTGTCTATACTTCTCAACAAAACGTGCACGTTTGAAACGTAAACCTACGCGAAAAAATCGTCAAGCTTCAGGGTTGAACGGAAATGGTAGTAATTATGAGTAAAACCTATTAACTTTATGTGGAAGCAAAATTGTATACTGTTATTCTGGATTTCCTAATTCTTGTACAGAAAGCTCCGTGGCTCGTCACCTTGTAAGGGATGCTCCAGGGGTTGAGCCAGGGGGGCGCCCCCTCCCCCCCCCCCTTTCTCGGAAATTTTCCCATACATTTACTGTATTTGCTGGAGAAAATTGGAGCATTTTCGTCCCATGTTTCACTATCCGGCCCCCCTCCTGGCTACGCCGCTGTGCTATGCACAAGATTTGATACAGAGCAGTTGAGAGAAAGAACTTTCTTTGCATGTTCCAATGTTCAACATTTTGCCAGTAAATGGCTACCAGCAGTCTCCCTGAGGTTACAAGCCAGGAGCTCTGGGTAGGAGAATGACATATCACTGGAATAGATTTTTAAAAAACGAGATGAGATGACAAAAATATTTAAGAGGAGCCTGCATTATGTGCTAGAGTTTGCAGCTTTGTTGTTGTTATCTAATACCCTCATGTCGCGTTTATATTGCAGAAGAAATATAATGGATGATCCTTTATAAGAGAACATATTGAAGGTATGAAACGTTTTGAGAGAAAATTTGCAATGAGAGGAAATCAATTTTGAACCACAAAATTGTCCAACTTCTATTAGCTAGCCTGCTTGCAGTTGGTAGATAGTGTTTGTATCATGGAAAACCCCAGCATTTGTGATTGCGATCACCTTGGATTTCTAGGGCTCACCCAAGACCATGCATACCTAGACATCAGAGATGGCAACCATAATCACAAACACTAGTGTTTTCCATGATAAAAACACTATCGACTGTCTGCCAGCAGGCTGCCATTATTTTGTTGTATAATCCTTTTACTTGGTATATGATGTTTGATATTTCATTAGATCTGCTCAGAAATATAAGAACGCAAGTACTGATCAAGCTAATCAAGTGAGTAAACCTGCATGTATAGTGTGCCTGTAAACAACAAGATGACAGACATACTGTATATCATTTATATTACTGACATTTATTTGTCTTGTTGCAGACCCTACACACGGATTCACATTCCATTTATATCCAAGGTATGTCTGTCAGCAAATAACCACTAAATACAATCATAACGAAAGAAGAAAAAATGAAATAATTTTTATTCCTTTCAATGCCAGTAATATTATACTATTCTGTAAAACATATAAAACAGTAGAACATCATGACCAGTTAGATCAGAACATCTGAAGTATTATGTTGAAGAGATGCTCATTCTTTGCCAGTATTCAAATCAGGTCTCAAAACCAATTTCTTTTAGAAAGCATATTGCTATAAGCAATCATTTCTATTCTGAAGTTATTCATTAGGAATAGTTTTATTAGAAATAGGATTTAAAGTTTAGTTTTAGTTTTTGAGATTTGTACATAATGCTTAATCAATTATTATTATTATTATTAATGTTATTATTGAAGAAAATAAATAAAAAGTGGGAAGTGCTAACATTTCAAGGGGAGTTTTTTTTAAATGCTTGTTTGTTATTTTACTCAGGAGCTTAACATCGACTCAGAAGAAGTAGAAAGTCTGCTGGTATCGTGTATTCTGGACAGGTGGGTACCCTGTGGTCTGCTGAAAAGATACAGAATATTAACAGAAACATATAAGTTATATGTTTCTGATATTAATCAATGCTACTGAGGTAATGGGAAATCATGGTCCTGTGGTTTGTTGTAATGAGTTATATACAACAAAATTCAGCTTGTTGTGATGCTCTGTGCATGATGCAGGAGCCAAAGAGAGAGAGAGGGGGGGGGGGGGGGGGGGGTGATGATGCTCTGTGATACGCAGGAGTCAGAGAGGGGGAGGGGGCTCGTAGGGCTATACTAGCACTACCACTTTTCCATAAATCTTCATACTTCATACATTACTTGTATTTAGCTCCAACACATTCATAATACATACTCACATTGTAATTGCATAGCCAGGCACTTATGTGATCCAGTGTTAACTCCAAAGACGTGAAATAAACTTGACTTGATTTGACTTTTATTATAACCATCACTTGAGAGCATGGTCCCCGGCCCTCGCGACGTACAGTGTATCTCCTACACATAGAGCTATGCTCTCAGTTGTTGGAATTAAGTCAGTATATCTGCTCCCTGACATATCTCCTACAGAAAGAGTTATGCTCTCGCTTGGAAACAAGTCAGGATACACCTAATTAAATAGCCGTTGCTTTCGGCTTTGATCGTTGATATACGGAATATAATGCGATTATTTGCTTGAGTGACCACAAAACAATAGCGCACTACGACCGAAGACCAATTCCTAAAACAGCCTTTTTTGAAATGGGTGTATACATGTATAAACTAGAGGAGCCATCATGTTTTATTCTATTATCCAGCACAATACATGGTAGAATTGATCAAGTGAACCAACTGTTAGAGCTAGACCGACGATCACAAAGTGCTGACAGGTTAGTTTGTACATTCTCGTCTTTCTGCCCTGAGGATTTTATTGTAACACTGATGGTTCAGTTTCAGGCAAAACACTAAAGTTAGCGTGATAACGTTCCAATTGAATTGGGCAGCATAGTCTAAAGGTTGTCGGTTGTTCTGACCAAAGCTGGCCAAATTTCTCGGACATATTTATTTGAAAACTTGTGTGACATATTTTCCTTTGTCATTGAAAATTTAAAAAAGAAACTATAAAAAAAACGTTATGACCGACCATATCACAGCTGGATATTTTTCGGACAAAGTATGTAGACTGGCAGTGATTTCCAGTTCTGTGTGATAGTAAAGAACATTGTTCTGTTTTCAGATTTACAGCACTGGACAGATGGACAGTACAGCTCAACTCCCTGCACACTGCCGTCATTAACAAGATCTCGTAGCCTACGATTGGACAATTCTGTGTCACTTGATGGCATCCCTTGCCTTGCATGTGATTGGACAGTTCTTGTCACACATTGAGATATCCAAGTACCTGATTGGGTAACTCAACACGGAGAATCTCCTAGCCTGTGTCACGTGACAGGATTCTAGTTTCTGATTGGACAGTCCTTGCCGCCTTGCTATGGTTAGTTGGTATATAGTCTTAGGTAGTATAACAAATGATTACTCTCGATATCAGTTACGGTGGTTGTGATCAGTTCATAGTGCTGTCAGTCAAAATTCTGGGACGCTGCGTTCCATAAAAGCGTTTGAAATCATTCCTCATAGAAAAATTCCAATTTCCATTGTTTCACGGTTGACTGATACGACTGGAGCGACTGATACGACCTTGTGGAAACCAGCTTTTACTGTCAAAATGTCCTCATGTGGCGACTTACTATGGCTGTCTTTACTCTCTGTTGTCAGTATCCTAAGGGAGGTCAACTTGTGGTGAGTCTGCGCACTGTACACATTTCAGCAAATATCAAAGCGAAGTTGTATTGCATATAGAACAAGTAGCATGTTTTGAATAATCCTTTGATATTCATTAAGTTTCACTTGAATCGTCTGGGAACGATATCTGCTACGGACAATTTGCGCACTTTTTACGTTGTTTTCTTCTTCTTTTCTTTGGATTAATAATTGATAGCCCATTACTCCTATATGCAGATTGAATGGGCTTGCGTGGGTATAGACGTCTGCACTTTACAATACGTGGACTGGGATTACTATATTGCTATTACTGCCATGCTAGTTGGCTGCTCTGGAACTCTTTTTGTCGATGTAAATGACCACGCTAGATTGAGAATAAGTTAGAATAAGTGAAGTGAAGTGAAGAACTATTATTGATGACATCGAACAATAAAATTGCATGAAATGCAATAATAGAATATCTGTGAAATATTTGAAACGGGTTTTAAATTATACTTTCCAAGCTTAATGTTTTCCCCAAGGAGTCGCTTTGTCTGACTGGATTTGGCAGTGCATTCCATTAAACTGGCGCCAGAAAAGAAAAGCTCGTCTACCGTACTTGACTAGTTCTGCTTTCTTAACGACTAGCAGGTTCTTAGAGGATGAACGGAGGTTTCTGGTTGGAATATAAGGCTGGAGTAGTTCAGTGATATAGTGAAGCAAGGCCATTTGTATGTCAGGAGAAGGATTTTATAGGATTATTCAAAGCTTCAGGAGGCTAGATTCCGCTAAGAAAATAGCACGAAAAAAGCGATATCGCACGAGTCGCGCAGCGACGAGGGCGATATCGTCTTTTTGAGTGCTATTTTCGGCGGAATCTACCGACTGAACGCTTTGAATATACTTGAATCCTATGATATCTCGTCCTCAATTTACACAAAAAAGAGATATCATAGGATTCTATAGGTAATACGATGGTTCACTGGAAGCCAGTGTAATTCCTTAAGAGTCGGGGTTATATGATCATGCTTTTTGGTTCGTGTGATCAGGCTTGTTGCAGAGTTGAGTACATTCTGCAGGCGATCAATGAGAACTTTCGGCAATCTAATAGAGGAGAAAATTACAACTGTCTAGTCTAGAGGTGATGAAAGCGTGTACAAGTGCCTACGCCTTTTGTGAAAAATATCCCCCTCCGGCTGCATTTTCTTTCTACATTTTCCAAACACTGCAAGCAATAAACATTTGACGTCAATTAAGACGAGTCAATCTCCTTAACTTAATTTTAGTTTAAATATTGGTTGTCAGACAAATGAACACTATCGAGTCACCTTAATGTCTATATTTTGTTTCTCCCCGTAACCATGGCAATGTCTTTAGCAGGTGAAAAATCAGAAATCACCTCCCCTGCAAGAGAGCCCTTCGCTGTTGAAATTCAAAAGATGATCCTTCCCTCTAGCAGCGATATAAATTACCGCTCATCATAAAACCTATAACCATTTCTTTGAAATTGTCATCTCTGCAATCCCTTTGAGACAATGAAACTCAGCTGTTGGTATTATATCTATTTCGTTTTAATATATTCTATCTCGTTTGCCCGTAGCTCTGCCATCGCCATCTGTTCGCCAATGAAGAAACGCTTATTTCGATTATTTGGTCTGTGCATTTAAGATATGCTTTTTGCGTATTCAAGATGACTTCCTTCCTCGGAAAGAACTGCTTTTCCATTTATCATGTTGGATTCTTTTCTCCGAATCCTTTGTACCGATAACTTATTGATTATGTATAAAAATGATGCTAAGTTTCGCTTCCCGTTATTCTAACATTTATAGATACACTTTATTTATTTATGTGTTTTTTGTTCGCAAAGAAATTCACATGAAATTTAATAAATATTTCGACTATAGAAAATAATAGTGCTTCGTCCTCTGCAGGCGGTCGAGACTCTCATACTCTCGCTTCGAGTGAAATAACAAGTAAATAATGAAATTATTCTAAGGTATGACCCCTGAAAATTCAAATTTAAAAAGTCCGTCATATAGCTGCACATGAGCGTTTGCATGTATAATATTGCTTTCGATTCATTTTTATTGCGATGTAGTCATTAAGAACTTGTTACGTCTCGATCGCCTTGGATTATTAACGATCAAATAAACGGAAAAGAAAAGGAATCAATGGGTAAGGTGTTCAGAACCTTGTATTTCTTATGGTTTAGCAAACTGACACGGTAATGACAGATAGCGTCCATTCGGCTTAGATGTTTGTTATTGTTTTTAAAAGGATGTTTTAAAAGCCATTCAACTTGCTTGTAGTACAATGGCAATGTATTGAAATTAAAAATTTAAATGAGTTTGTTCGCGAAAAGCAAAATACATACAAACAAGAAGCATTGGTGAAGTGCTATTCCAGCATGTCAGTCACAATGTTATTGTGTTTATTGTTTAAACATCTCTCATCTGCATTATTTGTTAGTTTCGTCGTTGTTAAAGACATAGGCATTTGCAGCAGCAACAACAGAAAAAGCAACATTTCGCCGGTACATTGTTAGTGTTTCTTCCTTTGAGTACGACCGTCGCTGCCGCCCCGAGACAACGCGAACCCAAGTCATGGCATCTCTGTTCGACGCTCTCTATGTAGTTAACAAGCAACCGTGTAAGGGTTTGACCGTCAAACGTGTTAAAGTGCCCAGGACAGACTCTGTCTACGTTAGGTGCCAAAGCCTTCAAGCTCTGGCAGGACTTAAGGTAGTCCGAAATGTTGCTATAAGGCAGCCAGTCGATGATAAGACCGTCGTACATTATATCACCGCTGAATAATGTCTTCGTCGCTTCTTCGTAAAGCGCTATACTGCCTCGCGAGTGACCAGGTAAATGCAACACCCGCAATTTTCTGTCCCCCAAATCAATCAAATCTCCATCGTCCAGCATGCGCGATGGTTGTGCTGGTTGGATTTGAAACTTCCTCGCGGTGAAGTGCGGTGAAGGCGGTTTAGATATCTCTCCTTCGTTCACAAAAGTCACTGATTCGAAATTATCACCAGTTGTTATGGCACGCACTTCGTTTCTGTGAATCGAGAAATATTCGAACTGATGAAGTCCTCCCGCGTGATCGAAGTGAACATGTGTAGCGACGGCTTCGTATGGTTTATCTCCGATCGCTCCTGATTTCTTTAGAAAGGCCGGCAAATCCCACAAACCTATACCAGTGTCAATAACCAAATCTTTGGTTGAACCTTTCACGATCCAAATATTCGCTTGGTTACTAGAAACATAGAATCGCTCTCTGCAGAGATAAAGTCCGCGTTCAACTTCGTGTAAACTGAAATCGTCCTGCACAGCCATAGATTGCTATTTAGCGGCTGCCGAAGGTGTGCTTCGAGCTCTTGAAAGGTTTCTCCTTGTGTCGTTTGCTGTGCTGCTTAGAGATGTATTTACAGTTGACCATCTGCTCGCATCTCGTCGGCAAATTAAAAGAACAATAAACAATTATTCACTCGGCGTGTGTCACCATCTTTTTTATTACTTGTGACCTTTTTGTACGATTTACACTAGATGGGAATGTTCGAGAATTTTATATGTTTTTTGCTTAAATATGCTAACCTGACTGGAAATATAATCATTATGTCTACCGATTTTAGTACTCTATTTGGGAATATGTTTCTGTCAGTGTCACAGTATAGTGCATGCGTTGTGTCACGCTGGACGTTTCAACACATTTCGTGCAATTTACTTTGCGCAAAAAAATATTTTGTGTTTAAAAAATAAAGGACAAAGGAAAATAAAAGTATCGCCACAGAATTACCTGAGGCAGCGTATTACGCCCTTTGGCAAAATGAAACCCACCTTTCGGTCTCGGAACTCCCCGACCTGTCCCCCAAGCCGATAAAGAGCATATATTTATATATTTACGGGTGGAAAAAGGCTATAAAAATAAAACAGACATGCCATTACGAACTTGGAAACATCGCCCCCGAGAAGCACGTGTTGATCTTTATTAAACAAATTCTGTGCATCACACAATTATACTTATGCCATACCTAAATATCCGTAATATTAATAATTATGCTTATGCTATCACAGGCAGCCCAATCGAATTTTGTTTATGGAGGAAAATTATTTGAAGTTTTAAAAAAAGATGACTAGAAGTAACTTTGGGCTGCTGTGATGCTATACGTAAAAAATGTTGTGCCCGATGCTCGGTGGAAAAAAAAAATTATTAGCTGTATTCACACTAGAGACGGAAAACTCGTATGAGCCGAGTTTCTCCTTAGAAAAAGTTCCTGTCTTATGTCAATTCTACTCAGAAACACTTGCTTGTTATCTGTCTAAACTTTCTTCTTCAAAAAAAAATGTTTTCGCGTGATCACAGAAGAACAGGGAACCATATTCAAGGCAAGAAACTTGTATCAGACGAGTTTTCCGTCTCTAGTGTGAATACAGCTATTATTAGCTGTATTCACAACTAGAGACGAGTTGCCCGTCTGAGACGAGTTTCTCGCCTTGAATATGGTTCCCTGTTCTTCTGTGATCACGTGAAAACAATTTTTTTGAAGGAGAAAGTTTAGACAAATAACAAGCAATTGTTTCTGAGCAGAATTGACAAGCAGGAACTTTTTCTGACGAGAAACCCGTCTCAGACGAGTTTTCCGTCTCTAGTGTGAATACGGCTATTGTCCAAAAAAGGGTAATTATACTCCTCATTCACAGGTATTTTTGATACCCATAATTCTCAGTACAAAACTCAGAATTTCAATATTTCATCTTTTTGAAAAGTAACCAATCCAGCGGTTAATATCAAAGTTGATCTGATTGTCTGTCAAAATTCTTTTTGACAACTTTTCAACAAATTGTTAAAAATCATATTGTTGCCAAGACAGAAACAATGAGTAATTAAAGAGCATATGACCATGACCAACAAAAATGGGAAGAGATTATTATTAACCAAGCGGCCAATTGTACAATTTCCGGCCTCTCGTGGTTTTTCATCCGTTCACGCGCGCAAAAAAATGTGCATGTAGTACGGGCTCGCGTACACACAGTTGCTGAGAATTATCTTCCTTGTAAATAATGTATTTTGCTTGGAGCAGTGTTTATTTATCTGCGCTCTCAAGCCTATTTCTGCATTTGGAATTAACACAACATGGTTACGTCATGCAAATCAGACATCTGGCACAGTGACAAAGAGACTTGTAGGGTCATTTTTAGCTAAAAAACATTAACTTCTCAATGCAATAACTTCGCGGCTTTTAATAGGATCTTGTACTCAATTTTGAAATAAGTATTTCTCTACTCGTGTTGGTTAAGGATGCCAAAAATTGATTTCGTGAACTCTCATGGATCAGTTGTGAATAGAGCTAAGACAGCTGGTCTATGACATCACAGCTAACAATCTATTTCGTATAATTAACAAGGCCTACTTTATTTTTCCATTAAATGTGAAAATGGCTGCCACCCTTAAAAACTACTGAAACTGTATAAACCAGCTTGTACCAAGCAGAAAACTGAAGTAAAATGACATCAGCATGGTATGATTATCGACAAATGTTCTCACTAAATATAGTTACAAGCTCCTTTACAGCACAAATTACAATACAATGCAAATTTACATTTCAAGTTATTATCTAGTTTTTTCCTCATAGACAAAATTCTTTTATTCAAAAGAATTCATTAAAATAGATTACAATCTTTCTTATTTATTTTGTACTCTTATCTTGTATAAATACACACAGGATCAGTTGTGTTACATACAAGCAGTTCATGTTTGATGATTTCTACATACTTTATAAAAAGTATTTATAACAAATATTTATCCAAAAGATGAACCATTTCCAACAAATTTCAACTCAATTGGTCCAAGGATGAGTTTTACCTTCTACTATTTTTGAACAGAGTCAGCTATACACAAGTTAGCTATTTTCCATTAGTTAAAGTAGATCCAGATGATTTCATGTGGCACTTTGGGAACCTCTTAGGGCTAGCAATAGCACTCAGTGTTCACCAGAGGAGCCTCTCGCAAAGAGGCATCTGCACTCAAGCCAAACATTCCATACTGATGATGCAGACTCGTACCCAGTCGTTTAAATGTGTTTCTTTTTTATTTTCTCTTTGCGTTACTGGCTGTTACCGATATTGCGTTACTTGACAGGCGCGTAAAGGATTCGTGCCTTGAAAAAACCTCGACCTGACTGTGATGCACTGCACGCCGCCTAGAAGAAAACAACATGGCGACTGGGTACGAGTCTGCTGATGATGTATGTTGACACAGATCTGGTCAAAAGAATAACGCAGCAAGTTTGACTAGATGGGAAATCACACAAACCATTTACTAAAGTGAGGATTTCACATAAAGATGAAAACAAATACAAATAAGTTTAACTGGCTGCATAATTCTCTTGACCAGAACTGGGTCAAAATACATATTAATGTATAAAATGTTTGGCATGAGCATGAAGATGCCCCTTCGGTGAGTGGTGTTGGCTTTCTCCGACAAATAAAGAGGAAGAAAAATTTACTTCTACGAGATAGCAAATTGGGTTTGGTGAAAGAAATTTGTAACAGTAAGAGATAGCAAATTAGGCATACAAAGCTAACTGTTATAGGCTCCCATTAGCACCAGATACTCCAGGACAGCAGATCACTCTTTGAATATCACTCTTTGAATATCTGACACCCTTACATTAGATCTTAAGTGAATTTTAATACCCTAATGGATAGGATAAACATGCCTGCATATTTTTATTCAGCCTGTTTGCAGGCACAAACAACAAGTTTCAAGTAGCAAGCCAATCATACCTCATACAGCTCTGTTTAAAAATGGTATTAAAACTGGCATTTAAAGGGGCACTCGCATGCTTGCCTGACAAGCAAAAAATTCAGATCGCAATCCAATTCCATCCTCCTGATAATAGATAAAAACACTATAGATTTGTCTTGATTTAACAGTTAAAAGGTCATTTAACAAACCTGGACTGTTATTTTGGTTATTCCCGGTAAACTTTAATGTATTTTTGATGATTAGAATTAGACTTATTTTTGGAAGGTTGTACAAAAAGTAGGCATGCGAGTGCCCCTTAGGCCTACTGTGCTGGCATTTCGGGAGGTTCTGTCCCGCCTGAGATGCAGCCAATCAAATGGTAGCAACAACAGCTCACATAGCAGCAACGATGACAATTACATCCCTCAGAGTTCCTGCCATTAAGAATCATGTTAAATGCAGCCCCTGCTAGTGCCGTTTTCACCCCATCACAACAAGCTTGTTTACTGCTGATATAATCTGTGAGGACCTTATTAAGGGTTGTACCATCAAATATGACATTATGGCCTGGCAACACCACATCCACATAGGGTGATAGCTGTTTAAGACTCTCCGCAGTTTTCATGTAATCTTGAATGTTGCTGAAAGGCAGCATATCTAGTAGTGGACCATTTATGTAAACAATGTCTCCAGAAAACAAAGACCTTGTTTCCTCCTCATATAGAGCTATGCTACCTCTTGTATGGCCTGGCAGATGCATAACACGAAGCTTCCTGTTGCCGAGGTCAAACACATCGCCATCATCTAGAACTCTCGTAGGCCTCTTTGCGGGGACACGGAAATGCCTCGGATTCCAGTTGGCTTTAGGAGTCTTTACTATCTCTCTAGCAGTCATATGACTTCCAATCTCTGTTTGATCGCCGGATTTAATGGCATCCACTTCCAGTCTATGGATAGAGAACTTTTCGAATTGGTGTGCGCCACCGCTATGATCAAAGTGAATATGCGTGGCCACTGCTTCAAAGGGTTTATTTCCAATTATTCCATGCTTCTTTAGAAATCCAGGCAGATCCCAAAGCCCTGTTCCAGTGTCAATGATCAGATCTGATGAAGACCCGTTGACTACCCAGATATTTGCCAGACTCTGCGACCGATAAAAGTTTTCACGTACCATGTAAATGTTATTCTGTAATTTGCTAATGCTGAAATCTTCGCTTGAGAACTTGGACGACATTGTGGCAGAGATTTTAAGCGGGAAATTTAGCTATTGGGTGCGGAAAGAAAGAACATTCGATATCGGCGCTCTGTCTTGGTTAATGTTTACAAATACCACAGGTATCCCAAAAGAAATCGCCAGTGGCTCCGATGGCGCGGATCCGTGCACTTGTCACTCTTGCGTCTTGCGTAAATCATCTTATTCATGTGTATTATATTATAATTAAAGAGTTCAAAATAAACGTGTTATACAGTCAAGCTACACATCTAGTGCAGTTTATAATAATTGAAATTGCATGAGGCGAAATTGAACTTTTTCTTTAGCAAATACAGTAAGTGTATGGGAAAAGGGTGGCGAATGGGCGTTTCGGAATCTCGAGTTGGCTCGTATTACTGAAAATATATCAGCTGATATTTTTAATAGTCTCGGGCTCGTATTGCCTAATATGAAACTATATCAGCTGATATTTTTAATAGTCTCGAGCTCCATCTCTCAATTAAAGTGCCGAGTTTACCATCCGCACCACCCTTTATAAACCTTGGCCTGTCATTCACTTGATACTCTTCTAGAATTTGCCGTGCCGCGCTTATTATAGAGCAGATTTCGTATGACTGTGAAATGTTCGTGAATGAATGTGATCGTGTGATGAATGAATGTGATCGTGCCGCGACACGCGATTTCATTCCGTATCTACAGCAGGCCAGGTTCCGTGGTCGTTGCACTTCACGTCATACGACTGCTCTAGAATTAGTCCGGCGGATTAGCGTAAAAATTGCGCACTTTTGGCTAAAGACACCAGACTTTGCATGTCAATAGTTTTCAGTATTTTGTTGAAGATAAGATATGGAGGCACGCTAAATTTTATTCGTAGCGAAAGCTAGAACAGTTTTAATGTGAACCATTGTTTTGCCATTGGCAGCCATCTTTGAATCCTTTGTTATTCATGAGCTCTGCGGCACTTAGTGAAATCTTCCATCGTCCGTGTTTATAGAGTATAGCACAGTACTAGGAAGAAATATCATGCCAAAATTTTAGAGACAAGCTTCGTTTTACACATTTGACACATGAGGTACCAATTATCTCCATCTTTTTTAGAATTTGTTGGTCATTCTTGAAACATTTCATCAAACCTCAGTCAGACTATTGTTTTACAATAGAAATTATAAACATTCACAATAAACTGATCGTGACATTTAATAGATCACCAAAAACTCTCAGGAGACGCTCAGCCGAAGTCAGTCAGCTCAATCCATAGTTCAGAATTAGCAAATGTTGAGCTGCTATGGCTGTGTAGTCTAGAGAACCTTGAATGTTCACAAAGCTAAGTTTTAAACCTCATTTGAATAACATAGCATTCAAAATGGCTGCTATTGAGCTAAACAATAGTTCACTCTAAAACCTCTCTAGCTTTCGCTACGAAAGAATTCTAGCGTGCCTCCATATCTACGATTTAAAAATACATTGAAAACTATCACCGTGGCAAAAAATTGGGGCTTTAGCCTAAAATGCGCAATTTCCTCGAAAATTGGCTCTAATTCGCCGGACTAAATAGAGATTATTACATGGCAAGAACTTGATATCGTTTTTATTCACGAGTTTTCGTGAATAAACGAGTGAATAATACGATATCAAGCTCTAGTCACAATTTGTTTATTATATACTCTTGAGTCAGATAAAATAGCAAAAAAATAAAGAACAAAATGCACTTTATTCTTGCGGTGAATGATATCGTATCATTCACTGATACGATTTTTATTCACTGGTGTTATCACATAGTATCTGGTCACAGTATATAATAAAACAAGATAATAATAATAATAATAATACAAAATTTCTATAGCGCCATTTCCTGAAGCTCAGAATGGCGCTTTACAATTATGTGAAGTAACTAAAACGAAGAGGTTAACGAAACAAGTTTACAGTTCAAATATTAAAACGATCTAATATATAGATTTAGGCAATGCCTAAAAGCGGAACTCCAATCATACACACCCCACGTCTTACTCACAGGGAGCTCACCTTTACAGTTTAAATCAAGAAAATTCATGTTACCATTATTTAACCATTATCCTGCGAGATTGCGCAGAATATCGTCTGATACTTAGCCGACGAGGGACGAAGTCCCGAGTTGGCTAAAATCAGACGATATTCTGCAAAATCGAGCAGGATAATGGTTTTATTATTCAGCACATCGATAGCACAAAAAAAACCCGAAAAACATGACTTTTGTGTATTATTTACGAGCTCAAAACATCATATTTTCCTCAGAGACGGATATCGCAGGATAGCTGTCATGTACAGAAGACAGCTATTGGCGTTCCAATGACTATATTTGGGCAGTGCATCGATGTGCTGAATAATAAATGGCAATGATAGTATTAGCGCGTTCTGATATGCTAACAAGTCGCAGTTCACGACCGAAAAACGATAATCTCCTTGAAATTTAAAATGAAAAAAAAGATTTTCAGCGAAATCCACAACAAAGAATACTTGAAATAGTATTTGTTTCATTGTGCTAACTAAATCTAACATGTGACAAAGGAAAATCAAGGCTAGAATATCAGAAATGATCTGTTTACATAAGAATAAGGCAAAGCAGGGCCAAAAAGTCAAGCTTACTCAAAACTATAATTCGAGTTCAGCCGGAGAAAAAGAAACCTTGAGGGAGCCAACTAAAGCAGCAAAACGTAAAAGTTACATGTAAAGCCAGAATTTTCTCATCAGGAATGCAATAAACTTGGAAGCTAAAAATATAAATAGCATAAGAAGCAATGTCAAGCTTTGCGCTTACCGATAACTGATAGTGAAGTCGTTTCTTTCCTCCGAAAGTCTCCGTCGTGTTGTGTTGAAATCATTCTTACTTGGCAAGCTTTTGCGCAAAGCCAATTTTCCTAAATATATTATTCGGCTAAAACCATTGCAATTTTCTGTTATTGTCAATCCTGTTCAATCCAGTTCTGGCTCCCTGTTCGTAGATTTCATATTATGAGTATTCGAAGAACACGTCGTTTGCAGCTTTTACGAAAGAAACTGTTGTTTTTCTTTATCAGAAGAACGCCGAAGTCTTGCTTCGCCGCCCGGGGGGGGGGGGGGGGGGACTGAACAACATTATGAAATATCAGCGCAGGAAATTTTCAGTTTCACCCCTAAAAGATACCAAACATGGCGGGCCATGGCGTGGCTCAAATAATTTCTTACCCTAAAAGATACCCTAAAAGATGAGGCCTTATGTGCAAAGTAGGCGCGAAGGAGACAGGTAACAGGTAAAAGATACCCATCAAGAAATTTCCGTGTTTGTTTCTAATTCATCGTCTTCTCATCGATTAATCTCTCTTTCTTACACGGTTTTTAGAAGCACCATCATGAGAAAACAATTTGGACACATATTTCGGCCCTAAAAGATACCAATTTCCCTAATTTTATTGAAGATTAAGATCACCTCTAAAAGAGACCAAGGCCCCGTGATTTTAACCCCTAAAAGATACGACGATCATCCCCGGTCAAAAAATATGGGAGTCCCCCCCCCCCCCCCCCGGGCTTCGCCGTGGGCCGGGTATTCTGCAATCTAGCCTTTGAATCTTTCGCAACTCCCTCATAGTTTCAAAATGACTAAACAACATTATGAAATATCAGCGCAGGAATCGAATCCGAAGTATTTTGACAATCATTAGAGAATTCTTTTGAGCAAATTTGGCGTGGTTCGCACCCACGAGTTTGTCTCAGTTTGACTCAACAAAAATTTCGTCTGAATGAACTCGAGTGAGCCGACGGGGCGGGCGCGTGTTTGGTGAGTTTTTTTTCGGCGGGAAAATGAAGGAGCGACTTCCGGTCCGTGTCCTCTGCCAAGCACCGCGTCAAAGCACCGCGGCGCTATCCAAGACGGACTGTGATTGGCTGTGTACACGGGTCGCCACTAACGCAAGTGCGCATGCGTAAATAAGAGCCCGCGATGTTTTCGTAAGCCGCTCAACGTATCGTTTTGGCTTGGATGGGTTGCTTTCTCGTGTGACGTTGAATGATACGTATGGGCTCCACTCCGTGCCTTCGGCACGGGGAGTTCCGCTGAAAACATCATAAAAAGGATATAATAATGAAATAACTTTAAAATGACTAAAATAAAATTAAAACCACTAATAAAAAAGATTAATAAAAACTAAAACTAATCATATACCTGTTTAAAAAGGTGTGTTTTTAGGTTATTCTTAAAACAGGCAATGTGCTGCTCTGGCGAATACTGTCTGGAAGATCGTTCCAGAGTTTAGGTGCAGCACATGAGAACGCCCTGTGTCCATAAGTGATAAGTTTTGATCGAGGTTGCTTCAACAAGTTTGAAATTAATGCGCTGGGACACAGGAAGCAAGTGAAGCTGCTTCAACACAGGTGTAATGTGGTCGTACTTTTTAGTACGAGTGAGTAGACGCGCCGCAGCATTTTGGACATTTTGGTAGTCCATATAGCAATGAGTTGCAGTTGTCCAATTTTGAAGTTATGAATGCATGTATTAAAGTTCACAGGAAAAAATTCCTAAAAACCATAATGGTTTTTATGGTGGTTTTTGCTGGAAAAACCATTCAAAACCATGAATGGGTTTGGAGAACCAAAACCATTCATGGGTTTTACAACAAAAACGTTCTTGGTTAATGTTATAATATCGGAATGGGTTTCACGGCAAAATACAATTGTTTTCTGCATATTTCCAACATGGTTTTTCCGATTAAAAACCTTAATTAACTCGCGTAGTCGCGGTACTGGTGTGTGTGTGACACGGTGGAGCTCTCTACAAAAAGGACCAGAAAAAGTCTAAATTTTCGTAAATACCTACATAAATCCGCTTTCTGTAGGCAATTATTACTCAAATCCCAAAATATGGCTGGCGGTAGTAAAGGGAAAGGCAAGACGGGAAAAACGCCGATTGAATCTGGCGAGAAAGCGAGTAGCCAAGATGGCGACAACCCGGCTTCCCTCGATCATGACCGCATAGCCAACCAAAATGAAGAAATGACCGGCTCGACTCCTTCTACTTCCATGCAGGAAGAGTCCTCTGTCGACAGCGATTCAAGAGAAGAAATCATTGAGTTAAAAGGGGAAATCAGAAAAATCTGGTCTTATCTTAAAACGGCAAGTCCAAGTCACGTCAGCGAAGAAAGATACGCCGAACTCCGAAATGAGAACGACTTACTTCGAGCTAGTTTACGCCAAATGGAAGAGCGCTGCGCTACGTTAAAAGAGGAGCGTGACTCTCTGTCCCTTGCTCTGCAATTAGTCTCTAAAGACCTCCATGATGCGCGGCTCCCAGAAAATGCAAATAAAGTCGATCGGCATGAAGAAGCTATTATCGTAGAACTAGAGCAGAACGGTCAAGAATGGCGGACAACACAAAAACGTAATAAACGTTCGCCAAATCCGAGGCCCAGTACAGAAGGAAACCATGGTCCCGCAGCCGACGCGAGACACGAAGATTCCAACAATGAAACGCCAAAGAAAACGACTAAAACCATCATCGCAGGAGATTCGATTATCAAATACCTAAATGGGAAAAAGATGTCGAAGCCAAACCAGCACGTTAAAGTCAACTCGTTCCCTGGGCAACTGTGGACGACATGCACGACTACGTGAAACCTTTACTGCGGAGAGGTTGTGATCACTTTATCCTCCACGCCGGTACAAACTCGTTAAACTCCTCGAGCGCAAGGGATGTCGCCGAAAAGGTTGTAGATTTGGCTCAAGAAGTTAGTACTTCTAACCCGGACACCAAGATATCGATATCGGCCATTACAACACGGAAAGACAAGCCTCAAGTCCAGGAAAAAGTCCCTGAAGCCAACAAAATTCTAAGATCGTTTTGTCGGCAAAACGAATGGGAGTTCATTGACAACAGCAATATTACCAGAGCAATGTTAAACGCTAGCGGACTTCACTTGAACCAAGATGGTACAAAGCAACTAGCAAGAAATTTTATCAAATCTGTAAGGGGGGATATTAACTAGAAGATTGCCGCCTGTGAGCCCGATATTGATTCTGAGTCGCAGGTAAACGATATGTCTGGTAAGTCAGTGCATGATTCTATTATTATACCCAGCAAAGGGTTGCTAATTGCCTGTCTTAATATAAATAGATTACTCACTCATATTGACGAATTAAGAGTATTTATGTCACAACAAAAAATCGATATTCTAGCAGTTAATGAAACAAAGCTTGAACAGTCAAATCAGGACAACGAAATTTACGTACCAGGATACGAAATCGTAAGAAAGGATCGCCCAGTAAATGGCCAATTTGGGGGAGGTGTTTGTTTTTATATCCGAAGCAATCTAAACTATAAAGTCAGAAAAGACATCGAAAACGAGAAACTAGAATTTCTTGCGCTTGAAATCACAAACCCAAACTCAAAACCATTTATTGTGGCTACCTGGTACAGGCCTCAAAGAACGCGATGGTCAGTGCCTGAAATTTTCGAGGCTTTCGAGGAAACCATTGCAAAAGTAGACGCATTAGGTCTTGATTTTTATTTAGCCGGTGATTGTAATGCAATTTATTGCCGGGTGCTTTGGATTCCGATTCACGGTCGTTACTAAATGTGTTAGACATTTTCGGCCTAAAACAATTGATCACAAAGCCCACTCGTGTGACGGAGACCACGAAGTCCCTGCTGGACCTTTGCATTACAAACACGCCTGAAAAAATAACAAACTCGGGTGTCAGGCATCTAGGCATAAGCGACCATTCACTTGTCTATATGACTAGAAAAATCTATTACAAGAGCAATGGTATTAGAAAAACAATAGAGAAACGATCACTAAAAAATTTTAACACCGTAAATTTCCTCGAGGACCTCGAAAACAAACAATGGGGAAAAATAGCCGCAATGAATGATGCAAATGATATGTGGAATCTTTGGAAATATGAATTTATGAGCTGTGTGGACAAGCATGCGCCACTGCGTCAAATAAGAATAGGAAAAAAGCGCTCGCCATGGATAACAAATGATTTGTTATCCAAGATGCATAGGCGCGATTTTCTTAAAAGAAAAGCCGAACAAACAGGTGAGAGCGTAGCCTGGAGCGAATATAGAAAAGAAAGAAATACAGTGAACAATGCTATTAAAACAGCAAAGCGCGACTATTTTACAGATAATTTCCAAAAAAATAAGGGTGACATGCGTAAAACCTGGAGATTAATCAATGAACTAAACTCTCGCCAGCGAAAATCTACAGTTATAGCAGAGCTAAAAATAGATGGAAATAGCATTACCGGTGAAGATGATTTAGCAGACGCAATGAACACTCACTTTGCTAGCACCGGCGAGAGGTTGGCTCGTGATATTCCAAATATTGAAAGTAAACCAGAATCATACTTAACCCAAACAGAAAAAAGCTTTACTTTTAGAGAAATAAGGGAGACAGAAGTATGTAAGCTGATAAAGAAACTTGAGAAAAATAAGGCAACCGGGCTGGACAAAATTCCATGCAAGTTGTTGAAATTGGCAGTAGAAATCATATCGCCTTCTTTAACTTTAATTTTCAATCGATCAATCAGCAGTGCTATTTTTCCAACAGAATGGAAATTGGCAAGGGTATCCCCAATCTTCAAGAAAGGCGCAAAAAACGATCCTGGCAACTACAGACCTATATCTGTGTTGCCAGTGGTTACCAAGATTTTCGAAAAAGCCATGTACAACCAATTATACGAATATTTAAACACCAACGGTTTATTGAAAAACTGTCAGTCTGGTTTCAGATCACTACACAGTACCTTAACGGCGCTTCTAGAGGCAACAAATAGCTGGTCGATCAATATCGACAAAGGGCTACTTAATGGTGTCATTTTTATAGACCTTCAGAAGGCCTTTGACACAATTGACCATGAAATAATCATTACGAAGCTGAGGTACTGTGGGGTGGATAATCATAGTTTAAATTGGTTCAGGTCATACTTGAGTGATAGGAAACAGAAGTGTACCGTCAACGGACATATGTCCAGTTACTCCATCTTAACATGTGGCGTCCCACAGGGGTCTATCATCGGTCCGCTTCTGTTTCTCATCTACATAAATGACTTATCAAATTGTCTCGAAACGTCAAGCCCCAGAATGTATGCTGACGATACGACCATAAGCGTCTCGGCTTTGAACCTCGAAGACCTTGAAAGCCAAATCAACATGGAATTGTCAAATTTAAATAAATGGCTTAAGGCCAATAAATTGAGTCTTAATGTCGCAAAAACAGAATATGATTATTGGTTCAAGGCAAAGGCTCAAAGCAAGAACGAATGGCCAGAGGCCATCTGTCAATATAGAGGGGAAAGAGATTTCGCAAGTAGATTCGACTAAATCCCTAGGGCTATATATAGACAAAAATCTGACTTGGGGCAAGCATATTTCAGAAATATGCAAGAAGATATCCTCTGGCATCGGTGCACTAAAACGCGTAAGACCGTTTATTTCAGCAGGCACCGCAGCCGATATATTTAAGGCGTTAATCGAGCCGCATTTTGACTATTGTAGTCCAGTCTGGCATAATATTAACGGCAAACTTAATGAAAAGCTTCAAAAACTACAAAATCGAGCAGCCAGAGTGATCACCAAGTCAGGTTATGATACTAGATCAGCTACCCTTAGAGAACTCCTGCAGTGGGACGATGTTGCCACCAGGAGAGGAAAACATCTAGGGGTAGCGATGTTTAAAACACTGCATGGTCTCTTTCCCTCATATCTAAATGACATATTCGTCTCCTGTGACTCTAAATACAATTTGAGAAACAGCGAAAATAAGCTAGCTCTCCCATTGCCTAAAACAAACTATGGAAAACATAGCTTTAGTTATTGTGGGGCAAAGCTATGGAATAATTTTCCAAGTGAAATGAGGAGTGCTAAAACTATTTCAGATTTTAAAAGAAGCTATGATAAGTATTTCCCAATACCGGGCTCACACACGGCAATCATGGAAACCAGTGTCTTGTAACTTTTTTATTTGTTATCTGTACGACTGATGATTTTACCGTGTTTAAATAAATGTTATGTATGTATGTATGGTAAGTATGTGAAATCCATTTACAATAAATAGGAAAAACTGTGGATTTTATTCATTTCTTATATTTTGGAAGCGTTTTTCCACAATAACCACTTAATGCGAAATGGTTACTGTGTAAAATCCATTTTGAAAGCCATCAGAAAACATGATGGATTATGAAGCAAACCCATTCATGGGTTTTACATAAAATACCTACCAATTTTTTCCACGTTTTAAATGGTATTTCTTTGAAAACCATTGAATGTAAAACGTTTTTTTTCCGTAAAAAAACGCTTTCAAACCAAATGGGAAAAAGCTTTTACACATTTGGGAGCTAAACCCATTACGGATTTGAATAAAAAACGGCGCGGGTTTTGCTTAATTACCAACCCATTTCTTCTGCATCGAGAATGGTTATTCGTTGAAACCATTTTGAAACCCATAGCAGGGAAAAAAGAAAAAAAATCCTATCGCTGTTGCAGCATGATTCGAACACTCGGGTTGATAATCCTTATCGTGATTAAAGTCCGTCGTACTAACCATTAGGCCACCCCTGTTAGCCTGACTTATAGCGATAAGATTTAAACTTCTATATGGCTGACAGTCAGATTTTTTTTTAATATCTAGGAAATGACGTCTTATGACACCCAAAATGTTTTGTTATAGGAGCGGCATCTACGCATGTAGAGTTTTTGCCGTTGATGAATTTTTGGCCTAATTGTTTGAGCGTCGCGCCACTTCGCAATTCTCTATTTCAATAAGATGCAGAGGCGACTTTTCGAAACATAAACATTGAGCTGCGCCGTCTTGTATTTTGTACTTATATTGCAACAAACCATCAATGAAAGCTTGAATCCAGATTGTTTTAAGCTAAAAAGTGACATCCGCTTATGGGAATGCACAAACCATCCCGTTGTTGAAACAACTCCGAAATTATTTCACGGTGGCATTTCCCTTCCCAGACAAATTAAAGGCCTTGATGAATTTTCATCAATTTATGGGTTTTGCGTAAAATACAAATTAGGAACGAAAATGTTTTTTTGTAAGCGATAATCCATTCATGGGAAAACGATAACCATTTACAGGTTTTGCGCAAAACCAATATTTGGGTCGAAAATGTTTTTTGTAAGCGATAATCCATTCATGGGAAAACGATAACCATTTACGGGTTTTGCGCAAAACCAATATTTGGGTCGAAAATGTTTTTTGTAAGCGATAATCTATTCATGGGAAAACGATAACCATTTACGGGTTTGCGCAAAACCAATATTTGGATGGAAAATGTTTTTTGTAAGCGAGAATCCATTCATGGGAAAACGATAACCATTTACGGGTTTTGCGCAAAACCAATATTTGGGTCGAAAATGTTTTTTGTAAGCGATAATCCATTCATGGGAAAACGATAACCATTTACAGGTTTGCGCAAAACCCATATTTGGATCGAAAATGTTTTTTGTAAGCGAGAATCCATTCATGGGAAAACAATAACCATTTATGGGTTTTGCGCAAAACCCATATTTGGATCGAAAATGTTTTTTTTGAAGCGATAATCCATTTATGGGAAAACGATAACCATTTACGGGTTTTGCGCAAAACCCATATTTGGATCGCGCAAAACCCATATTTGGATCGAAAATGTTTTTTTGGAAGCGATAATCCATTTATGGGAAAACGATAACCATTTACGGGTTTTGCGCAAAACCCATATTTGGATCGAAAATGGTTTTTGTAAGCGTTAATCCATTCATGGGAAAAAGGTAACCATTAATGGTTTTTATGCAACAAACAATTCTGGTTGAAAACCGTTTTTTCAAAGATATAACCCATTCATGGAATTATAAAAAACAAAAATGTTTTTTACTGAGAACACGAAATGGATTTTATAAACCCATAAATGGGTTTTAACTTCGTGTGGTTTGGTGAGGTATACGGAAATTTCCAGATGTTTATTCCATAAAAAACATTTCTAAAATGGAAAAACCATAAATGGTTTTCTCTAAAATACATTTATGGTTTTTATCAAAGATGGGAAGTACATAAAAACCATTATGGTTTTTAGGATTTTTTCCCTGTGGTTTCTGTGTCAGATACAGATAGACAGTCACGGATTCTGCTTATGTTCCTGAGATGGAAAAAACATGCCTTGCAGATATTGGTTACTTGTGTTGCCAAGGACATGTGCTTGTCAAAAATCACTCCAATGTTCCTTGCAAATGGAGTCGGCCGGATCTTTTCACCAAAAACATCAACATGTTCAACAAGCGGAGGCAGACGGTGGCGAGCACTTAAACAGAGTGGAGATAAGGAATTAACCTTGTGTGAAAGCTAACGTGCTAATGAAATGGTCCCATGTGTGCTTAAACTACTTAAAATAAGTAGTTCCGTCTTTTCTCTGTTTAGTTAAAGCTTATTTTGAATCATCCAAGTGTCTATATCACGAACACATGGCTCAATTTGTGTTTGTTTGAAAGAAATATATAGCTGGGTATCATCGGCATAAAGGTGAAAATTTAATTCATGGCCTCTTATAATGTCCCCAATAGGCGAGGTATATATAAGATATAGCATCGGACCCAACACTGATCACTGGGGAACACCATAGCGCAGTTCTATCACATTTTAGGTCATAGTCATTTCTTTATTGTTCGCTATTCTACAGTAAGCGCTGATTTATCAAACGAAAACAAATTCAAACATTTACTCTTTATAACCTTCAGTTAACGAGAGTCGTCCTTTACACATGGGGCGCCTATACGACCCTCCCCTCCCTACGTACTAAACTAGATATGCTGTCTTTTTCAATGACATTGTCTGTTCTAGCCCAGCTAAAAACAAGACCAGTCACTTAATCTAACGAAACATTTGAAAATCGACATTTTATGAAGCGGTGAGTTTCAAGAGAGCGAGCTATATCGCATAGGGTTTCTGATTGGAGATTCAAAAAAATATTCTACATCCCCCCTGGTCTTATTTTGACTGTGACCTGGAAGTAGAAAACTAACAACCTTTATTTATTTATTCCAAACTACCCCCAATATTAAAACCCTTACCCATTAACATTGTTAACTATCATGCTTCTTCCTCCACTTTTTTCTTAACCTTGCAAGTCTATTTTGATTCGGCCGAGAGCTTTCTCGGGAGCTTTCCTTTGAAGCCCCCCTCCTGCCGAATGTTCTGATATAATTAAACGGTTTTAACCGCATCGTCCGATGATTATAAAGTACATTTTCCCAACGCATCGGATAGCTCATTCTGTTTTGCATCCCGGCGTATGGGCTCCTCATTGGATTAGGACCTATCCTGGGCCTATATGGAACAGGTGCAAAATACCTCGGGGCTTGCACAGCCATGTAATTAGCGGGCCGTTGCACTAGTGCCGGTAAGGGCCTCTGTGGTCGGAACACTCTTTGTAGGGCCTGAGATGGCAGATTCTGTAGAGCAGTGCTAGCATGCGCAGGGCCCTGCCCCATCATAGCCTGTAGTCTAGCAGGTACCTGCGCATGTACTACTGGGTTAATCCGCTGGACTTGCGCCACCACCACATGTGTACGCGGCGCTGGGTTGCCTGTGTACTGCGCCGGCGTCTCCAACAATGCAGGTTTCTGCAGCAGGGGTTTGGGAATCAGTGGGGCAGGTAGAACGGCTTGTAGAGACTTGGGTGGGGCTGGAGGGTTGTATGGAGTGAGGGACGGGGCAATGTAGGAGGCATAGCCCCCTGGGCGTTGCTTGGGAGCGGGGCCGAATGTGTAAGTCGGACCGGAAGGAACTTCGGAACGAGAGAACCCTAAGTCACGACTGACAGGGACTGGGATTTGCGAGCGAGGAGCGTCAGGGTGAGTGATTTTCTGATGGTGTGGTTTTTCTTTCGTGCCGTGAAGAATTAACTGCCACTCTCGCAAAGCGCCATGGTTAGCCTTGTTGTCGCCGAGATCTTTGATTTCTAGCGTCCACACACCACGTGGATCCTGAACAAGAAAAAAATATATCGTTCACTTGACGTTACAACGTGGTGGGCATCCTGGCTTGATAGGAGGCACAGAGCACAGGCCGTACCACCTCGCGGCGAAGTCACGTGTCTCAGAGGGATGGGTCAGGGGAGAATCCGAACGTGTCTCCACGACATTTCGAAGACATCGAACACAGATGGAACACAGGACACATGGAACAGAACATATGAAACGTCATAGATGGAACACAGAACATGGAACACAGATGGAATACAGAACAGATGGAACACAACATATGGAACACAGAACGCATCGAACAGAACATATGAAACATAACATATAGAGCGCACAACGTATGTAAATCAGATGGAACAATACATATGGAACACATATGGAACAATACATAATATGGAACATATGGAACAATACATAATATGGAACATATGGCACAACGTATGGCACAACATATGGAACACAGAGCATATGGAACACAGACAACATGGAACACAGAACATATAAAAACACAACATATGGAACACACAACATATGGAACACAGAACATATGAAACACAGAACATATGAAACACAGAACATACGGAAATAGAACATATGAAACGCAGAACATATGGAACACAGAACATATGGAACACAGAACATATGGAACACAGAACATGAAAACACAGAATACATCACATAATCAAATCCAGCGAGACACAGGACAACTATAATGACGCACGGATGAAGCAACTCCCTCATTTCACGTGCAAAACATCCACTCACCTCTCCCCACGAGTGTGTGGTCATAAAGGGCCATTTAGAAAAGCCTTCGTTGGACGTATCCTCTTGCCGGGGGGACAACAGACACGACTTGGTCCCCATAGGGGAGGTCAGATAAATAGCCAGGTCCCCCCTGCTTGTGTAATCCAAACTGATTAATAGTTGCACGTGCTCAAGGTAACGAATCTCATCTCTAGTTGCGTTACACCCTGTAGCCGGGAGCTGGACTGTCAGCGTCTTGTCATATTTGAATTCTCTGGAAAAGAAACCGAAATAGCAATGAGCGCACAGGGATCGAGCTCCCATCAGTAGAATTCATGTCGAATAAGATTCACCTTGACATAAGGGTCTTCTCCTTATCGTGAGGGCCGATATAGAAGACCGCTAGACAAGGAGAGGTTGGAGGACTTAACGGGCTGCATAAGACGGCGCAAATTGCTGCCGCGCAGCTTACAATCATGAGAGGGCTGTATTACAAAAAAGCCAGTATATATGCCTCCGAGAGCCACGCCATTACACGAGACAATCCCCTACACTTACCAGTGTAATGGGTTATTTAGCGTCCACATTGTACCGGAAAGAACAGAAGGCAGACGGGACCTTGGTTTATTGTCTCATCCGAATTACTAAGGAAACACGGCCGGGGAGGGGAGGGGATCGGGCTTTGTTCGGGGATTCGCTCTTTTTGTACAGAGCCTCAACTTACTTGACATCCTGGTTAATTTGTCCACGGCACCACTGCTTCTCCGGCACCGTGACAAATGTCTTGGCCATATTGACGATCTTGTCAGCCACCAGCAAACCAAAGCCGAACTTACGGTTGACCATGAGCTTGATTCCGTTCTCGCTCCACTCCTGATCGTGTTTCAGGGGGAGGTAGTTCGACGTGTGGACCACGATGTGCTGTATGTCTCTCCATGTTATCTTGGGGCTGGAAAAGGTCATATAGAGTAACTAGTATAGTGTGATGATATGCTATACGTTTTAGTATGGTATATGGTATTAGCATGGTATATGGAATATATGTATACGGTATAATAGTTTATTATATAGACACGAGTGTTTTACTGGGAAATACACCACTCGTAATCTCATACGAAGCTACATCCGGGTCCTCAGTGACATATTTTCCATATCCTCACTAGTGAGGATGTAGCTTCATATGAGATCCACGAGTGGCGTATTTCCCAGTAAAACACTCGTGTCTATATAATAAAATGGTTTATGGTACTGTATACAGTTTACTATGGTTTACCGTTTGGTATGGTATATGGTATGGTTTAATAAACGGGCCGTGGCATGACATGGCATGGTATGGTGTATGGTAAGGTATTGTATGGTATGGTATATGGTATGGTATATGGTATGGCATATGGTATGGTATATGGTATGGTTTTGCATGAATTGTTTATTTTACTGCTCAAGAGAAACATCCTCAGATTGAACAGCACTTTGCCCCTTTACGTCACAGGATGCATTTCGCACATCTATGCAGTTGCACGGGGCTACAAAATTCACAAAAACTTTGTACGACCTAATGACACTAAAAAAGCTCTATATTCGTCTGGAATTGTTACGTGCTCGATGTTGAACTAAGGTCTTAGACACGAGATTGGTGACGAAGGTTTATTGTACTCACTTGCATTCCAATGCCAACGCAATAATCCCAGCAGCCAGTGGGGCCGAGGCTGAAGTTCCCGTATGTCTCTCTGTGCATGTGTCGTGCAGATCAGTGGTGACCTGAGGAATACGTGTTTAAAGTCCCGATTTTTGTGTAGACGAATGCCTATAGGAGGTAGCTGCGTTGCGCTACTACCTCCTACCTCGACTACCAGAAGCGATTCCTTTCTTAGTTTTGATAATGATACGGTTGCTTTACATTGACGCATGACTCCGTACTTACAATCCTCTTCTCGCCGTGTGCGCCGCTGCTGAAGGTGGTCGCGAGTGTGGAGGAACAGCTCTCCGAGTACCATGGAGACTCGCCGTGATCCGAGGCTGAGCTGATTGACAAGGTGTAAATACTGTCCGTGTACCCGTCACAGTTACAGCTATCACCATGGCGACCGCCATTACCCGAGGCCCACACGAATATAGAGCCCAGCCCTCCGCGTCCCTGTGGAGGAATCGCAGTCATTTAAAGGAATTCACGGCTCAACTGTGTTGTGCTCCCCATGTTATGGGTGTATTTCCCGTATTTCACCCTGTAGCCGCTTTTGGTTTCCTGCTGCTGAGGGCGGGACAATAACAGTCTTCATAGCAGAGGCCCTGGAGCGAATGCGAAGCGACACCAGCGACCCTAGGAGCGACTACGGGACGATCGCACAAAAGCCGCCCTGTGAGCGGCGACAGAACGATCACACTAATTCTCTTATAAAGTTACGTAATCACTCAGAGATGGGATTTCGCTTGACTGTCGCAAGTAATTAGTAATCACTATTCGTGTACTCATTTAATGTTTGATTTCACTTCAGTCATCTGAAATCCGCTCTATATGTACCGTACCTTTTCAATTCCGTTAAGGAATGCAGCCGTTGCCAAGGTCCCAGGCCCCTCGACAGTAGCTCCGTCATCACTGGGTCCCCAGCTTGCGCTGTAGATGTCGATGTATTGCGGGTTAAGACTGAGAGACTCAGCCTCGACTTTGTCTGTAACACGCCCGTCCAGCATACGGACTCCTAGACAAAACACAGACACAAAAACATGCATGAGCCGGAATAATTCCACAACTGATCAACTTCGGCCTCTACCAGCTGTGAAAGGTGCGAGTTGGAAACCCAAAAGGGTGCGCTATTCCTCGTCGCTCTTATAAAGATTTGTGCCAACAAATTAGTTTTTTTTTTCTCACACGCTATGCTGGTTGTTATCACGACGCATACTTCACGCTCACCTCCTATTTTGGCGTTATACGCCACACCTATATAACACACTCACCTCCTATTTTGGCGTTATACGCCATACCTGTATAACACACTCACCTCCTATTTTGGCGTTATACGCCACATCTGTATAACACACTCACCTCCTATTTTGGCGTTATACGCCACACCTGTATAACACACTCGGCTCCTATTTTGGCGTTATACGCCACATCTATATAACACACTCACCTCCTATTTTGGCGTTATACGCCACACCTGTATAACACACTCACCTCCTATTTTGGCGTTATACGCCACATCTGTATAACACACTCACCTCCTATTTTGGCGTTATACGCCACACCTGTATAACACACTCACCTCCTATTTTGGCGTTATACGCCACATCTGTATAACACACTCACCTCCTATTTTGGCGTTATACGCCACCCCTATATAACACACTCACCTCCTATTTTAGCGTTATACGCCACGCCTGTATAACACACTCACCTCCTATTTTAGCGTTATACGCCACACCTGTATAACACACTCACCTCCTATTTTGGCGTTATACGCCACACCTATATAACACACTCACCTCCTATTTTAGCGTTATACCCCACACCTATATAACACACTCACCTCCTATTTTGGCGTTATACGCCACACCTATATAACACACTCACCTCCTATTTTAGCGTTATACGCCACACCTGTATAACACACTCACCTCCTATTTTAGCGTTATACGCCACCCCTATATAACACACTCACCTCCTATTTTAGCGTTATACGCCACCCCTATATAACACACTCACCTCCTATTTTAGCGTTATACGCCACACCTGTAGAACACACTCACCTCCTATTTTAGCGTTATACGCCACGCCTATATAACACACTCACCTCCTATTTTAGCGTTATACGCCACCCCTATATAACACACTCACCTCCTATTTTAGCGTTATACGCCACGCCTGTATAACACACTCACCTCCTATTTTAGCGTTATACGCCACCCCTATATAACACACTCACCTCCTATTTTAGCGTTATACGCCACCCCTATATAACACACTCACCTCCTATTTTAGCGTTATACGCCACACCTGTATAACACACTCACCTCCTATTTTAGCGTTATACGCCAACCCTATATAACACACTCACCTCCTATTTTAGCGTTATACGCCACACCTGTATAACACACTCACCTCCTATTTTAGCGTTATACGCCACCCCTATATAACACACTCACCTCCTATTTTAGCGTTATACGCCACCCCTATATAACACACTCACCTCCTATTTTAGCGTTATACGCCACACCTGTATAACACACTCACCTCCTATTTTAGCGTTATACGCCACACCTGTATAACACACTCACCTCCTATTTTAGCGTTATACGCCACCCCTATATAACACACTCACCTCCTATTTTAGCGTTATACGCCACCCCTATATAACACACTCACCTCCTATTTTAGCGTTATACGCCACATCTATATAACACACTCACCTCCTATTTTAGCGTTATACGCCACACCTATATAACACACTCACCTCCTATTTTAGCGTTATACGCCACACCTATATAACACACTCACCTCCTATTTGGCGTTATACGCCACATCTGTATAACACACTCACCTCCTATTTTAGCGTTATACGCCACACCTGTATAACACACTCACCTCCTATTTTAGCGTTATACGCCACATCTATATAACACACTCACCTCCTATTTTAGCGTTATACGCCACACCTATATAACACACTCACCTCCTATTTTAGCGTTATACGCCACACCTATATAACACACTCACCTCCTATTTTAGCGTTATACGCCACACCTGTATAACACACTCACCTCCTATTTTAGCGTTATACGCCACACCTATATAACACACTCACCTCCTATTTTGGCGTTATACGCCACACCTGTATAACACACTCACCTCCTATTTTAGCGTTATACGCCACACCTATATAACACACTCACCTCCTATTTTAGCGTTATACGCCACATCTGTATAACACACTCACCTCCTATTTTAGCGTTATACGCCACACCTGTATAACACACTCACCTCCTATTTTGGCGTTATACGCCACCCCTATATAACACACTCACCTCCTATTTTAGCGTTATACGCCACATCTGTATAACACACTCACCTCCTATTTTAGCGTTATACGCCACACCTGTATAACACACTCACCTCCTATTTTAGCGTTATACGCCACCCCTATATAACACACTCACCTCCTATTTTAGCGTTATACGCCACATCTGTATAACACACTCACCTCCTATTTGGCGTTATACGCCACACCTGTATAACACACTCACCTCCTATTTTAGCGTTATACGCCACACCTATATAACACACTCACCTCCTATTTTAGCGTTATACGCCACATCTGTATAACACACTCACCTCCTATTTTGGCGTTATACGCCACCCCTATATAACACACTCACCTCCTATTTTAGCGTTATACGCCACATCTGTATAACACACTCACCTCCTATTTTAGCGTTATACGCCACACCTGTATAACACACTCACCTCCTATTTTAGCGTTATACGCCACCCCTATATAACACACTCACCTCCTATTTTAGCGTTATACGCCACATCTGTATAACACACTCACCTCCTATTTTGGCGTTATACGCCACACCAGTATAACACACTCACCTCCTATTTAGCGTTATACGCCACACCTATATAACACACTCACCTCCTATTTTAGCGTTATACGCCACACCTGTATAACACACTCACCTCCTATTTTAGCGTTATACGCCACACCTATATAACACACTCACCTCCTATTTTAGCGTTATACGCCACACCTGTATAACACACTCACCTCCTATTTTAGCGTTATACGCCACACCTCTATAACACACTCACCTCCTATTTTAGCGTTATACGCCACACCTATATAACACACTCACCTCCTATTTTAGCGTTATACGCCACACCTATATAACACACTCACCTCCTATTTTAGCGTTATACGCCACATCTGTATAGCACACTCACCTCCTATTTTAGCGTTATACGCCACACCTATATAACACACTCACCTCCTATTTTAGCGTTATACGCCACATCTGTATAGCACACTCACCTCCTATTTTAGCGTTATACCCACACCTGTATAACACACTCACCTCCTATTTTAGCGTTATACGCCACACCTGTATAACACACTCACCTCCTATTTTAGCGTTATACGCCACACCTATATAACACACTCACCTCCTATTTTAGCGTTATACGCCACACCTATATAACACACTCACCTCCTATTTTAGCGTTATACGCCACATCTGTATAACACACTCACCTCCTATTTTAGCGTTATACGCCACACCTGTATAACACACTCACCTCCTATTTTAGCGTTATACGCCACACCTGTATAACACACTCACCTCCTATTTTAGCGTTATACGCCACATCTGTATAACACACTCACCTCCTATTTTAGCGTTATACGCCACACCTGTATAACACACTCACCTCCTATTTTAGCGTTATACGCCACACCTGTATAACACACTCACCTCCTATTTTAGCGTTATACGCCACACCTGTATAACACACTCACCTCCTATTTTAGCGTTATACGCCACACCTATATAACACACTCACCTCCTATTTTAGCGTTATACGCCACACCTATATAACACACTCACCTCCTATTTTAGCGTTATACGCCACACCTATATAACACACTCACCTCCTATTTTAGCGTTATACGCCACACCTATATAACACACTCACCTCCTATTTTAGCGTTATACGCCACGCCTATATAACACACTCACCTCCTATTTTAGCGTTATACGCCACATCTATATAACACACTCACCTCCTATTTTAGCGTTATACGCCACGCCTATATAACACACTCACCTCCTATTTTAGCGTTATACGCCACGCCTATATAACACACTCACCTCCTATTTTAGCGTTATACGCCACACCTATATAACACACTCACCTCCTATTTTAGCGTTATACCCCACATCTATATAACACACTCACCTCCTATTTTAGCGTTATACGCCACGCCTATATAACACACTCACCTCCTATTTTAGCGTTATACGCCACGCCTATATAACACACTCACCTCCTATTTTAGCGTTATACGCCACACCTATATAACACACTCACCTCCTATTTTAGCGTTATACGCCACACCTATATAACACACTCACCTCCTATTTTAGCGTTATACGCCACACCTGTATAACACACTCACCTCCTATTTTGGCGTTATACGCCACCCCTATATAACACACTCACCTCCTATTTTAGCGTTATACGCCACATCTGTATAGCACACTCACCTCCTATTTTAGCGTTATACGCCACATCTGTATAGCATACTCACCTCCTATTTTAGCGTTATACGCCACCCCTATATAACACACTCACCTCCTATTTTAGCGTTATACGCCACGCCTATATAACACACTCACCTCCTATTTTGGCGTTATACGCCACCCCTATATAACACACTCACCTCCTATTTTAGCGTTATACGCCACATCTGTATAGCACACTCACCTCCTATTTTAGCGTTATACGCCACATCTGTATAGCATACTCACCTCCTATTTTAGCGTTATACGCCACCCTTATATAACACACTCACCTCCTATTTTAGCGTTATACGCCACACCTATATAACACACTCACCTCCTATTTTAGCGTTATACGCCACCCCTATATAACACACTCACCTCCTATTTTAGCGTTATACGCCACACCTATATAACACACTCACCTCCTATTTTGGCGTTATACGCCACACCTATATAACACACTCACCTCCTATTTTGGCGTTATACGCCACCCCTATATAACACACTCACCTCCTATTTTAGCGTTATACGCCACACCTATATAACACACTCACCTCCTATTTTAGCGTTATACGCCACCCCTATATAACACACTCACCTCCTATTTTAGCGTTATACGCCACCCCTATATAACACACTCACCTCCTATTTTGGCGTTATACGCCACAGCTATATAACACACTCACCTCCTATTTTAGCGTTATACGCCACATCTGTATAACACACTCACCTCCTATTTTAGCGTTATACGCCACATCTGTATAGCATACTCACCTCCTATTTTAGCGTTATACGCCACCCCTATATAACACACTCACCTCCTATTTTGGCGTTATACGCCACACCTATATAACACACTCACCTCCTATTTTAGCGTTATACGCCACCCCTGTATAACACACTCACCTCCTATTTTAGCGTTATACGCCACACCTATATAACACACTCACCTCCTATTTTAGCGTTATACGCCACCCCTATATAACACACTCACCTCCTATTTTAGCGTTATACGCCACACCTATATAACACACTCACCTCCTATTTTGGCGTTATACGCCACACCTATATAACACACTCACCTCCTATTTTAGCGTTATACGCCACACCTATATAACACACTCACCTCCTATTTTAGCGTTATACGCCACCCCTATATAACACACTCACCTCCTATTTTAGCGTTATACGCCACATCTATATAACACACTCACCTCCTATTTTAGCGTTATACGCCACGCCTATATAACACACTCACCTCCTATTTTAGCGTTATACGCCACCCCTATATACACACTCACCTCCTATTTTAGCGTTATACGCCACATCTGTATAACACACTCACCTCCTATTTTAGCGTTATACGCCACATCTATATAACACACTCACCTCCTATTTTAGCGTTATACGCCACACCTGTATAACACACTTACCTCCTATTTTAGCGTTATACGCCACACCTGTATAACACACTCACCTCCTATTTTAGCGTTATACGCCACACCTGTATAACACACTCACCTCCTATTTTAGCGTTATACGCCACATCTGTATAACACACTCACCTCCTATTTTAGCGTTATACGCCACGCCTATATAACACACTCACCTCCTATTTTAGCGTTATACGCCACACCTATATAACACACTCACCTCCTATTTAAGCGTTATACGCCACACCTATATAACACACTCACCTCCTATTTTAGCGTTATACGCCACACCTATATAACACACTCACCTCCTATTTTAGCGTTATACGCCACCCCTATATAACACACTCACCTCCTATTTTAGCGTTATACGCCACCCCTATATAACACACTCACCTCCTATTTTAGCGTTATACGCCACACCTATATAACACACTCACCTCCTATTTTAGCGTTATACGCCACCCCTATATAACACACTCACCTCCTATTTTAGCGTTATACGCCACCCCTATATAACACACTCACCTCCTATTTTAGCGTTATACGCCACGCCTATATAACACACTCACCTCCTATTTTAGCGTTATATAACACACTCACCTCCTATTTTAGCGTTATACGCCACCCCTATATAACACACTCACCTCCTATTTTAGCGTTATACGCCACATCTATATAACACACTCACCTCCTATTTTAGCGTTATACGCCACCCCTATATAACACACTCACCTCCTATTTTAGCGTTATACGCCACACCTATATAACACTCTCACCTCCTATTTTAGCGTTATACGCCACCCCTATATAACACACTCACCTCCTATTTTAGCGTTATACGCCACACCTATATAACACACTCACCTCCTATTTTAGCGTTATACGCCACGCCTATATAACACACTCACCTCCTATTTTAGCGTTATACGCCACCCTATATAACACACTCACCTCCTATTTTAGCGTTATACGCCACATCTATATAACACACTCACCTCCTATTTTAGCGTTATACGCCACGCCTATATAACACACTCACCTCCTATTTTAGCGTTATACGCCACCCCTATATAACACACTCACCTCCTATTTTAGCGTTATACGCCACCCCTATATAACACACTCACCTCCTATTTTAGCGTTATACGCCACATCTATATAACACACTCACCTCCTATTTTAGCGTTATACGCCACGCCTATATAACACACTCACCTCCTATTTTAGCGTTATACGCCACCCCTATATAACACACTCACCTCCTATTTTAGCGTTATACGCCACACCTATATAACACACTCACCTCCTATTTTAGCGTTATACGCCACGCCTATATAACACACTCACCTCCTATTTTAGCGTTATACGCCACACCCTATATAACACACTCACCTCCTATTTTAGCGTTATACGCCACATCTATATAACACACTCACCTCCTATTTTAGCGTTATACGCCACCCCTATATAACACACTCACCTCCTATTTTAGCGTTATACACCACACCTATATAACACACTCACCTCCTATTTTAGCGTTATACGCCACCCCTATATAACACACTCACCTCCTATTTTAGCGTTATACGCCACACCTATATAACACACTCACCTCCTATTTTAGCGTTATACGCCACGCCTATATAACACACTCACCTCCTATTTTAGCGTTATACGCCACCCCTATATAACACACTCACCTCCTATTTTAGCGTTATACGCCACATCTATATAACACACTCACCTCCTATTTTAGCGTTATACGCCACGCCTATATAACACACTCACCTCTTATTTTAGCGTTATACGCCACCCCTATATAACACACTCACCTCCTATTTTAGCGTTATACGCCACATCTGTATAACACACTCACCTCCTATTTTAGCGTTATACGCCACACCTATATAACACACTCCCCTCCTATTTTAGCGTTATACGCCACACCTGTATAACACACTCACCTCCTATTTTAGCGTTATACGCCACACCTATATAACACACTCACCTCCTATTTTAGCGTTATACGCCACACCTGTATAACACACTCACCTCCTATTTTAGCGTTATACGCCACCCCTATATAACACACTCACCTCCTATTTTGGCGTTATACGCCACACCTGTATAACACACTCACCTCCTATTTTAGCGTTATACGCCACCCCTATATAACACACTCACCTCCTATTTTAGCGTTATACGCCACGCCTATATAACACACTCACCTCCTATTTTAGCGTTATACGCCACACCTATATAACACACTCATCTCCTATTTTAGCGTTATACGCCACGCCTATATAACACACTCACCTCCTATTTTAGCGTTATACGCCACACCTATATAACACACTCACCTCCTATTTTAGCGTTATACGCCACCCCTATATAACACACTCACCTCCTATTTTAGCGTTATACGCCACCCCTATATAACACACTCACCTCCTATTTTAGCGTTATACGCCACCCCTATATAACACACTCACCTCCTATTTTAGCGTTATACGCCACGCCTATATAACACACTCACCTCCTATTTTAGCGTTATACGCCACACCTATATAACACACTCACCTCCTATTTTAGCGTTATACGCCACACCTATATAACACACTCACCTCCTATTTTAGCGTTATACGCCACGCCTATATAACACACTCACCTCCTATTTTAGCGTTATACGCCACACCTATATAACACACTCACCTCCTATTTTAGCGTTATACGCCACCCCTATATAACACACTCACCTCCTATTTTAGCGTTATACGCCACCCCTATATAACACACTCACCTCCTATTTTAGCGTTATACGCCACATCTATATAACACACTCACCTCCTATTTTAGCGTTATACGCCACACCTGTATAACACACTCACCTCCTATTTTAGCGTTATACGCCACCCCTATATAACACACTCACCTCCTATTTTAGCGTTATACGCCACACCTGTATAACACACTCACCTCCTATTTTAGCGTTATACGCCACCCCTATATAACACACTCACCTCCTATTTTAGCGTTATACGCCACCCCTACTCCACATTTGGTGTTGTTCGCTTGTGCCGCTACCTCTCCTGCGCACCGTGTTCCATGTCTGGAGAAAATCAGTGACATTAAACATGTGCTCCCAATAATATCTGTTACACGACAATCCATTGATTTTATGAGATTCTGTGCAATTGCTATTTGTCGACCTCCAAGACAACTGGATGAGGGCCAGGAACTGAAAACTCTAAATGCACGTGCGCTGTACGGCGTAAAAACTGGGTGATTGCCGTAATACGTGCACAGTTTTATTCGGCTCGATAGCCTGTAGAGGAAGGGGGACAGGGCACCTCCCCCCAGCCTCCTGCTCCTCTCCCTTTGCACTTTCTACGCAGGTGCGTAGCTAGAAGAAAGTGGTCAGAGTCGTCACATTTTCGCCTTGGCCCAGATGCTCACTACGCCCAGTATCGGCTCGAAAGAACATGAATGCAGTGAGAGATAGCCGAACAATGGGCTGTATAGCTATCCCTATTCGACCACATGTATGTCTAGTCTGGGTTGTATGTTGCCATAGTTACATACTTGTTTTCGTTGGTCGGATCGTAGCGTGGAAAGGGGTCCGAGTCACCATCATTCACATCCCAGGATGCGTTGGGGTCCTGGTAGGAAAAAAGCAAGCAAAATGACTGTCCAGTTTGTAAGATAATAGACTTTTTTCCAAAATGGCCGCCGCAAATTCACATGTCTTATAATTAAACTAACTGAAAATCAAATACTGGCTCTAGAAGGGTATCATCACATTAGTAATCCTTTAAATTTTCGTTATGCCAAATGCTATATCGGCTGAGAAATCAGAGTCTGAAAATTGAAAATTTCACAGAGGTTTGTATGACTGGGGGTATGACGCATACCCCCAGTCATACTAACGTCTGTAAATTTTCACATTTTTAACTTTCGTTTTCTCGGAAGATATTGGATATAATGCAGCGAAATTTTGTAGTTTTACTAAAGTGGTGATGTGTGTTCTAGTGCTGGTGTTCATTTTAAACAAAAATCGATTTTAATTTTCGGCGGCCATTTTGTAAAAAGGTCTATTCTCATTTCCTAAAGCATATGATCCATACAACTGCGCAAATAGTGCACATAGATTTGACCTCATTTTTCATTTTTTACCCACAGTAAAAGGAATTACGCTTATAAAGTCTTGAAGGCTTGTGTGAAGGCAAATGTGTGTAATTCTTAAACTAAGAGGAGGAGAGAGAAGCTGAATTTGTCAAACCCATCACGGCTCTTCGTCCTTATAATTGACGCGCTTAATCCCCACCCACCCACCCTTCCTCCCTTTCTACTTGTCATCTATGCCCGTTATGGTCAAACTTACATAGTTCTTCACGAGGTCTGTATGGTTGTGTTCGATGCCTAGAAAGATATAACGCAAGCGACTAAGATTCAATACCGCTCACTTTAGAGTGAGCCTTTCTAGCTCTCTACAGACCTCTACAGCTGGAAGAGGTTGCAATTCCTTTCACACATGGAATACGAGTAATACAGGTTATGACCTGACCTGGACGTGGGGAAGGGAATGGCAGAATACAAACTAAATAGTCACCTACCATCATCAAGTATCGTGACCACCACGCCTTTGCCGCTAATACCGTGGTTCCATATGGGTATCACGTGAATGTCCAGGTCCTTGTCCTTTCGCTTGTCGTCCTGACAATGAAAATACAAAACTTATTCTTTTAAGTAGAATGACAAGGAAGTTTTGGCGCTGATTGTAAGTACATTTAGGGTTATCTGCGGCTCACGTTATCTACTTCACTCACCAAATACCACTGTGCATCCCACAGAGGGTCAGAATATCTCGGTGTTATACCCCTTGCTACCATCTGGTCATGGAAATGCCCCCTTTTGACCCGCTCTTTCTCATGTTGTTGCTCCACCCACCGGACGTGCGGGTGGAGCCGGAGCTGCTCTGTGCGGTCATCTGCACTGCGTCGCGATCTTGCCGGGTGATGGGGGTGGTTAGGTGGTAGTAGCCATCTAGAGAGCCGATCTAGAGAAAAGATTGACATAAGGAAAAGGGTATCTATTGGGGTTCCTGTGTTAATGCCGTCACGATCTTGCCCGGTGATCGGGGTGGGTTAGGTGATAGTAGCCTTCTAGAGAGCCGATCTAGAGAAAGGATTGACATAAAGAAAAGGGTATCTATTGGGGATTCTGTGTTAATGCCGTCACGATCTTGCCCGGTGATCGGGTGGGTTAGGTGGTAGTAGCCTTCTAGAGAGCCGATCTAGAGAAAGGATTGACATAAAGACAAAGGTATCTATTGGGGTTCCTGTGTTAATGCCGTCACGATCTTGCCGGGTGATCGGGGTGGGTTAGGTGGTAGTAGCCATCTAGAGAGCCGATCTAGAGAAAAGATTGACATAAGGAAAAGGGTATCTATTGGGGTTCCTGTGTTAATGCCGTCACGATCTTGCCCGGTGATCGGGGTGGGTTAGGTGGTAGTAGCCTTCTAGAGAGCCGATCTAGAGAAAGGATTGACATAAAGAAAAGGGTATCTATTGGGGATCCTGTGTTAATGCCGTCACGATCTTGCCGGGTGATGGGGTGGGTTAGGTGATAGTAGCCATCTAGAGAGCCGATCTAGAGAAAAGATTGACATAAGGAAAAGGGTATCTATTGGGGTTCCTGTGTTAATGCCGTCACGATCTTGCCCGGTGATCGGGGTGGGTTAGGTGATAGTAGCCTTCTAGAGAGCCGATCTACAGAAAGGATTGACATAAAGACAAAGGTATCTATTGGGGATCCTGTGTTAATGCCGTCACGATCTTGCCCGGTGATCGGGGTGGGTTAGGTGATAGTAGCCTTCTAGAGAGCCGATCTACAGAAAGGATTGACATAAAGACAAAGGTATCTATTGGGGATCCTGTGTTAATGCCGTCACGATCTTGCCCGGTGATCGGGTGGGTTAGGTGATAGTAGCCTTCTAGAGAGCCGATCTAGAGAAAGGATTGACATAAAGACAAAGGTATCTATTGGGGATCCTGTGTTAATGCCGTCACGATCTTGCCGGGTGATCGGGGTGGGTTAGGTGATAGTAGCCTTCTAGAGAGCCGATCTAGAGAAAGGATTGACATAAAGAAAAGGGTATCTATTTGGGATCCTGTGTTAATGTTACGCGGTCTATAAACTTGGCTTCGTGCGAGCGGCTTTGGTTTCGAAAGTCCGGAGCACTAGGCAACGCTTCTCGATATCTTATTGGATAAAAGGAATATGACATTTTTTTAAACAACAAATCAGTATATCAGTCGAATATCATTTTGCTCTAAATCAATCAGCTAGGCGGTCATCACCGGCCGTGGATTTAAGAGCTTCCAAAGAGGACGTGAGACAAGGGGGAGGGCGATAAGACAAAACAATCATTGCCGCCAATATTGGCCTTGGGAAACACACGGATGTGTTTGAACAGGGTTTGAAGAAATAGTGAATTTAAGCTCATTTACATAAGAAAATATAAGAATATTGACATTAGTCAAAATTGATATATCAAGTGTTTTGCAAGCTAACAGGAAGGTTCTGACATTTCATTAGGGGTGGACCATTAGAAGTTAGGGGAGGGGGGTGGCAATTCCCCCAAAAAAATTCGCGCAAGGCCAATCCTTCCAAAAAAAAATCTTGCAGAGATTCAAGCTAGGAAATAAAAATCCTACAAAGACATGGCTTGGGTTCTCATTAAAAAGATGTCTTAATTAGTTATTCCAGCAACCTCTCTTTTGCATTTTTCTACTTCACTTAATTAAAATTTCGGCGCACTTCGCGCGCATTAAAAATACCATCAAATATATAGTCGGTGAGAACTCACGCACCGAAGGCACTGCCCTCGCGCCGTTTACAAAACAAGTGCATCTTGCCGAGAAAAAACAAACTCTCCCAAAAAATGCCCTGCAGTGATAGGCCTGGCAGGCAGTCACTATGTTCGAAAGAAGACCACTAAGGTAAGCGTGAGTATAGAAATTCGTCATGTGGACCGCTTCACACATATGAATAATAATAATTTCGTAATTTGCGGCATCAATAATAAAACCTACAGCCATTGTTTATTATACACAAAAAACGGAACGTTCGTCTACCCTTTCTCTGAGGCTTGATGAAATGCGTTTTAAAAATTCGAGCGCGCTTCGCGTGCAACGGAAGAAAAAGACCTCTACCATGTCAAATAGGGGACGGGGGATGGCGAAAACGTTTAACAGCCTTATTCTTTTTGCAACCAATAAAAATATAGCATAAGAAAATTTGTTGTACCTATACATACAGCAACAAGATTTTCTTAATCCATTTCTGAACCAATATAGTATATAGTATACGAAAATTTTTGTTGATGCGGATTTGGACGGCCTGTGGGAACGGAACGCCACGGGAACAGGTAGTGCTCGATGCTCAAGATACCCCTCGTGGGTTTATCCTTTTCCACTTTTTGTGTGTGTGTCTGCGAAAAAAAATCGTACATGGCCTTCGTCCGAAAAAAAATTTCTGCACAACCTGATCCCCGAAAAAAACATTCATACGCAAAAATATTGCCACCCCCCCCCCCCCCCCCCCCCCCCCCCCCCCTCACCCAATTTCTAATGGTCCACCCCTTACAAAAGGAAAAGGAGACAGGAATTATATTCACAATAATATATCTATTTATTGATTCATTCAACATATTTTCCCGCTTCTGATTGGTTGAGCGCCACTGGCGATTTCTTGATGTTTTTAAAGACAAGCGACTTATCCCATCGATGACGTAAGATTGGATAAGTTGAGAAATTATTGCACGCGTGCCGTCGCGCACTTGTAGGCAGGCTGGCAAAACTGCCTGCTCTCTTAAAGAAGTAAACCGGGGAGGATTCATTTTGAATGTATAATAAAAGTTTGAATGAATAATAATACAATTAAGGAAATGAGCTTTCGTATGATGTGGAGAATTATTCAGATCTCGGGGTGTTATCCACCTCGGCCTTCGTCCTCGATGGATAACACCCGACGATCTGAATAATTCTCCACATCATGCTCATCAGAATTCATTAATTGCTAAGTATTTAAGGGGCAAAATATAACTAAAGACGTAACTGTAATTGCTTTACGAGAAGCAAAACGGTTAAAATAAGAGGAAAGAAATCCAGATAATTTTCAGCTATTCATATAGCTCCCAACAGAAATTATTGTTTTATAATAGAAACCACACTCTATTTGGCAGAACTAACTTATTCTTTATACTGCAATTTTCATAATAACTCTACGTCAACCAACAAACCATGGTTTGGCTTTGAGAGGTTTTTGAACTCATAGATGCTAGCTAGGCTTCAAAAACAAACTTTCCACTGTAAAAATATCCGTGGGCTTGTTTGAAAGGGTTTGAAAGGAAAAGTGCGAGTTCGCAGAATTATGGAAATCGCAGTAATGAGGAGTAATTTGACTCACAGGGTGATAATGAACGTGGGAGGTGATACGAAAAATGACGCGGAAAGGATGTCTTACTGTAAATTACACAATATTTATACAGCTTTACTTGGTGAATGTAAATGTTCAAATGATTAACGAAGAATAAATGACAGCAATTTTGTTCATGTCAATAGGAAGTTAAGTTACATCTAGTTTCCTCTTCGTTTATTAAATGAAAATCACATCCCAGTACGTACTTTCTCGTCGTCGTATTTCAAATTTAAAGTCAATGACTTTTTTCAGTAAGGTTTTTAAACAGTACCCATAGCGCGCCAAAGGACACGCTTCATGTGAAACACATTGTAAAAGAAATGCTTAGATCGAACCAAAAATACCGTGGGTAATTTGAAATCAAGATAGAAAACACTCATAAAAACCTAAATAGGACTTTAATGAGCAGCCAAGCAAAAACTGAAGCAATCGAAAACGATCAAACATTCTTCTTATTATGTATGGTAGCTATAGAGATTTTTTCTGCACATGACAATTCCTAGTCTAAATGCGCTCGCCCCGTTTATATCTCATTAGTTTAAACCTAAAAGTGAGTTCCTGTCAGCGGCATTTAACAGGCATAATTAAAGGAATTAGGGCTTCACAAACCGATGAAGCGCCAAATTTCCATCACGAAAAACAACCATCAGTGCATAGTTTTCTAGCGCGCGAGAGCGACTAAAATGCAATGGGACCTCTTGTTTGTCTGGCATATGACCTCGGTCTATCTTATTTCGATCGGATTTGCCGTAAACCGCGAAGGCCTGCTGCTTGGCAGCCGGTTTGGAGATTCAAAATGATAGCCTGCGGGGTAGATTACAGACGAATTAATGGGAAGTCATTTTAGAAAAATCAGTGTTTACAAACATCGTTTCGCGCCAATATTCCTGATTTGTAACACAAATCGACTCGACAGAGGTTGAAAGATCGCTTGCTAACCTAGTTTGGCAATTTTCTCGCCACGCCCAACTTAGTGTTGGGAAGTCTCGAATGGATGTTTGTAAGGAAATTATATTCATTGTCCAAAGACACTGTTAGTTGTTGTCAAAAGACAGTTAACTCGCTGGGACGCAATTATCACTAACTTGTGGTTGAATTAATAGAAAATACTGGGAACTATATCATAATATTATATTTTTGCAGGTAAAGCACGGACGGCTAGCTAGAGCCAAACCCTCGGCGCCACACTAATTTTACGACGATGAACTTGAAAGGCATGGAAATTAAGGAAATAAAATAATTTCTATGAGTTTCGATAAAAATACTGTTTGTTGGTGACCGCGTTGGTTGACCCCAAGTGCCATGAAATTGACGAACACAAGGATGCTAGTAAAAACTCTCGAATGACTAAATAACTACCCGTCAGGGCGACTGGTAGCAGCAAAAATATGCCTCCCCAAGCGAAACTTGGAAAATGTGGGTAGTGTGTTGCACTCGGAAATCTACTTACAGGCTCGACTGTATCGAATCCATGCTGCTTTGCGATCTCCTGCGCCTTTTCCAGTCCGCCATGGATATGTATGGCCCAACCGTTCGTGAACACCTTATCCTCACTTTTCTTGCTTCCTGCCCGAGCGACATGACCTTCTATCCAACAAAACACAAACCAGAAGACGAGGCCGCGGCAAAGCCAAGCTCTTTCAAACATTTCATCTCTCCATGTGAAGCTAATGAGAGAAAATTCCCCTTTTTTCCAATCTCCAAAATCACAGGAAAACCCTCGGTCACTTCATGTATGTATTATTAACACGACCGGTAGTTTGATTAGCTCCAGAGGCGAACTGCCAATCAATTGCCACCTGCCTAGCCTTAGTAACGGTAATTGGCTTCACTCAAGGATTAGCCAATCACAGGCTGTTATTGATGTTACGTCACACGCAGTAATAACAAGAGTGGGCCGGATTCTTTATTTACACAATTTGCCCGTGCGTGCGTATGTGGGCGGCAGACCAGATAGTCCTGACATATCCTTGCTGGGAGATTTTAAAAACTAGAGATTTGTTAAGGTCTTTCGCTTGGCCTTTTCAAGCATCTACGAGCAGAAAAGGTGCACAAGCTTGCATTCATCTCTTGGACCGAATGTAGCGAATTGTTTTTCTTTTTCTTTTGATTTTGCCGCTTTCTTTTTTCCAGGGTGGATCTTGTGACGCTGTAAAGAGTTCCCAGCCCCAAAACATAACAAAATTGCAGGAATATGGATGTGCTTTCTTAAAGTTCTGTTAGTCGAGAGCTGGTGTTTCTTGAAAGTCTGCGCCAACAGCGCGCGTGATCGCTGTTGTCTGTATGAAGATTCTTGACGAGGAAAAAAGTACGAAACAACATTGTACTTTTTAGTGGCGTTTTTGATAAAGGTTTTCGCCCAGTACTATGCAGGCATTTCCATGTGGGCGGTACAAATGCTAATTATATCTCGCTAGTTATTTACACTATAAAAGCCGAAGCAAATCCATATTACCTCAAAAAGGCAAACATTTATTTTTTTATACCAAGAAGTCAATGTCCAGGCTGTTACCGCTGACCCGTGTTACAGAAGAGTACAGACTTTCCCGTCTGTTTCCCGACTCTCAATGTTTCGCGAACAAAAATTATTCTTAAACTTTCCGTGTTTCAAAATGGCCGTTTTCACACTAGAGACGAACGAATCGTCTGGACGGACAAATCGTCTCAAGACGAACAAATCGTTTGATGTGAAAACGGGACGAACAAATTTTCAGACGAACAAATCGTCTAAATTTGTTCGTCTGTTTGGCTGTCTAGGAAGACGATTTTTCATATGTTCGTGTAGAACATATTCACAAATGTCGAATGAATTGTTTTGAGCTGGTTTGGGTTTGGTCATGCGCAATACAATCCATGGAAACGAGAGTCACAAGCCAAGGAAGGCCTCGGGTCCCCTCGGGTATTTTTTTCTTCCATCTTTTTAGCTGAAAGGACTAAAACCGAGCACTTCCCTGCGGCCGAGAAATTGTGAGCCAGATAAGTTCGTCTCTTTAAAGTCTTTTTTAAATTTACAGCAAAATCTGTGGTTACTAGACTATTTTAGAATAAAATTTAAACCAAACAAACAAGGTACTAACTAATTATGTAGTAGAAGGCGCTTTTGCACTGTGCAGATGTGAGCTTAGTCAATAAAAGTTCCCATCTCCAGTCTTCAAATGATTCCTCATAACTTGTCCATGTGTCCAAGCGTATGTATTTACAACCCCCATCTGTTTATCTGAGCCAGTCCTATTCCTCTCGGGAGTCTTCTCCAAGTTCTTGTCTCGATCTGATAGCCTCTCCATCAACTGTTCAACCTCTTCCTTGCTCAGTAACCTTTTATCACTTGTTCGATCTGCTTCACCATTGTCGTCTTTGTTGTTAACAACGTGAAGTCTCTCCACGATACTCTCGGCTTCTTCCTTAGAAACTTTCTTGTGTCCAAGAGTCATTTTGTTGTCGGGATACTTCACGTAGTTGCAGTTAATCCAAGACATTGTGCCAAGTGATTTTCAAGTTCTCGCCAAACTCTCGCTGTTCCTAAGAATTCAAGCTAATCACGGCCTTCTTTTAAGGATTTGAGGTACTTTTTATCAAACACTGGCGCAATTAATCCTCCGTCTCGATCACTAGCACAGTTGGATTAACTCATCCTTCGCACTTACTTCGCAGTCAATTGACTCCGCTAAACAAAAGGGTACTTATGAACCAAATGTATGATCAACAATACTGTTTTGATTAACACTCAAAGTCAAATGGCAGAAACTGTGACTCGTACTCGCAAAGAAAAACAAAATATGCAATACAATCTTTCTAGCAAGAATATGTACTTGGCAAAGCTTGTAATGATATAATTGTTCTACTAAATCTAAAGTACTCATTCGTGCTGCAACTCATTGTTGTACTCTGTTTGCATGCCTCTTTAAAGTAATTTATATCCGGTTGTTTAGATAGCACCTCGATGATTTAGAGGTCAACGCTGTGATTGGTTGTCCGGACAATAGATATTTTGTCCGGGTATAGAAGGTCATTTAGGTGGCTCGAGCGTTTTGTCTAACGATGCTTGATGTCCTAAATGCTTTGTTTATGGCGACAGAAGACCTCGGCGACTGATGAAAATACAGACTGTACAAATCAATCTGAAAATCCATTAAAAATATTCCAGGGACAGTTCCTGATGTGTACACCCCATATCATGCTTGAATGCCCGCCCACCGTCATTAGAACAAATATCACAATTAACAACTGCTCTCTAAGTAATTATTTACATGTTTTATACAAAAAATCTATCCGCTGCTTGTTTCTAGCTCAGTTGTATGGTCCCATGTTCTCACGTTAAAGTTTCTAAGCGCTTTCCAGAATCGACATTAAATTGGCTTCCCGAAAGCGCACTTTAGTGGCATCCCGATAGAATGTCAGCCGCTTTCCATCCATTGAAGTAGTTATCCGCTCCAGTCCGCTGACGCTCTGGTGCCCGTGGGGGTTCTTCACATGTCGACCTGATAGGGGTGCTCGTCGTATTTTTTAGGGGTCAAAATCGAGTTTCAGGTATTTTTTAGGGGTTATCAGAGAAAAATTGTGGCTTTCACTAATTAATGGTATTTTTAGGGGTACGCAAATGAATGAAAGGGTCACAAACCCAGTAAAACGTTTTCTTTCTTTCTTCGTTCATTTATAGCTCTAAAATAAGCTTGTTTTGAGATGAGAAACAATAAACAATAACAAAAAAGGTTTATTGTTGGTATTTTTTAGGGGTCATTTTGTTTTATAAGGTATTTTTAGGGGTTGGATTTTTTATGTCCTGGTATTTTTTAGGGTATATTTTCCCATGTCCCGACGAGCACCCCTATCACTCTTACATGGGAGAACCCCCCCCGGGCTCTGGTGTCTTCACCAAATTCACGTTTCTGTCGGCGATACGATCGAGGAGTCTTTCAACGTCGCCCGCCGTCAATTTCTTGTCGTTTGTTCTTGGCTGACTACCTTCGGGACGTTTTTTACCGTGCTGAGTCTCTCCACTACCTTGTCTATCTCCGCTTTCGGTAGCCTTTTGGAACTATCTTTGGTCGTACTGGGATACTTGATATACTCACAGCATTCCAAGACATGGTGTCCCTAATTCATGTGTCCACTTTGGAAATTTATCGCCAGGAGTGCTTCCCCTTTTGGTAACAACCTGCCACAACGTAGTCTTAGTCGCTTTCTTAAAAGTAGTCTGAGTAGTAATCGAACGAAGCCCCTGAAAGCGCTCGAGTGACCTCTGACAACCACAGGTAACCCGTGTCCCTCGTTATGTGATCATCAAGGGCGCCCGCGCGCTTGATGTTTTTCCCTCCTCGCGGCTTAGAGGAGGGCGGCAACAAGAAACACCGATAGCCCATGAAGTCGATAAAATGCCTTCGAAGACGGATAATTAACAATTTTTTCTCGAGCCCGAGTGGGCTCTGAGTCAATAGCCCATGAGGCCGAAGGCCATGAGGGCGAGAGGAATAATTGTTTTAGTCAAATCACACTAGTAGGTCAATTTATGTAGCCAGAAACGTTTTCTGGTCTGGTCATTTGCGATTTTCTGGCTTTCAAATCCGACACTTTTCGCTACTAGTAGGCTAGGCCAGAGTTTGAATCAATATTAAGTTTACCATGAAAAGTTGGCCAGACATTTGTCACGGCTTATTTCTACTCGGACGAATGCGCAAAAAAATCATGAACCTTGTTTTTCCTTTCATGATGCACAGTAGAATAAGCAAGAAATAAACACCAAGAGGCAAATAGATGTATTGGCGTATTATTGACGTATTAGTTCTTTACAACTGTACATCCTGCAATATGCATTTGGAAACCACAACAATAGGTTGAGTCCCCATTCATTTGTGTCCCCTCACGACACGTTATATTTCAATGTTCTTTTGAAACGAGAAGAGAGTGGGTGACTGGCGGGTCACCCCCCTTTCTTCACTGACTAGGCATATCTAGGCGGCCAATTTTAGCCTTTTGAGTTCTCTTTTTGTCCCACAATTGTCCAGTGTGCGAATGTCATCGTCCAGTAATTTACCAGATAATCTGATGACGGTTAAGGCAACTACAATAACAAACAGCTCAGAGTTTGCATGTCAGGCCATAATAACAGGACGCCAGGGTGCCTAAGCTCGGTTTATGCCGGCATGATGATGATGATGACGTATGGATTTTATTTCCGAAAATTCCAGGTTAACTATCAGCTGGTATAGCATGCAACGATGCTGCGGGCCTCACATGGGCAAATGTACGGAAACTCACTCAGAGCAGAGAGACAACATTGTACTTAGGCAGTTGAATTTATAATGTGAAATAAAGTCTAGGGGACAACCATAAAATAATCCACTAGAGACTAGACGTTTAAAGTTCAATATGGTACCTGCTGGAAGGGCTGTTTGATGTGGTACCACTGTCCTTTGAACGCCTGACCTTGCAAAGTATCTGTCCATGTAAGGCATTTGCGTCCTTATAGGCATTTGCGTCCTTATAAGGCATTTGTGTCCTTATAAGGCATTTGCGTCCTTATAAGGCATTTGCGTCCTTATAAGGCATTTGCGTCCTTATAAGGCGTTTGCGTCCTTGTAGGCATAATGTTACCAGTTTGCATAGCCAAGATGAGGATACGCCTCAAAGTCACACACTTTCTCGCCATCCGAGTTATAATGCAGCTCCTTGAAACAATTATCGCAGAAGAAACTCGGATCCTCGCTCGATATGATGTCATTCTTGGTTATCCATCTGATTAATGAAAATGAGTGGCAAAGTCTATTAGACTGGTTAGTACTGGTGTTTAAAACCTTGGGTCTATAGACAGTAGAATAGCAGCTCCAGTAGTTTATGACAATCCTTTGACTTCAAGTTTGGATTAAGGTTAGGGATTCAGTTTAATTATTCCCGCCCATCACTGTCAGCCCAGCGAATATAAAGAAAAAGAGGCCTCTGCTAACAGGAACGTTAAAATAATGTGGCAGACAAGTATTGTCTTGAGCTTATTCTCTAACAAAGCACTAAAGCACCACCCATGAGCTAACGAGATTAAAACAACTTGCACCCAAGCTCCATGTGTATAGTGGCTAGAATCAAGTTTTCATAAGACCTCCTCATAGACAGACAAATAGAAATTTAATTCCCAGCAAATGCAATTTTCAGCCCGATCGCGAAAATTAAATAAAAACTCGCGAAATGTTCCAAGACAATTTTCACGAAATATAAGACCCGAGAAAATGAGAATATGTGAATTTGTGTCAGAACAGATTTTGTATGACTGTGAAAAGTGTCGCGACACTGCGCCTGACCTGCAGTAGATACGGAATGTTATTATACATTGTACTCACTATCTCGATCCTGATTGGCTAAAAGCGTGCGCTTTACTTTGGGAATCACGCACTTTAAGGGTCTCCAAGAATCAGGAATCAGCATGCCGATTCTTGAAGAATCAGCTAGCTGATTCTTGATCCTACGCGCGCAATGTATCATGGGACTACAGCCCTTGAATGTTTCCCCTATTTAACAAGGCGCTTGTGTAAAAGAAGTTGCTTGACAGAAAAAAAAGTATTTTTATTGAATCAATGTATAATAAAACAATTATTAAATTCGGTTTTTGTGATTTCCAGAATAAACAATATTCAGGCTCGGCCAAATCGTGTAGTCGCGACACAGTCAAGGTCGCGGCGCGGCACAACTTTGTCGTGGCACCTTTTACAGTCATATAAAATCTGCTCTATTTTGGAAAAACGTACATGAGGCTTTGAGGGTCTAACCTGGCTGTGTATATTTCACAACACTGCAGCGTCGTCTCCTTCCCTTGTGGCGGAATACCTGTACTGGATACTCACATGCGTTTATAGGATCATCAACATCAAGCAACCTGTGTGTAGTTAGAAAACAATTATGCATCTTATGTTTAGATTAATGACAGACTGTCGGACATGCAGTCTCGATATATCACAGATAACACAGACAGAGTGACAGGGACGGACAGGGATGGATGGGCAGAAGACTCCTCGTCAACTATCAGCTCATAGAAATATCGAGCTCGTAATCTAATTGTTAAATAGACATAATAGCTGGATGTCCTAGATTCTAGGACTCCCAGTTCCATCTGTGTCAAGAGCCTACAGTGGGCAGCAATGATCTAGAGGCTCTGGGAACAAGATTGCCTACCTACTATACTATAGCAATTTACCTGAGGTCTGTAAATATAAAGAGATGTTCACAGTCTCCCTGATGGCAGTACAGGTATGGATAACCAAGCCTTAGGGTGAGTTCCTCAAATGCTTTGTCTTCCATGCACTCTGATTCAAAGTTACCAAGTCCTTTCTCACTTGACCACTTCTTTATAGGCCTACATGCAAAAAATAGTTAAAAGTTGTTATGACTCCAAACCAGTGTATTACATCCACCTAGTAGAGTGCTGGGGAATTCAGAAATACCTTATGCAGGGCTTCTGGCAGGTTGCGAAAAAAAAAGCAAAATTTCGCTGGATTTTTTCAGGGACAAAAAAAACAAACCATTTCGCGGGAAATTCACAGGATTTTTATGTTTAAATTCGCGGAAAAAACGACCGATTTCACGAGAATTTTAGGGGCAAATTTTAGGGACGAATTTGACCCCTAAAAATTTGACCCCTAAAAGATACAGAGATGGGTGTGGCTGAGCTTCAGAATATTCCCTTAAAGATACTATTAACAAACACAGAAAATCTTTTCCCAGCACTTGATACACTGCCACAAAAAGTGACACAGGTTTTACAGTGATTCAAAGCGGCACCCTATTTACTGTAAATATTTTCCCCCCTAAGCCACGATTTTAACCTCAAAGACCTAAAAGATACCACAAGCACCCCTGCCCCAGCAATGTGGGAGTCCTCCCCTGGCACCTGGACCTTCCAGCCAGTAAATTCCACATCTTACTTGCTATAATCTTGACAATGTGAGTCTCTAGTATCATTATAGAAAACATCCTCAATAAAGAAGAAACCAGATTTACAAATATCCTGGAAATAATAACAGAAGTGCTGTTATGAGTGATTGAAAATCAAAATGGCTTTGGTCTGTTTGCTTGGCACATGATGATGCATACCTTGAATGGAATTTTGTTTTATAATCTGTCATACGACTTTTCAAATTTATCATTTCTTAATTGAGAGAAGTGAGCTCTAAATGGAGATGGGGGGAGATGATTCGCTCGATTCACACCCGGGGGTCGAGGACCACTTGAGGACTCCCATCCCCTGGAATTTCTGGAGATCCTCCACACCCCCTCCCCTGGAATTTGAACATTCCCTCCCTTGGAATTTCCAGGTTGCCTAAACACCCCACTTTTTCACAGCTTAGAAAGACCCCTCCCCCCCCCCCCCCTGGAATTTCCAGGATTTTCAGTGGTCCTCAACCCCTCCCCCTAGGAATTCCAGGGTTCAGCTAGACCCCCTCCCTTTGGAATTTCCAGGGCTTACATAGACCCCTCCCCCCTGGAATTTTCCAAGGGTCCTCAACTCCCTCAGTGCGGAAAGAAAATGCAATCAGCCATTTTCTCTTCTCCTTCACTGACCCCTCCTGTCCCAATCATTGAGAGCCAATACCCAGCCCGTCTCATCTGTCTTCGACTCCAATTCTCTACCCATTAGAGCCTCAAGTAGGCTACAAATTACTTTCTGTCATTAGAAACTAGTGTTTGAGAGAGCTCCCTTCACAACTTATGACAGCTGGAGAGCTCCATACTTATGAATATTATGTTGTCTGACAGCATTTTTGCACACACACATACACTGCCCCGGGACTTAACACAATGTTTTTTATCCCAAACCTCAAGGTACACATGTCATAATCATTTTATTATCTTATTGTATTGTTGTTGTTATTGTTAACCATTTCTTGGTGATATGATTCTCTGTGGCCTCTAAACTGACATCATACCCTGGCTGTAGCTTGAGATGATAAATCTGGGTTATCACTGTGATCTCCAGGAATTACGTGATCTGTGTTGCAGTAAATCTTGTCTCTCAGTGCAGTGAGTTTCTGCAAATTGCAAAAAATAGAGTGTGAACTGCCATACTTTGTGCTTAAAATTTTCTTCAATTTAAAATTTCATGTAAAAGATCTCTTACATGTTGTCCCAAAACAAGGAATTCTTGGACCTTATTTTGCTGCAAAAAATGAATCATGTGATAATAATAATTAGTCTGACTTGATAACAATACCATACCCAGTTCTCATGTTTCCAATCAGCTCATGTTGTAACACAGGAAGCCCACTCACAATGCCAGGAACCCTTTAAGTTATCTCACTTTTGGTGGAACTGTTTGCTGTGCTTCACAGTTTCATCTTACATAATAATTATTCACTTACCCAAACTGGGTGATAGATAGCAACAGATAACACAATCTCTGGATCAGGAATGAGTTCAAACTCAGACTGGATGGGTTTCTCTATACCAACTTCCTGTTAAGGGAGCAAGACAGCAGTATATCAATAATGATAATGATCACCAAAAACAATTGGTAAAATGAATAACAGAATACCCAGCAGAGGAATGGAAATTCCATGAAAAAAGAAAGGTTTGGGTTTAGGGTTGTTTGCCTTATTTCAAGGAGTGTAAACATCCTTTTTCATCCAAAACACTCCTCTTTGCATTTTGGATGTGTAGGAAAAATCCTCAAAACTCATGCACAGGGCAAGCATGGGTAAAACCAGATTTCCCCTGTTTAGAGATTTGGGATTTACAACATTTCCCAGATTCTGTTTATGAGATTGGTTCAACTAAACATGGTTTAAAAACCTTATGCAATCTAAAACAGATGGAACAAAGATGTAGCCATTTAGATCTCAGATGAGACCGCCCTGTGCAAATATATCCATATGGAGGTAGCACTATATTAAAAGTGAAGTGAGATGGTCTTTACCTTGATGAGATAGTTTATTTCCTTTTTAAAATGAGTGATTTGTCCTCTTCTTTCTCTCAGAATACTGCAATAATGTCATATGAGGTCAATCATACAATACCATGTGATATACCAAGGGTCAATCATACAATACCATGTGATATACCAAGGGTCAATCATGCAATACCATGTGATATACCAAGGGTCAATCATACAGTACCATGTGATATATAATGGATCAACCAAACAATAGCAGGTGATATCAATGGTCAACCATACCTTAGAGTGGTGAGGTCAACACCTTCTGGGATCTCCTTGCTAATATCAACATTATCCAAATCATTTGGGTCAGCGCAGCACTAGATAAAACAACAAATCAAAGTTGTTCATTAAGCTTACATACTAGTTATACAATGCTTTCGAGTGGCATACTGCAGAATATCCCACGCGTCACTTGTATTTTCTGGTATAACACGAGCCTTCAGGCGAGTGTGTATGCTTAAAAATACAAGTGACAAGTGGGATATTCTGCAGTATGCGCCATGAGAAATCATTGTATAACTATTTTATACCACGCTACAGAAAATTAAAGCAACGCTTTACGTAAAGCGCAGTGCACGATGCGAAGTTGAATACCGTCGAATATACAACGCCATTCCTGCATTCTGGTTGGCTGTATTTCTGTGGCGTGGTATAAATTGTAGTAGCTAAACGATGGGTTTCAAATGATTAACCTTGTCCTACCTCTAAAGTGCTTGGGCTTCATAAGTGAGTTTGGTCATGAAAACAAGATTGACACAGAAAAATGAATCAAGAGAATTGTTAATATATTTTGCAGGATGTGAAATGGGGATGTAATTAATTGTCAATTCTTCTTCTCTCACCTGCAAACATCTGCAAGTTCGTCAACTGTCTCTACAGTAACATCCATTTCCTTGGCCAGCTCCGTGTGACTGGGCTTTAATCTCTCTCTTTTGGCCTCCCGAGGGCTCAATTTCTTCACAAGTTTTTCTTTAAACTCGCGAACATTGATCAAACTCGAAATATTATCTCTTGTCGATTTGGCCGCCATTTTGAAATTGAAAGACGATAGTTGGGTCTAAACCAATCACAGCGCTCGTACTATTCAAGCAATTGCAACATTCGTCCAATCACAACACTTGTTATATGGAGCTAGCAGTGCCTTGTGGGATGTTCTCTTCTCCGCGATACACACTCGAAGACATCAACATCTTTTCATCTGGCGAATGACTTCAAAAATAGGCCTTTTTCGGACTCTAAATTAAATGTTTTGTCGTATTCATAAAGACAAATGTATGTAATTTACATACTGTTAAACAAAGTTTAATAATTGCACAGAAATCAGTGGGAAATTCAAGATGGGATCCGCAACTTATAACTGGCAGGCGGAAAAAACAAAACTCCAAGAGCGGATTGCTTTCCTCTACAACAATGAAATACTTAGTGATGTGTATTTTTTAGTTGGTAAAGGACCCCAGAGAAGACGGGTCCCAGCTCACAAATTCGTTCTGTCGATTGGAAGCGCTGTGTTTGACGCCATGTTCAATGGTGGTATCTCTACACAGTCAGACGAGGTCGAGTTGCCCGATGTGGAGCCTTCCGCCTTCATGGCTTTGCTGCGTTTCCTCTATACGGATGAGGTACAAATTGGACCAGAAACAGTCATGACAACGCTATATACAGCGAAAAAATATGCTGTACCAACTCTTGAAAAAGCCTGTGTAGACTTTTTAAAGAAAAACCTTTCACCAGATAATGCATTTATGCTTCTGAGTCAAGCACGGCTGTTTGATGAACCTCAACTGGCAACATTGTGTCTAGAATGTATTGATAAAAACACGTCAGAGGCGATAAATGCTGAGGGATTTCCTGATATAGACTATGATACACTGTATGTTGTACTGCAAAGAGACACTCTGTCCATTCGTGAAAGTCAGTTGTTCACTGCTGTTGCAAAGTGGGCGGAGCACGAGTGCCAGAGAAGGAGAATTCCAACAACGTCAGACAATAAAAGGCAAGTGAAATATGGAGAGGGTATTAACTAATCCCGTCCCCAGATGGCCTTGCAAATCAGATGGTGTAAGACCCATACAAATCGTACTGGAGCTACAAATCTACCAAAAGCTACACTTTCTGCACATTTTTACCAGTAGGGGAAGCAAGTTAAAATGTCCTAAATAAAAAACAACAAGCAAGAGGATGAAGAATACTGAAATTTTGATGCAAATATTTTCAATTTTAACAAAATGATTTTTTTCAATAATAAAGTCTGATGTTAGTGCACACTGTTCACATTATTTTTTGAACATAGAATGTGCAGTTCTAAAGAACCAATCAGAAATTGAAATGGATTTTGTCAGATGTGTGTCTTGCATGACAAGGCAGAGCCTAGAAACCATCTGGGGACAAGATTAGGTATTCATTGAACTGTCCACAACTGTATACTGCACACGGAGCTCACCTTTACAGTTTAAATCAAGAAAAATAATAAAATTAATATTTCCATTTTTTCGCTGTATAAAGCAAAAGGAAATCAATTTTCTTTGCCCTGCATTCTCGTCTTTTCTGATTGGCTAATTATGATTTGCCCAGACTCGCCTACTGGGGCATCATTACCAGGAAATAATTTATGGCCAGGCTTAAAATTATGCTCATGTTATATTATTGATTCTGAGTCCTGTATTTGTTAATCAAGCTTTTTACCTGGCTTTTTTTCTGTCATAACAGGACTGTGCTGTCTAAAGCTCTGTACCAAATTCGATTCCCTCAAATGACTCTGGAAGAATTTGCAGCATGTGTAGCCCAGTCCAGTATTCTCACAGATAAAGAAGTGGTTTCTCTTTTCCTTCACTTTACTCTTAACCCAAACCACAAGTCCAGTTCCTGGACAAACCACGGTGTTGTTTGACTGGAAAAGAGAAAGTCGTAAGCCGGTTTGCCAAGGTAGAAAGCCGATGGGGGTACAGTGGGACAAGTGACCGCATCCGATTCAACTGCAATCGTAGGATATTTGTTGTTGGACTTGGTTTGTATGGCTCCATGTATGGACCCAGCGACTATCAGGTTACTATTCAGTTGATTCATGCTGATACAAATGAGATTCTTGGACATAATGAGACTGCATTTAACAGTGATGGGACAGATGGAGCCTTCAGAGTGATGTTCAAAGAGCCCATTGAGATCAAACCTCACACTAATTATACCGCGAGTGCTACCCTCAAGGGCCCTGATTCACACTACGGCACTACAGGGCAGAAGAAAGTAGTTTATGATCTTGACGGTCATGACAAGCTCACATTTAACTTCTGTTATGCCACTGGGAACAATAATGGTACTTCCGTGGAAGATGGACAAATCCCTGAGATCATTTTCTACACTTAGTTGGAGCAAATACTGTAATTAATTGGGTAAATTCAAAGAAGATGCAAATGCAGGCTGTTTCTGGCTGGATAAGAATCATTGTTTAGTATAACAGGGCTTGAAATTGCCCCCAATACATGACAGACCCTAGCTACTTACAGGCCTAGATCCAGTCCTCTGTACAAATCATTGGAAGATAATCATTTACTGTCTTTATTTCAATTGCCCAGCACAGCTTTGTTATCATCATAATAGAAATAATAAATAACTAGCTGATGCCCGTGAAAAATTCACGGAGTGTAAGGGGGAAATTTATTTTACTTAAAGTGTTCTCTGTTAAAAAAAAAAAAACAGAAAAAAATCACAATGGCCATATGGATGTGGGAGGGGTTCATTATTTCCCTCTTCCATAAACTGCTTGATTTACATTACTAATAACCTCCCATCAGCATGAGTACCCCGTCCCACCATGCCGAAATAAATGAAGTGAGCCCAAAAGGATTTTTTTGCACTGGTCTCCCTGATTGGTGCGACAAAATCGTGTGTGTCCGTCTCTCAAATCGGTCAAAGAACCCGTGAAAATCGAAAGCGCAATTTGACTTCGGAATTGTTTGTATGTTTATCACATCTCAGAGAGGGGAGAGAAGAAACAGGTCAAGTAAAAATGGTCTAAGGACTAAGAATTTTTTTTAGTTTATATTATTTATATTTTTTCGGCTTTATCCCTTGCTTAGAAAATAGCTTGAATTAGAACTTAGCCCAAAGTGAATCCTTTCCAACAAAACATGCCCACTGGAGGGATTTCCTCCTTCTCTTCGGGATTGTGTCCTTCGTTTTGCGATAGAGCCGTCGGGATTTATACTCAGAGAATATTATTCATGACTTTCACGGACTTTGTTTTGTAAATGTGTCATTTCGACTTAGCATGACTTAGCGCGTGCTCCGAGGGAAGGAAGTAGTGTGCACGTTTGTCGAAACTTGAATGAAAATTTTTCTCAGTTCAAATCTTTCAAGTTAGAATTAATCTGTAATAGAATATTAATCTGTTAGAATAATCTGTAAGAACTATTTAGGTTTCAATGTCTTTGGTGCTTTTGGCTGCGCGAACTGAGTTCTTTTTTAGTTTCTGAGGGAGATTTTCAACATGGCAGCGATGGTGGCTTTGTCCCTCGCTTAAGAAATCGCTTGAATTAGAACTTGCCCAGGGTGCATTTTTTCCAACAAAAACACGCCCATGGTCCAGATTTCCAGCTTCTCTTCAGGTTTGCGAACTTCTTTTGGCGGCACAGCTTCAGGGCTAAGCGGAGTGAGTGCAGACACGATTTCTCTTACGGTATTAATATATAGGTTACATGGACAACCAAACTACATACAGTATAGCTAATCTATCTTTAATTTCTTTCATATGTTGATTTTGACATTGAATCTTTAACCCTTTTTATATTTTATTCCTTTGGTAGCTTATTATTTATGTTTAGTGACAGTCTGGTCTGTCTCAGACAGCTATCTATAAACTCCTTTAAAATCCCAACATATTCTTCATTGTGCATTTTAAAATGCTGACAGTGGCCTGAGTCATCCCAGCATTTTGATGTTACAGCTACACAGAGTTTCTTTCTGCTGTCAATATATTGGTCAATATACTTGTACACTGATAGTGGGTCTGCTTTTGAATACAACAGTAGCTCCGGATTTCTCAACGGTGCTGCTAGTAGATCTTCCCAGTACTTTTTCAGGAAGTCTTGGTTCAGATACATGGCAACAGGAAATGTTATCCCTACGACATAGTGAACTAAGAGCTTAATAAGATATGAGTTTTTTAGTGCAACATCCATGGCTTCTTGGACACGCCTAGTAGGGTGATCAACCAAAGTGTAGGTAGGGCAGCTGTCAAAAATAGTTCCAGCAATGGAAAATGCATCATGGTACTTTGATTGAGAAGTTGTAAGTGCCTGAAAATTAAAAGTAACAATATAAATGCATTAGTTCTAAGTTAAAGTCAGAAGGAGCTGTCATACAATGGTTAAAAAATATTTTCTAAGGTGGTATAATTTATTAAATGTTGTTGTAAGGCGTGATTTTTAGTCCACAATAAGACTACCCACCCTACCCATAATGCATTGTTTTTATTAACATCATTCAGTGCATAAGAAACTCTGACTCTGCAAAGGATTCATACTTTTTAAAGTCTTTCACATTTTTGTTAAGGTACAATGTGACAAGCTGGCAAAAATAATAATGTTTCGAAGCTATCAAAAATGATAGCAAAGCATTGCATTATGGGCAGAGTAAAATATATATAATGAAAGGTCGACGAACAGACGATGATTATTTAATACGATATTTCAATCGGCCATTACCGATCTTCTTCAGGTTTTGAATGGAGATATTTACATTGCATGCTGGATATAAATAAAATAACGGTCACATTTAAAAAAAAAAGAAAAATACATATGATACGGTGCTTGAGAAGTGACAGATAAAAGATAAAATAATATCAAACAAAACTAAGGATTAATTGCAGCTAAAATTAACAAAACTTTCATCTCTTATGTTAAGACCATTAGGAGTTAGAGTTCGAGCTCTGTTGATGAGAAAAGCTTCTCTGGCTTTGCGTATAGAGTCGCGGTTAGATTTAAGTTTTTCTAAAGGGATTAAAAGCATGTCAGAGGCAATGTGGTTAGCTGTATTATGGAAGTGGAGGGCAGCGGTAGTAGGAGTAGATTGACTGTCAGAATCTAAAGTGCGTCGGTGTTCATTAAACCGTTCACGAAGTTGACGTTTTGTTTCGCCTATATATTGTAGGTGGCAGCGTTTACACTCAATCATGTATATTACATTATTAGTTTTGCAGGTTATTCTAGAAGTTATGTTTCGGGTTTCGTTAGTGGCGTTAAAAGAATAGGACGTTATGCCATCTGCGATATATTTACAAGTATTACAGTTATCGCCGCAACGGTACGAGCCAGTAGGGAGGTTGTTTATGAAAGGTTTAGTAAGCTCAGCTTTAACAAGAAGGTCTCGAAGGTTAGGGCTTCTGCGAAAGGCAATTAAGGAGGATCAGGGAAAGCTTCTTTGCAACGGTCAGAGGTATGGAGAATTCTAAAATACTTGCGTAAAATACCAGAAATGTAGGGAAGGCTAGGGTTATAAGTTAAAACGAAAGGAATACGATCAGATGAATTGTTAGTACTGCCTTTGGGTTTAAGGGCGTCGGCGCGGGACATAGCGGCCGCACGTGAGATTTGCTGATTAACAAAATCACGTTTGTAACCGCGTTTATGTAAGAATTCAGTAAGTTCATTACAACGAGCAATGAATGATTCATGTGTAGAACAAATACGGCGGAGTCGTAGAGCTAAACTGTAGGGGATACCCTTTTTGGTATGAGAAGGATGACAGGAAGAATAAAGCAGATGCTGATGTTTGTCAGTAGGTTTGCTGTAAAGGTCAGTTTCTACTGCGCCATTGACGATAGAGACAGAAACATCAAGAAAGGGAATACTGTTGAAAGAGTGCTCGCATGTAAATTTGATAGTAGGATGTATGCCATTGAGATATGAAACAAAAGAAACAAGATCCTCTTCGGACCTGTCCCAAATCATGAAGATGTCATCTAGATATCTCCACCATGTGTGTGGTTTATAGGGAGCTTTAGCAAGTGCATTAGTTTCGAAGAGACCTAGAAAAAGGTTAGCAAAAGAAGGCGCCATCCTAGTGCCCATAGCAGTTCCGTGAATCTGGAGGTAGTTATTATCATTAAAGGTAAAATGATTCATAGTGAGGATCATGCGAATAAGGTCACATATAGTTTCAGTGGGAATTTGTTTACTGAAACGGGTGGAGAGATAATGACGGCAAGCTTTAATTCCATCGTTATGTGGTATGTTAGTATATAAAGAGGAAACATCAAGGGTCACAAGCATAGCGTTATCGGGTAAATCTAGAGTAAGCAGTTTTTTCAAAAAATCATTAGTGTCTTTAATGTAAGAGGGAAGTTTAGAGACTAGTGGTTTGAGAAAGAAATCTACGAACTGAGAAATGCGTTCTGTAGGATGGTTATTAGAAGAAACAATGGGACGTCCTGGATTGCCAGCTTTGTGAATTTTAGGAAGTATATAAAATCGACCCGGCTTAGCATTGTTATTGAAAAGAAATGATTGAAGTTTTTCATCGATTATGTTATCTTTAATCATGCCGTTTAAATATAGCGTTACGCGCTTCTGAACTTCACTAGTTATATCTTTATCTTGTTGTTTGTAAAATTTAGGGTCATTCAGTTGTCTTAAGCATTCGTTTATATACCAGTCCTTATCCATAACAACAGTTCCTGAGCCTTTATCAGCAGGTTTAATGATTATGTCATTACATTGCTTAAGAGTGTCTATAGCTTGACGTTCTGTATTAGACAAGTTGTCTGATATGCGTTGAAGAGGAGAAGATGTAATTTCAAATTTAACAGCATCAAGGTAGTTATTAAGAGTTTCATTCCTATCAGTGGGTGGAGTCCAAGAACTCTTTTTATGAAAGGGATAAGAAGATGCAACGGAAGACGACTGATTGGAAGCTTGGTTGTTAGTTGCTAGATTAGTATCGTTAGTCTGATCATTGTCAACAAAGTATTCTTGAAGACGCATTCGTCTTGAGAAATCAGCAATGTCTGCAGAAACCTCACACCAATTGATTTGTTTAGGAGTGGGGCAGAAGGTAAGGCCTCTGGCAAGAACATTAGTCTCAGCGTTAGAAAGAGTAACCTTAGATAGGTTTATTACTGAGTCAGTGGAAAGAGTCTGTTTGCGTCGCTTACGCCTACATCTTCTGCGTGTTAAGGGTGTGGGGTCATTGTTGTTATCAGGGATAGGATCGGGCTCAGTGGTTGCGTGATTAAAGTTATTGTTACTGTGTATACGATACCGTGACTGTTTCCTAGCACGTCTGTTAAAGAGAAGCGATTCCAGTGATGAAGCCATTGAGGTCAACTTGTTACAATAATATGAAAAAAAATCCGGTGTACAAGAAGTCCTTAAAAGTTCCTTGTTTTGAGCCAGTTCTCGTTCAAGGTCCTGTATCATTAGTTTGCATTCTTTAATTAGAAGGTCCAATTGTCTGTTAGCTGCAAAAATCCAAGTCGAGTTCCACTTTCTGTAGAAACCGCGGTTGCTCGCTACTAGAGGTGGAGACCGCCTGGGAAGAAGATGTTTAGGAACTAAACAATGTTGCTTGAAGAAAGTGTAGTTTGCCAAGTGATGATGGTACCTGATTAACTTAAGTTGAGTTCGTTTTGTTGTGTTGAAAAGTCTTGAGAATCTAAATTGCTGGTGATGTCTGTAGAGAGGAAGGGGTGGACGTGTAATTCCATGACTCTGCGAAGTGGTAGAAGAATTACGAAAGCTATGAGCTGATTCTCTGTTTATGATGTGTGTTGCTCCAGTAGAATTTGGACCAGGATTTGGGTGAATATCCATGCAAATAGTCAGACATGTTGCATGAAGGAGTATCATGACTCCAGCAATCAGCGTTAACGAGGTGGAAAGTTTGTTGACGATTCCGGTAGGCGTAGAAACTCTTTGACAGCTTTGCCTTGTTGTTGTAATTATGAAAAGTCCAATGCGACATCTCCAAGAGGAAGTATCAATCCCCATTTTAAATAATTTGAAGTAAGCAAATCCTCGGATCTGTGAAGACCTGCGGCTTGTAAGGACGTAAATGTAGACTAAAATATGAAAATCCGCGAACGAGGTATTTTGCCAAGCTGGATCCTGATAACGGACCTGTCAACCAGTTGAACTGAGAAAAATATATATAATGAAAGGTCGACGAACAGCTTAAACGATGATTATTTAATACGATATTTCAATCGGCCATTACCGATCTTCTTCAGGTTTTGAATGGAGATATTTACATTGCATGCTGGATATAAATAAAATAACGGTCACATTTTTAAAAAAAAGAAAAATACATATGATACGGTGCTTGAGAAGTGACAGATAAAAGATAAAAAATATCAAACAAAACTAAGGATTAATTACAGCTAAAATTAACAAAACTTTCATCTCTTATGTTAAGACCATTAGGAGTTAGAGTTCGAGCTCTGTTGATGAGAAAAGCTTCTCTGGCTTTGCGTATAGAGTTGCGGTTAGATTTAAGTTTTTCTAAAGGGATTAAAAGCATGTCAGAGGCAATTCACAAAGCTGGCAATCCAGGACGTCCCATTGTTTCTTCTAATAACCATCCTACAGAACGCATTTCTCAGTTCGTAGATTTCTTTTTTTTGTCAAACCACTAGTCTCTAAACTTCCCTCTTACATTAAAGACACTAATGATTTTTTGAAAAAACTGCTTACTCTAGATTTACCCGATAACGCTATGCTTGTGACCCTTGATGTTTCCTCTTTATATACTAACATACCACATAACGATGGAATTAAAGCTTGCCGTCATTATCTCTCCACCCGTTTCAGTAAACAAATTCCCACTGAAACTATATGTGACCTTATTCGCATGATCCTCACTATGAATCATTTTACCTTTAATGATAATAACTACCTCCAGATTCACGGAACTGCTATGGGCACTAGGATGGCGCCTTCTTTTGCTAACCTTTTTCTAGGTCTCTTCGAAACTAATGCACTTGCTAAAGCTCCCTATAAACCACACACATGGTGGAGATATCTAGATGACATCTTCATGATTTGGGACAGGTCCGAAGAGGATCTTGTTTCTTTTGTTTCATATCTCAATGGCATACATCCTACTATCAAATTTACATGCGAGCACTCTTTCAACAGTATTCCCTTTCTTGATGTTTCTGTCTCTATCGTCAATGGCGCAGTAGAAACTGACCTTTACAGCAAACCTACTGACAAACATCAGCATCTGCTTTATTCTTCCTGTCATCCTTCTCATACCAAAAAGGGTATCCCCTACAGTTTAGCTCTACGACTCCGCCGTATTTGTTCTACACATGAATCATTCATTGCTCGTTGTAATGAACTTACTGAATTCTTACATAAACGCGGTTACAAACGTGATTTTGTTAATCAGCAAATCTCACGTGCGGCCGCTATGTCCCGCGCCGACGCCCTTAAACCCAAAGGCAGTACTAACAATTCATCTGATCGTATTCCTTTCGTTTTAACTTATAACCCTAGCCTTCCCTACATTTCTGGTATTTTACGCAAGTATTTTAGAATTCTCCATACCTCTGACCGTTGCAAAGAAGCTTTCCCTGATCCTCCTTTAATTGCCTTTCGCAGAAGCCCTAACCTTCGAGACCTTCTTGTTAAAGCTGAGCTTACTAAACCTTTCATAAACAACCTCCCTACTGGCTCGTACCGTTGCGGCGATAACTGTAATACTTGTAAATATATCGCAGATGGCATAACGTCCTATTCTTTTAACGCCACTAACGAAACCCGAAACATAACTTCTAGAATAACCTGCAAAACTAATAATGTAATATACATGATTGAGTGTAAACGCTGCCACCTACAATATATAGGCGAAACAAAACGTCAACTTCGTGAACGGTTTAATGAACACCGACGCACTTTAGATTCTGACAGTCAATCTACTCCTACTACCGCTGCCCTCCACTTCCATAATACAGCTAACCACATTGCCTCTGACATGCTTTTAATCCCTTTAGAAAAACTTAAATCTAACCGCGACTCTATACGCAAAGCCAGAGAAGCTTTTCTCATCAACAGAGCTCGAACTCTAACTCCTAATGGTCTTAACATAAGAGATGAAAGTTTTGTTAATTTTAGCTGTAATTAATCCTTAGTTTTGTTTGATATTATTTTATCTTTTATCTGTCACTTCTCAAGCACCGTATCATATGTTTTTTTTTTTTTTTAAATGTGACCGTTATTTTATTATATCCAGCATGCAATGTAAATATCTCCATTCAAACCTGAAGAAGATCGGTAATGGCCGATTGAAATATCGTATTAAATAATCATCGTTTAAGCTGTTCGTCGACCTTTCATTATATATATTTTTCTCAGTTCAACTGGTTGACAGGTCCGTTTATCAGGATCCAGCTTGGCAAAATACCTCGTTCGCGGATTTTCATATTTTAGTCTACATTATGGGCAGAGTGTATGAGCTCCTTCAAGTGTGATAGCCCCCAAAAATCGGTTCAAGATTTGCCAGGTTAATCTGAGATGCCAATTGAGAAAGGTAACTTTGCAAAGGTGTTTTTTGTATTATACTCGGAACATTTTAGTGCCCCTTTGGAAAATTCCCTCTGTAGTGGAGGGGGGTGTAAGGGACCCCCGAATACCATAATATCGTGTCCAAAAACGCAAATACCGTAATATCGGGTCAAAAATTCGCAAATACCGCGATATCGTGTCTAGAATTCGCGCCACTATTATAATTATTGCATTTGACTGGCATGTAAATAAACTGGGTCAGGAAGCCAAAGGCAGAATGTTTCGCACGGTATAACTTCAACACGACCAAAAGAAATTGTAACTCTCAGGTCTATGAAATACTGGTCACCGCAGACAAAATACCGAATTACCGTCATTTCAGTTTTTTTCCCCGAAAACCGCTTGTTTTAAAGTGAAATCCTGCATACCGAGCAGAGCTAGAATATCGGAACATCGCGTCTTTTTAGCAGTTTTACTGAAATACCGAGGCAATTTTGTTCACATATCGTAGTACCGTGAACCCCTACACCCCCCTCGTAGTGGGATGTAGATTTTTTTCTAGAATCACATGCCCCATTACCTGCATCATGTGGAAGTATAATGCACATCCTCCATGGCTAAAGGCATACAGTAAAACTGGCCTGTGTTTGCATTCAAGGCTAATGAGTGTGTCCATTACATGGTAACTGATTTCTTTAGCTTTAGTGGCTCCTCTAAAGAATGTAGCAAAAGATGTTGGAGTAACTCTAACCACACTGAAGTCCTTTTCTCTGAACAGTTCACTGAATTTTGCCAATTGCTTGTCCTTGGAATCATTCCAGCCAAGGACAACAAGAATTGGAGATTCCTTGTTAATAGAGTGGCTTTGATCTGCAATGACTACACCATATTTCTTGTGAAGAGAGGCCATTTTGTTGAGAGCAAAAGTTGATGTGTGAACATGTCCTTTGTTGGACGGTGGTTTCAGTAAGATGCTTGTAGACTTGAAGATTTTCCAAGGACCAAACCTTGATAACAATCCAGACCTTAACAATCCAGCTATAGTGGCACTTCTGAAAAGGCTCATCTGGTAATAAATATAGAAAGAAGTATTTTAATTATTATTTTATCTGTCAGGGCTTCCTCATGGCTGCTCAGCATTTAAGAAAAAAGATTTCTAAAACTTAAAAAATGACTTCCCAACAGAGCCTGTTTTGGAACTGAAAAATAAAAGAAGTTTTTGTTGTCAAAAATATGGGAGTCCCCCCCCCCCCCCCCCCCCCCCCCCCCCCCCCCCCCCCCCCGGGCACAGGAGGCTTATTAGGATGTAGCCCTGGTGAGAAGCAGGATCCTACTAATATCTGATTTTAGGGTCATGTAGCTTCATATTGTTACTATTTCCTATGTACCATTGATAGTGTTATGGAATAAACTTATTATTACAGGATCTTGTACTACCTTGATCTATTCTAGGATCAATGACTGTATTAAGTTAATAAATAGAACTGAAAACCGTTACTCTTTGAAGAAACTAACATTGTTCTACGTTTACCTTTGTTATTTACATAAGAAGACCACAAAACAGCTGTTTCTTGTTCTTCTAAATTATGACAGTCTCAACAGCTAGTCAGCCATCTTGTAAACTACCCACAATACTCTGGAATCCAAGTCCACCACAGGAAACCCCTATATTTTGACATTTCGTTTTTTTTTTTTCTTTTGCATCCGTAGCAGTCTTTGTCGCTCGAAGCACACTAACAGTAATCTAGGTACGATTTGCAATATTTTTCGGAACGTTGAGCCCGGTTTTGAGCTTCCATACAAATCAGCGTTGTGCGACGCTCCCTTCCCCTCCCCTGAAAGGACTGATATTCACATAGTCATCCCCAGTCTTTTCACTTGTTACTCGGCCGAGGTGAGAAGTTCTGACCAAAAGCTCACCAAAGCTACGTTTGTGAGGAAAAAACTGTCTTATTTAGCTCCTCTTTGTAGAACGACCTTCAAAGAAGTGTTAGTGATGGTTCCTAAAGCAGTCCAGACATATAAGTGAGCAAAAGGCCTACATGCTTTTTGAGCGTGAAGTTTGAGAAGTTCCACTTCCAGGGCCCAGGGGGTGAAAGTTCTTAGAATTCCAGTGCATTTCTTCCAGGAATTCAGGCGATATATTATTTGTATATACAACATTTTCAAGAGAATATTTATGCCGTGGTTAATCTGTGCTACATGTCTGTAGAGTTATCCCTTAGTATGGTGTAAAATTGGCCAAAATTCTTCCAGGAAACCTTCGCATGTCTTGTTTCACTTTGAGTTTGACGCGGCAAATCGGACGGACCTGAATCTGAAAGTAGAAGTGACATGTTTGCTGATATTCAGGACGGTGAGTTTTGTTGATATCAAATAATCTTTGTAAAGGGTGAACGGCTTGGTGAACTATCTTACCTTTAAAAAGAGTGATGCCTGGGGGGTAATCCCTATATTCAAAGGTAAGGGGGGTGCCGTCTCGACCTCGAAACCCTGACCCTATCCCAGACCTAAATTTGCAAAATATGGCACCATACCCTACACAGTCCACATTGTCAACCAAACTTGTGCTAGAACTACACACAATTTGATCTCTTAATTTGTGCACAGTGGCACTACTCCATATGAAGCATGTTCACTCAGTTTTATTGGCCTTAAAGGGGCTCTCGTACGCTTAATATTCGTCCACCATGGATATAAAATGTGTGGTTCCAAAAAATATCCATACCCCCCCAACGGAAGGGTGTTGAAAAGTGACCCCCCCACCCCTCTGGAATTTCCGAAGAAAAATACAGTATTTGTATGGAAAAGATCAGGTAAATTGACCCCTCTGGAATTTCCAATCCCTTCCGTAGGGGGGGGTATGGATAATTTCTGGAAACACACAATAAGTAAAATTGTAACCGTGAAATCACATGTACATTTGCCCGTAGTAATCAAAATAATCCTCCAGATAAATAGAAAAACCTTAGTGTTAGACAAAATGCAATAACAGGATGGAATTGGATTGCGATTTAAGGTATTTCTTGTCAGAGAAGTGGCCAGCAAGCGTGTGAGAGCCCCTTTAATAACTGAATCAGTTCCCTATCACAGATCTTTTCTCATTAAAATGACACCCTATCCCACACCTACCCTGTACCTTATATGAGGGTGTACCCCCTGATCCCCCCGAAGTCATACCAGTATAGACTGTTCAAAGAAATGACCCCCAACCCTCTAGAATTTCTAGCAAAAAATACAGTGATTGTTTGGGAAATAATAGTAAAAATTGGCCCCTTTCCAATCCTGTTCATGGAGAGGGTATGTTTTTTTTTCTGGAATCACACTGTAGGCCCTCACAATATCTTCATATTTTGAAATCATGGAAATGTATAACTTTTTCATGTTTCCAGATGTAGATGATTGGATGATGGGAGATTATGATGATGATTCAGATGATGATTACTACGACTATGACGATGATGATTACTACTCTGATGGAAGTGATGTTTGTGACGACCACTTACGCTATGGCTGCAAACGCTGCATGTATGACAAATGCAAAGATGAGCTAAAAACTACTCAATCTGAACCCAAGACTTACAATCCTGTTAAACTTATTGATCAATGCTGTAAATTTCTGGCATTAAACTTTCCATTTGCTTATCTTCAAGACCGAGTTCCTCCTGTTCCAGATGAACTGCAGTTGAAAGTGATATCAATGTCTTTCCCTACTGAGGAGGAGAAATTGTTGCGTTATGCTTCACTCAGCAGCAGCATCTATGATATGAATGATTTTCAGCATTGGTCATGCAACATTGAAAGTGACTATAAAGTTACAAACATGAGGCAGATTGGTAAGTGCAATTTGTGAACAGTTTAGAATTGTGCAGCCAGGAATTGCTCACCTTATTGCAGTGGATAGTGGAAAAAAATGTGCACCCCCTGTTGAGGCCCCCAGTTTCAGGTACCCACCCTGGGAATTTCTGGTTGCCCCTATCCACCCTAGAATTGCAGTGAATTTTCTCATCACCACACATATAATTATGTTTCCCCACCCTGGAATTCCATATTTCTGGAATTTTGCTCCAGTATTAGGGTAACCACCCTGGAATTCCACAAGCCCTTTTGCAACTGTCCAACAACACTTGAATGTCTCTTCCAGCCAAAAAAAAAACACAGACACCCCTGGCCAGTACTTCAAAATAGGGGATAAACCCTCTTGTATTTCTTAGGACCACAGAACATGCTCTCAAGCTGTTTGGGCTTTTAAGAATGTATAAGAAATGCATGAAAAGTACTAGACTGCTTGCAGCCCCTTCTTTGGCGAATGTCTGTAAATTGAGGGCAATTTTTTTTACACATGGTGTACTTGATTTGTTTACGGTGTCGAGTTACTCAGGAGAGAAGGAGAGATGTGCCACGGGGGGAAAACTTTGAAAGAAGTGACTGCGAACACTTTGCTGGACGTTTGCTGAAGAAGGGGCTGCATTCAGTCTAGAAAAGTACAGTAGTAGGGCCATGCTAGTCAACCAGCCACCTGTCCAATGAAAAAATGTTAGTTTCTTTGGCTTTACAATAAGCGTCAAATATATCTTTTTGAAATAAGCCTGTTACTTTGATCCCCAAACAACATTTTGCCTTATTAATCTGAGGTTGAAAAGTTTATGTTTTGATTTGTATGTCTATTCCTTTAGGTGTCAGGTTGAGTGCAAATGTTAATTGTCCTGGAGGAAGAGACGAGAAGTATGTCACCATTCACTTTGACCGCGGGAAAATCACTTCGGCCCATTGCTCTTGCGACACCTCTACTGCGTGGTGTAAACATGTCATTGCTACAGCATTAGCAAGAATCCGCAGCCCTGAGAAACTAACCCGTTCTCAGCTAAGACTTCCAATATCAGATTCTCTGTACCAGCTCAACAGAGAGCAGCTCCTGAAGTTTGCGCATGCTCTGTTGCAACAGCACCAAAATACTGACATGGTAGAGACTGCACAGGATGTACTTGACAAGCTGGTCAATCGTAATGGACAGTACAACCAGGCAGAGATCAATATCATGCAAGGAGTACCAGATCCTACCTCAGGACCAGGTAATAATAATATTAATTATGATAACGATCATTTCAGCTATGACATCAACCTTGTAAATCAAGTCATCAGCTGGAGACCAAGTTATACAAAGCTATCACCAAGTCACCATGTTTACGGTAGTTGCCATCTGTTTGTGTTTGGTGGATATACAGCACTTTATGAGATGTATGTACTGTACCAGTACTTAAAGAGCTACTGACAGGGTTTTTTGTACCGATCTTAAACAAATTGGTAACTGAAGCGGTAAATAGATGTAGCATTTCTGTTGAGGAAATTTATTTAAGCCTTATAGTTTTCATGTTACAAACGTTTTTACCAATTCAGTTTTCCTGGGTCAGGAAATCGAGGCTGGGGCGTCAAATCCAGAACCGGAATAGGATAACTCCTACCTCACTCTCGTCTCAGGAGCTTTCTCTGCTGTCTGTGTTAGGTCCGACTCCGATCAGAAAAGAAACTAGAAATGTTTTCCTCGCTTGATGAAGTCGCCATCTTTAGCCGTCATGAGTTCTGGATGTGACATCACAAAAGGGTCAGGACTATTTGTTTGCATTTTGAGCTGGGCTTCCTGTGGTGTTTATTTTTTGCCTTTTCTCAATGGAAAAACAATTTTATGACAATTTTATTTGTTTTTACATAATCATTTGTACAACTGTCAACTATATTTTACCATTTTTAGTCAAAATATTGGTCAAACCCTGTCAGTAGCTCTTTAAAATAGTTTTGAATGATTATTGGTCTCTTAACTTGTAGGTCTTGGTGACGATTGCCACTGGTTTGTTTGCACAAAAGGTTTCCAGGACCGGTGTCGTGGCATTCACTATGAATCAGTTGAGAGTCTTGGGTTTGTCATTAGGCAAGAGAACTATACTAATAACTATGAGCTCCATGAGACTTGGTCTCTCAATCGCCGTCAGGTGCCCATCATCAAAGGTGAGTACTGGCCAGGAAGCCAGCTCTGGTTCTCACAGGCATTTTTATAATTAGGTATGTGGAAATTCACTGTCAAGCACCAACCAACAAACAGCATTTTGGCTTCCATCTGTCAAACTCCTGAAAATTGATACAATATTTTTGTGCACTTGCCAATTGTAAACAAACCCATAGACTTGTGATGTCTAGATTAGTTTAATCTAGATAAAAACCTTTCTGCAGTGGTTTTCCTTGCTGAGATCTATGTTTAAAAATTTGATTAATGGAAGCCACTAATTTGGAAGTTGGCAGCAGTTAATTATGAAAATTGAGTAACAGTAAAACCTGAAATCGATTCGATGAAATAATGATAATATTAATCATGGTTTAATAGCATATTCACTAGGTGGCTCTTATATGCTAAATGTGTTCATTGGATTTCAATATCCTTGTGCATAGTTTTATTAAAACCTCATTTAGCATATAGTACGAACAAGGAGCCTCCATCGGCTAAACAATGTGTTGACTGGACTGGTACTTCTCTCAAGTAAAATATTTGAACACAGAGAATGACTTGTTTCAGATCATCTTGACAGCGAGATTGAGTCTGATTCCTACTCGCCGTCCTCATCCCGACGGCAGGAGCTCCAACGTGTTCTTGAGACCATATATGAGCTACTGTCTGAAAACACCTCCACTGCGATTGTGGCTTTGAAGACGTTCACAGATGAGGTGATGGCCAAGCTTGCAAAGTGCCCCACTAGGAAGGACAGATCAGAACAGCAACGAGCCATGCCAACAGGGCCAATAGTGATGGGATGTACTGCCAAGCCCTTTAGGTAGAGTACCGGTATGCCATACTGGGCCTTGCCTATGTTACGACACTATACTGGATACAATTGCAACCAGAATTATTTTTCTATAAAAGATTGTCTAGTAGTGTTTTTGTATTTTGTTTGAGTTATGGCTATCATAACCTAAAATGAGCACTGCCAATTTTTGACCTGGAGTTGATCATGTAGTACAATCATCATTTTATGATGTGATCAGAATCATCTACAAGTTGGCCAATTACATTTCTTTGATTTTCCCCAGGTGCTGGACAGTGGTGGACGAGCTATCACGAGTGTGGCAGTTGACGTTACTCAATCCCAAACTGACTAAAAAACAGCGCAGGGATGTCGCCTTTCGACTTCAGGCCTGGTTATGGGATGGTATGCTTAAGTATAATATTAAGTGCAACAGATGAAAAAATTTAGGGAATATAATGTAACCTTGTCTGTCGTTCTAATGATCTATTGTGACCATGTGGTCACTTGGGCTACAACAAAAACTGGGCCAGATGACTAAAAATTTGAACTTAGCACCAGCTGGCGATCAACTTTTTGCTACTGTTTCAATCATGAAGGCGTCAACTGGGGACCAAAAGTTAAGCTCAGACGACCGGATTTTTTGCATCCAGTAGCCAGCTGGCATCTAGGGAAAAACGTTCATTTCCAGCCTTGTAATGCTTCCATCTTTAAGTTGTTTAGCATTAGTTTCTTGATTGCTGTTTCTGAGTCTCACTATATCTTTACAGTTTGCAAAAATTCAGTTATATTGTAGGTGACTCTTGGATACTAAATTATTTTATTCTTTGTATGGTGTCCACACTGCAGCTTATACGTGTTGTGCAGAAGGTGGTCTGATGCGATGTCAAGGACTCAGTGTTGCCCTTCGATCATCTGGTGAAGTCAAGTGGAGTAAGAAAGACCTCAAGCTCCTGCTCAATGGAAACCTACCATCCAATATCTCCATTCCTGCAGTACACTGCATTGACTTCAAGATTGAAGAAGATGAATGGATTGAAACAGAAAGTGATGTGGAAGTGACGTTTTGTCAGCCATTAGCAATGAAGTTTGGGTCTCTCTATTTTGAGATTCAAACCTGGTGTTGTATGATCCAAACTCTGCAGCTCAATAATAACAACAAGGCGGCAATGAGTCTTGCAGTTGCTCTATCTGCAGCACTTGTGAACTTATTCCGCAGGCAGATACTGGAGGGATACGACATTGCAAAGTTGCCAATCAAAAGGTATGTATTGTACTTAAAGTTTCAAAGAATGACAAAGATAGGTGGAAATAATGATATGAAATGCGAAGTCATGGATTTGTGACTTTTACATGTTTGTTATAAATTAAAACTAATCAAAATCTGATGCTAGAAGCAAGCAGTTGGAAGCAGCAAATTGTCATAGTTACATGTACATCTCTTACTTACCTCCTTCAACCCTTGAACCACCCCTTAACTGCTTCACATCCTGTAATCTCCCCACACTACTGTAATAGTGAGTGGGCTATTTAAATAGTTATACTTTTTTTGATGATCTCTTTTTCACGGCTTTTTTGTAAAACAGCGTAAGCTGAAAAAAACAACCGTGTTGAAATAAAATAATCTCTCTCTATCTCTATCTTGACCCTACCCAGCTGCACAGCAGCTTATTCATTAACAACTAATACATCTATAGTGTGATATAGTTGAATCCTGCTGACCTGTTTAGGATGATTCAATGCCTCTATTGTTATCATAACATTCTATTAACAGATGTCCGATGACAAGTTGCAAATATTAATGATAGCTCTGAATTAGTCTTCGAATATTTGCACCTGTTCAATTAGAATTGTTTATAATCGCATCCCTGTTATAATCATGTCTTTGACCATCATTGCCATCATCATTATTTATCAACGTGATCATAATTCTTCTTCTTTAGGACTTCTCCATTAAACAATGGAGATGAGAGGATTGACGATTGTGATAACATGGGTGTGCCAGATGACTTTGAATATGAGGAAGAAATGTATGACATGTGTGAGAAGATGAACCTCTGGCCTCGGAGTACATCAGTCAGCATCTCTACCTATGCCTTTTTGTACGAGGTATTGAGCCAGGATGCTGAGCTGATAGAAAACATTATCACAAGCTATCGCGAACAACTGATGTCTGGTACAGAAGCTGATGAGGGCGTCCTCCAAGGCATCCCGAGCGGAAAGTATCTCCAGTTTTACATTGGTGTCATGGGCCTCTTCCAAGCTAAGGTTCCTCTTGCCACTATAGCGTTGGAGGTACATGTAACTTGAGTTTATACACCGACCTATTTTTGCCCCTGAGAGCGGACATCAGATGAGTGTCAGAAAATTAATACAAAGTGAAATACCCTTGGCTCTAAAGTTCACGCTCCTCCAGACACCACACATTTCTCTAAATGTCTTACCAATAATTGTGGCTACTATAAGTCACCTATCTCCTTGTTTTCCTTGTCTATTTTGTAACTATTCAAAATGAATTGTGAATAAAATGGAACTTCAACACTCAGAGATAATTTACTGTGGTGTCTACCTTAAAAACTGATACTTCCCGCTACAATTGATCTCTAGTTGTCCTGTCCTTTTCAGATTGAAGAGTACGACACTGAAAAGTGGTTATGCATGGAGCTTATGTTATCCAGGGATTGCGACACAGAGTTTTTGTGGAAGATAGCAGAATTTTACCTCAAGAATTCATCTCTATGGCCTCTTGCCCCACCAAGTTCTTTGATAAAGCTCATCCTTTCTCAGGTATTGTATGCTAAATAGTTCAAATGTTGTTTGAGGACAATAAATCAGGATCTTGCATATATGCGTTGCTTGGATGTTCCCAAATATTCTTGGAAGATTTTTCTAGAAACGTGACTAAGGCCATGCTGTGAAGGTGTGGTGTGTCTGTAAAAAAGATTTTGTTAGTGACAGGAAGACAGGCAGGTATTTGTTGCGGTGATGCTGTTATTGTTGATGATGATGATGTTGTTGATGATGACGATGTTGTTGTTGATGACATTGTTGTTGATGACGATGTTGTTGTTGATGACGATGTTGTTGATGATGATGTTGTTGATGATGATGGTGTTGTTGTTGGTGATGGTGATGTTGTTGTTGTTGTTGTTGATGGTGATGTTGTTCTTGTTGTTGATGATGATGGTGTTGTTGTTGTTGACGGTGATGATGATGATGATGGTGATGATGATGATGGTGGTGTTGTTGATGATGATGTTAAATATTGTTCATCAAGTTGTTGTTGATGACAATGATAATGTTGATGTTGTTGATGTTGGTGTTGTTGATCTTTTGTCAGTCTAGCATACCAAGGATCAGCCATTTCCTAGCCTGAATTTCAGCTGTTCTCTGCTTTTGATCCTTACCTCACTTTGCGAGAGGAGAAGTGTGAACTCAACACAAGCTTTCTCATCCATTATGTAATCACAGCTTCAAAAAACTGTTATTTTTTACAATGTTTCAAAGCCAACACACCTTGGCATCAACAGTTGTGGCACCTGGTTGTCTGGTTTGGAGGTTTTTGCATTATTTTTTTCATTGTTGGTTGGTTGGCTGAAATTCAGGCTGCCAATTTCCATTGGCTGTTTGGCAAATCAAGCTCAAGCATAAAACATTGCTTGTAGATTGTTGTTTCCAGATTGATACAGGTAATTTGTCAACTAATATTACAACAAAGGAGTGTGAGTGACTGACTAGAGCTCTTTGTGTTCTTTAAAGCTGAGTGATTTGCAATCTTTCAGGCAACCCAGAATCTGAATGTGCTGAATGTTGATGAGAAGATGAAGGAGTCACCCTCCTTGAAACTAGCAACTGATGCGGCCTTGCTATGTCTGAAGTTCACATGTTGCCAGTTTGTAAGATCAACACGTTGGAGTATATTCCAATTCACCAACTGCCGGCTCTGGGCATCTCTAGCCGAAGTGGTCATCACTTGTTTAGGAGGTTCATCAATAATACCACTCGTAATAGACACAGTGCTTAGTCCTACGGGATATTTGGAGCCTCCCAGCTCAAAGAGGTGTCTGAAGACGAAGAAGACTCGAGAAGGCAGAAGCTGCTTCGCAGGAATATAATTAGCAGCAAAGGGAGGGTTTCCTTCGCTCTGGCCAAGGCAATTGTTAAGACAAACCCTGTTAACAGTATACGGATTAACAATGATCGTTGGTGTCACACAGCAAAGCATTCTAGGAAGGACTTGAAGACTAAATTCCACCCTAATCCTCATCCCAAAGGCAGCCCTTCAAATCCACTGCCTGTCAAGCAGTGTGCCATTCGACTAGGGGCACACAGCTTGATGCTGGAGAAGATGTCGGACAGAAGTTCTACACACGGGAACGTTATTAGGTACGTGAGAGATAACGCATTATCAATTACATTTCAGGGTATTTCAAACGTTTTCTCCTGCTGAGTTCACAAATGTGTGTTTTGTTAGATGGTTGATCGACTATGCTGTAAGATGTGGACTAGACGGGGTCACGTGCCTGATAACGTCCCATTGTGACGTCACTTCATTTCTCAAGCACGATGAGGCCCTTACACTTTGTACTGCTATACTCAAGGTAGGGATTGTGATGGGTCCCTGTGTGTGTGTGTGGGGGGGGGGGGGGGGGACTGTGTACTGATATACTCAAGGTAGGGATTGTGATGGGTCCCTGTGTGTGTGGGGGGGGGAGGGGGGGACTGTGTACTGATATACTCAAGGTAGGGATTTTGATAGGTCCCTGTGTGTGTGTGGGGAGGGGGGGACTGTGTACTGATATACTCAAGGTAGGGATTGTGATGGGTCTTGTGTGTGGGGGGACCTGTGCATTATTGGTCTTGCGTATATGTGGGAGGGGGACCTGTGCATCGCTATACTCATATATACCTTGCGACCACAAACTTGAAATAGAAAAGGGGCGTCATAAACGTCCTTACGTGAACGCATCAGAGAGGTTTTGCCCTTTTTGCCCAAATAAGATAGAAAATGAACTCCATTTCCTAACCGAATGCATCATTTACAAAGCTCAGAAAAATAAGTTGCTTGAGAAACTGGGAAAAAAATCCATCAGCTTTATGTCTTTAATCGACCCATCAAAAACAAACGCAAAATACATATCGAGTTATATTTATGAATGCTTTGAAAAGCGCAAAAGTGCCCTAAACAACAATAATAATGATAATAATTTATTGTTTCCCTTTCTTAACACTTTATTACTACTGTACATACACACCTGTAACGGAGTTTTGTAAGTAATAAAGACTATCTGTATCTGTATCTATCTGTATATAGGTCTTGTGTGTGGGGGGAGGGGGGGTGTATACTGAGATATACTCTAGGTAGGGATTGTGTGTGAGGAGGGGACCTGTGCATTATAGGTATTGCGTGTGTGTGTGGGAGGGGGACCTGTGCATTATAGGTCTTGCGTGTGGGAGGGGGACCTGTGCATAATAGGTCTTGCGTGTGTGTGTGGGAGGGGGACCTGCGCATCGCTATACTTAAGGTGGGGATTGTTACTTATGTGTCTTGTGTGTGTGTGTGTTGGGAAGAAGGAACTATGTATCGCTAAACTCAAGGTAGGGATTGTTATGTGTCTCACATGATGGGAAGTGAGATTTTCAACTGTCCTTGTAGTTGAATTACCTTCCAGTGCAAAATTATAAATGTGGTGATGCACTGTTACTTCGTCATTTTCAGATGCGAAACATTGAAAGCCAGATAAACAACACAGTCAGCCCAATGGCCAAGATGAACGAGATGATGGAAGTGGTAGGAAAATTGCATGTTAATAACACGTCCTTGTTTTGAAGCGTAAGAAAGCGCGCCAAGGACGCAAAACCGGAGCCCCGTGGCTATCATCACCTATCATCGATTCGTGATAGTTCGCCAGAATTTCGTCCAAGTACTGACATTGCATACCCTTCCATATTATTTTACAGACTAGAGAAGATCCACTGCTCGTACTTGTTAAAGATGTGCTGCTCCCAATCATGAACGAAGCTCTCAAGAACAAGTCACTGGATAGAATCAAAGATATCTACAACGCTTGCAGGTCTGAGCACGTTTATTGATGACTCTTGACGTTTTATGTAAACACGAAGTAGCGCCATACGTGTTCCTCTTTTCTCGCTAGAGAAATGTGACCCATTATACAACTGTCTATTTTTTTCTTGTTGCGATTGCATACCTATTTTTGTATTTCCAGAGAGACTCGCGACATCATCCCATGACCTCGTCGTCACTCATGTACCCATTGTGTGCCGATTTTTGCATTAGACACGCGAGACGTCATCCTTGGTCTTGTTCGTTCCCTGGCCCATTGTATACATATTTTTTGTTCCCAGAGAGACGCGCGAGACAAGGGGCGGATCCAGGATTTTAAAAAGGGGGGTGGATAGGAGGAGGCGGGCCAGTTTTTTAAGGGGGGGGGGGGGGGGGGGGGGGGGGGGGTGGAGTGGAGTGAGGACAGAAAACGCTCTTACAAAAATGCCTGAAAACGGTTTGCTGTATCCCGCCCCCTAAACTATTTAATGGTCCGTACTTGATAACAACGGGCATGAGCTTGAGACTTATATTATTTAAAACAAAAAGATGGATTTCTACTTTTTTTTACTCAAAAAGGGGGTGGATATCCACCCAATCTGTATCCGCCCCTGGAGACATCGTTCCATGGTCTTGTTCCCTGCCTCGTGTACCCATTATATACCTTTTTTTGTGTTCCTAGAGAGACGCGCGAGACATCGTTCCATGACCTTGTTCCCTGGCTCACCAAGCACGTGCAGTCACTTGTGCATGATCAACAACTTCCATCGGAGATTGTCCTGTTTGCGTCAAACGAGACGTTCTCTTGTTTCACTCTGAAACTGAGATTTGCATCCATTGAGTTCAGCCGAGCGGATCCGTGGAAAGGGGGCATGGGGCTGGTAAGCGGGACGCACCAGCAATGGGTGGGTTTCCTGTTGCGAATGGAAAATTGGTTCTGATGTTTCGCTCTTCGTAACACTCGGCATTGGTTTCCCGCTGTCATTAAATAGAAAACATCTTGCAACAAAAACTACTGAGCTGTTTGGTTCATACAGGAGATCACTAGAAGAAGTGCCGATCTTTCAAATTAGGACTGTCCGCCAACACTGTAGATTATTTGCTATTTTTAGCATCTTATGAGCAGGAGTCCTTTACTAGGAGTGACGATCTTTCATATTAGGACTGTCCGCCAACGCTGTAGAAGTTGTGCCATTTTAGCAACAAAATTACCTGGCCTTAATTTATTTCGGTGCTTAATTACCGTCATACCTCGAGAAAAGAATTCAAAGAAATGTTTCTCGAATTAGATAAAGTTCTATAGACAAGACCACCATTTTGTAGGCTGAAAATTATTTTGATTATGAATATTTTAGGGATTTCAGTCGGAAATAAGATTCTATAAATAGCACCCATTATGCTGTGATGACGACAAACTTACCGTAGTAGCAGATCACCCCAGAACCGTGTTTGGTTAAACCAGGGTTTTTCTTTCCCTTTTCTTTCGTCAAATATCTTCCTACCTAAATGATCCGGTGTAACATGTACAGTGCAAGTTACACGTGTAGTTTTCCCTTTGGAAAATGTCCTCTTGGTAGATAAACATTAAAACCTGTTTCGCTATTAAACTAGTTTAAGCACCAGTGAGAATTGGGTATTAGTGCTGGTTTATAATGATTCACAGAAAATATCTATATAACCTTATTTTCTCTCTTATCCATGTAACTTATTCCTTTTGTTGTCCACACAGAAGAACCTGTTTAACGATGGCACCGACGACCCCGATGACGAGGAGTCAGCGGACTCGCCCCATCTACCAAACCCAACACCCACATCCTTATTTGGATCTTGCATTCTCGCTAGGCATGACGGGACTTGAGCTGCTGGCTCGTGAGGTATACCCGGTCGCTTCTCTCCCCTTCCTTCCCCTTCCCCTTCCCCTTTCCCTTCCCCTTCCCCTCCCCTTCCCCTTCCCCTTCCTTCCCCTTCCCCCTTCCCCTTCCCCTTCCCCTTCCCCTTCCCCCCCCTTCCCCTTCCCCTTCCCCCTTCCCCTTCCCCTTCCCCTTCCCCTTCCCCTTCCCCTTCCCCTTCCCCTTCCCCTTCCCCTTCCCCTTCCCCTTCCCCTTCCCTTTCCCTTCCCCTTCCCCTTCCCCTTCCTACTCTGAATCAAAGACTCCCCTTCCTAGTCTGAATCAAAGTCCTCGGTCCTTGGTGATAAAAGAAAATAATGCAATGGTATAAATATTATTGATATCAGAGAGCTACAGAAGATAACAAGTCGAAGCTATGGCGAGACAAAGGACGCACGGAATCACTTCGTCAAATTTGTGAACTAGTGTGTTACATCGTGCAGAAGAAGTGGCTCGAGTTCAACAAACCGCTGATGAAAAACAAGAAGCAGAAGAAAGAAGCGGCCAAGATGGTAGAGACTGAAGAGGGACGGGGTAAGGAAGGCTGAGCCCACTATATGCGCACGCATATCTACAAACGTTTTCCGTTGGGGGGGGGGGGGGGGCTCAAATAATATCATTGAAAAACGTCTGTAGATATGCGTGCGCGTATAGTGGGCTCAAGAAACGGTCAGCAACCTGTCCAAGGTTGTGGAGTGCAGGTCTCTTTTCCTCACGAACCTCAGCCAGCGGAATGCAGAGAAAAGAGGCTTCTGCTAGCAGGGAAACCAGAATCTACAGTAGTCTTTGAACAGAACGAAGATGCTATTTTGTTGACCCCTAAAAAGTATTGTTAAACATGGAGCAAATCGTTTTGCCTTCTGTTTCTCAGTGACACCAGATTCATTATGGGCAGGTGACGAGTATGAGAGCCGGTACCTAATGCCGTACGTGACTGGCCTAGTGAGTGCGCTTAACGACCCCATGCAGCTCTTCCACTTCCTACGTCAGGTGAGCTGGGATGAGGATTAAAAACTTGACACGCCAGTGAGGTTTATCTACAAGATTTACGATTTTCTCGAACCAGAGCTCCCCGGCTTGTTACCACGTGACAGCCACTGACGCATGCGCGAGATTAAATACAGAGACGTTAAGAGAAAGACATTTCAGCGCATGCTCCAACATCCAAAATCAGCCAATCAGCGAAGGCCCTTAAATGTCCGCCACCACCAGAGCCTCCCCTGCAAAGTTACAAGCTGGGGAGCTCTGGGTACGAGAGTGATTGGTGATAAGGGTTTTAGCGCGCCAAGGGTTTCGAGCCGAGCTCTGGCTCCAGTCTCTTAGGTTTTGACCGAGTACCACAGGAACTCCGAATGAACCAGGAGGGCCTGTTCGCAAGCAGTTTTTCTTATTTCCGTGTATATTTCTAGATCTCCTCCATGCTGTGCCCCAATAAATACGGCATTGGTGCGAGCCAGTCACGTGACGAGGAGAGCGCTACAGACCATCAAATCATGGCGGCAGTCAGTCTTCACCCATCGGCTGACCGGCTCTTTCTAAGGTAAATGGGTACCCTGTGGTCACTATAACGAAGCGCGCTACCAGCAGTGCGTAACCCAGAACTAGTAGCGTGCGATGGGTACCCTGTGGTCACTATAACGAAGCGCGCTACCAGCAGTGCGTAACCCAGAACTAGTAGCGTGCAACGCGCGGGGATTACGTTTGTCTATAACGAAGCGCGCTACCAGCAGTGCGTAACCCAGAACTAGTAGCGTGCAACGCGCGGGGATTACGTTTGTCTTTGCGTTGTGCGGCGCTGAACTCTAATTGGCGAGTGCTGGGCCGATTCTCGAATGGAGTGGAAGATTATTATACTCGGGTCTTCACACCTGTCTTCGCCTTTTTCAGATAAAACATTAAATTCATGACGCATTGAACTTCTAATAAGCGGTGGGATATTATACACTTAATGACTGCTTCCGCGGGAAACAGCGAGTTTTGTTTCCCCGAGAATCTCGATGTTTCCCGAGACGAAGTCGAGGGAAACATCGAGATTCGAGGGTTTTATTATATAGAAAAAAGAAAATACGGTAAACATGGGTAAAAATAGTCCGCCGAAATTTCTCGCTCTAGCGATGTCGCCCGCGCGGGCAATAATTGTTTAATTGTAGCCCGCGCGGGCTCCATTGAATTTGTAGCCCGCCACGTGACCATGATAGAACCAATCAGAGCGCGCGCTTTGATCGAATAAACACGAGCTATATAATAATAGATAACAAGCTATCAGTTCCAGTTTTCATACTCTACGCTCATGTCATTGCAACTTCGCATCTACAAGCGCTTCTTTCTGGTAGTTTTGAGACGGAGCATCGTCCAGTAACTAAGAAAGGTAACTGATATTCTCTTTACGTTTTCAATGATTATTATAGAGACTTCTCCTCTCGTTATAGATCTGTAGACGCCTTTTCCGAGCTGTTGCTTGGGCCGAAAGTAAAGGATCTTGTCTCCAAGGTTATGAGAGATGCCAAGAGGAAAGAGGTCGCAAAAGAGCTGACCGCCGAGCTTCTGTATTCAGATCTGGATAAACACACCTTGCGGGACACCTTAAAGACCGCCAAGGCAGCTTATAACATCCGGGATCCTAGTGGGCGAAGCTTCCGGGTGTTAACCAATAGGATTGTTGCTAGTGAGCCCGCAATGGAGTCAGCGGTCGAGAGTGTGGTGTCGGTAAGGAGGTGCCCAGGCCCCCAGACCGTGAGGTGCACATCCCCTTCTCCATTTGGCCCTTCATTGCGCAGGCGCACCACTTGGACTGGGCGTATGGGGGAAACATGTTGGAATCAATGTACGACTGAGTTTTTTGTTGAACATTTTGGATCGAGGAAGAAACGTTGATTACCAGTTTGCCAGACTGCATTTCCTGGAAGAGCTTTGTGATCTTCCTGGCTTGTTTGACTGGTAAAAGCATTACTGTCATCCTCCGAATCCTAATTTCCTGTTAAACGTTTCTCTCACAAACCCCTGGGCTTCCGAGCAGCTGTTATAGAATCTTCATCTGCGGACAATCATGGAGCAATGTTTGAAAGCATAATTGGGCTTGCCTTTATTAACGTTTTCACCGGAGGGGGGGGGGGGGGGGGGGGGGACTCCAATATTTTTGGGGCGGGGGTGCTCGTCGTACCTTTTAGGTTTTAAATCAGTCCTCTGGTACCTTTTAGGGGGTAAAAGTCGAAAATGTGCAATTTTTACAGATAGGTACCTCTTAGTGGTCCGTTCTAGCAAATCATGCAACAGCCTGAATTTCAGACGTATTTTCTCTCGTAAAAAATACGAGAATAATTTACGAGGGAAAAATACGTCTGAAATTCAGGTTAATATAAGTTGTTGGTACCTTTTAGGGGTGAAAATCAACTAAGCGACGCCATTTTAGGTACCTTTTAGAGGTAAAATCGAAAGTTCCCGACGAGCACCCCCGCCCCAAAAATATTGGAGTCCCCCCCCCCCCCCCCCCCCCCCCCCGTACGTTTTCACGATTGTGTTGCCATTTCAACAATGTTAAAGTAGTTACCGTTGTATGACACTGCTCATCGGGCTAAAAGAAAAAGTTATGTACCAAAGTAGTAGAGATTTTTAAAATAAATGAATCTCATGTCCGTCAGTTTTGAGCTCTTGGGCACACGTCCTTTCGCGTAATCATTCAATACAAACGAAATATATCAATTATTATAGTGCAAAACATTTCCAATATTTCCACTTATTATTTCGCCTTACACTGGGAGCGAATAACCTATTCACTATGTGATTGAGATTTCTTTTTCACAGAGCTATTTTTAGGTTGACTACCCACAATGCAACGCACGTGTTCTTTTACACTTTGTTCACTTACCGACATGCAGTGCGAGAGTGTCGGCACCTACGGTGTCGGCACAGAAGAGAGAATGCTGAAAGTTGGAAAACGTTTGGCGTCATCCTCGCACGCTGGCCATAGGGGATGTGAGGGGAGAACCCCTCTCTCCCATGGGGCCGCGTATATACAGTAATCTAGCTCCACACCATGGATTTTATAGTTTCATAATTTTAATTTCATTCATGTCTACCGACATTTTATCAGACATTCTCAGCAAAAACGCAGAACGAACATCACTTTGGACACATGTTCTGATTGCCTGTACGCAAAGCAAACACGTACTTTTCACCAACAGTATTTGGGTTTGTAAACGATTTCCATACACATTAGTAATCTAAATTTCTCGTGACTGTCTATTATGGATTTTCTCGAAGAAAGCTCGAAACTTCTGTCTAAGCAATGAGGTCTTGAAAACCTCATGAAGGACCTGCCGGCTAAACTCTAGTGCTTCATCCTTGGCGACTAAACAAGCGCATAGCATTTTAATAGTGCTTTCAGAAGCAACAGAACTTGTTGGCCACGCGCAGCAATGCTTCGAATTAGGCTAGAGTGGGAAATCAAGCATCGCGGAGCATCAATTTATTTCGGGCCAAAGGACCTTGTTGTAAACACAGGAGAAAAGTGAAGCAATGACGTAGAATCCGATCTGTACAAACAATCACTCTACTGTATTCGCCAGTCGTCTTCGTTTAAAAGTACACAATGCTCGTATTCATATCTGTAATCTTAAGTTAAGGAGATCTAAAGCAGGTTTAGCTATTAGAGCTCGGATTTCAGATGAGTTGCAATGCTTTTCTCGAAAGTCTTTTAGGGAGAGCACGTGAGCTGCGGGATCAACCAGCACGTTGTGTGTCGAAAACGAAACGCAAAGTGAAGACCCACTCAACAGCAAATCAATCAAGAAAAGAAGTACACACAACTTGGGTTAGTCATGACCAAGTTAATGCACTAGTCAATTGAAACCCCGGCCCCCAACCCCCGGGACATAGCGGGGAAGTAACGGAGACATGGCCGTGGAATTACGCTTTTGTACCGCCAGACTTCTCCGGAGGAACGGGGACAGTAACTATATTTGCCAAAGTGGCGGGGATTTTTAGCGGGGTTGTAACGCTCTTGTAATTACATGCGCTGCAAAAGTATGCAAGCAATTATGCTAGCATCGCAGCCAATATGGAAAATTTGCGTCAGCTTTCAAAATTTTCGACGATCCGTGTATCTAATTTTTTATTCGTCGTCGTTCCTGTTACCCATCAAACTTGGGATATCTCTTCATTGAGAGTGGTAGAGGTGTCGCTAGCCCATTCGGTGGGATTTTGCACTCTTGGAGGATATGTTGAATGTTGTGGTGTGAGCCGTACAGGCGCCGATCATCTTGAGGTAGGAACACTAGAAAAATGTACCATACACCGGGGCAATAGGGGAGGGGATTGTAACAGCAAAATTTTCCCCGGAGGCGGGAAAAAGAACAAAATGTAACACTGCACAAATGTTACATTCCCCGCTATGTCCGGGGGTCGGGGGGCCGGGGTTTCAAATTGACTAGTGCATAACATAGTCACCTCGGGTAGAGGCCACGATGTACCATATTCGCCATGATGTCCCATATTTACCACGATGTACCATATTCGCCATGATGTCCCACATTCGCCATGATGTCCCACATTCGCCATGATGTCCCACATTCGCCATGATGTCCCACATTCGCCATGATGTCCCACATTCGCCATTGATGTCCCACATTCGCCATGATGTCCCATATTTACCATATTCGCCATGACGTCCCATATTCGCCATGATGTACCATATTCGCCATGATGTACCATATTCGCCATGATGTACCATATTCGCCATGATGTACCATATTTACCATGATGTCCCATATTCGCCATATCCATCTAGATGTAACATTTTCACTCGCGTATGCACCATACCTGGTATTCAATATTCACCAACACAAGTTTACAACATATACTACTGTACACAACCACATAGACTAGATTCTTCTCATGACGTTGAAATTGATGTTAGGAAATCCAATGCCTTGTTACTGTCATTGTCTGCAGCACTCAATGCCTCTTGGATATGAGCTTCCTTGAAGCCAAGTTCTTTGAATGTTTTGGAAAGCTCGAGGAACTCCAAAGACTGCAAATGCAAAAACAGTAAATTACTATGATTAAAATTTATTATGTTTCAACATGGAAAGTTCTTAAATGGGGTCACAGACAAAGAAAGTTACAAGATAGTCGGGGAGTCGCAAATTCTACCCTGTGTACAGTGGGTAAATACCAAACCATAAAACTATCCATACTAACGAATTGAAATAATCAGTGCTGTAGTACAGATACATGGCCTCTGTATTGTGATCGTGGTACTTGAAAGTGTGGTGTGCAAAGCCCCATCAAAATACAAATGCATAAAAATGTATTCCAAAATCATGTCAATTTCACTTATTCTTACCTTTGTTTTATCAAAGTTGTTAAGTCCCATGGCAATTTCTACATCATCTCCAGCATGGCCAGTTTGCATGAGTTCATCAACAATAACCAAATAATCAATCACCTTAAACGGGAAGAATGGGAAGAAATGAGATGAGAAAGGGTTTGAAGGTCTTCCCGTCAAGATGATAATCCAAGCCTCCTGCAAATTATCAGTGGACCAACATAGGTAGCCAAACAATTTTATTTGGCACTCTGTAAGTACATGCATGTTAAAGTGTTTAGGTGGATGGTCATCAGCCATTTAGAGATAGCAAATGCTAGTCCAGCTAAAATGAATAGGTCAAGCGTGCAGTAAAATTACTTTTATACCACAAGTGGTGCACACAGAATACATGAATTTATATAACAAAGCAACTTAAAAACAAAAACGTAGAAGAAATAGCTGAATGTACCTCTCTGTCTTGTTCACCAAGCCTTTGCACAGCTCTTGCTACTCTTGGTATAGGAAAGCCCATAATCGAGATATAATTCACAAACTTCTTCTCTGATTCTGTTAACACTGGCATGGGGTCTGGGAGTGTTGATTCGTAGCCTGGTAAGGCTGGAGTAGTTGGAATAGGAGGCAAAGGGGAAGAGTGACGCTTGTTTGTCTCCTGTGGATTTGCAAATCAGGAAAATCAAGCATTATGACAGGCACATGAGCTATTTATGTGCTTAATGCTAAATGCAGTGTGCATGTGAAACCAAATATGGGTCATTTCACTTCTGACTTACTGAATCATGCACTTATTTTCCACCACGCCCTACTTGAATTTACAAAGACTAACTTTAACATAGTCTAGTCTAACTATAGCTAACCTAGACTAAGGCCTAGTACATACGCCGCTCTTATCATGAGCCAATCCTAATGCAAAATCTCAATAAAACAATATTTTTTGTCCATATCTCATCCGCTTGTAGCCTAAATTATTCTAAATCAAACCGGGAATGTAGAATCGATTTTAATGCCGCAAGTTTCGATAGTTCATGGTAACAGTTTGGTACGGCTCATGATAAGAGTGGCGTATGTACTAGGTCTAACATACACTAGAAGGAAACACATACAGCAGTAGATCTGAACTGCTCATCTAGGATGCCATGTATGTATGGGTACTGGAGCTCCACATTTCATACCTAAAAAAATACCTGAGTCAATTCGGACCCCCTCTCTGTCAATTTTATATCTGAGTACCCCCCACCCCCCCTGGGGTACTAGCAATGTGCTAGGCAATAAATGTTGTTTTGTATGAAAAAACAATTTCTATTCCAAACTGTCCCCACAGCCCCCCCCCCCCTTGTGGTATTACTATACCTTGTTTGTTCTAGGTAATGGAACTGGAGCTGATATCTTCCTGGGTACTGGTACAGGCGCTGGTGACAATCCTGGAGTACTTGACGAAATACCTGAACTATCTGCAACAACTTGTTCATCACAAATAGCATGACGCACTTGTGTTTCTGGACTACTTGTGTTCCTGGGTTTAGGAACTGGTTTATCTCCTTTTGGTTTTATTCTAGGGGGGATGGGTGGGGGATTTTGCAGAGGGGGGAGGGGGCTATTTCTAGAAGTCATAACTGGTGAATTTCGAGGTCTGAATTCAGTTCCTGTTGTAACATTAGAAGTTCCTATACTAGCAGTTGAATGTCCAGCATTTTTTGGGGGCAATGGAGGTGGAGAATTTTCTGTATTCCCAATATCAACCAAAACAGAACCCATAGGCGGCAGCAAATGTCTAGAATATGGATTTGTAGGTAGTACAGATGGCCCACCACCAGAATATGGACAACTAAAACCACTTGTTGAAGGAGGTGTTTTGCTTGACACTGATCCGGAGTAGCTCGGATCAGCAATATCTGATACATTAACTAACTGATTACTAGACAGTTCAGGCACAGATTTAGATAAAGTAGTTGTCAAGTTTGTAGAGTTTTGCTGGCTATTCCCTGATGGGTTCATATTTGCCAGATAACTAAAAGGTTGCTGAGGGAGAGAAGGTTGTGGAACTTGCACTTGTCTGTTCTGCTGTGCTGCATAACTATTGCTAGAACCAGGGACGGAATATGTCATTGACGTTAAGGGTCCTGATGTCACATTACACCTTGCTTGTCCCTCTGATGCCAAAGGCTGACTTACAGACTGAAGCACATCCTTCAACTCATCAAAGTCATTTATAGTTTGTAACTCCACCAGTTCAAATGGAGTGGATGTGTTATTTTCAAAGTCTGCTAAATCAAATGAATTCTTTCCACCCAAGCTATTATTCCTATTATGCCCATGTCCAGTTACAGTAGTAGGCTGCAATATATCTGTAAAATATGCAGGGTTAGGGAGCTCTTGTCCTACTGTGCCTTGTGGCTGCGAGGGCTGATCTTCAATATTCTCCTGTTGTGCTTGTGCGTCTGCAGCTTCTTTTGTTGTTTTTCTGCTTTGATGGCTTCTGCCTTTGCAATGACATCAGTTTCCAGACCAAAGTCATACTGAAGAAAGACAACAATGGTTCAATAATATAATACATATTGTATAAATCTTATAATAATAAAGAATATCAACAAATGATTTGAGATTTTCATACATCACAAAGTTAAAGTACAAATCATGGCAAACAATTTCTTATTTCGAAATAATAAAAAATCAAAATGCTTCCACAACAACCCCTTTATACCCCACACACCCTTCCCCTCTAACAACAATGGCACCCCTACCCCAACCCACTCTCTCGAAAGAAAATCAAACATTAAAAAATCATTCTCCTTATTGCTTTGTGTCTCAGCATTTTAACCCGTTGATGTTCAAACATATTAAATGAAAAAAATGAAACAATCATTCGAGCTTTCAACTGGAAACCCTTCTTCTTTCGGATATGAAATTAAAAAGGGGAGCAGCCAGTATTAATAAATTGCCACTCACCGTCAAACTGAGAATTTCCGAGGGATCCTTTAAATGAAATCCCACTGGCAATGCAACCTGGGGAAAGGAATAGTCATGGGATGTCAGCATTTCTCTGACTTCACCATCGTCAAACTCAAACTGCAGCTAAAAATATTGAATTCGGCATAATTTATGACGCCGATTTACTTTGCCTTTGGTCATCGCGAAAAAATCTCTGAACAGAAATATTTGTTACCTTGCGAGGAGGCTGATAGCTCTGTCCGATTTTCACTTCTACGCCATCTAAAGCACTGATATCGCTGTAATCTGTCGACGAGAATGCAACTAAATATGAGTGAGAATGGTTCACTTATGTGACGGGAGCAATTGTATGACTAGGCGAAAATATATCCAATTTTCGGGTTGGAATTCGCTACTTACGACTGCCACATTTTCGAAAAGTCTTTTGGTGGAAGGCCATAGATTATTCCTCAGTTGAACATTGCTGTTATTCAGCCCATTTGTCGAGATAATGATCTAAAAATAGAGGATTTCGTAGCTGCCTTCGCTTCTCTTACTTCGCCTCCATCTTGAATGGTTTGGGAAATGATGTCATTTCCCAGACCCTTTGAGCTATGCTACCACAGGGAGCCCAAACTATCGCACCCTTTTATATCGTTAAAATTGAGCAAATTTACTTTTTCCACGACCCAAAATACTATAGAGAAGACAAATTACATTGCATGCTCCATAATAAAGCTTGAATATTGGTTGCAAGACAAAATAACACGATGAAATTTGATATAGAAAATAGGATCCACGTGGTCACGTGACATGTAAGGTGACTCGAAAAATGAAAGAGGAAGCAGATGAGACAACTGTGCGTTTGTAGCTCTCAGTTTTCATATTTCTAAACCATTCCGAGTTAATTCCTCCTTAGACATGAGCTGTGCAAAGGCCTTCTTGTTCTTCTTCAACTTTATTTATCTGGTAAGTTTTAATTTGAGCTGGAAATTAAGTTAATCAGTTCTACTTTCCACTCCGCTGTATCGAGGAGAGTTTGATTGCGTCGTTCAAACGGTGTTCGCTTTCGAGATATGTTTCTATTTGGGTAATAAAGGACGCAATGGAGTCATTGATTAAGCATCTAGTGCATAATATCATGTTCATATGATTCAATCCAATATTCAACTAGTGCTACCGAAGCGTAACAGTTCTTTGGATTCCTATAAGGCGGGAATGATAATGAATTAATTTTTGGTTTTGCAAGTATCGCTTGGGCTTCCAGCTGTTTTTGGAGATCGTGCTTCCTGAAGAAAATACAAACAGCTTCATGGAAATTGCAATTTGATTTCACCTGGAAGTAGGCTTTCGGTTATGGTCAATCGTAGCCAAATAAATCCGGGGTTGTTAACAATTTAGTAGTGATTTCCATTGCGTGAAGAATCTTCTGTTATCACTTCCGGGGGATTTGCCGACCATAAACTAGGACAGTACAGATCAATCTCTCTATTTAACACATATTTAAGGCTGGTTCCCATTAGAAAACAAGCGCAAGGATATCAAACTCATACATTTCCCTTTTGTGGACTCTACCCCAGTGTTTAATAGATGTATTGTTCACAAGTTGCATTTCAAAGCTTCTTTTGTTCAGTAGAGGTCCTCTGTGGGAATGGTTCTTACACAGAGGTAAAACCCCTTTTGTGGTTCACACTAGAACGCAAGAGTTCCTTGTGCTTGCGTCCTGCACTTGAATTCCAGTAAGAACCAGCCTTAGTGTAGTGAACTGGCATAAATTTAACAAATAGATCTCGTTTTGCATGCATGTGTACTGTAATAGATAGACAGATGACATCACAGAATGTCATGAACAAAAAAGTATGCAACAGGACGCAGTCGAGTGGCGTGACTGTTGTTCATGACATTCTGTGACATCTTCTGTATATCTATTAAAGTACATACGCACAAAAACTCAGTTTTGCTTACATGCGCGCGCTATGACGTCAATCGTGCATGTGTACTCTAATAACACATGGCTTGTCAGCCAATCAGAGTGCGCGTTTTACTAGTGTTGCTGTATAAAATTTAATAATGGATTTTTTTATTTTTTATTATTTGATTTAATGATTTTTCTGTGTTCCATTAAAAAGATGAGCATGCACATGTGCTATCAAAACTATTAGCCCTCAGAAACAACCAAAATTTATATTTTCTTTCCCAGGGCATTTCAGCAGCACTTATCTACGTTGCTGTCTGGCTGATTGATTCCTATGGAGACTACTCTAAAATAACCACAGATACATACACCATTGTACCTGCTAGTATTATAGTAGGCGTGGGCTGTCTGATCCTTGTAACAGCTCTGGTTGGTATTGTGGGACTTGTAGGGAAAATCGATGTTGCCTGTCAATTGTGAGTAATTAAATTCTGTAATTCTGAGTATTTTTCCATTATGTGAAGGGGTCGGTCCAAGAATGACACTTTTGGGACTGTGTTTTGAGTTTTCGATTTTTGCCAAATAATCTGCACAAACCATGTCCAAATAGCCTAAAGCTAACTTCCCTGTAATGTTATGCCCAAATCGCAACAAGAACGCTGTAAAATGTTCTTGCCAAAATTGTTTTGTTTTTCTTCCTGGCCCAGGGACCTGAGCAACACAGGCAGGCCATGTGGATTTAATTGTATATAAAACAACTGTAAAACAAAATACAGAGGGCTTAGTTTTAGGCTATTTTGACATGGTTTGTGCAGATTTTTTCGCCAAAATTGAAAAACAGTCTAAAAAAGTCAAGGTGGATCTTGGGCCGACCCCTTCGTAATGTGCATCTAGACAAAATCCATACCTATCCCATAGAAGGTGGGCAGGCATAAGGCCCCAGGTGTAGGCCATGCCAATGTGGTTCGAAGAGATTACTACTCTTCCCAGTAGACCATTACACCCTTTCGGTTTTTCAGCCCACCGGCGGCTGTCTAAAATTGATCGCGTGATCACTTCGCGTGATCACTTTTTTCGTACCACGTGATGAGTTGCTATGTACCACGTGATCAATGTTTGTGGGCATAAACTTTGAGAGTTCATTGTTTTTCTGCATTCCAACGAAGTCTACGCCCAAAATGGTTGATCACGTGGTACATAAGCAACCCATCACGTGGTACAAAAAAGTTGATCACGCGATTAATTTTAGACTGCCACCAGCAGGCAGAAAAATCGAGAGGTGTAACGGTCTTCTGGGAAGAGTAGTATCTTGGAACACAAGCCATTACTCCCCCTACTTGCAACACTGTTCTAATCTCAATATCCACTTTCCATTCCATTTCAGTTTTTCATCTTGCTTCTGATTGTATTCACTCTGGAGATTGCAGCCGGTATATTGGGTGCTGTTTACAAGAACCAGGTACTGTAAAATTTAGATTCTATAGCAGCTAATATGATTGTAATTGTCACAATATCATTCTAATGGCAGTAACAATTGATCACATTGTAGAAGTCTAGTAGAAACTGCAACAAATTATGTGTGACACAAGTTATGTGAGGGGTTTTAAAATTCATGAAAAATGTTTTGAGAGTATGGCAAAATGTCCAACAAAATGCAGGAGAGTCTGTCGTCTGTTGCTTCATAGATACTAAATATATGCCAATCATTTTGAGAAAGCAAAAAAGTTAATGATTGTTGATGATATAAATTAATAATAATTAATGTTTATTACTTCCTATGCAATGAAGGCTAGAGATGAAGTGAGGGACGGTCTGTCAGATGCCATTAAACACTACACACACGAGGAAGAGGGATTCCAAAAAGCAGTTGATAAACTACAGAAAAATGTATGTTTTAGATTTGAACCTTTTGTAAGATTCATGTTCAGATTTGTTTATCAGTACCTTGAACTCCCTACTGACCAGTTAGCTCATTAAAACGCAGGGCTGTGCACAAGGCTGGGGGTCCCAGCCTTACCAAATGTCTTCTCAGATAGGCACATAAAGTGTATACTTATGACATGATATACTATTGTTAGTGAAAAATCAATGTGGAACATTGAGAAAAATGTCCTTGAATGGCTGGTGCCTTAAAACCTCCTCCACAAGTGCCAATACCTTATATCATGTCATTTTGTTCCATTGCCAGCTTGAATGCTGTGGCGAGAATGGTCCCTTGGATTGGGTAAACTCAACTTACTGGAAAACCAATCTTCACTTGCCACAGTCTTGCTGTAAAGGAAAAGTCACCATGTGCATCCCAATTGACCATCGACACTACACTAAGGTATACTGTGCTCTACAGTAAACAAAATAATATATCTCTTGGCTTCAGGCATGGGTTGTTCAAAGGTGGATTAAATTTAAACCAGATTTAGTTCTAAACAAAACCATCAAGTCACCATGGTAATTAATCCTGGAGTAGTGCTTAATCACTTCTGAGCAACCGGCTGCAAATGTACACTGTCTAAGAGACCTGAGAAGTACAGTTCCAGGAAAAATGTAATTTTGAAATTCTTGTACAATCTTACTAATGAGTCCCTCACACACACATACACTTTGAAAACTGTCCCGCCGTCCCTGGCACACCTTGGATCTATGACCCAGTAAAATGAACTTCCTTGTTGATCTTTTAAAAACCAAATCTTTGTGGGAGCACCCTTATTGATTTGCCTGTATGTCTGGAATACTAATGATTCTCCTGTGTCTCCATGGCAGGGCTGTTATGAGACTCTTTTGACTAAATTCAATCAAAACCTCAGTTACATCATTGGCATTGGCATAGGATTTGCTGTTTTGCAGGTAAAATAGCTCACATCTTTTTTATTCTATTAGAACAGTAGAAAATATTAATAACCTCCATGTAGAAATATGGATTCCAAATGGGACAAGAACACATGGATGCAGGCAAGCAAGGAGTTGTCAAAAACTTGATTAATTTATTCTCTGATTCCATGACAATTCACGCTCCCCTCAACACCCAGCACTCAATACTCCTGAGCCAACAACAACAACTGTTGAAGAAGGCAAGGTTTTGCTGGCAGTAATTACGTAGTGAGGAGAAAATGTGATGGTGAATTCAGACATCTCCTCTTGCAAAGTGGGGTAGAATCAAGAGCAATTAGGAACAGCTGAAATTTTGGTGGGGGATCTGACTTTTTTGTATACCTGCAGAGTATAAAAATAACACAGTATTTTGACACAACTACAGTCCTGTAAAACTCTTGTATTCTTCTAATAACTGTCCTTTGATTTCATGCCCAGCTTATTGGAATGTTGTCTGCCTGCTGTGTCATCTGTAACAGTGGTGAGGTGCAGTACCTACGACTGGAGGGTGGTACAAGAGTCTGAGAACGAGAACTATTTTCAAGGCCCTGGAATGGACAGGGTAATTTTATAACTTATGTATTAAGTGTGCTATGGGCCACATCTCACAAAAAAGGCCTGGACATTTTACAATTTGGCGGCATTTTTGATAGTGCCTTTCAAATACTTGGCCTATGTAAGAAAGTGGAAAAACTGCAAAACCCAGTGGATGCCAAATTTAAAAATGTATCAAGTTTGGCCATTTTTTGCGATGTTATCCATGCCCATATTACATGGCATGGCCCATATGATCACATATCATATAGATAAAAAAGGTAAGCTAAATAGCTTAGAAAGCATACATATATGTAAATAGTTAGCTTAATGGGAGTGTTCATAATCCCCAAACAAGCGATAAGTTATGTACCAGGGCAGATCCAGAGAATTTCAAAATGGAGTCTAGAAGTGAGAAAAGGAAAAGTTCATGGGGAAAATTCATGCATCAGCTAGGAAAAGGGGGCTGGACATTGGTAGCAAATCTGTTTGCTTGTCTGTTGTTTCGTTCTGTTTGTTGGTTAGTTAGTTGTATTATAAGGCCCAGTCGAACTTCTTCTGTCGAACCTTTCCTTTTTCAAAAGGATGCCGTTTCATTAGACTTTAAAATAGAGACAGTTCATTCATAATAGAAAACTTCTATTGTTTTGGATTGGAACGGCGCGACTCTGGCACGACGTTTACGTTGGCCTTAGTTTGTTTGTTTGTTTGCAAGTCAAGGTGCGCTGGAATTCAGTTGACTTGTGTAACTTGCATGCAGTCCTGACTAATTCATAATTAAGTAAACGCTTTTAAATAAAATCGTTTACTATTGATATTGATACATATTACGGCATATGAATTGCCCAAACTCTGATGTGACGGATCATCCAAACTAAAACCAGATCACTGTGAACTCGGATTATAATTAAAGTTCAGCTTGTCTAGATGTGTCACCATAGGGGATACCGGACAATGGACGTTATCAATCACATCCTTCTCCCCAGAAGAACAATTCACAAGAGTCAAGGATTTCTGCTTAGGATTCAGAAACAGAGCAATGACATCGCCGGGTTCACACGAGGCAAGTCTGCTTGTTATACCAGGTTCACACGCAGCTCTACTCGCTACGCCTGGTACAGACGAAGCCAATGCAGTATCATCATGCGGGGTGTAGATGCGACCTTGACACCAGTACCAAGCCTTGGTAGTCGAATAAGGAAATGCCTCGGTCACACACGGTGACGTGACTCTTCCTAGGCAGCTACCGATTGTTTGCACCGCCAGTCTTTTGTTGCCGCCTTTGATGTCGTCATTTTGGATCTGGTATACGCCTACTTTGAAGCCTGGTAGCGTAGCAGTTTTTTCTACTCTTGTTTTTGAATCTGACTTCAAGATCTGCATTTTCCACGCGAAGGCGTAGCTACCCTCAATGATGATATCTCCAAGTGTTGTACAATCAAAGGAGTTTCTCATGAGTTTCTCATCTGAGGTGCTCTTGAAGACTAGATTTCTGGACGCGATTCTGCGCGCGACGTTCCATTCAAAAGGACTTCCGGTCACGTGATACCCATCCACTTTGACCGTGACGTGATAGACCCCTGGTATGGGTGGCCTGTGGTGAAACGTGTACGTGCCGTTATCGTGATCCGTCACCACTAGATGCTTGGACGGGTTCCGTGTGCTCGTGTTCCCTAGAGGAGACTCTATAATACTGGCCCGGACGTTATTCCCGCCGTGAATTAGCTGCTTTCTAAAATGATCTCTCAAAGTGACGGTGAACTCCCACGTTTGGTCACTAAATGTAGTGTACACGGTGTCGTCCTCACTTCCGGTGAATCTGCAGTCACAGAAGCTCTGGATAGCGGTGCTGCTGTCAATCAAAGCGATCCTTGGGATAAAGTCACAAACTGACATGGAGTGGCTCACTCTTAGATCCAGTCCATCGTCTTGGCACGGCCTTCCTTCCACAGGCATCTCAGTTAGTTCCCACAATCTCGAGACCATTTGAGGTTTTAGCGTCAGAAATTCGGCGTCGCTGGTGTTCCTGATGGTTTGTTTAGTAAATTCTGCCGCGCCTTTAGCGTTCGCAAGCTGCAAAGCTAGTCGCTTCTCCTGCGCGCCGAGTAACATGAGTTTCGTTCGTCCTACCGTATCAACTTTTTGTTTGAGCTCAGTGCGCACTTGTTCCAACATATCTATTTGCATGCTTATAAACTCGTCTATTTTGTTAAATGTGCGCTCCATCTGTTGTTCAACCCGACTGAACATTCCCTTGGTCAAGCCCAGCACGCCCTCTAGTTGAGGGATTTTTTCCCATATAGCTTCCATTGCGGCTCCAATCTGTTTTCTCTCTCTGGTCAGGATACTAAAAATAGGAACATATTCATGGCCGTGGTGCTCCAACACAGTACACTCTCGGCAGATCATGGCCGCACATTTCTCACAATACAAGGAGAGAGCTTCGTCCTGGTGCTTGCGGCATCGTACTTGTTTAGCAAGGTCTCGGGGCTGCGCGCATTTCACGTCCTCTACCGAGAGAATGTTGTGCTTTTTGAGCGTCTTGATTCTTCGATGCGCCTTCACGCAAAATGAGCATAGGAAGAGCTTGCAATCCGCGCACCGCCCTTTAACCCGATTTTGGCTGTCGCAGTTCTCGCATGCTAGAGTGTTTTTGCGGTGGTTGGACTTCAGTGTAAGGATTGGTATGAGATTGATGGCGGCGAAGAAAGGCGTGAGATGCTCCACATCTTTTCGCGTTATCTGCAACAATTAAGAATCATCAAACGATATTAGCGTCATTCCGTACTCAGAGCTCCCCGGCTCGTCACGCCTTGGGGGGGGGGGGGGGGGGGGGGGGGGCAATAATGAGACGACAGCCAATGATCATTCTCGAACTCAGAGTTCCCCGACTCGTAACCTCGCGGGGGAGACTCTGGTGACAGCCAGAGCCGCTGAGAGAAAGACCTTTCAGCGCATGCTACAACGCTCAAATTCAACCAATGGCGAAGACCCTCAAATGGATGTCCCCAGAGCCTCCCTGCGAGGTGACGAGCCGGGGAGCTCTGGGTACGAGCAATTGCTGTCACCCTCATCAGTCGTTGTTACCACACGAGGGAGCTCTCACTCCCACAGATTAAAATCTAAAATGTAGATCAATCTTTACATTTTCTCCTGTCGAGTAAAGCTAGCCTGCGAAACCTGACACCACTTAGTGTTTGTATTGCTAAGTGGTGGCGGTTTTCGCAGGATAGACTTAAGCGGACAAAGGTCTTATTTGCGCTCCGCCCTGGTGCTTTCTGATTGGCTGCCGGGATAGTCCGCTGTCCAGACCCGCCCGCTGGCCCTTGGACTTCCTCATTTCTCAAGGTTATAATAACAGTTTATTTGTTAGTTCACTGACGGGAAGCTATTTCAAGTAGAGCATACGTGGGCGAGTCTTACGGCGCTTGGCGTGGCACACCAGTAGGCTAGGCAGTGACGCGCATTTTTCCCTTTCGCGACACAAGAAAAATATTTATTTATATTTGAATGCAGAGAAAATTTCGTTACAGAATTGTATCACAAAAACCCTAAGTTTGTTGCATTTGGAAGACAAAGTTTATTTCTATATCTTCTTAAATTTCATGACCATAACATAAGTGTAGTGCAAAATATTGTAAGGATATAATGAAACTAGTTGACGATTTGTAATCTTTTTTTGTATGTTTTTGTATCATTATCTAGTTGTACCATTTAGGTAATATTCAATGGAGTAAATCATCATCATCATTATCATTTAAACTATAGAAATTATTTTCTTTTGTCATTATCTGTCATCATCTGTTATCATGGCATCATCATAATACTCCATCACATCACCGTGTTTCAGCGATGTTTCAGTTAAGAAAATAGATCAGGAAACGTGGCTATGCATATCTTTGCACGATAGGAGACAAGTGGCTAGGTGAGATCATGAAGCAGATTTCGTACTGTGAAAAGTATCGCGACACGGCGCGGCACTGTCGCGGTCGCGGCACGAAACCTGGCCTGCTGTAGATCGCGTAGTCGCGGCACGGTCGCGGTGCGCCACATCTTTGTCGCGGTACTTTTCACAATCACACGAAATCTACTCTATACCGATGCTACACCACAGGCGGTGTTTTACCATAGCAATGAAAAAATCAAAAACATGGCAGGGTAAAAGACGGATTACAAGACATACACGAGCAAGACGGAAAGAGGTAACGCACGATGCACTCAGATCGTCAAAATACCTCAAATTGCGTGTTGCATTGTGGGCATCCAAGCTGCCCTTGTTTGTTATCGGCGAATCGTGAGTAGACGCACACTCGACAGTATGAGTGAAGGCAAGGAAGCACACAGGGATCCCGGTAGGTTTGACGACAGATACCACACGATGTTGGCATATCCATATACGGCGCATTATCAGACGCCATTTGTAAAGAACTTGAAACACCGTGTTTGTTGATAACGTCATAATTGTTTATGTGCGTCACGGTACCGCTGAGCGCGCGCTATTACGTAATAAAATGCAAGCACAAAATAGAAGCAAATAATAATAAAGCTTTTTTTAAAGCGTTGCACTTAAAAAGAAGTGTAAAATGTTCACACGGAATTTGCCCTGGGTCCAAGAACATTCTCCTTTGATGCCCCCATGAAGAGTTTTGGTTTACGGAAAGAGAAGCGCTTCCTTCGCACGTTTTTCAACCGCCCAGGCAATCAACGTCAATTTTAAAATCCGCGTATCATAAAAGCTGTTCAATTTGTTTACTTAAATCAATTTTAGACTTTGAGCTCATGTCAGTTCGTGATCTAGCCCGTGTCGATTCGGCGCATGCGCAATGCCTTGTTGTGGCGCATACTGCCGGGGTTTCGATGACGTAAGAAGTGGACCGCAGCTTCCATGCGTTTTTACCCGCAAAACAAAAGTTAACAAGACGTGGACAAAAGCGAAACGGGAAGTCTAGCTTATTTTTGGGAACTTTTGTCAGGAAGAAATAACCCTAAAGGGAAATACTGTCTGAGGAAATGCTCCCTGTTGTGTTTACTCAACGCTCACCTATTTCCTTTTAAATTTCTAGGTTTTTCCCTTGATACTAACACGCAGTAAGCTCAACACTCAGAACATACACATAATATAAACTATAGACAGAATTTGTAACAGTTTTAAATATTTTTATTTGCCATAGTGTTCTCAGTCTTCTCAGTTTAATCTATCCAAAATAATTTCAACACAATACTAAATTTTAATTCTGCACACTCAAGCAAATATGGAATTTAATTTAAAAAACTCTATCTTTCTGTACATAATTTGATAATGGTTCATAAATACTTTGCTTCACAGCTTTGTAAGAAAACCCTAGAAATACAAAGTCAACTTGACTTGGATGAGAGGCAAATCACATGTAACAGGCACATGATTTGATAAGATATCACATGCTAATAAATATTGAGGGTCAAATTCACAAAACAAGTTAAGGGCTCTGAACCAAACAAAACAGAAGTGCATAATTATTTTTCTTAGGATCAAAACAAAATTCCTTTTAAACAATAACTATTGTGATTTACAAAAACAATCATCTTTGGCATGCAGTTCTTTGTCAAATTAACCATAAACATAGCGAAAAGCATGCCAGACTTGATAAGTGTCTTTCATCCAAGTCAAGTGAACTTCAACTACACCTTTTGAAACACTGCTGTGATATGTCTCTTGGCCTATGGCCATACATGATATTTATAGCTTCTTAGAAGCTGAAGATGTTACACAATTTCTTCTGCTTGCACAAATTCATCCTTGAGTCTACCAGTCTGGGCTTCAAACTACTAGGCATTCCTTGCCTTTTGAGTTCATATTAAATTGTCCAGTTCATACAACACACAGGATCTGGAGGCGTGTTATCTTGTAGGTGCGACTCAGTGGGGGCTGGATGAAGACATGTCCTTGTGCAGTCCTCTCCCTTCTTCTTTGTCATCAATTTACGAAGCCCTACTCACATTACCTTCTTTGAGCCTCAAGGCCCTTGCTAACTTTTAATATACAAGATAGCAGCAAGTGAGCCGAGACCCAGCGTTGTGCAGAGAAGACTGTTCCACCAGAATTTCTCATGCTCTTCTTGCACATCTTTGAACTGCTCATTAAATGCATCCTGCAAAAACAAAGAAATAAATCTCAATTAGCCATGTTGACAGACAGACAGCATAACTAGAATTAGTCTCCCTGAAATAATTTTGGGAAAAGTATAAAAAATGTATATATATATTCTATTTGTTTTGATCTTTGAAGGCGGAACAATATTTTCGTTTTTGTTTTGTCATAATAAAAGTAAAACCCAACTGTGATAAGTTGTCTAAGCCATTCCAAGAAGTATTTGCCTAAGCTTGTTTCTCCCAGCCACAAACACTTGGAAGAAGTCAAATTATAAATTCCAGTTCCATTCTAAAATCCTAGAAAAAGTGGACTTTGCATGTGAAATTGTGCTTCATTTAATTGTCGCCGGTTTTCTTGCGGTGCTTTTTATGATAGATAGAACTGTGCTCCAAATCATGAGTGGAATATCCAAACCCATGGGGGAGGCCCCCTTCTCGACATCCTGTTTACCGCGCTTCTGTTTATCGGCAGGTTCTGGGAATTTTTTTGGAGAAGTCAAAAGCATTTTTGTCATCAGCTTGGAATACGCTCCCCAAATGTGTGCCAAGAAAAACACAAATGTGATAAGACTTGGGCCTGAAGTGAATTGGCGATAAAAACTAGAAACTGAAATTTGCATTTTGCGTGGGAAGCCATTCGGTAGCCACAAAGAAACCATTCAAATGCTAACTTATTCACTGAGTTGTCTTTTGTGAGTTACACCGGATAAAGTAAATCCCTTCTGGAAGCTTTTACAAGCATAGGAAGAAAAACACATATCGAAAAGAAAAATTTGGACCGCTGCCCTGAACACCCAGGAAGTATTGAAATGAAATATGTGCCCCTAAGCCTCGCTTTTGACCATGTTTGGTGCGTGTATGAAAGCACATTATCAGTGCCATCTTTCCTTTACGATAATAAATTCAGGATTTTTCTCGCGACTTCTTCTTTTCAAATCCAAACAAATCATCACTGAGAGAACATATTCTTGAGAACCTGAGAAAATCACTCAAGGAATTGATATTTGGGAATCTTGATACAGATATTGAATCTGGGAACGAACTCGCGAAAGCTTGAATGACCACCAGTAAAGCTATGAATATTTCATGATCTCTCACTTTGAGAAAGAAAAAACATCGTAAAATACTACTAGAATCCTAGAAAAATCACTTCTACTTCCAACAGAACATCGTACAGATATCAGTCTGACTATTTCGAAGTATTTCTACGTGTTGTAGAAGTCACAAAGCGACAAAATGTTCGAACAGAAGTGGCGTGGTGGACATTCTATTCGAATGTTTGTCGCTTTGCGCGTTGTTACGGCAAAAAATAGTGAAAAATCTGCCAGAAATTTCCAAGAATAAATCGCTAGCTTACCCATCCGCCGGACTTTTTAATCCACTCAGACTTCTGAGCAACATAGTTCCCAAGCCATCCCTGTACACTGTCCGCGAATTCTAGATTGTTTTCCCTGCAGTAGGCAGCGATTTTACCGGCGAAAGTATATAACACGACAATCCGTCCCCAGTTGATGCCATCGCTAAAAATTTCGTCTGCAACTTGGCGAAATGTTTGCGCCGCGTTATTTTCCCGAATATCCATTCTGTCGCACATATTCCTTAGTAAAAGTTCATGTTTGACTTCGATCTCATTGCTTAATTTCCTCAGAATAACGGCGGTCTTCGAGTTTAGTCGGTTCCCCTTCCCCAGTTTCAAGCCGATGAAATCTCTCGCTAGTTCGTGTGCAATTCGTTCTTCTTGTGACTTCATTTTCCTTGCTGCAAGTCCGTTTGCATTGTCGTATCCCCCGATTTGTGGCATATTTGTAGTACTAGAAATTTCAGTTTCCAGAGGGATTTTTTCTTGCTTTATCGTAGTAGTTTCGAAAGCACTAGGATTGTTCGTTTCGGTTGAATGAACCTAGAGTCGCTTTCAGTGTACTAAAAGCACTCCCTCGTGCTCTGATTGGTAGATAAATATAGAAGTGACGTTTTCATGGCAACAGACAGTAGATAACACATTCCTATTGGTTGCGCAACACAATTGACCCGGGCACTTAGTCGTCAATGGACAGTATCTGACGTCACAGCGTGCTATCACGTACAACCTCGAGAGTTCAGGATATTTTCAATTTCTTTTCGAATTTTAAATCCAATACCCATTCTTTTCTTGCCTCATTAAAACACTTGCTATTTAAAAAATGATAAATATTTTAGTTGCAGGAGATAACTACTGAAAGCATCCGAGAATTTAGTTGGAAAAACAAATCATTTTGATCATATATTTCGCTCCTGACTGATCTTCAACGAGATATTTGCATAAGCTGTTTTTTTCATTCATATTAATTCATACGAAAACCACTGAGAAATACTACAATTTTACATATTGCGTGGGCTCCGCAACAAAATAAATATTGATCGAGTGAAAGTAATATTACTCTAGAGACTAGATCTCGAAAAGTGCTTTCTTTCTTTTTTATCCGCCAAAAGTGAAATGGGGGAAAATATACAGGAAAGGCATAAAATGTTTTTTTAACTCTCTCGTGGAGCGTATTTTTCACAAGCAGGTGAATATTCGCTCAGTTAAAAATAGCTGTTCGGATTTATAAATATCTGTCTATCTGCTCACTGTGAGGTGGTTGGGGAATAATGGGAAGTTTTGAACGAAGCGAAATGAAAATGCGTCACTTATGTCGCCTGGAGAGTGGAGCCGTCGGTCTCCGAAAAAGTGACGAATGTCTATTCAAGTTCTACTCCAAATTTCTATACACTTTAATTAAACGAACAGACCACACACAGATGTCGAAGAATTGTATTTTTGCACATAAGAAAAAGGCTATTGAAGAAAAAAAACACAAGAAAATTATTTCAAACGTTTATCGTATGCACACGTACGATTTCAGTTCCAATAATCTGACGCAACCGATATGAAAGTGCAAAGCAAGGAAACATCTATATTGATACTAGGCTCAAGAGTTTCTGTTACTCGTGATGACCTTTAAAGAAATGGGTTAATTCTAAACAGTACATGTGACATCCTTATAAACAAGTTCACGTTTCCTTTGAGGTCTTGCACCATATCAAGTCAATTGCGCAAAACTAGAAAAATACTAAATTAAATTGTTCGAAATTTTGCGGAAAATTTTCTTTTTGGATGTGTACTGATATAGCGGACGTAATTAAAGTGTAATGTTTGGTGGGTAGGTTTCTGAAATGCTGGAGTTTTTCCAAATTACTAGGCGCGCGCTTCGCGTGAGGAAGTAAACAGATCACAATGCTGGATGAATACACAGGGCCAAACCCAGTCCACGAGATGAATTGATCACTCGTGATTGGGCTTGACCGTCAGCACGTAATCGATCATCACAAGGTCGACACGAACTACGAACTGCGTTCAACAGAGAAACAAGGATTTTTAGTCATCGTATGATCAGAACGGGTTTGATAGGATCTGATCATGATGATAATACCCCGTGCACTTGCAACATATAAGCACTGGGCACACCTGTAGTTAACACTTGATTGCGTCGTAATATTTTGAGGTTGTACAATGTGTGTCAAGTTTTGAGTTTTGAATCCTCTTCGATTAGTGGCAAAAAGACATAGATTTTATTTGATAATATAATCTTTATACTTTTTAATACTAAGACTAGAGTCCGCATCGGTTAAACTAGACTCAGATTGCGCGGATCTTCCTCAGTCTGCGCAGCTCATCGCATCCGCGGAGTAAAGAGCTAGAAGAGAAAGCAAGGGGCGATAATAGATGTTTGTATTGAAGTATAGTGTTTTTATCAGCAACACAAAGCTCCGTTAACATCCCGTGACTTCAGCGTAGCTTGTTTGTGAGACTTTCTTCAGCTGTTTTTAGTTTCGAGTGTTTATCATTGGCTACCTTTGGCCCAGTTCCACTTTAGTAAGAGCTCAGTTAAAGTGTACGACCACGCCCTGACACTTACAAGACTCTCGACCCAAAATAGTGGCACAAGAGCAACACACGACAGATCCAGACGAGCACTTGTCACTGACTGATAAGAGTGTTCGATAGGAGAGGTTCTTGTCTTGTCTCTCATGATTTTATTTGTGAACCAGGCTACTTTCTGGTGCCCATTTTGTGTAAAGGGGTAGCCAAGGTGACAATAACCACTCGGGGGGGGGGGGAGGGGGGGGGGGAGATGTACAACGAGCTCCACGGAGCTCCCCTCCTAAAATGCAAAAACGGTTATATTTTGCTAACTTGCAGTATTTCTGTTTAGGAAATATGAGTTTTGAAAGTTGCTGGGGGCAGGCCAACGTATTTGTTCACTTTGCCGGGGGCAGCACCTTGAGGGGAAGTTTCCTGAGAACTTCAGTTCCAATATTTTCCCCCAGCCACAACATGGGGCACAGATACCGCTTTGGCCAGTTGGGAGAAACATCGTTATTATAACATTTGAAAAAGTTGTCTGTAAAATGGTGAAAATTTTCACAGCACAGAGGGAACAAGTGGAAAATTATCGCCAGTAGAAAAGTTTCCAAGCAAAAAGAGATTGTTTGAATGTTTTACCAAGCGCCCTCCTTGCCCAAATTTCCCAGTCAGAAGGGGTGCGGGATTCGGAGAGGTGAAGCAGACCCTGTGTTACAATATAGTCAAATTTAGTATGACTGCTGTGAATTCAAAATGATGCAATAATTCAGTGGGTTTTCTTAAAAAGAGGCTTAATTGGTGATGCTTTCATCTATATATGGAAAGCATTATATTATTCATGAGCAAAGTAAAGTGGTCGATAATTGGGCATTTCTCGCCTTTTATATCCTTTCTCGTCTCTCTATGCCACCATTCAATCAGTTTTTCCATCTATGGTATCAACTTTAGACCCCTTGTTACCGTGACGTCGGGAAATCACGTCACAAATTTACAAATAGCAAGCTCTAGTCACGCGATCACGTACTCGTCACGCTATCGCGTACTCGTCACGCGATTGAGTGTTGAGAAGCTCTCGGCTAGGAGACATCGCATCTATAATTCACGCCCAACCAAGACTATACAAGTGTACAAATATCTTGCAGGTTTCGATGGCGTCTAAAGATAGGTAGGCCTTGTACAGAGTTCCTATTTTTGTATAACGCTTTATTAACCCTCAGGCACGAAGCTTCGCGTTCAACATGTAATGACGGACTCATCACAGTAGCGACTCGAAATCCAAGCATTCCACGAAAATAAATCCATTAAGTGATATGCACTAGCTACCTTAACAAGTTAAGTGTCTGCATGTATCTGTATTCACGCAAACGGCGTTTGAAAATGGGTAGGATATTCGTCACGAGATCTCTTCATATTAACCTTTGTGTTTACTTGGTGAAGATAATATTCCACAGGCAGCCCAACCAATTCTGTTCGTGGTTTGGCGTGGCCGCCATGGACTGAATTTTTTGACCTGTGCACGCATGTATCCTATTATTCCTCATCCTTTTGAAATCCTCACTTTTCCAATCAACCAATCGGAACGCAGCATTGACCGAATAGACCACAGTGTGATTTGACTAAAACTAAATACTGATGATGTGTTATATTCTCCTCATCCATACTCCGCATTATGACGTCATAATGCGATCCCTTATCGCGCATGCGCAGCAGACCACTCTTTAAAGTCAATTGTTATGTAAATCAGATACTCGTATAAAACACCACCGTTGGCAGGAATCGTCCTCTTCCTTTTTCGTGCAGAAAAAGCTCAGGTAAGCATACCACTCGGTGATACTCGAGTCTGTTTAAAAGACTCTTATGAATCTATATTCAGTGTCTACCACCTCGAATTTAGATATACGCTTCTAACTCTAGTTTTCTTTTTGTGTCCTTATATCTGTGCCAGAGACCATGGGTTCACCAGCCAGGGACGCGAACGAAGAATTGGAAAGAGAAGAACTACTTTTAGCTGATGGCACTGAGCCTGAATCCAGCGAGTTTTCGCAGAATCAACTGAGGGCTCTCTATCATGGCCTACAGCTTGACAGATTGAGTGCTTCCGTCGCTGAAATTTCTGAGATGTTTAGTTCTTTCAAGAACGCCAGTGATAAACCAAAGGTCTCGGAATCCGGGACGGTTTCTGGCTCTAAGCGCCCGGCTTCTAGCGAATCGCTAACTCAGCCGTCGAAAAAGCCGCGCAACAAAAAGTCCGAGCAAAGTATCTCGGCAGAGGCTGGTGTCAGTTTTGACCCGGCTGCATCTGAATCAGACTCTGATTCTAGTAACGAAGGTGACAACGCAAGTAACTCGGATTCTGACGTGGAACCCTGTTCCATATTTGACGAGATGCTTAATTATGGGCCTAAAGTCTCTGACGAATTAGCGACTAGAGTGAACGACTCATTCACAAAAAAGCCCATTGAAGACAAAATGAAGGCTCTTATCGATAAGTATAAGACGCCAGAAAATTGTACCCTCTTGTGCGTTCCTAAAGTAAACGAAGCTTTGTGGAACGACTTGGAAAGGCCGGCAAAGAGCCGTGACCTAGCACTACAAGAGGTACAAAAGTGTATGCTGAATGCTGCACGACCTTTAATTGAAGCTATTCAGACGACGAAACAAAGTCGTAAAAACAAAACTCATGTAGATACGAAATATTTACTTGAGTGCCTTCGTATTGCATTAACCTGTCTCGGTAATGCATCTTATCAGGCGTCAATGAAAAGACGTGATTTCCTCAAACCAGAGTTGAGTAAAAACTTTCGCTCTCTCTGTTCTTCCTCGCTGCCTCTCACCAAATATTTATTTGGGGATGACCTGTCGAAACAAGTAGACGATATTGCAAAAGCGAATAAGATTACGTCCAAGGTCATTACCAAAAAGCAGAACCAGGCCTCAAGATCCAGTCGTAAACAGGGATCCCGAAATGTCAACAAATCCAATGATTCTTTTTTAAGGGATCGCCCGTCCCGTCGCGGGCGTTTCCGTCCGTCATTCAACAACAGAGCGTCAAATTCAAACCAAACCAACAAGTCCTACAATCAAGACGTGAAGGACAAGCAGTAACTCCAACTAATGTGAGTTCAGTTAGCAAATTAACTATGCATTTTGCTAACTGGTGTCAAATCACCCGCGACCCTTGGATCTTACAATCCGTTCAGGGCTATCGCCTCGAGTTTGATTCAAACCCTCAACAAACAAAGCTGCCTATGGCACCTAAATTTAGTGACGAACAAGCCCACGCAATTGACCTTGAGGTCTCAAAACTTCAGGAAAAAGGGGCGATTGTTCATACGCGTCACTCAAGAGGGGAATTTTTATCAAACATTTTTCTGGTTCCAAAGAAAACAGGTGATTTGAGACCAGTTATCAATCTGAAACCGCTAAACCAATTTGTATGCACAAAGAAGTTTAAAATGGAGACAATAAGTTTTGCTGTTGAACTCATCAACCCGGGTGACTATTTAGCATCCATTGATCTCAAAGACGCATACTTTAGCATCCCTATTCATAATAGTGACCGAAAATATTTGCGCTTTGTTTGGCGTGACCAGCTACTGGAATTTGTCTGCATGCCTTTCGGGTATAGCCTGGCCCCACGGGCCTTTACTAAGATATTAAAACCAGCCTATTCACAACTACGCATGAACGGCGTTAAGGTGTCGTACTACATTGACGACACTTTAGTTGTTGCTCCATCTGAAAAAGCATGTAAACAAAGTATTAAAACAGTAATTGATTTACTCCAATCACTTGGTTTTACAATAAACCTTGCAAAGTCTCGCTTGCGACCAGTCAATGAAATAACCTATTTGGGGTTCATTGTAGACTCACGCTTAATGACCTTGTCATTACCTGACGACAAAATTGTGAGAATTGTAGAGGCTTGTATAAAATTGCGTAATGTAAACACAGCCTCTATTCGCCAGGTGGCCGAAGTCACCGGATTGCTTGTTTCCGCCTTTCCGGCTGTTAGATACTTGCAACTGTTTTATCGATCTGTTGAGGCATGTAAATCGACTGATATCTCTTTAGGGGCCTCATACGAAGATTTTGTTAATATTACCAATGTAGCCCGATCTGATTTAGATTGGATCATTGCCCATATTAGAGAATATAACGGAAAGTCGTTCAAACCGCCTCCAATTACACAAACGATTGAATCAGACGCCAGTAATCTGGGATGGGGCGCACATTACGGTGGCGAATACACCGGCGGTCATTGGTCTGTTAACGAATCAGCAAATCATATTAATTATCTTGAATTGCTGGCTGCGTCCCTAGCCTTGAAATGCTTTGCACGTAACAACGCTCGCGTTTGTCTTAAAACCGACAATACTACTGTCGTTGGCTATATTAATAAAATGGGGGGTATGGCATCACCTACGCTTAATGCCCTCACAAGAGACATATGGTTTTGGTGCCTCAAACGCAATATCGTTGTAACCGCTGTGCATATTCCTGGCGAGAATAATATTCATGCCGATTATTACTCTCGGAACTTTAATGATAGGATCGAGTGGAGCCTGAACCCGACTGTATATCAGTGGGCCACCCAACGGCTACTTATAAACCCCACCCTAGATCTTTTTGCAACACGTTTGAATAGTAAGTGCGAACGTTTTGTTTCTTGGCAACCCGACCCAGAGGCAGTAGCCACAGACGCTTTTACGTTGTCTTGGAGTGATGGTATTTATTATGCTTTCCCTCCATTCAGTCTCATACCAAAGGTACTATCAAAGGTCCAACAAGACCAAGCTTGCATAATGTTGATAGCCCCTGTTTGGACTACGCAGGTGTGGTTCCCGACAGTCTTGAGCCTTCTAGTGGAACGGCCTCTACTCTTGCCGAGGTGGGACAACATTTTAACTCTACCCCACAACAGTGCTCGACACCCTCTCCGCGAAAAGATGCAGCTAGCCGCCTGGCTTGTATCAGGAAAGGACTCAAAGATCGAGGAGTTTCAGAAGGGGCTTCCGAAATCATCCTCAAATCGTGGACTGAAGGTACTCAAAAGCAATACAACCGTCCGTGGGCCAAATGGGTTGGCTGGTGTAACAAATTCAAGGCTGATCCTCTTCAGGCGCCTGTGACCCTATTTATTGACTTTTTACTGGACACTTTCCAGGAAGGCAAAGCGTATAGTACAGTCAATACATATAGATCAGCAGTTTCAATTACAATTAAGTCGGTCACAGGTCGGGATCTAGCTACAGATCATCTCGTATCAAGATTTATGAGGGGACTTTACGTCTCAAAGCCTCCCCTTCCACGATACACTCATACTTGGGACGTTGCCATGGTTACCAAGTATCTCAGGACTTTGTTTCCTTTAGAATCAATTTCACTTAAAGACTTGAGTTGTAAGATAGTTACACTCATTGCCCTTGGCTTCAGCACAAAGAGGCCAGACACTACAAGTGCTTGATATTGATCACATGTGCATTGAAAATGATAAAGTTGTCTTTGTTGTTAATAATCGATTGAAAACATCTAGACCCGGGAACCATTCTATTAAAGTTGTGGTTCCAGAGATGATAAATGATAGGGCAATCTGCCCTCGAACACATTTGATAGAATATATTAAGAGGACGGAGAACCTCCGTGGCGATACTAAACAATTATTTGTCTCGTATTGTAAGCCCCATAAAGGCATTTCCACCAGCACTTTAGCGAGGTGGGTAAAGTCCACGCTCGAAAAATCTGGTATTGATGTAAATGTTTTTAAAGCCCATAGCACAAGATCAGCAGCCACTTCAAAGGCGTTTCTTAGTGGTGCCTCTATAAAGGATATTTTGGCTTTAGCCAATTGGTCAAATGAGAGAACTTTCTCTAAGTTTTATAAAAGGGAAATTCCTCATGGTTCCTCTATGGGCGAAATAATTTTGTTGTGATAATACAAGTAAATAAAATATCACTTCTACACTTTTTGTCACATTGCTTTGAATAGCGCATTATGACGTCATAATGCGGAGTATGGATGAGGAGAATTTTAAATTAAACAAGAGGTACACTTACCTTGCAGGATAATTGTAATTCTCCGAGTCCATACGAAGCAATTATGACGTCGGTCCCACCCTTGATGGGCCCACCCTTTATGAATGTGCCAAAAGGTATGTTATTTTTATTCTTCGCTTTGTTTACTGTGTGCACTCAAAGAAAGAGGACGATTCCTGCCAACGGTGGTGTTTTATACGAGTATCTGATTTACATAACAATTGACTTTAAAGAGTGGTCTGCTGCGCATGCGCGATAAGGGATCGCATTATGACGTCATAATTGCTTCGTATGGACTCGGAGAATTACAATTATCCTGCAAGGTAAGTGTACCTCTTGTTTAATTTAAAATTTTAGTTCATGTAATCAGAACACATCGGTGAGCGGCACAAGTGAAGTCGTCAAAGATTGCCAGCTTCCCGTTGAAAACCTTGTCAAATATTTACAGCAGAACCTAACCTTCACCAAGCCGGTAAGGAAACTTTAAACGTCCTTCTCCTCCTACACACATTCCAAACAGACGAACCATCTCATCTGTGCCGGATCCACATGAAGCTCGCCCAGCATCATGCGCGAAGATCCCGTTGCCCGCGGGGGATCCCCGGGTCATCCCGCAAATGCGTGAATTTTCGCAGACGAAACGAGACTGAACTCCTAACACTCATTCTCATCACATTGACAGGTATTTCCTAATCTGTTCCAACTCTTCGTGCGTGCTTCTGTCTTCTAGGTCCTCCAGTACTTCGCAAGTTTGGTTATGGAGTCAGTAACTTGACTTATTATGTAGAGTACGGAGACAAGAAGTTGGTCTTGCGCATGGAACCTCCGCCAGTAAGATTTCATGTTGATATGTTTACCTTTAAGATAAAACCTTCAAACTGACACATGCTCGGGAACCACAAAGTGCACCGCGGCAAGTAGGAGAAGTTCCCCTGGGCGGGGAAGGCAGGCAAGACAGAACGCGCATGCGCCTTGTTACCGCGCCGAGAGTCCATTACTAAGGGAATAATCTTGTACTAGTTTGTTCCCATCAGCCTTGGTTATTTTCCCGCTTGCCGAGAACTACACTAGAACTACACAGGGGCCACAGGGAATTTCTGCAGAAACCCATGGAAAAGCTAAATTTCCCATGGTAGAAGAATTGTAAGTGTTCGGATTTTCCATGGTTATCCATGTGAATTCCGATCACTACCCATGCGTGTGCCTTGGGAAATTCAGCTTTTCCCATGGATGGGTTTCTGCAGAATTTCCCTGTGGGCGTAGCCTGCATCTGGGAAACTGAGTGTTATAACATGTAAAGAGTGAGAATGAACACTAACTATACACACATCGGCATAAGTCTGGCCTAGACGGAACGCTAGCACAGTCTATTACCCGTGCAGTTCGGCAACCATGTACAGCTGTTTCGTCCTTGTTAGGACTCATCAGCATGGCATAGCCGGTGTTTGCCTCAGTAAACTTCATTGGCAAACAACTGCAGAGGCGACTTCGAAAATCGAAGTGCTTTAAACCACAGCAAAGACCCATGTGGGATGGTGGTTGTAATTTTGCACTGTCTTTTTTTTTAATCTTCGTTTCAGAAATCGCAAATCATTCCGTTTGGCCACGGCATGAAACACGAGTACAGGTGGGTAGTTAACGGTCATTAACGGCCATTAACTGTCTTTATACTCCCCTCTCATTGACTTGCAGATTTTGCCGCTATTTTTCTATCTGATAACGGAGATCGGCTCCATAATCGTCTAAAATAGAAGCTTGTATTCATCATATCAGTTTTGAAATATAGGTACAATTCCCGCGCGAAATATATTTTGCGGTGTCGAGGAGATGACTAGTCCATTGTTGTACCCAGAGCCTCCCCTGCAGGGGTGATCGTCGTATCTTTTAGGGTTAAAAGCCACTTCAGGAACTTTGCTGATTTTGAACTTTCGAGCATGCGCGGAAAGGGCTTCGGCTCTGTATCAAATCTCGCGCATGCGTCAGTGGTTATCGGGGAGCTCTGGGTACAAGAGCGCGCAGGGTTCAAAAAGTGGTTCAGTTCCGGGTTTAGAAGTTGACTTGCTTGATTTTCTTTTCTTCCAGTCTAATGAAGGCACTCAAGCCAGTCGGTGTACCAGTACCTAAAGTCTTGGCGTTATGCGAGGACAGAAGGTAAAAAAACATTTTAGTGCATCGCCTCCTGATTGGTTTGTTATGTTGGCGTTCGCGACTTCTGCAGCACGCTGCAAGCTGCTGCAACTTGTGTTACAGGAATCGTCCGTGTTCCAGATCTCTGCGACAGCTGTAACTGGAGTGTCGTGACTGCTGAGACACCCCGGTTTCCATATGTTGCCAGCTAATATGTGCATGCGTGAAAGCTCAGTCTAGACGAAAGACAAATCTCAATCACATGGCTCAATCACATCGCTCCTAGTAATACGCTCCTGAAACTATTTCAAACGTTATCAACTTTTTATTCTAGCGTACTCGGAGCACCATTTTACCTCATGGAGTACGTGAAAGGGCGTGTCTTTGAGGATCCCAAACTGACGGACATGACCCCCAAGGAGAGGAGTCAAGTGTACGATGAAGTGGTCCGAGTGCTGGTCCGGATACACAGTTTGGATCTGGAGAGCACGGGGATTGTACATTTAGATCAAAAAGGTGCGTTCGAATGTCTGTCGTATGGGTTAGATATTCGCCAGGTACGACCACTTGATTGTAGGAGTTCTTATCGCGAGCCGGATATCATCAGTGGCGGATCCAGAGATTTGGGAAGGGAGGGGCACGCATCGCCAAAGGGAGGGGCACACATCGCCAAAGGAGGGGCAACCGTCATATAAATTTTCAACACTCGAAGAAAAAAATTCGTATCTCCGCGCGCGAGCCATGTCATTTTCTCTATATTTCCTATAATTGTTCAATTGTAAGGGGGAGCACCGTCCCCCTGGCCCCTCCCCTAAGTCCACTAGTGATCATCAGGGGCGGATTAAGACTATGATCCATGATCGTCTGTGGGAATATAAAATCACACGAGATGACGTGTATGCGCATGCGCAAACTGGAAAATACAAAATAAACTCACTCTCGTGTCCATATAATGCGTACTATACATTATTATTGCATTATTGTGAATAAAACATGCGGAAACAGCAACTGTGAGAAAGTTTTCTGCATTACCATTAGATAAAGCATGAACAACCTGTCCCACATGGATCTCTAACACACTCATCAGACGTATAAATACGTTGGTGATGCATAATAATTAGTTGATTGTTCACTAACGGTACAAGGGGCGTCCTTATATGGTCTGGTGGCCGGGCGTTCTCTCACCCATAGGTATCTAGCTACTGAGCAATTCAACACCAGGATAGCGACTGTCAGGGCCGAAATCTCTGGCGTGGGCGTAAGAACCGTACGGTCGCCATACGACGCTTCAGCTCTTTGTCTGGAAGTATGGTCCTGTTTTTTTTTCTCAAGTCGAAGTGAAAGTGAAGTGAATGTTGAGCGACAGATTATAACTCACAAAACGCATTTTAAATGATTCCCGGCTATTTCAATCATTTATTGCAAATAACGAACGGCCGTAAAACCAAGCTGACTACCGACAAAGACGGAAAAACAAACAGTGACTACCCGAGGGCGCGATCTTAGTAGTCACTGTTTTTTTTTTTTTGTTTTTTTTTTTGTAGCAAACGCAACAGTCAGACTTCAGAGAGTTTTTTGTCATTTACCGACACAAACTGCCGACACAAATGCTAGTCACGCTACAGATTAATTTTTTTCCTGAATCTGCCCCCTCCCCCCCCCCCCCCCCACCCCCTTTCATGAATTGTTAGGGAGCCAACATGGTCCACTGCGCACACTTGCGAGCTTGCGCCATAGTTGCGCGCGAAACCTAGTTTTTTTCTGAGAGACCGAGCACTTTTGATTTCAAAACAAAGGCGACCAGCGAGAGCAAAAATTTCGGTCATTTTTGCGAGTGATATTAACCAGGTATTTATTTGCAGGTGATTTCTACCGAAGAAATACCGAGCGGTACGCGAAGTTGTACGAGGAAAACAAGACAGGTGAAATTCCTGAGATGGAAAAGGTCATCAAGTGGCTGCGAGAGAATAACCCCACGGAGGAGTCTACCGTCCTGGTGCATGGGGATTACAGGTATTGATGCACGAGATGTCCATGTGCTTCTTTAAGTTGAGTGAGAGTCGAACATTATTTGCATCATGCAGTCACTTTCTGTACTTTACTTCCTCATTGCTCCCTCATTTTCTATCAACCAATCATGTTTTTCACTAAGCGCAGTAAGCGGTGATCACGAGCTCTGCATCACACGTGACTTTGCTTTGCTTCCAATGGAATCAGCCACGTGTTCAACACGCGTGATAGTGGTTTTACTTAGCTTTTGATTGGCTGAAGGGGAAACCATTCAGCAGCAACTTGTAACTTTCTCTCGTTTATGATTGGCTACTAGGTGCATTTGCTCTTGCTGAAGTCATTTCGACTTTGCTTTTTCAATGTTCTTATTTACATAAAAGACGTCGTGTTTATTACATATCAAGATACTTTCCCTTGAAAAAGTGTCGACTTTCTTCAACTTCCTTATAAAGGAAATATCTGCATACCATATTTGGAATCCCAGTAAGTTTTTCACTATTTTTATTGGCCTAGAAAGCTTAAAACTCAACCAGAACACAGATACACTCGAGAAAAGATGTTATGTGCATTTTCCACTGTGTTTTTCACGGTCAAGAACTGGAAACAAAGACACCACAGGAGTCCCGTTCGATCTCTGAGGTGCTTATGGCGCATTTAACAGTCATTCTTCTTCTGTTTGAATAGAATTGGAAATATGATCTTCCACGAGAGTAAACCGGAAGTCATAGCCGTACTGGACTGGGAGAGATGGTGTATTGCAGACAGGGCGGAAGACCTGACTTATGCCGGAGGTAAGTGATGGGTAATTGGCCGACCCCGTTGTGGAGTTTTACAAAGAAACCTCGACGAGCAAGATTTTGGGCGAACGAAAACAAGACGGAGGGGGAGGGGGAGAACACGCGTTCCTTTCCCCCTCCCCTCCCCTCTTCAACCCGAACGCTTGCTATGCAGGCTATCATGACTCATTTGGCGTATTTCCCTCATTGTCACTGATTTCCCTAATAGTGCAAAAAGGGCGTCACTATGACAATGAAAGATTGATTACTCACTAAAATGTCCATCAAATCGGCGGTACATTCTCGTACCCAGGCTCTCGGCTCGTCGCCTCGCTGGGGAGGTGCTAGTGACAGCGATTGACGAGATTTGATACAGAGTCATTGAGAGAAAGAGATAACCTCATCCCCAGGGTCTTGTGGGTAATTTTCAAGATGGCGGTTGGTCGAGCACAAGACCCGGGGGAGGCTGAGTCACATAACCACAACCTCGTTCCCAGGATCTTCTCGGTCGGTTTTCAAAATGGCGGTTGACTCGGGAGAAGACCCTGGGGGAGGCTGAGTCACATGACAATCTCGAAACAAAGTTCGAACCTCGTTCCCATGTTTTCAAACAGTGGTCATGCGTGGTCATGTGACTCAGCCTCCCCCAGGGTCTTCTCCCGAGTCAACCGTCATTTTGAAAAACGACCGAGAAGACCCTGGGAACGAGGTTGACATTACCACTGTTTGAGAACATGGGAACGAGGTTGTCCTTTGTTTCGAAACGGTCATGTGACTCAGCCTCCGATCCCCAGGGTCTTCTCCCGGGCTAACCGCCATTTTGAAAGCGACCGAGAAGCCCTTTGGGACGAGGTTGAGAAAGAGGTTTCTGCGTGTACACCAACGTTCAAAATCAGCCAATCACGGACGGCCCTCATGTCATATGGCCGCCACCAGAGCCTCCCCTCTGCGAAGTGATACGAACCGGGTAGCTCTGGGTACGAGAATGAAGGCAGCATATCATTGTGAAAATAGTCTCACAAGAGATAACATCGAAGCGAGCGCCGAGAACTAATTTAGTAGTTTTGATTTTTGTAAGGAAAGAGACTGAAATAACTGTGCAATGATGCGCAATTTCTTTAGTCTCTGGTTTTCGCTCTTTGATTGCATCATCTGTTTCAGTTATCATGCAAATGTACAAGAGTGATGGCATCCCAACTGTCCCAGAGTTCAAAGAAGCCTATTACAAGCAAGCTGGCATTCAACCAATTACAGACTGGCGTTTCTATGACGTCAGCACGTCTTTCCGCTTGGCATCTGCATTCCAGTTCACCAGAAACAAGAAACTGAAAGGTTGGTTGGAAAATAAACCAATCTAATCACACCTCCACTCTAGAAACTATTACTTTGGCAATTTCTTGGTTTTACGGAGCACCTGGCTTTTTTTCCATTGTTTCATGCCTCACGAACAAAGACCTTGCAATAGAGTACAAAGACCTCGAGCACCAAAAAAAAAAGCTTTCCGTAACACCAAGGAATACCCAAAACTTCAGGTTTAAAGTGAGCTGGGGCCTTTGAGCGGCCCTTGGCCAAAGTTTCTGACCAACAGGAATGCAGAGAAACTCGCAGGTCTCGCCTTTTGTGAAGCTCTTCGTGGAAACAAAACCACCACACAAATCACAACGCACTCTTACTATGAACACGCAATAAGTTGTGATTGTACCTCGGTGTTTCGTAAAGTTGTTTTAACAAAATTATTGTCACTTTCTTGTAGAAAACTTACCAGACGACCACCCGGGAATGTTCATGGCCAGCCTTGTGGAGCCAGTTGCAAAGCAAGCATGGATGATGGCATCAGGAGAAGGGCCAGAGGAACCGAAATAGCAGTCAACATAGCATTGCATACAAAGAAACGTCCCTCAGTCCCTCCCATTCATAACCCCACGAGACTTCGTGACTCCACCTTCCAAATCTTTACGTTATAGAACCTAGGAGCAGATGTGAGCCCAAAATGGCATAATATCACAAGTCCGTCATCTTTCATCGTCTTTCTCTCGATTTCCCTGCAGGTGATCTACAATGTACGTATAGACTTTTGTTTTTATAATATATTATTGTCATAGATAATATAATAATTATTGTCAATAGATAAAGAATACTGATAGGTAATATAAAGTGTTGATTTAAAAAAAAGTCCAACTTCATAACGTTAATAAAATTGTATATTGCTATTGTTTCGGTCGTTCGGCTTTCTTCTGTTCTTCAGTTTAGCTTATAGTCCTTGTTTAGCCTCCCTCTTGTTGCTACTAGTGTGCAGGGAGGGTGGTGTTCTATAGTGGGAGTATGACTATTTCAAGAACACGGCATGAAATTATGGGTTATCATAGAAGTCACAATACTAACTGCTTTTTTACGTCATGGGCGCGTGTCACTCATTCGGATTTCATGATTAAAACTCGCGTGCGATTAAGTTGTCGATTATATAAGTTGCTCTTACTGCTCACCGCACGCGCGGGATGTTAAAGTTATTGGAAAAGGTGTAACGTGCAACCGTGACATCGCGTGGCATCGCGTGACATCGCGTGACAGTACTGCCACCTGGTTGTCACGCGTTTCAAATCGATATAATAAGGCATGTACATACATTAACATCCATCCCGCTCTATGTCAATAATACTGCGCGAGTTGTTAGTTGTTGCCGTTGTGTATATCCCCACTGGGAGTCCTAGAGCTGTGTGCTAGAGGTTGTCAGTGTTGAAATCAACAGTAGAGGTGCATGTTTAGCGCCCTTTCGTAGCCATGTCTCGGTGCTTGTCGTGTTTGATAGGGTTAGCTGTGTTGGTGACACTGGGTCACATTATACAAGCAGCACATCATGAAACGTGAGTACCCACGACTCATCAAATTAAACACGAAAGCCACAGGAATATTTTAACGTGAAGAGTTTGTAAAACCTTGCATTCAATTATTCTAGGAGCTCCCACTTTAATGATTACTTTCTCCAAACTCTCTTCTTACAACGAAAGATTGACTAAGATTGATAGATTGATCGTTTTCTCCTCACGAAAGGAGAACATCACTTTTAACTAGACCTCTGAAGAACCTTGTTTTTTTCTTCTGTGCTAGTTACGAATTCAGTTTTGTCAAACCTATGAAAATCATCCGGAATGAATATGCAAATCGAAGTTTATGGAACTGCAAGGGGTAGTGCGGCATGTCCTTTGTAAATCGATTATCAATGCGATCGCTCCAAGGGCTGAAGTCACGCGACATAAATCACCCTGTAAAACTGATTTCGTGTTTTTTTGCTTGAATGATCTAAGGAAATCTCAACCTTTTAATGAATTTCCTATAAATTTCGGGTAGAATATCCATGTTAAGTCACGTAAAGCTGATGTTGCATTTCATAAACAAGATGCAATACATAGATATGAAACCGAGCATGTGTTACGCCGTAACCTCCGTGTGGGGGACGCTCCAACCTCGTACCCAGAGCCCGTCATCTTTTGGCCAGCGGCTCTGGGTACGAGATTGGGGACGCTCTTGTGACGGCCACTGACGCATGCGCGAAATTTAATGAAGAACCGTTGAGAGAAACAATTCTGCGCATGTTCCAACCTTCAAGTCAGCCAATCAGCGACGGCCCTCAAATGGATGTCACCAGAGCCTCCCCTGCGAACAGACGAGCCGGGGAGCTCTGGGTACGAGAATGTCCCCCCCCCCCCCCCAGATTTGGGCAAAACTACTAGTACTATACTTTTCTTAAGATTGCCTTATTTTTGCTACGTTTTCGTACTAGAAATGTTCTGCTATGATAGCCCCCCCCCCCCCCCCCAGAATTGTTCACCCTGCTACGGGCCTGGATACGATAAGTTGCCTAAGCCCGATTTATATGATTGCCATCTGTCGGAGTAACATTTTAGTATCAACGTGGGGAAAGGCATGTTTACCCCCCCCCCCCTCCACCCCAGCAAAAACAAAGGACATCCCCCCCCCCTCCACCCCAGCAAAACAAAGGACATAGACGAGACTGTGTAGCGCATACGGTTACATGGGCTCGTTTGCCAATAATAAAAAGAAAAGAAAATGGTCATGCATTGTTTAGTGTTCATTTAGTGTACATTCATTTATTTCTTTATTTTGTTTTTTTCTTATCATTATCATTTAGTATTTTCAATTTTTGCTAATTGTTCCGGTACTTTTTCTTTTCTTTTCTTTTCTTTCTTTTTTCTCTCTTTTGTTTTCCCTTTGTGCTCTTTTATTTTTGATTTAGGGGGGGGGGGGGCTCTTTTATTTTTGTTTTAGGGGGGGGGGGAGGCCGATGCCACGGTGTTCCCCTGGACTTTAACGCCTTTCGTTTTTTCTTTCCCTCATACATTCCCACAAATACTTCGCAATTTTTTTTGACCTCTTTCTTTTGATTCAATTTAATTATGGATAAGAATATAATGACAGGATCCCTGATATTTTGTGAGTTTTATTTTTGCTTCCTTGTCGAGAAACTCCTACAATTTTTCCGATTTCTTTCGTATGCAGGGCAGCTAACTAAAAAAATGCTGTTCGTCCTCTACAGTAGTCCCGTTACAGATTATAGGCATAGTCTTTCGTTAGGTTTGATATAGGGCAGAGTGTAACGTCCCGTTTCGATGGCTAGGGAATGGTTGCTAAGTCTCAGTTGACCAGGATGACCAATAGGCTTGCCCCCCCAATGATGATTGCGATTGCGGTCTCCGTCAGACACTGGAACACATCCAGACGCGTCCCATCCTCAAACCCCCACATGGCCTGGAAGGGCTGATTGAACTTGACCCTGATACAATTGGCTGGCTCCAAGCCACCCAACTATGACTCAAAGAGATTAAACGAACGACGACGACGACACACAGACAAACATTGCCTTGAATTAAACATGAATGAAACATACATACATTGTTACATACATCAACTTTATTTGTGTGTTAGGGAACTCTCTCATAATTGTGCATTCTATCTGTTGACCAGGTTAGAGAAGAAGAAACAGATCATAGGCCTCAGCCTTCCAAGTGAGGATGAGCCTGACTACCGTGATGATTTACAAAACATCGCCGATTTCATCATGGAGATGGATAATAAAACCAAGGGACTCGACTACTTGATTGTTGCTCACGACCAAACGGGCTGGAAATACTTCAAAGATAAAGCTACAAATAGAAATTATAAATTCCAGAATGCCAAACTTGTTCAGCTGGATAGGCCTTCGATGGATATGTGGATGCGCGACTTTCCTCCAGTTCTGCAAACAAACTATACCTACAACCCCCAGTATATCTCTAAGGCAAGAGCCAACCAAGACAAGGCCGGCTTCGACAGGTTCGCTAAGATTCTAGGGATATCAGGCCTGACTCAGAGTGATGTTGTTATTGAGGGTGGTAATGTGGTGGAGAATGGGAAAGACAAAGCAATTACTACTGCTCGGATATACCTAGACAATCCAGGTAAGAAAGAAAGAGAAAAAAGTATTATATTGAAATAATGAACAAAATAATACACAAAATCAACTGGGAGTTTGAGAACCCATGGAGGGGGAAAGGAGGGTGAGAGAGGGGTTGACCCAAGAGGACATACCGCGGAAAATGGGAGGACGTTATTGAAAATGGAAGCTCTTGGTTTGACCCAAGAGGACATACCGCGGAAAATGGGAGGACGTTTATTGAAAATGGAAGCTGATGTTTTACTGTGAATGTCGCGTTTTGCGAACCGATAAACTGATTTTATGCCCTTGAAAAATTCACAGGTTATACGCCTGCGCAATTAGTACAAGAGCTTGAAAGGCTAACAAGGCGTACGTTTGCCGTGCTTGAAGACCCACAAGACACCACGGGTCACTCAGATGGTCTTGTCTCATTCGTGGAGGAGAACACGCTGTTGATTTCTTTATTCGAAGACGACCCTGACGGTGTGGATTTTTACGACTCTATGGAGGACACGGTGCTGAGGAAATTCCCCAACCTTCAAGTGGCGCCTTTGCCTTGTTACGCCAAAAAGAACAAAACACAAGGATTTGTCTCGTCCGAGGGTTCATATGCTAACTCTCTCGTCACTAACAATGCCGTGTACCTGCCTTTCTACTCTAACGAGACAGCCAATCAGAGGGCGTTGGCCGTGTTCCGTAACTATACAAACAAGACCATAGTACCTGTGATTAATACCCGGTATATACCAGTGTATGGTGGAAGTCTGAGGTGTATGTCCTGGCAAGTCAGTCAAGAAAGTGACGTCGGCAAGCAAATACTAGAGTACATACGGGCCTCAGGCAGTGCCGCCCTTACTGCGCATGCTCCCTATGCACTTCTACTAGCTATTATACACGTGCTCGTTATCATATACAAATAGAGCGGTTTTACTCGGTTATGACATGCAATGCTCCCTATGCACTTCTACTAGCTATTATACACGTGCTCGTTATCATATACAAATAGAGCGGTTTTAGTCGGTTATGACATGCGCTTCTCGCGGGGAAGGCTCTGGTGGCAGCCATTTGACGCCTTTGCAGGTTGGCTGATTTTGAACGTTGGGGCATGCGCATAGCGTTCTTTCTCCTCAACGGCTGCGTGTATCATATCAAATCTCGCGCATGCGCCAATGGATGTCATTAGAGCCTCCTCCGCTAGGTACGAGGATACGTGAGTCCATTCTCGAAAATGACGTGAGTCATTTTCCATTTCGACATTTGGTGACGTCACTAAACAAGGGCAAGGCCCGTCCCGTCACTGGTGGGCACACCACGCGCGTCATGACCTATATTCACTCATACGAAATCTACTCAGAAAAGACAGACTGGTTTTATATAATCTGTTAAAAACGTTTCTTATTATCAACAATGGACTATTCCAGCTGTTATAAAACGGCCTTCTCAAATATTCGAGTTGTCTGTTTATCGAAACTCAAAATGAGATACACAGGAGAATGCGAAAATGTTTTAGTCTGAGCTGCCGAGGTAACAGTCGTAACAATGGACTCTCTTCCAATTTTCGATATTCAGATGACTAGCATTTGACTGGCTAATCATATGTCGTAGCTTTAGTAAATTTCTAAGAAAGTATCTAAGATAATTTAAAGGAAAAAAATAGTTGAAGTTGCATTGCTCTTTCTAAAAAAAGGAACAGTATTGCTAGAATTTGATCCCGTTCATGCCGCACCAGAGGGGACTGACAGCTGCGTTACGTTGGCGATGGGCTAGTCAGCTCTTTCCCTATGAGACACAATGAAACTTTGACATTCTTATTAACAACTGAGTTCTTTTGCTCGCGAAAATTTTGAAGAAAAAAAGGACCATACCTCCAGACAGAGCTGAAGCGCCGTATGGCGACCGTGGGTACAGTTCTTACGACCACGCCAGAGATTCTGACAGTCGCTATCCTGGGTGTTAGTTGCTCGTAGCGACACATACCTAAGGGTGAGGGAACGCCCGGCCACCAGACCATAGATAGACGCCCCTTGTACGAGAAGCGAACAACTAACAGTAATACTTCCTTTCTGAGCATATTTATAGTACCAACAAGTGTCGAATAGATCCATGTGGGAAACGCGCTGTTGGTGGTTGCTCCTTTTAAAGTTTAAAATCATTTATAAAATCATTAATTATTCTTATTTGTCAAGGCTATGCCCTCTTAGTTTGTTTTGAGTACACCAGAATTATGATCGTTTCGCGTCATTTTCTAGTGAGGCGCATGCGCACTCTCCGCTTCACATGGCGTTTCGCTCTCAGCCTATCGATCATTTTGGTGACCAGCGAAGTACATCCTATAGAGTTGGTATCTGAAGAAAGTCGATTCATTTCTCTTCTGGTGAATAAAAGTTTAAACATGCATGGGGGCCCGTCTCCTGAGGCATCGAAGGTTCCTAAAATTCGAGGCATAAAATTATAATTTTCATGAGTGATTTTCGTGAGCGATAAAAAAGTAAACAATACGCGGATTTAAGGGTACTTTTCATTTGGAAGCACAAAACTTCATCTCACGCAAGACACGCAAGACTGTAACGAAAGATTGCGTGCTTTGTCGCGCGCAGTATCGGCTGGCGAGGTCCTGGGACTGAGCTATGACGTCACTAGTGAGTATAATACGCATGTGCATGAAAGCGAAAACAAAGATGGCCGCCTTTTAGTCTTGTGTTGTAGGTCTGTTTTTGTATTTTATTGGGCGTCACGTCGCCATTTCCGCAGCATAGTCCCATTTAAACTACCTTTTCCATTCAGCTTATTTATCCCTGGTGCTGATTTTATTATTTTGTTCTGTAAAATTGTTTTATTTGGGTCGCAAAAGCTTCAAATTCGAGGCAACATATAGCATCGCATTCAGCTTTGTCATCATAAATTGGACTTTGAACATTTTCCTTCAATAATGTTCCGAATTCATGCGTCAGTTCGCTTTGCAAGGAATACACAAGGACGGATAAACATCAGCAATTGTAAGTTTAACGGTTTTAATTCTAATTCTTGTAGATAGTCTGAAATTTGTCGCGTTTGTGTTGTTGTTGTTTATGTTTCATGATTGTGTACACTCCGTACACTGTGAGGTCACTCGGGTATAAAAATGTCAAAAGAGTGTAAACACGTAATGATTCGCTGAGTTATGAAGTTCTCTAGACTGATATTATACGAAGTCTAGTTTTTCACTTAAACACAGGAGTAACAAAAGTTTTCTTGTTAAACAAACGTAGTTTGAATGAAATGTTATGCAACACCAAAATTCAATTGGCACGTTGTGTGAATAGTAACCATTAAGATGACAATTAAAATCTAAATTCATAAGTAATATATTGTCTTTCTCTAATGTACAAACCACAAAATTATGTATGAAATATAAACATATTTACCTTGTTGTTTATCACATATTATTTGTTTTCCTTGTAGTGTTAGTAGGATCATCAGCTAGAACACCAAACTCACCACCAACTAGAAGCCTATATGTAAAAACTACCAGTGAATTTAGAGGTTTAAATGGATCACCCATAAGCTGCCTTGGTAGCCATCACCCCCCTGGACTATCTGATCTTCATAGTAGAAATGGCAGATCTCTCACCACGGCAGGGGGAGGCAGTAGTAAGGGCAGTAAAAGTCAGTGGTGTTGTCCCAAATGTGGGAATCCATGCAGTGCTGTGGAAGGTATGAGCTCATCAATCAGTTTTTCTCACTTTATTGATCAATTGAGATATCAATGACTCATTTAATACTGGTACTTACCTACATCTGCCTTCTTTTTCAGCATCTACTAGATTTGTACAATGTGAAAAGTGCAGCCATTTCTTCCTGATATTATCTGAAACAGACACCAAGAGGAATTTACGATATGACAGTAAAGCATCTCTAAACAATGGAACAGAAAAACAGAACAAAGTCAGCAGAAACCCCCACCACCCCCTAAAAAGGTGAGTGGTTACACAACATGGGAGGGGTAGAGGTTGGAAATGATTATTTCAATGAATCATGTTTTTGGATACAATAATATACTGGTTTCATAGTTTCAATGTTGAGTAGTATTTGATTTGATTTTTTACCGACGACCGGTTAGCGCAGTGGTAGAGCGCCGGGCTTATGTTCGGGAGGTTGGGAGTTCAAACCCTGGCCGGGCCAACACTCAGGGTCTTTTTCTAATAATTGAGGAGAAGGTGCTGCCTTTGCTCTAACATCTGCAAATGGTTAGACCTTCGCGTCTTCTCGGATAAGGACGTTAAACCGTAGCCCCGTCTCTCACATACACTACACTAACCGGAACCAGAGGGACGTTAAAGAACCACTAGGACCGTCGGAAGTTGCCCAACTTCAGTGTCACAGAACTCACAATACTAACACACACTCATGTTTATGAAGCTGGTTCTTATAGGATGAGTTATCCATTAATGTAAAGCGCTTTGAGCCGCGAGGATAAAGCGCTATATAAGCACGTTATTATTATTATTATTATTATTATTTAAATTTGTTTTGCAGAAAAAAGTAGCCAATGTTTTTGACCGATATTATAAGACAAAAGAGTCACAAATGAAAGCAGACCCTTTTATTATTACTTCACAAGATATCTTTTCCAACTCTCTTTTGCAGATATATGACTACTTGGATAAATATGTAATAGGGCAAGATTTTGCCAAGAAAGTTCTTTCAGTAGCTGTTTATAACCATTACAAACGTCTCTCAGTTAATTTGCCTTCTGCAACACAAAATGCTGCTGTAACAGAGGTCAAACCTATGCCATTGTCAAGACCTTTCCCAGGATCACCACAAGGTATGAGGGGATGCCACTGTTTTGTTGTATTTTGCGTTTCTTGATTAACAACCTAAGCAGGGTCCTATAAAATGCTACAGGATACTATAGTTCCTGTCCATGTCTTGTGAATGTACTCTCATGACACTGCTCTAACAATCTCCTTAAGAGGTGCATCTTTAAACAGGGCACATGAAGCAATGGCTCAAACCTTATGGGCAGAAATGCCAGCTACACCTCTGTAGTATTCAGGATCCTAAAATAGGATCTCATAATTATCATTAATCTGTGTCGTTATTGATCTGTTCATAGAATTACAGTTAATCATGTCTCAGTCCAATACATTGAATTCCCCACTTGGTGCTAGTGGTGTCCAGTCCTCTAACGCATCCCGTGATGTGGTCGGAAGTGAGATTCTAGACACTGAACAGGATGCCATTCACCTAGACAAGAGTAATATACTGTTACTTGGCCCAACTGGCTCAGGTGGGTTATATCAAGATATTTAGAGCTTAGCTAAGAAAGCTTGGAGGGGGTGGAAGGCCTTAGGGTACCCACTATAAAAAGTCTGTCTATCTATCTACTCTATTTACCTTAAATTTCTGTTTTGTCCTTGTTTGAGCATGGGACTTGTTTTCCAGTGCTAGGCTAACTTACCGTACTTGTTTTTCCCATCTATGACAAACTTTCCTAATATTATCATCTCAAAAATGTGGACTAGCTAGAATAAATCAGGATGGAGATCTGTAGTAAGGCTTCTTGGGACAGGATATTGGGATGTTTTCCAGGAAACAGTCAGGCAGATCTCATCAAACCATACGTTTTGGTTATTTTCCAGGTAAAACTCTACTAGCCCAGACAATAGCTAGATGTTTAGATGTCCCATTTGCAATATGTGACTGTACAGCCCTGACGCAAGCTGGATATGTCGGAGAGGACATTGAGTCTGTCATTGCCAAACTTTTACAGGTTTGTGTTAAAGAACATCAGCTAATAGACAATGATAAAAGGTATCAATTTTTTAACCAATATTCTGGGTTTCCAGTTTAAAAGGATGTATGAAAAGTTCTATCTCCCACGCATGCTCACAAATTGGATTCCCTAGTACATACAAAAGGATTTCACATGTTTGTTTATGATCGCTTATTTTGTAGGAGGCAGGAAATAATGTAGAGAAAGCTCAGCAAGGTAGGATTGTGGATACAAAACCTGTTTTTAACTTGTTTTCGTCTCAAGAAATGAGTAGTAGCTGCATGATATGACTGGTTTTCATGTTTTAGGTATTGTGTTCTTGGATGAGGTGGACAAAATAGGAGCGGTTCCAGGCGTCCATAATCTTAGAGATGTTGGTGGAGAAGGTGTGCAACAGGTAACTTATTTCATTTTCATAATTTAAGCAAGTTTGATATTGTCCCCAGAACCTTCAGTGGTCTGGCCAGAAGAAAGTGACAAGCCAAAAGGCCCTAGAAATCTAAATGTTTGAGCATGCATAGAAGATTCAATACAACCGGATTTACAGTAAAATGTGTGAAATTCAAAATAATTTGAAGAAAGATTGTCTTAGTGTTTGAAATTGAAAATTTCTTCAAAATTCGGACGAGTCCCTTTTACACCAGAGTTCCTAGAATAAATTGTGGTTTGACAAAGTCTTTTGGCTTTTCACCATCCACTGGTCAGACAACGTAAGGATTTGGGACAAGATTTGTTTTACTCTGGCTCAATATCAGGTGAATTTTTTTAAATGATCAAACAAACAAACAAACAAATAATTTGAGTTGTTGCTCATCACATGTTTTCTAGGGATTGTTGAAAATCCTGGAAGGTACAGTTGTTAACGTCCCTGAGCGCAACTCTCGTAAGATGCGAGGTGATACGGTTGCAGTGGATACCACCAATATTCTGTTTGTGGCATCAGGAGCGTTTAATGGACTGGACAAGATCATTAGGAGAAGAAAACAAGAGAAGGTAGGTCAAGAGATAATCAGAACTTTGAGACGATTTTGCACTGTAAAAAGTGTAACTTTGAGGAGATTTTACATGATCAAGAAATAATTGCTGTGCGTTTCATTGCTGTAAAGGTATAGAGCTGACAACTAGAATTTTCAGTCGCCCCGTCATTCATTAATGGACCTTTTTGACCTTGCAATGTTGTGGTGCTTTACACAGTTCGATGTTCATTTCCCACAGGTCCTTGGGTTTGGTGCGCCTACAATGGAGATTGCTGTTCCCGCCTCTGAGAACCCTCTAGACATCTTCTCAGCTTCCAAGAGTGACGTCCGTCATGAGAATGCTGAGAGGGATGCTTTGCTGTGTCGAGTAGAGGCAAAGGATCTCATTGACTTTGGGATGATTCCAGAGTTTGTAGGCAGGCTCCCTGTGGTCGTGTCATTACATTCATTAGATGAGGCGACGCTGGTGCGAATCTTGACGGAGCCCAGGAATGCATTGGTACCACAATACCAGGCCCTGTTTGGTATGGACAAGGTATGTGGAGTATGGTATAGCTAGTTTTTACAACAATACCAGGCTCTGTTTGGTGTGGACAAAGTATGTGGAGTATGGTATAGCTACACTCAGGGACAAAATACATAGCTACAAACACCTACAAAATCCCTTTTGCAGAGCCCTTCACCACCTCCCCTGAAGAGGGTGGAGGTAGTTGAGCATGTGTAAAGTGAGTTTTAACGAATTCTCTATTTTTCATGTACAGTAAGAAAGAGTCTCAGCTATTTTTGTCCCTGAGTGTAGTTTTGAAAACTAGAGGGTCTCTGTTGGCAGGGAAGTAAACATGGACAATAACAACCAAAGGTTGAGATTTACATTAAACACTGTGGAGAACTAGTGCTGACGTCTCCAGCATATCTGCAATATCTAGGTGGAGACAAAGTTATGCACTGAGGGTTACTAACGTTTTTACAGATATAATGTATAATTTTAACCACATAATACGTAGGATGACTATATATATATTGTGTTGCTTGCCCCCTCCCATAGGTTGACTTGCATCTGGAGCCCGAGGCATTACAACTCATTGCAAAACAGGCTCTGGAGAAGAAGACAGGAGCGAGAGGTCTACGGGCGATACTGGTGAGTTTAATAGAGACTGCTGAAAAAACAATTGCCACATAGGAACACTTTTGTTGTTGTGTTTCAAGTCTCACTTGGGGTTTTAGTAGTCGGCGAAGTATCTGACGATATTCTGCGCAATCTCGCAGGATAATCGTTATTTTCATGAAAATGAGGCACCAGGCTACCAGCGCTCATTTCGGGCCTTGCTTCCTCCTCTTCAGGAAAACCTTCTTCTCGATCCAATGTTTGAGGCACCTGGCTCTGATATCGTTGCCGTTCGAATCAGCGAGGGTGTGGTCCTGGGTGACAAAGCTGCCGAGTACATCCACTCCCCCACGGGGCCGACCGACTCCTCCCCCGCCGAACCTGAATCCACTGAGATCTACAACGACGACTATGACTTTTATGCTGGAGACGCTTCCTCTAGAGTATAGTTTGCCAGGGAGGGGAGGGTATGGAATTTTAGATTGCACGGCAATGAGTATCTAATTTGGATATCAAAATTACTGCTTTTATTAGTACGAGGGGACATGTACTGCACATGCCTTTGACGCTGACTTGATGACATTCTCTTACCCAGAGCTCCCCAGCTCCTCACTTCGCAGGGGAGGCTCTGGTGGCGGCCATTTGAGGGTCTTCGCTGATTCGCTGATTTTGAACGTTAATGGCGCTGTATTAAATCTGGCGTATGCGTCAATGGCTTTCACCAGAGCCTAGTGTTCGAGAATGTGCCTACTGCCATTTCTAACCAATCATATGAGTCACGGAGCTATATATTTGTGTGTTTCGTCTGCCTTGTTTGCTTGCGCAGCACATTTCCCCTGCTTCTTCCCAGCCGTTCTGTAAACATCTGTCTTTTGGGAGCCTTGAAACTATTTTTGTTAAAGAGACTAAACCGCTTTGTGACCAGTTCAAGTAGCTTGACGTTTCGCTTCTGTTAAGCCTGGTTCACAAGATATGAAGGCAGCACATCAGCGCGCAGGTTCATATCATGACATAACTAAATGAATATTATAACAAGAAAATCACCAGACATGTTTCAATGTGAACCAAGCTTAACGTGACTGACTTCATTGTTAAAAGAGCGGAATTCAAATGACTGCTGTGAAACCCATTCCAAACGGATCCCCGATTCTGAATAGAACCAGTCTGATCTACACGCTGAGAGTTCTCGGGCCGATTTCTTGTAAGCTTTATTCGGCGTCGTCCCTACACTGAAAAATTTGTTACAACGCAAATATTTTTTCATGTCGCGGCCCCAATTTTTTTTTTCTCGAAAATTAAATACATGCCGGGCTAAAGTCAGTCGGCGCGAAGAATCGCAGCGTGTCAGCCATACAAGTGATTGCAAAATAAATGCAAGTCACTGACGATAGTTATCTGAAATACTCTATTCTGCACTCGCAATCACATCAACACCCAGGGTTTTCGTGACTAATATGTTGCGTGACACAATCTCACCAATATCTTGTTGTCTTGATTCTGTTGCGTGAGATAATCTTACCGATATCTTGTTCCCGTTGGGCAACAGAGTATTCCTATCGCATGCAGCATCTGTCATCTGTTGTTTGAAATTTTTATTTAAATAGCATTTGATTTTATATTCATGTAAAGTGTTGTATGTTTGTTCGTTTTGGTATTGTAATTTTTGATATTTTCATGCTTGTTGTATGTACGGTGTACAACATTCATCTGTAGCTAATGGGAACCAAGAATTATTATGTACATTACGAGATAAAATTAATTTTATGTGTAAGATGCTCCCTGTACATAGCCAAACCTTTTGGGGGTTGATTGCTAGCCATGCTAAGATACAATAAAATTCACATAACATGGGTTACATGTAAAGAGACTGTCACAAAATGTTATGAAATAAGACAAGTGACCTACAACTCAAATTGGAACCGAATATTTAAGATTAAAACATAACATATAAAGAATCCCAAGTGACAGCAGAGAGGCAAACCAGTTGGCTATCTACAAGCGTGGCCGAGAAGTCGATCACTAAGAGATAGCATCAGTCTCTGACATGACGCGGAATACATTTTTTTGTTTGTCTATTTTTTTATCGTGATAGTGGTGACGTCATCAGTGCCGTCGTTTCCATCATCATCATCTGTTGTCGCCATCAACATCGTCATCATCATCCAGTGCCATCATCAACATCACCATCATCTCATCACTCCATTATCATCTACTGACATCATCAACATCACCGTCATCATCTCCCATTATCATCTAAGGTCTTCATCAACATCACCATCAAATCACTCCATTATCATCTACTGACATCATCAACATCACCGTCATCATCTCCCATTATCATCTAAGGTCTTCATCAACATCACCATCAAATCACTCCATTATCATCTGACATCACCATCATCTCATCACTCCAACCATTATCATCTACTGTCATCATCAACATCATCATCTACTGTCATCATCAACACCACCATCTATCATCATCATCTACATCGTCATCAACAGTGCCGTCATTCTCCATTATCATCTACTGTCATCATCAACATCATCATCTACTGTCATCATCAACACCACCATCTATCATCATCATCTACATCGTCATCAACAGTGCCGTCATTCTCCATTATCATCTACTGTCATCATCAACATCATCATCTACTGTCATCATCAACACCACCATCTATCATCTACATCGTCATCAACAGTGCCGTCATTCTCCATTATCATCTACTGTCATCATCAACATCATCATCTACTGTCATCAACACCACCATCTATCATCATCATCTACATCGTCATCAACAGTGCCGTCATTCTCCATTATCATCTACTGTCATCATCAACATCATCATCTACTGTCATCATCAACATCATCTACCTTCGTAAACTACAGTCATGTGAAAACCGCTCTAACCTTATCACGATAATGTCCACTACAAGTGAAGATTTTCATTTTGACCATCACAAACATCATTGTCATCATCATCATCACCACTGCCATCATCTTCACCGTCCCGTCGTTGGTTTGCTCTCTCGTCATCTTTAACGTTGCTGTTGAAGGTTTGACTGGTCATCCGAAGTCTCAAGTCCATCTAAAGCATCATCCTTAAACATGGTTATGCACGTATAGTTATACAAGTACAACCTCCTGTTCATCAACCTTGAACATCTGGTTATACAAGTACAACCTGCAGTTCCTCATCATTGTGCATCGGATTATACAAGTACAACCTGCCTAGCCCGGAGTCTTAGACAAGGAGTGGAAAAAATGGTCAATGAGGGAAGACGAGGGGTTTCGCGATTAAGTGAGTTTGATATATAAGTATTGGTTGTGTAATGTACCTAATGGCCTTGCGCGCTTAAGGGATGTCACAGAAATAAGAAGATATAGCCTCTTGAAAGCTGTAATGAGAGGTTTTTGCCTCGGGCGTAATTTTATTGTAAATTGGTAGTACTTTTCAGGCTAATACGAGTAGGGGTTATTTCCTACAATTCACTATTTTTGTTTTGATGTTTTTGGCTTGGCTTGCAAGACATCAAACACTCTTGTTTCAATATTTTTTTCACGTCTGGTCAATTTAATTTACACTGGGGGCGTCTTAGCAATTTATCTTCTGCAAAATAAATGGAAACTCTATAATATCCTGGGGCTTTTGCATGATCTATACAGTAATCTAAATAAATGTGTTCGAAGAAACCAAATAGAGCAATTATCAAACAGAGGAAAAAACATGTTACTGGGCACACGTCATTCAAATTTGCAAGACCCTTCCTAACGTTATGAACTTTTAATTGGAAAGAAAAAGTCATTATTTCAAACCTAAGAAAATGTGTATATGATTCGTTGGAAAGGCTGTTAGAAATCTTGAGTTTGCCCTGGTTAATTTCATTTTTAGCATCAGATCAGGAAACCTGAAAACCCGAAGTCAGTTTATTATATTTTCATATGTTCTTACATAATCCGCCACCTGCCATGTGATCTTCAATGTTTTTTCTCAAAGTCCTGTTCATTTTAATTGATCGCAGAATATTACTCGTTTTTGTTGACCCCCGTGTTTAGAATATGCTATATATCACAATCGATGTTATTTAGAAACGCCTTGAAGAGAGAAAGCTTTATAATTTGTGCTAATGAAACTACAAAGCGTACGGCTCGCGGTGGGGAAAAACATCGAGTAAAGATTCATTCTCACCCGACGGGGTAATTAAACCGAGACGTTAAATTGCCCGCAGCAAAGTGGAGTTGATTTTACTCTGAGGCGTTTGTCGCTGTTTTTATCAGCGCTCGATAAATGTGTGAAAACGGAAAGGGAATTCTCTTTCCATTTCAACATGTGTGCAATCAAAACCGCCGCACAAAGTCAACACAAAAATATCTCTCAACTTGATTTTGCATAAACGCTCTATACCGAGTTAAATAACACCACTGCAATTTGGAATTTTAAAAAGCTTGGTAAAAATTACAAGTTTGCCCTCGTGATGCAATGTGGAGAAAGGTGTTTAACAAGTCCTGCACATCGACAGCCTTGCAGGAGTTGCGAGCGCTAGGGTCACTATTTCAATAAATGCAGTGCACTATCTAACACTACTATTTTGTCTAAGAACGTTTGAGTTTAATTCATAACGAAGGTGCTTTCTTTATATCGAAGATTAAAAATAAGATTTAAAATAAGAATAAACAGATTTGTTTTGCTCACTAGCTGAGCTATAGCGTCTCTTGATAATTCAAATATAATATTTTGGAATTTCTTTCCGGTGTTATGTTCAGGTGTTGGTAGAGTTAAAAAGACGGGTCCGTTCGCTATCAAGATCATTTGCATATCACAACTATGTCTGCAGATTCTCTAAAACACAAAACAGAAAATGAAATAGAATTCATTTAATTTTACGATCCGGTGATCTTTGATCTCTCGCTCCTTTTCGTGTCATGTTCCCAACTTTTCGCGTTCGATGTTTCCAATGTCAGTGAAGCGATCAGTTAAGTTTTTCACTTCTTTCCCGTTGGTCACGAACGCTACCTCCAAGTTTGAGGGGAAGTAGTTATTTTCCCCGTCATAAACAGACGGATGAATCCGTGAGCGATGAAAATGGCGTCCGAATAGAGTAAAACACGTTTGATTGGGCTCCACGATGTACGATAGCGTATCTTGTTGCCGCGCGGGTCCATTGCCACGACAGGCTGTACATGTTATAGTCTCCTGAATATAACTCCAGATTACCCTGTTTCTAAATATATATATAGCTGGGAACAGCGACCGTTTAAGCGTAAATATAAAATACATGAAGAATCCCGCATTGAAGTCAATTTGACTCGATCCTGCTATGGTATATAGAGTCACGCATAGATAGGGAAAGCTACAAATGAAGAACATGAGAAACAATATCATGGCTGTTTTCGAGGAGCGCTTGTAAGCGTCTACGGCAAAGCGTTCAGCACTGTAGTTCCGTGAAACATAACTGTTATCGATGTTGACTTTCCCTCTTCCTCTTGCTGCCTTAACGATGCGGTAAAACACGTAATAGGTCGTCAGGAAAGGCATTACGATGCTTGCTACTTTAAAGAAAGCATTCAGGGCATTGTACGAAATGGCGGGCTCGTAAAAGTGCGGGAAGTTACGACAACGGGTCGTGCGGGAATTGCCGATCAGATCCCACGGAGTCGCAGAGACGGTGCCTTGAACCCAAGACCACAAGATGAGAATACGTGCTCTGTGGTGGGTCATTAGGCGACGAAGGCCTTTCACTAGTGTGATAAACCGGTCAATTGCGATCCCACACATAGTTAGCAGAGCCACGATTTGGAATAAGTCCTCAAAGGCCAAGAGGAGTCTGCAAAGCAAGAGATTAGTATAGAGGGACTCTCCGAGTAATGCGCTTAGCCAGAACGGAATATCAAACACAGAAGACAATAGGTCCGCCGCGCAAAGATTCACAACTAGTGTGTTAGTTATAGTTCTCATCTTGAAGTTCTTGCAGAAGGAAAAAATGATAAAGAAGTTTCCCATTAACGCTATAAAAATGGCGAGTAACATCAGAGCTGATTTTCCCAGATTCTCGCTACTGCTATCCGTGACGTTGTCTGGTAGGTTCAGTGTAGAGTTAAAAGAACAGTTGATGAGCGAAGTAGAGTAAGAACCAGTGATATTAAACCCAGAAGAGGAGTTCACAGAAGAGTTACACCATCCAGCCATAACTGCTTGCTCACGGACAAGTGGATCACTAAAACTGTCATTTCTTACGCCAGACATCCTCCAAATACGGACTAAAATAGGCTCCACCATAACACTTTGCGTAACAGACAAAGCAACAATGTTTCTGCCATGGTCATTGCTTTGTAGATTGCAATAAATTCACGAGCGAAGTCAGATGTTCTTGTTTTCACTGGATGAAGAAAAATGCTCATGTGAAATTAGCGTCTTATCAAAACACTTCCACTACGCATGCGCACGATAGACTTGACAAAAAGGCGCTCATAAGAAGGAAAAACGTCAAAACTGAGACATTAACATCAAATTAGCGAAGATTGAGTGAAGTCAAAGGCTCAAATAGGAACAGAGTCTATTCATTGGCGGCTCGAAAAAGGATATTAAATCAGGCTTTTTGACTTGTGACGAAAGCACAAAGACAAGTACATAAATGAAAAGGTGCAAAATGCAAATGAGCAGGAAACAGCTAGTTGTTGTTGTAGCGTGTATTTACCTAGAAGTTTGGATTCAATTCACTTTCACCTTCACATCACTTAATAAGACTACAGAGAACCTCTTATTACAGAAATATCAAAGAAACAACTTCCTTTACTGAAAGTTAATTTACAAAGGCAGCGCGAGGCGATGTGAGATTATTTGTGTTTCTTTCTATGGTGAGGGGGATATTGAGTACACTTGACAGATGACTCTCTTTAGGACATGGATTTTCTCTAATTGCTCTTATTATGTTGAAGATTAAGAATTCTCGGTAAAAAAGATAAGATTTCAAAAGAAAAACAATCTGAACAAATATGAGAATAGCTGATGCGGTCATTCCACAGGCACAGGACAGAGTGGAAGGTTTTTTTAAACGTTTTGTAGGTGTCCTCTTTGCGTATCTTGTCCTCTTAGCTGCGTATCTTAGTTTTTTTTTTGGTTTTCTGTGATGCCTTAATGCATTTGTTGTTTTATTTAATATCTGCTTGTTGTGCCGCAGCCGATAATTTACTTGATAAAAAATTGGGAGTAAACAATTTTAAAGGAATTCTGCTAAATACAAGTATCTTAATAGATGAAAAAAAAACTACGTTGTACTTGTAAAAGATGCTTCGCTGAGTTAAAATCGGTCGGCCATCCGTTTGTTCTTGCCCTCAAGTAACCGGTCAGTGTCTGTAGATGACTGATAATCGGATAAGGATATGACTTAGAATTTCAAACTCCCTATTAAAATAGCCCCATTTCAAAACACTTATTTAAGGAGGGGGCTTGGGTAATATAGAGCTCCAACGCAACTTTTGACAGCACTGAGTCAGAGGACAATTTGAGCAAGCAAGCGAAAAGGAGTTGAAGAAACATTCACCTTTGTCACGCGCCGCCATTTTGTTTCCAGAATGACCCGGAAAGCAGAAAAAAGCAATGAGCCAATCAACTTTTTGGTTCAAATAAGGAGTACTTTTTGGTAGCTTGGTCAACTTGGCCAGCATCAGGCTTAGCCTGATGCTTTTCGGCTGAAAAATTCAAGATGGCGCTTGTGTGACAAAGGCGAATTCTAATATGACCACAGTTTTCAAATGCAAAACAAAAATGCCGCTAAAATAAAGGCAATTTATGTTCTTCTATTTTTGCAAAAAAAAAAAACCTTGTAACAAAATCAGGCATTGAAAATGTCACATATGCTTTCATTGGAACTGTGTAGCACTTCAGTGCCGGGAAATTCATACGCCCGCGCGCGTCTCTAAGGCAAAGGCGGGAAACTGATACATGCAAGAAATCGACCACGGTACAGGAACAATCCTTTTCTTTCCGGTAGATAAGAATGTCTACAAGTTTGGAAAATGAGATAACAAGAACAGATAAGACACGTACTTGTGGAATTTCAAGGAGCTTCACCAATAAACATTGTTTTTAAAAAAGAGGATGCTAAAAAAGAAAGCTAAATTCTTCACTTCTTACACGATACATTGTATACGACGTCATTGTTTCTTCTACGTGCATCCTTAGATCCCTTGGTGTGCCAAGTACTGGTATTTCTTGCAGTACGTATATTTGTCTTAATTGAATCGCTTTAATTTAAACGTGACGTACAAGGAAAATGGAAGTGAATAAACTGATAGTGATATAGTATTATGGCGAGCACTTAAGTGTTATGTAACATAAAACTTGCCATTTATACAAGAAATAACAAAGACTGGGAGACGCAATAGCTGATATATATAAGATGCGTGCATGATAAATAAACTAATACAAAAAGACGGGAGCGTAAACATGGCCGGCTAATTTTCACAAGAATGGATCACGGTGTAATTGTCAAGAACAACTTCAAGTAGCAGTGGTGCGGCCAGCAGAGTTTGCTGCTAATAATTAAATAAATAAATTCATCTACTGTATTTCTGTGCTTCGGATGCCCACCATCCTGCTGACGGGCTCCCTGTGCTTCAGACGTCCATCACTAGGTTATGAACACAAAGACTCCTGCCTGTACATTGGAGAGCGCCTCCCGGTACGGGGCCGAAATCTCTGCCGGCGTGGTCGCAAGAACCGCAAGTGGCCATACGACGCTTCAACTCTTTGAGGATAGAATGTATGGTCTACTCATTTCTTTAAAATAATCCATGCTATTACATGATTAGCGTTTGTGGTAGATGGTGATCCCACATGAACATGCTAAGCCCAACCGGCAACCATAGAAAGCCTGAACACCACATACTTAGCAACTACACTTTTTTATATTATCCTTAAGGTTACTGAGAACCTTCGCGGCACGTCCTCGGAAAAACAATCATACACGCCCTTAGTTTAACCAAAACATGTCAACCTATATATCGTTGGAAAGCTTATAGAATGGACTAGCGGGCTATGGCAAAAAGAAATCACTTATTGATACCTGTAATTTTTTTCAAGCATTGATTGAATATTTTGGTGTGCCATTTTCACGAGCTAGCGCTGTCGAACTACTGGACCATGACTCCCAAGTAACATATTATTTTAATCCTTAAAGGTGTTTCTCAAAAACCGTGTCTGCGTTTTTTTAAATTTTATTTAGTTCAAAAGTTATGATTTTTTTTAATTTTTAGAGCGTGAACATTCTATAAAATTTGACCTTCGAAATTTAAAAGTTCAACAACTTTTGAACAAAGCAAAATTTTAAAAATCGCAGACACGTTTGAGAAACACCTTTAAGGATTATAACAATGTGTTACTTGGGAATCAAGGTCGAGTAGTTCGACAGCGTTATCTCTTGAAAATGTCACACCTGAATTTATAATAACACCTTTAAAAAATTTAATTATGAAAAACATTATTTCTTTTTGCCATAGCCCGCTAGTCCATTCTATAAGCTTTCCAACGATATATAGGTTGATATGTTTTGGTTAACTAAGGACGTGTATAATTGTTTTTTCAAACACGTGCGCGAAGGTTCTCAGTACCCTTAAATAAAAGTGCCTCTACAACATATAAAAAAGTGAAAGTCATATATTTCATGGCCTTTTGCGCATGAAAGATCTAATTTTCATCACGGCCAGGGAAACTGTACTACTTATACCTTGGGGGAAGTCAATAGAAGAGATTCATATAAACAAAAAGTAAATCCATAATAAAAAAAAAAAACAGCCGAAACCCGGGACTGTTCAGAGTTCCTACGAACGCTCCGGTTGAACCAGGGACCTTCAGATCTTCAGTCTGACGCTCTCCCAACTGAGCTATTTCGGCTGATACACAAGAAACAGAGATGCTTTTGGGTTCACTTGCCACCTAGAAGAAACGAAACAAATTCAGCAACTAACCAATCAATCAGGGAACTCCCAACCCCTCCCTCTCCGCGGGCCTTGTCGTAAAGTATAGATTTTCGCTATCGTATCGTCTGATCGTAAGAGCCACGCACTGGACGAAAATACGGATTTGCTCAAGTTTGCTCCCCGGTGGGGGGGGGGGGGATTCCCATATTTTGGGTCGGAGATGATCGTCGTATCTTTTAGGGGTTAAAAAAAACGGTGGTTTGGTCTCTTTTAGGGGCCGTGATCTTGATTTTGTTCATTTTCTCATGATGGTCTAAAAACCGTGTAAGAAAGAGAGATTATTCGATGAGAAGACGGTAAATTAGAAACAAACACGGAAATTTCTTGATTGTATCTTTCATCTGTTACCTGTGTCCTTCGCGCCTACCTGGTACATAAGACCTCGATCTTTTAGGGTATCTTTTAGGGTAATAAATTGTTTGAGCCACGCCATTGCCCGCCATGTTTGGTATCTTTTAGGGGTGAAACTGAAAATTTCCGACGATCATCCCCGACAAAAAAATATTGGAGTCCCCCCCCCCCCCCCCCTGGGGTTTGCTCATATGAGCAAATCTAAGCAAATTTGGTGTAAATAATAGTATATCCTGCTTATTAATTTAAATCTGACCCAGTACGGCAAGTTGCATGGCAAAAAGGTTTTCTCGATTTTTTATTGGCTCAACCAGAACCAATCAGAACTACGCAGCATTGACAATAGATACGACTAGTGTGATTTGACTAAAAGCCATTATCTTGATTGTTTGTTTGTTTATGGTCAACGAGGAATTTTGGAGCGGAGTGGGATTGTTATTTGTGATAAAATGACGGAAATTGGGCATAATTTTATAAATAATAATAATATATTAGTATAAACCAACTAATGGTCTATTACAAATCCTGCATTCTGATTGGCTGAGCTACTAATGGTCTATTAGTGATAGACCGTACCTGGCAAAACCACCACCTTTCTTTGCAAGAAAACTTGAATATTTCAACATAAAATAATGGAATTCATTGCCAAAATCGACCAACTAGTTGGTTTATACTAAAACAATTAGACCTCTCGTCCTCATGTGCTATGATATCAATAGACCATTCGGCCTTCGGCCTCATGGTCTATTCATCATAGCACATTCGGCCTCAAGGTCTAATTGTTAAATATAGCGACCGACTCCCCAGATATCGCAGCTCGTAAGCTGAATTACACTGAGTCTCACGGCGCCACTGGCAGCCAAGCGGTCATAAGCACAGACACTGAGGGTGGTCACTGCCAGAGTGTTTATTACGTCCCAAGTGGTTCTTTAGCGTCCCCCCTGAAACTTAGCATAGAAAGGCGAGACGGGACCTCGGTTTATTGTCTCATCCGAAAGACGTGAAACACAGTAGAACAACGTTCAACCCACAATATGAACCAATTTCAACTGAGACCAGAACAGAAAGAAAAAGTAATATAAATCATTTGCCTGTCCAATGCATTTTAGCATTTATTTTGAGGGGAAAAAATAGGACCATACTTCCAGACAAAGAGCTGAAGCGTCGTATGGCGACCGTACGGTTCTTACGCCCACGCCAGAGATTTCGGCCCTGACAGTCGCTATCCTGGTGTTGAATTGCGCAGTAGCTAAATACCTATGGGTGAGAGTACGCCCGGCCACCAGACCATATAGGACGCCCCTTGTACCGTTAGTGAACAATCAACTAATAATTATGCATCACCAACATATTTATAGGTCTGATGAGGATGTAAGAGATCCATGTGGGACAAGTCTTTTTAACTAGTAATAGCTTATCTCACGATGATGCAGAAATGTTTTTTCACAATCCAATATTAGGCATTACAATGACACGGGAACAATCTCGTACCCAGAGCCCGTCATCTTTTGGCCCGCGGCAAGATTCAGAGCTCTTGGGGGATCCAAATTTGTGAGCATGCGTGGTAGATCAAGAGCATAACGAACTCGCCATTAAAACCCACAAAACTTCATAAAATGCAAGAAAAATCCTCGAACTCCAATAAACAGTTAAAGAACTAAGATCTACAGCGGTTTGCGGCAAAATTCAGCAACATTTTTTTCAAACCGGAAGATCAGATATAAAAAAATTGATTATCCCAGAGCTCTGAATCTTGCCGCTGGCCAAAATATAACGGGCTCTGGGTACGAGATTGACACGGGAATGAGTTTCTTTTCAAGTTGTCCGTTTGCGCATGCACATACACGACATCTATTGAACGCGGCACCTACAAAACCTGGATCACGGATCGTCGGATCGGATCGTCGGATCGGATCGGATCATCGGATCGGATCATTTTCACTTATATGTAGTAATCAATATAAAATTCGATACATCTTCATCGATGACGTCATTAAAACTAGAAAATTTAATATCTACACAAGGGAACGCATTCCAACTTGCAGAGTTATCTCCAAGCCAAGGGGAGCAACCCCCTATCATGTGATATGACGTCGTCAAAACCTAGAAAATCAAATATATTGACAACAATCAAACGTTGTTTAACGACTAATAGAAGTTCTAAAATTGGAGGAGATTTTAGTTTTGGCTTGGAGACAACTTCCCCCAAGTTTGCCAATATCACTGTCAGATACTGTTGTTGTTTTTTGTTTTAAGGTTGCCAGGTTCTTGACCGTGAAAAATACAGCGGAAAATGTACATAACATATTTTCTCGAGTGTATTTGAGTTCTGGTTGAGTTTGAAGTATTCTACGTCAATAAAAATAGTGAAAAACTTACTGGGATTCCAAATATGGTATGCACTTCCTTATAAGGAAGTTGAAGCAAGTTCGACAATTTTTAAGGGAATTTTCTTGATATGTTATACATGACATCATATCACGTGACAGGCGTTTGTAGTCCCTTGGCTTGGAGACAACTTTCCCTAGTTTGGACTTCTGTTAGAATGTTCCCTTGTCGAGATATGTCGAGATATTAGTTTATATGACGTCATCAATGACGGCCATTGGTGACGTCATACAACGGTGACGTCATACAATGTTTCCCATCCCTTGATCATCGACGATCCGATCCGACGATCCGATCCGATGATCCGATCCGATCCGACGATCCGTGATCCAGGCTTTGTAGGTGCCGTATTGAACGTCAGTAATCACTTTTGAAGCTCGAGGCGCTAGCACGCGCCTATTTCATATGCTCAGAATAAACTCTTTTTTTAAATAACCTGGCTGGAATTTTGTAAAAATGTCGGTAGCCGGTAATATTTTGTGTCGTATAATCGGTATTTTTATCCAAGTTTGTCGGTAAGTTTTATTGCCCATTGTCGTTAGTCAGTTACATTTGTAACCCTATCCCTGTGTTTCTGGATGGACGGACCATAGTTAGTAGAGGGACCGGACAAACTGACTAAAATCAGGCTCCGGACAGGGAGCGCCTGCTAGTACAGGCCATTCGTCCCAGAGAAATCGCGCAAGACTGGAACTAATAGCGCGAAATTTAAAATGCAAATTGTATTGGCTTGATCGCGAGAGGAATGGCTGGCATCCCATGTGCTCGACTCTTTGAGCTAAGAATAAGACAAACTACAGCTCGCCATTACAGCTCAAGTATGGCAAGGCAAGTATGCGTCCTAATGCAACGAGTAAGTTAGCGGCTGTTTTTATCCTAAATATTGTGCCAGATCTACTGAATCAGTTTTATGGTGGATTTGGGCCATGTAGCACAACAATATTTTGTGTCATTCGCTACACGTAAAGCCTGTTCTGCAAGCTAACAGGTTTAATATGAATACTAGGTCAACAGTTGTTTCTTGTTTTCCGAACAACGTACTGTGCTACACTACACTTTCTAGCTGAATACAGCTATTTCAATAAACGTTGTCGGTCTTGTAAGCGCACAAGACTACGGTTAGGAGCATTCATAATTTATCTAGAGGGGGGCCTATGATGATTTCCTAATTTTTTTCTTTTCATTTTTTGAAGCCCCCCTGATGATCTCAGGGTTTTTATCCTGACCCCCCTCAAGAGATGTCAATTAATGAAAGAAAAATATCATAGCCCCCCCCCCACATATACCCCTTAGCCATATTAAAGTCACCACATATACACCCTTAGCCATATTAAAGTCTTGTGATAGTTACTGATCCTGAAGATTGCTATTAAAAAATGAATGTCCAGTTACTTTTAAATATAACAGATGATAATCTTCAATTCAGGAGTTTCTACCTACACACTTTTACAGCAACTCTACTGATAAGAACCTAACTTAAAATTTATTTAAAATAACCTTATTAGGTTAGGGGTGGACCATTAGAAATTGGGGGAGGGGGGTGGCAATATTTTTGCATATGAATTTTTTTTTCGGGGATCAGGTTGTGCAGGAATTTTTTTTCGGACTCGAAGGCCATGTACGAATTTTTTTTTCGCAGACACACACAAAAAAAGGATAAACCCACGAGAGGTATCTTGTGCATCGAGCACTACCTGTTCCCGTGGCGTTCCGTTCCCACTGGGCCGTCCAAATCCGCATCAACAAATTTTCTTATACTATATTGGTTCAGAAATGGATTAACAGATTAAGAAAATCTTGTTGCTGTATGTATAGATACAACACATTTTTCTTATGATATATTTTTATTGGTTGCCGTTAAAAAAGAATGAAGCTGCTAAACGTTTTCGCCATCCCCTGGCCCCTATTTTACATGGTAGAGGTCTTTTTCTTCCGTTGCGCGCGAAGCGCGCTCGAATTTTTATAAACGCATTTCATCAAGCCTCAGAGAAAGGGTAGACAAACGTTCCGTTTTTTGTGTATAGTAAACAATGCCTGTAGGTTTTATTATTGATGCTGCAAATTACGAAATTATTATTATTCATTTGTGTGAAGCGGTCCACATGACGAATTTCTATAGGTGTAACGTCGAACTCACGCTTACCTAAGTGTTCTTCTTTCGAACATAGTGACTGCCTGCCAGGCCTATCACTGCAGGGTATTTTTTTGGGAGAGTTTGTTTTTCTCGGCAAGATACACTTGTTCTTGTAAACGGCGCGAGGGCAGTGTCTTCGGTGAGTGAGTTCTCACCGACTAAATTTCTCACCGACTAAATATTTGATGATATTTTTAATGCGCGCCAAGCGCGCCGAGATTTTTATGAAGTGAAGTAGAAAAATGCAAAAGAGAAGTTGCTGGAATAACTACTTAAGACATCTTTTTAATGAGCCATGTCTTTGTAGGATTTTTATTTCCTAGTTTGAATCTCTGCAAGATTTTTTTTTGAAGGATTGGCTTGCGCGAACTTTTTTGGGGGAATTGCCACCCCCCCCCCCCCCCCAACTTCTAATGGTCCACCCCTTATTATGTCGATCGAGGGGGATCAAATGAACATTTTAGCCTAACAGGTTCTAATACGCGGGTTTTTACTGTATTTTCGTATATTTTTTTTGGGAAAAAATGGTTGGCCCCCCCTATGCTCAATGTTATTTTTGTTGGAAATTTCCATAGCCCCCCCTAAATCATATTAGGGAAAAAACAGAGGCCCCCCCCTCAAAATCATCATAGCCCCCCCTCTAGATAAATTATGAACGCTCCTTAGCACTCGTTCACATTGACCAAAGGACGTTCTATTGTCTGTGAAACAATAGAACGAGGATCAACACAATACATCTATGCCTCGTTCTATTGTTTAACTGACAATAGGACGTCTTTTGGTCAATGTGAACGAGTACTAACCCAAGACTACGCGCCCAGACCGAAAAGCAGTATGGGTAGAACTTTTAAAAATATCCTATTTCGATGATACCTCACTGGTCTAGCTTCTAAATTCTACAAAACAGAGCTTCGTTTCCATCTAGTAAAGTCCAGTAATTAATTAGTAACTCGCGTACTCAAACAAGGGAGTCGATGAGAAACTCGTCTCGTGTTTTTCCAGCATCGCTCATGCATTACTGACATTATAAACCATGGAAATCCGCTTTTTATTGCTTAAATATACTGACTATTATTGTTGATACTGTTACAGGCCTCTTGAACTCCAGGGTGGGTGGTCCTGGAGCCACCTGGAATTCTAGGATGGGTACCCTGTTGCAGGATTGAATTTCCAGGGTGAGTAAAAATAAATCCACACTGAGGTCCTCAACAGGCCGGAGTGCATTAGCTGTCAACTCTTCTGCATTAGGAGGGAGCTCAAGATTGCAAGTCTCATCTTGATGTTTCTAATAGATTTGTTTCCTTTCTTACAAAAAACACCAAATTTCTAAATTCTTAGGGTTGACAGCGCTATGGGAGTGGCCAGATTTTTTTGCAGCTGACCATTAAAATGGATGATTCCAGCTTTAATGTATATCTAGTTGCTAGAGGAGGGGGTCTTCTTCCTCCCAAAGAACATTATGGGACTTATATTTTTAGAATCCTTAGGGCGTTGGGTTTTGATGTGTCCATTGTGTTCATTTTGACACTTTGGTGTAATTTTCAATGTGCATCTCTTGTTTTTAGAAGCCAATATCTTTCTAAGGATTGCTACAGTCTATCAAAATGCACAACAGGATAGTCTATGGAACATTCTCTAAACACATAATTTCAATATTCTTACAGATTGGAGTAAGGGAACCCTTCACACCATGAGCCAGATAACTGTGAGCCCTTCACACCATCAGCCAGGCCACAGTAAGTTCTTCACACCATCAGCCAGGCCACAGTTAGCCCTTCGCGCTATCAGCCAGACCACAGGGAGCCCTTCACACCATCAGCCAGACCACACTGAGCCCTTCACACCATCAGCCAGACCACAGTGAGCCCTTCACACCATCAGCCAGACCACAGTGAGCCCTTCGCACCATCAGCCAGGCCACAGTTAGCCCTTCGCGCTATCAGCCAGACCACACTGAGCCTTCACACCATCAGCCAGACCACAGTGAGCCCTTCACACCATCAGCCAGACCACAGTGAGCCCTTCACACCATCAGCCAGGCCACAGTTAGCCCTTCGCGCTATCAGCCAGACCACACTGAGCCCTTCACACCATCAGCCAGACCACAGTGAGCCCTTCACACCATCAGCCAGACCACAGTGAGCCCTTCACACCATCAGCCAGACCACAGTGAGCCCTTCACACCATCAGCCAGACCAGTGAGCCCTTCACACCATCAGCCAGACCAGTGAGCCCTTCACACCATCAGCCAGACCAGTGAGCCCTTCACACCATCAGCCAGACCAGTGAGCCCTTCACACCATCAGCCAGACGACAGGGAGCCCTTCACACCATCAGCCAGACCAGTGAGCCCTTCACACCATCAGCCAGACCACAGTAAGCCCTTCACACCATCAGCCAGACCAGTGAGCCCTTCACACCATCAGCCAGACGACAGGGAGCCCTTCACACCATCAGCCAGACCACAGTGAGCCCTTCACACCATCAGCCAGACCAGTGAGCCCTTCACACCATCAGCCAGACCAGTGAGCCCTTCACACAATCAGCCAGACCACAGGGAGCCCTTCACACCATCAGCCAGACCACAGTGAGCCCTTCACACCATCAGCCAGACCACAGTGAGCCCTTCACACCATCAGCCAGACCACAGGGGGCCCATCAGGCCATAGCCAGCCTTCACACCATCAGCCAGACTACACTCAGCCCTTCACTCCATCAGTCAGACCACAGTGAGCCCTGGTTGTAAAATCTTGTAACTATGTTTCATTGTGTAATAATTTCGATCCATACCCCACTATGGAGGGAATTTTCCTTAGGACCCCCTCCACCCATTGGAATTTTCAGTGAAAAATACATTGATTGTATGGAAAATGTGTATTGACCCCACAAGGAATTTCCAATTCCCTCCATATTTTAGGGGGGTGGATCGATCTCTACTGGAATTACATTTGAAAAGGCTCTAGCTTTCTAACACCAAGGCTCTATAGCTTGATTTTTTTTCAAATTAATAATACAATACCTTATGTTTTGTTCAGCAATATTTGACCAGACTTTGCTCAACTTCCAAAACACAGTATCAACTAAGGCAAGCTGTCTCAGACTCAAAGTTTCATCCCCTGTTTAAAACGCTAGAGCATTTTCATTTTGTCAACTTTTTGGATTTTTGTTTTGTGCCTTCAGTGGTTGAGCCAGACATCTTGTCATAAGAAATACAAGAGCCAAAGGAGACTCTCATAAAAAATATACAGGGATGATTGTCCTATCCCTTGGGTATAAACATTCACTCAAGTGCAAAATTTTAGGGTTGCCAGATATCCAAAGAATCACCTGCTATCCGAGGTAGGGTGTCTCATGCTAGCCTTCTTGCAAACCTTAGTTCCTCTTAGGGGTAAATTTGCTATGGACACATCCTATTTGCTATGCCTTGTAATTTTTCCTGACAATCATGCCAGCCCTGTATATTCTTAGGGGGAGTCCCCCAGACACAAGAGTGTCCATTTGGGGTCTGAGAGCAAGCGAGTGTGAAGATTAACTTTTAAAGGTAGTTTGGTACCAGATTTCATGCTCCAACACTAATCCAAGCTTGAAGTTTCCATGCTTGTGATCAGGTTGGAGTCCCTCTTATTTGGTTTCAGTGTTTCAGTGGTACACATGTAGTTCATTTTGCCTGAGTGATTGTGGTGTTTTTCATTTACCTTTAACTCCTCCTTTGTGGTACTCAAACTACTGGTAAAATCACATATATGACAAGAAAGCACAGAGGACAGATAAGAAACCTTGGAAAAGGATGTTGAATTTCTTTGTATTAGTTCTGCAGGGATGCAAATGGAAACTACAGTTTTTTAGTAGTGTAGTGTATGAATCTGGCTACTGGAGAATTAGCTTATGATTTCAAGGGTGATTCACTCAAAAACCACAATTATTCAGGTGAATGAACCACCATAAAAATAAAACACAACTCAATACTTGAGATTAAAGAGCCTGTGTCAGCCACTCCTTTGTTATTGTTTTCTTTCGATATTAGAAGATGAATTACGTGTAGAAATCTATCAATAAACATCTAAAAACAAAGTTTCAGGTTTGATTTACCAAATTCAATCGATAAAATTGCTCTTTATTCACTAAAATCAGCCGATGGAAGTGGATCCTTTCTCCGACTTCGTATGTTGCTATGCTGTCAAAATGGAGGCTGACACAGGCTCTTTAATGGCAGGATGCTGGCTCAACTGCTGTTACATATGCATATTATAGCGTGACTCCAGAAAATATCAATGGCCTTCCCATGTAGGGGGTTGTCTTGAGATTTTAGTGAACAAAATATAGATACATGGGAAATAAAAGGCAAATGCCACTTAGAGTGTACTTTTTTCCCTCTGGAATTCTAATCCCTTCTATGTGGAAGGTTAGAATTATTTTCTGGAATCACAATTTTTCTTCATGTTGTTAGGGAGCATTCATAATTTATCTAGAGGGGGGCCTATGATGATTTCCTAAGTTTTTTCTTTTCATTTTTGAAGCCCCCCCTGATGATCTCAGGGTTTTTATCCTGACCCCCCTCAAGAGATGTCAATTAATCAAAGAAAAATATAATAGCCCCCCCCCCACCACATACATGTCAAACCCACCCTTAGCCATATTAAGTCTTGTGATAGTTACTGATCCTGAAGATTGCTATTAATCTTATCTATTTTTAAGAAAGAAAAAAAAATGAATGTCCAGTTACTTTAAAATATAATCAGATGATAATCTTCCAATTCAGGAGTTTCTACCTACACACTTTACAGCAACTCCACTGATAAGAACCTAACTTAAAATTTATTTAATAACCTTATTAGGTTATTATGTCGAGGGGGATTAAAATGAAAATTTTAGCCTAACAGGTTCTATACGTGGGTTTTACTGTATTTTCGTATAATTTTTTTCGGGAAAAAATGGTTGGCCCCCCCTATGCTCAATGTTATTTTGTTGGAAATTTTCCATAGCCCCCTAAATCATATAGGGAAAAACAGAGGCCCCCCCCTCAAAATCATCATAGCCCCCCTCTAGATAAATATGAACGCTCCCTTAGGGAACATGCATGTAAGTATATGTACATATTATTGTAAAGAAGACAAAGTCCCACAAGGCCCTAAAGACTCCAGCTGAAAGTGATGCTCCAGATGTCAAAAACCGGTAGGTGAGTCAATCACTACACTCAATACTGAGGCTTCAAGCTCCGATCTGATCACCAGACAGTATCTCTGCAGCTCCCAAGGCCACAGCTCTAGTACAACAGGGTGATGCCATTCACACATGATTGATGTTGTCATGATGGTAGGTACAAGTGCATACAGTACACGGCTGATCACATTCAGATTAAGGTAGCATGCCAGCAAATCATACATATTCGTATGGACGGTGGGCAATAAAAATTTATTCAAATACTTTGAAACAACTGTAAGGCATCCTAATATGATCCAAGTCCTTGGCGGGCTCGGATGAGAAGTTCTGCTACTAAAATGGTTAATTAATGGGTGGGTCTGCAATTATCAAAATTTTGCACACTGTTTAAATGTAGGTATAAACAACATAACCTATGTGTAACTATTTAGAAACACCAAAAAAGTTCAATTTCATTAAAGTTCAATTTCATTAAACAGGGACTATTTAAAGAATGAAATTAAAGAAAGATCTCATAATAATCTTCCTTATCATTAAATTATTCATAAAAAAATCTTATATCACATAAGAATCCAGCTATTATATCAACTGATTATCAGCCTTTAAGTCTGCTTTTTTCAGACATCAGTTTTGCACAATATTTTCTGAAAAGGCATTGTGCTTGCACATAGTAACTTTGTAAAAGTGAAACCAGGAACTGGTGAACAATGTGTAACAATATTATCAATTAATAGTACCAACACAAAGTCACAAAGTCTTTCAGAATATCAATTTCTTCATTTGGATACACTTCCAGTGTTATATCATCATCTTAATTTAAGTTAACATGTTTAAAAACTTCTGTTGTTTACTATATATATCAATAATAATAAATATATCTAATTACTATAAACTATATTAAATAAATCAAAAATTATCTGTTAGCCTGTTTTCCATGAATGCCATGTTGGAGTTGAAAGTGAAAGGGGCACTCGCACACTTAATTTTTGTACAACCTGTCAAAAAATAAGTCTAATTCTAATCACCAAAAAATATATTTTAGTTTACCAGTAATAACCAAAATAACAGTCCAGGCTTGTTAAATAAAATCTATAGTGTTTTTATTTATTATCAAGAAGATGGAATTGGATTGCGATTTGAATTATTGGCTTGTCAGGCAAGCGTGCGAGTGCCCCTTTAAACAGTTCATGAAAGTATCTCTCAGTAACTTAATAGCACACAAATTTCCCAACAGTATCTACTAACAGTATTATCATAATTAAATATCTTAAAGATGCCAACTCTCCTGCTTTTCAGGCTCAACTCCCTCTCTCCCATCTTGGGTCCAAATCTTCACTTTTAATAGAAATATACTGTAACCTTTAAAGTGCTTTCACAATGCAAAGGCATTTTGTAGGTCCAAAACACCCCATCCCTGCTTGTGAAGGTCAGAGGTTGGCATCTCTGCATTAACACTGACAGTAAGCATTGCAGCAAAGTGAATTGCATGATTCCATGAAATATTCATATTCGGTTATTAGAATAGGTGCTCTAGAGTGTTGGCAGGGTCAACTTCCCCAAATTTCTAAATGTGCAATAATATTCAAACTTGTTCCATCACAAGTCAATATGGTAAATTTCATATATTTTTTATTTCAGAGGGTCAAGTGGGTATGAATATTTTCTGGAATCATACATTTGTCATAAACTTTACATTTTATGAAATCGAACCATGAACCCATAATAATTTGCTATAAAAACCATGAAAAATTTAATTTTAATTTATAATTTTTCACCTTAGTAAGTCTACATTTTGTTCTGTAGATATTTTTCTTGCTAATATCAGAGCTGGAAAATAAAAAAGTTTCTTACTTGTATTATGCCCATTCAAACCTTTTCTTGGTTGTCTCTACTGGAAAATTGGCCCGACATTTGGAGATTTTGATCAGACAATGTCCATTGACTGGCAGTAAATTTCCAGCTCTGAATATTGTGCAAATTAAAACTTTTAGGTACATAACAATAACAGTTATTTAATGTAACAAAATAAATAACATGTAAAAAAAAGTTAACAATTGTCCTTTTAATCATGCAAATTAAGAATGCTTGAAGTGTGCAGATTGGCTTTCATAAAAGCAGAGTCATAAACATTCCAGCCCTAATTGTGGGGGAAGTTAGGATGTCTGTTTCAAAAGTTGAATAATCCCACATGGGGTTGGAAGGATATGGAGTGCTCTGGCATGCTCCTTAATAACAGAATGTTATCAGACTTCTTAGCATGTACTGCATGTGTTTGTATCTATCACCATGACCTGATATTATGCGTGAAGGTAAGACCCTGTTGCACTGGAGTTGCAGCCTTGAGAGCTGAAGAGATACTGTCTGGTGAGCAGTCTGCAGCGTGGAGTCTCAGTACTGAGTGTACTGAGCTGACACACCACTGGTGCTGACAGGGGCATCAACGGCTGGGGTCTGAGGGGCCTTGTGCGACTTTTTTTTTAAATCCAGAAAAGGTACTTACATACCACATAAAGTTGGAATAAATACCAATGACAATATCAGAAACAGAATGTTTTATTTTTACGCTTCTACACTTGAGTTAACCAAGCCACTTTACATGTGGTAAAATAACAAGATGTATTCCATCTACTACTAGCACCTAATTTGCACTTACCTGAAATTCTACCAAATTTGGCAGTCCACAAGTACTAGACTCATGATCTTTAGCACTACTCCATTCATACTGCCAGAGGTTCAAGGAAAATAGGGTAGTTTCACCCCAAACTTCGATCCTAGTGAGATTGATAAGGTCACAAATTCAGACCCCCAAGATACACCGTGCGTGTGACACATGATCTCAGCCCAGCACAGGGAGCCCAAACTGCAGATCTTAAATGCCTATTCTTCTCTATTTTTTTGGGTAGCTCTCCAAAATATATGTCAGACTGTAACATTTATTAGTTCTCTGGTTCTAGTCGTCACATTTTGCACCAATACAGTTAAAAACCTATCGGTCATTTTTTGTGATTTCTGTTGGATTGATATAGTCTGACTTATTTTTTGGAGAGCTGCCCTAAAAATAGAGAACATAAAACCATTTACGATCTGCAGTTTGGGCTCTCTGGGCTCAGGGCCAAGATCATGTGTCACATGCATGGTGTATCTTGGGGGTCGGACTTTTGGATGAAAATACCCTATTTTCCTTTCAACCTCTGGCAAAATGAATGGAGTAAAGCTGAAGATCATAATGTCTAGTACCAAATTTGGTGGAATTTCTAATAAGTGACAAATTAGGTACTAGTGGCACTTTCACTTGAACAATGTGCAATTCCAGAAAAAATACATACCCCCAGTCCCCCACCACAGAGGGAATTTGTCAATTCACTTTCCAGAAGGTTAAGATGTTATTTTCCAATCAAATACATATTTCCAATCAATTCCATAGGGTGGGGGGGAGGGATATAGATGTTTTCTGGAATTGCATAATGGGCATAAAATGAGAAAAATCAGCACTGCAGTTTGTAGCTTTCAACAAATCACTAGTATTAAGCAAATTTGATTTTAAGCTATCATTTCTTTCAGCTTCTCACATAAACTTTCAAACTCAGTTTGAAAAAAATGTGAAGGTAATTTGGTGAAATTATGTTAATAATTGAAAACACTAAAACACGATTCTTCAAACCACATTCAGCTACATATAACAACCAAGCCGATTTAAATGCATTTTATGCCTGTTGTTGAGCACTCACTAAAAGAGACTCGGTCTACAAGTCAAAAGGGCTTGCAAATAAACAAAATTGGATCTAGATTATAAGATAAGGGGCTGAACATTTGACTCATGAATGGGTAAAATCCGGGGGGGGGACTCCAATATTTTTGGGTCGGGATGATTGCCAGGAATTTTCAGTTTCACCCCTAAAAGATACCAAAAAGGACATGGTAAAAAAAAATTTTGGGTAAATTTTTTTTTACCCCAAACTATACTTCCGTCTTTGATTGAGATGCTGCCTTGGATGTTGTTTAATTTATGGTCTTGTCAACAAAAACTCTGTCTATTTCTTGAAGGTTTGCCGCTGTGTTAGAGCCCTAAATGATACCAATCTCCCTAAAATTTTATTGCAGATGATCAAGGCTACCCCTAAAAGATACCAAAACCTGTGATTTTAACCCGTAAAAGAAACAATGATCATCCCAGGCCAAAAATAGGGGAGTTCCCCCCCCCTGTAGAATCCCTGCCTAAATTCCCGCTAAAAATCTTTGCATTTGTAGGATGTATTATTTTCCTACCGCATGACTAGGGGCCAAAAAATCTAAAAAATATCATCCATCCTCCCCCCTCAAAAGTCAAATGGTCAACCTCTATTAAGAGGAACATTTCTGTCTGGTGTTACATCAACAGTGAGTTTACTGTTGTATGAGTCTCTTTTGGCAAGTGGTTCTAGATGATTGTGACCAAAGTTTAAGTTACTATATATGCATGTAAAAGACCGCAACAGGACATTTGCATCATGACGTTGTTTACTGCGACTTCCAGGAACATTTGCATGGTCATTTTGTTCCCATAATTACTGCTATTGTTTCTAAAAGCCTTTATCTGCATAAGAAAAAGACCTGAAAAGGATTCTGGTAGTCGTAGTAAAAAATGACGCAATAATGTAAATGTCCTATTGGCACTGGGGGATACTTCCCATGTTCCTTTGCAAGAGCTCTAAACCTTTCCCTCTTGAAAATAATATTGTGATCTCACACCCAAGACATTGTTCTATAGACCAGATTTCATATGACTGAAAATGTTACAGCATGCTTTGTGCCGTGTTGATGCCGTAATGGGTATTGTACAATGCCAAAGCATTTTGATTGTTTGATCAGTCATTTTGAGTGATGTCATCTGCTGACTGTTCATGAGAAGGCAAGGTTCTGGGCCATGCAGTGACACAATTTTCCATTTGTAAACAGTCATTGCCTTTTGGACAGTGCTTTAACAATAATTGTGGTTGCCTTTCTTATGGGAAAGAATCCTTATAAATTCTCTTCTGTCCCAAACTCTGACCCATTCTCATACCCACAGATCCCATGCTCATTAAATTGCAGGGTTTTTGCTGTTTTGAAGGTTGAGGGATGTGTAGAAGCAGCTCTTCCCTCTACGGCTTGGTATTAAATCTTGTGATGAGCTTGAGAGCTCATGATAATGATCCAAATCCTAATTGGTGGCCCGTTTACAAACGCAAACCCTAACCAGTGTATTACAAGTGAATTCCCTGGGTTTTGGAGTTGAAGAATTTTTGGCATCTATAGAGGAGGCACCTAAATCCTAACCTAACCACTGTTCACATAATAAAAAAGGGCAACTTTTCTGCAAAAGCATTGACCATTCGGCAAAATGGCAAGGACCATTTATGAAAGTATGCTGTAGTGACTTAACTATGTTCCATGTCTTACAGTCATATGAAATCTGCTCTAACATTGTTCTATTACCTGTATGCTTGCCATAATGTATGAAATTCTATTTGATTTGAAACCGGAGTTAACTTCCTCAATCCTCAAAGAACCATGGGCAGACTTGGCCTCTAATTTGTGTAACAGAAAATAAAATTAAAAAATATAAGGCTAATATGCAAAAATGGAGACACAGAACTAGCTGAGTAAGGTGCAGCATTGTGTGTTTCCAGAAATTATCCATGCCCCCCCCCCCCCCCCCCTACGGAAGGGATTGGAAATTCTGGAGGGGTGGGGTTGGGGGGGGGGGGTGGGGGGGGTCAATTTACCTGATCTTTTCCATACAAATACTGTATTTTTCTTCAGAAATTCCAGAGGGGTGGGGGTCACTTTTCAACACCCTTCCGTCGGGGGTTATGGATATTTTTTGGAACCACACATTGCATTTATCAATTTATCAGGCCTAGTTATCAAATCTCAAATATGATAATGTTTCCCGATATTTAATATTTTTGCATAGCAAAATGTGCAAGTTTGGGACCTGCAAAAACCAGGTGCAACTTTTGACCAGTACGATTTTCATACCAGACCTACTGTATGTATTAAACACCGGAACCATGTAATGTATTGCAGCCCTTTTCAGGTGAGTTCATGTTACAAAGCAATCAAAAGGTTGCAGGGAACCGTTACACCTCTGCAATGGGTAACAAAATTTGCACTGTACCGTGTAAACAGATGTTCTAGGTACAAAATTTGGCTGTTTAAAAATTTGTCCGGTAACCAGGGTCTTAATGCCCATCCACACTAATGTGTTTTTGCTTGAATTCGTAAACGTTTTGATACGTTAGGCCTTGACGTCCACACTAACACGCTGACCGTTTTCATCGAATCCGTATAAGTTTGAAAACGAATACTTTTAAAAACGCGTTGCCGTTAGTGAACTACATGGTTGTGTTTAGAGCATCTTCATTTTGGTTGAAATAGCTATTGATTTACGATGCAGCGAGGTAAATATGCCCTACATATAAACTAAACAAAGGGAATTATATCTTACTTGCTGAGTGAGATGTTAAATCAACGCGTTTTCTATTTGGAACGAGAAGAAAGGCGAGTCAACTTCTGATCAACTGGAAGGCGCCATTTTGAATAGAGCAGATTTCGTATGACTGTGAAAAGTACCGTGACAAAGTTGTTCCGCGCCGCGACCATGACCGTACCGCGACTACGCGATTTCACTGGCGATTTCATTCCATTTACAGCAGGCCAGGTTCCGTACCGCCACCGCGACAGTACCGCGCCGTACCGCGGCACTTTTCACAGTCATACGAAATCTGCTCTATGCCACAGGCCTCCCAACCACAGGCCACAGGCCTGCCAACATAAAGCCACTATTGTCGGGCTCGGGTGGTCACCCCCCCCCCCCCCCCCCCCCTCATAAACAGAGTTACATTTTGCGAGCTCGAGCAGAAAACACCTCTCAGTGGAGTACACTGGCAGGAGCGAATATAATTTTATCCGTTTATTTCGCTAGATATTTTTTCGTAAAGAGTATCGCGATTCACCATGTCACTCTATATTGTTGTGAGCCGTCAAAATTGACGGCTCGAAATGAGCTAGCAAAATTCAACTTTTTTCGCACGAATTTGTGTTTCATTATATTGTCAATAGTTAGAAATAACGTTTAGCTATATTTGCGAGCGAGCGTCAGCGAGCGAGCAATCTAATCTCAACAAGTCCTAACGCCCTTGCAATTACGGCGTGGGTTACCTGTGGTGCATGCGCAGTACGATCATTTTCTAGGCCAAGCGATTTTGGGTTCCGTCCGTCGGTTGGTATTTACCATTTCTCGATCGGTTTACAGAAATTGTTGTTTAGATTCGAAGGTTATCGGTAAGTAATCAAATTGCTGTTGTCAGTCTTAATTGCATATTTGTAGATGTTTTTAAAGCGTATTTTGACAACCATTTCCCGAAGATTTGCCGAAATTGTTGAGCTTTATTGATGTGAATCTTACACAGTTTACAAGTAGTTGAATAATGTTTCAGTGTGAAATTCCCTCAAAACAGCATGGCTATATTATGTTAATTTATTTCAAGATTAAATCCTCTAAGAGTAAACAAGACGTCGAAAATGAATCAAACAATACCAGATCGTGCTTGTAATAAAGATCATGAGATAGAAGGTCGCCTGAATGATCTGATTTCATCCTCAAAAGGCCGAATTATGAATAAAAGCAGCTCAAGTCACGCCGGACTGCTCCATCATGCGTGGACGCCATCTTGGACGAGAGCGCAGTGGGCCTGGGGAAGAGCGCGATGCGTTCTGCGAAATTCACTGTGATCTTTGTCGCAAAATGGATTGCTCCTGAGATTGCTACTGCTTTTTTGGGCAGCTCTTCGGATCCATGTGGCGCTGCAGATTGGGCGCTACACGAAAATGTTTTTGTTCCACTGCTGAGTTGCAATTCAGATCTCGCCAAGTGGCTCAAACACGCATGCGTCAATGGTTGTCACCAGACCCTCCCCTGCGAGGTGACGCGAGCCGGGGGAGCTCTGGGTTTGAAAATGGGATTCCCCGAGAGTCCCGAATCTTGCCGCTGCTCAAAAGATGATGAGCTCATCATGTCAAGGTTCGAGAGCTTCCTCATTTCCCTGTATAAAGAATATTCCATTGAGAAGGAAAGCGCAAACGGAATAAACAACAAGAAATTTATTGACAAATGGAAAGCTGTAGGCGACTGGCTAGATTACAACACTAAACACTAAGAACAATTATCTTTTGTTGTATTCTGTTGTGTTTGTTTGTTAGATATAGCCTTTTTTCTTGTCACAGTAAAGTTTGTGTGTCAATCAATAATTATAATCGAATAAATAAAATAAAAAAATAAAAAATGACGAGCTCCGGGTACGGGATTCAGATGGAGCATGACACCCTCAAACCGTCTTTTCGTTAAGCTTCCAATCTAAACCGCAGCGTTTTCACAATGCGTGATTAGGCTTTGTTCATAAAGTATGCCGGAAAAATTGACACCCTTACTGCCAGGAGTGTTAATATCTGGTCCAATGTTGTTAAAATGATTTCTCTGAAGCATCTTTCAAGGTGATTAAAGTGCCGCACTAGTACCTAATTTGCACTTACCTGAAATTTCACCAAATTCGGCACACAAGTATTAGACATCATGATCTTCGTGTTTTTACGGTGGAAGCGGCCGCAATTGCAGCCATCTTTGAAGTGCGCAATAAATATTTCTGGGGCGAGCAAAACCAATCCCGTACCCAGAGCCCGTCATCTTTTGGCCAGCGGCAAGATTCAGCGCTCTGAGGGTTCCGGTTTGAATGCGTTGTATGAAAGTTCGTTACGATTTTGACCTACCACGCATGCTCACAAATCGGATTCCCCCAATCTCGTACCCAGAGCCCGTGCATCTTTAAGCCAGCGGCAAGATACAGGGCTCTGGAATAATCAAATTTTTTATACCCAAAATCTGGGTACTCTTCAGTGCGCATGCGTTTGACCTTGACCGCTACTAAAATCATGGATTTATCACTCAGTTCTTCAATATGTTATAAGAATTTTTCACATTTTACAGTCGTGGTTATAAAACCAGCCCAAAAAAGCTTTAAAAACACGAATTACTGAGATATTTCCCTAAGTTTTGAGCAGGTTTTGTTTTAGCAAAACAGCGCGCGTTCTGCTTGACATCGAAAGTGGCGTGATCTTCGTCAGCAGCGCGCGCGCGACAAATTTTGTCAACAACTGAACATTTGCCTCAGAATCAAGACTTTTGTTGCATGATTTTGTCGTGTTATAACGCTAGTTTTGGAAAATTGATCTTTCGGAATGCTTGCGAAAATTCATAAGAATAGATCTACAAGTGGAAAGGCTTTGAAGCGCAGCGTTTGATACCGGAAATATGTTTTCGCCCAACAGGTGACGCTTGTGTGAAAAATATTTTCTGTTAGATTTCCTCCGAATTCAAATCGCGCGCATGGGCAGTGGAGAGGAATGACGAGCCAATGAAAATCGTCGCATGACTTGATTATTCCAGAGCTCCGTATCTTGGCGCTGGCCTAAAAGATACGCGGGCTCTGGGAACGAGATTGGATTCCCCCCGCCTGAATCTTGCCGCTGGCCAAAAGATGACGGGCTCTGGGTACGAGATTGGAGCAAAACGTTTTGTCGTGCTTTGTTACTCGCCCCAGATTGATTTCTCGCGCCCCTTGTACCGTTCGTGAACAATCAACATTAATAATGCATCACCAACGTAGTTATAGGGCTGATGAGTGTGTTATATATGATAATGCAGAAATGTTTCCCACTGTTCAGTGCTGTTTAGTCATAAATAGTCACACGAAAATGAGTTTCATGTTTGCTTTTCCGTTGCGCATGCGCATATCAAGATAGTTCCCGTTGAAATGTGTCGTTTTCTAAAATTTCCTTATATGGAAGTTTCTACTTACCATATTTGGAAGTCCAGAAGATTTCCTAGCCTATTTCTTGCCCCAAATTGTCAAAAAATTCGCCAAAACTTGCAGGTTTTGGAGAGAATCGCTGTTCTTGTAGGCCGCCATCTTTATTTTGGCCCCAGGAGCACGGAAATTCAAACACAGGTAGCCCGCGTCACGCACGGGTTGGCATTGACATCTTGATATGGCATGTTAGAGATAGCATCAACGAGGATGACAACGGCAGAGAACAATACACTTGATTACATTATATGAGATGATCAAGAGCTACTGCGCCTCCGTGGGCGTCCAGTACAAGCCTGGTATGACAAGGTGGGAGCCAGGCCCCAGGGCCGAGTGGGATGTTTGGTCGCACGGCTGGTATGAGGTGCTTTTTAAATCTTCAGGGTTCCAAAAGAATTCTGGGATTGCGCCTACGACCGAGGATGAATTCCCGGATGAGGTGCACACGGCTATCGAGAAAAGTATGCCTGTGTATCACGTGATGCACAACAATCGTGTTCGCCCGTGTTCGTTAACCAGTGAAACATGATTATACTTGTAATCATGTCGAACTCTCAGAAGCATGCTGGTGCCACGTTACACAAGTTGATATTATGAGTCCTGTAACAGCTTTGCATCTGTTATACAGACAGGCTCGTCCACAATATCTTGGAGATATGTTTTAACACTTTCTCGTTAATCTCGAAGACTATAGTAGCAGTGGTTTCGACGTATGTAACATTATAACTTAATTAGTTATACATATTTTTGTACTTTTCGAGAAAGAGAGAAAATGGAGCAAGCAGAAGAGTCGGACCGGAGGAAAGGAAAAGCTAATTGCTGGAAATTACATCTAGACCCCAGCTTTCCCAATCAATCAATCGTTTAACACCCAATTCGGCAGCAAAACAGCTGAATTACAAGGGGAGGCCAATACCTAAAAATCTCGGTCAATTGCCGGTAGTCAGTCACTTTTTCCACCCGTTTTGTCGGTGGTCAGTTGAAATTGCATTTTGTGAGACATGCAAGTAACCATAATATAATCTGCCTGTCCTTTTCGCTCAATATTTTCATGCCGCCAATGCTAATAAGCATATTTACTTGACAGGTCCGAGCAACTCCGAGTCTGCTCGGTTACTGTATCAAGTTCTGCAAACACACTTAGCCCGATATAGCACAGGCATTCATTCTGTAATTAACTTACTAACAAAAAGAAGAAAATTACCGGAAACGGAACATTTCATATCACAGCACCCGTGCTTTTAAACCATCGATTTTTTTAGCCAATCAGGCCCCCGGGGGACTCCCATATTTTTTGGTCGGGGATGATCGTCGGAAATTCTTCAGTTTCATCCCTAAAAGATACCAAACATGGCGGGCCATGGCGTGGCTCAAATAATTTCTTACCCTAAAAGATACCCTAAAAGATGAGGCCTTATGTGCAAAGTAGGCGCGAAGGAGACAGGTAAAAGATACCCATCAATAAATTTCCGTGTTTGTTTCTAATTTATCGTCTTCTCATCGAGTAATCTCCCTTTCTTGCACGGTTTTTAGAAGCATCATCATGAGAAAAAACAATTTGGACACATATCTCGGCCCTAAAAGATACCAATCGCCCTAATTTTGTTGAAGATTAAGATCACCCCATAAAGAGACCAAGGCCCCGTGATTTTAACCCCTAAAAGATACGACGATCCCCCCCCCCCCCCCCCCCCCCCCCCCCCCCCCCCGGGAATCAGCCCTTGTCTTGATTCGCATGGTTCAGTCACCCTGGACGACTTTCCCTAAAATATGCGGCGAAGACGGAAGGGCACGATAAACAGTTCGTCCGGTTTACTTACAGTACTACGATGAATCACACAGGCCACCAAACGGAGATGATTGACCTGATTCGTTCGGTAATTTAGGCCTGGCTGATTTTATTGCTCATCTAATCTGATTTCCCTCACTTATAATTCCTGAATAAAAGCGAGAGGTTTCTTAAAGTCGAAAACCAGCGGAAATTGGATAGCGTGATAAGCTGACCCCCTGCCAATTTAACTTTCAAAATTATTTTCGTTAATTTTCATTTCCCTTCCAGGCAAATTACCCAATGGGAATATGGCTAACTAATATGTTAGGACATCTTAAATTCAAGCACAGCTATCACTGGTTTTCTTAGTTAACCATTTAAAGGAGTCTCGACGCAGATTGCACGCAAAGGGTCCTTAAGCTCGTGTATGGTTAACAAGAAGCATGAGGTTTCACGAACCTTCAAGCAAAACCTTTCCAGCTACATTGTTATTGAGAAAATTGGGGTTAAAATACAACCGCATTTCGGCGGATCTTTATCAAATTAAAATTATTGAGGTAGACAGCTGGTTTGGACCTCGCACAGTTTAGCAAGCCGCTAATCTTCCCCAGTTAAGATGAACAGCAAGGAGCAACTCAAAACCTCGCACAGTTTAACAAGCCGCTAATCTTCCCCAGGTAAAATGAGCAGCAAGGACCAAGGGGACGTGGCGAGGACGATTAGTTCTAAACAAGTATACAAGAAACAAATAATCACAAACAGGCTTTGGAAAATATAATTCACACACCATACCGCGGCACAATGTTCAATAAAGGATGTAGACACAAAGCGGAAGAAACAATTTTCCGCGAACAAACCGAGAAGAAAAACCAATTTGTTGTTTGTAATAACGAGAGCTACTTATTTGATTGTAACCACCTCATGATTGGCTGGGAGCTACATGGTTCGGTTTGTAAAAGGAGATCCGTTATAACACAGTTAGACAAATTGGTAGAAACTACAATGGTCTAAAAAAGGCCACTAAATACGATTTTTCACAAAAAAGCCGGTTGCTGGGTGGCGCTGATATTGGACTTTGAGAAGCGCGCGGTCCCGGAGCGAGTGCAAAAAAAAAAGCCTTTATTGTCTAGCGGCATCAAGCACAATCAAGTCATACTAGTGAGTCATAAGCGCTACGGTACGTGACCCACAGACACAGCGGAAAAAGCGGCACAGCACAGGACCGACTAAATGACCAGTTGCTACTATAGGTTGTTAAAATAGAAACTGAGTCGTTACCAGAGCTCCCTGCCTCAACACCTCGCAGGGAAGACTCTGGTGACAGCCATAGTTTTAAGGCCTCGCTGATTGGCTGGAACAACGTGCATGCGTACAAAAACAGTGTATCTGGCTAAATAACTCCAAGACTTGGTTTATTAGTCCTCTTTTCAACCTATGGCTTCGACGTGTACTCTCTACAAGTAATTTTGAGGCTCAAAAAGTTCATTTTCTTATTCACGCATGCGTCGGTTGGTGTGACCAGAGCTCGCGGTGTCAGGGGAGCGATATAAAGCTATCAAATCGAAGAATGGTATACAAGGTTACTAGAAGAACACTTTTGATTAACTATACTAGAATTAATGCAAAACACACAGATCGTAGAGTTGTACAAGGTTACTAGAAGAACACTTTAGATTAACTATACTAGAAATAATGCAAAACACACAGATCGTACAATTGTATACAAGGTTACTAGAAGAACACTTTAGATTAACTATACTAGAAATAATGCAAAACACACAGATCGTACAATTGTATAAAAGGTTACTAGAAGAACACTTTTGATTAACTATACTAGAAATAATGCAACACACACAGATCGTAGAATTGTATACAAGGTTACTTGAAGAACACTTTAGATTAACTATACTAGAAATAATACAAAACACACAGATCGTAGAATTGTATACAAGGTTACTAGAAGAACACTTTTGATTAACTATACTAGAAATAATGCAAAACACACAGATCGTAGAATTGTATACAAGGTTACTTGAAGAACACTTTAGATTAACTATACTAGAAATAATGCAAAACACACAGACATATAAATACTTATGAGGCTTCTCCCTCCGAGGAAATCTGCAGAATTGCATTAATATTTGTTTTGTTGCATGTAACAGATATCAATATAAACCTCATGAATTTACACGACACCATCAATAAAGATGTATCTCCCATGTCTGTGTCTAAAGTAATCTTTGCTAAGTAAATTGTTGAGGACCAAATGGGATCCATTTTAAGGGAAATGTGTATGCTCTCGAAATCTCTAAAACTCAAAAAAAAAAATCATCTACCGATTGAAACGTGATGCCAGGTTTTTTTCTGTCCCTGTACGTGAGGAAATAACTGAAGAAATTCTTTAATTAAAAAATTTGGAGCTTGAAGCATTTTGAGGGGACGCCAGGAACACCTGTCTGATTGTTCATGCGTCTGGTTATGCGGTTTCTAACCCGGGGGGGGCTCCCATATTTTTGGGGCGGGGGTGCTCGTCCGGAACTTTCGATTTTACCCCTAAAAGGTACCTAAAATGGCGTCGCTTAGTTGATTTTGACCCCTAAAAGGTAACAAAAAGACGTATTTTCCCTCGTAATATTCTCTCGCATTTTTTACGAGGGCAAATACGTCTGAAATTCAGGCTACCAACAAGTGTGATTTGCTTTATTTGCTATAGAACGGACCTCTAACAGGTACCTATCTGGAAAAAAAAAATGCTTTCGAATTTTTTTCGAATTTTACCCCTAAAAGGTACCAGACGCCTGATTTTAAACCCTAAAAGGTACGACGAGCACCCCCGCCCCAACAATATGGGAGTCCCCCACCCGGGGTTTCTAATTTGTTACTGTGTTCAAACAAGACAAAAATGCACAAAACGGAATTGACTAACGTTCATAAATAGCGTGTTATTGCGGTTAGAGGTTCTTAAAATACAATTATCTTTTTTTATTTGCCAATCAGCCAACCAAGTCGAGCGAGCAGGAAGGAAGTCATAACGAAAGTTCTAATTCAGTACGTTTTTACCTGATTGGCTCGATAGTGATATTTATAGAACTTGTGGTCACGTAGTTGATTCCAGTTGGTCGAATTGTCAAGAGGTGTCAAGTGTATTATTGTTGTTTAGGAAGATTCATGAATCATTATTATTTTTATTATGACCTAGAGATCCTTGCTAAAGCAAACATGTCTCAGCCAAACATTTCCTGTGTGCGCAACGTTCCATAATGAGAACTTTGGGACAGTTGTTTTTCCTTGCTAACAACAACAACAACCTGAACGTAAAGTGAATACACTCAGCCAATCAGGAGCGAACCCATTCAACAACTAAACAATCAGGAGGCGAAGTAAATACACTCGGCCAATCAGAAGCGAAAGCCATTCAACAACTAACTAATCAGGAGACGTGGAAAGTATGACTTGCGTCATCTTCGCGCGCCAGGGTCCTTCCCCCTGGGGGGAGGTGAGGGAAGGACCCTGGCGCGCGAGGATGGACTTGCGTTTAGTCGTGACCCAAGAACAGATTGTAGGACTAGACACGCAAGTTATCATTTGTTTGGTTTTTGTTTGCAATCTGATTGGCTGGGAGAGCAAAGTCGCGATGCTCAACCAATCGAAACGTATGCTGTTGATTCTCCACCTACAGCCAATTAAAACGCGCTTTTGGCGCCCCAAAGCATGATGGACATATATTGAACACCCTATGCTTACTAGACAACCAAACTTGGACACATTTTGTCAAGGTGTGGGCAGCTCCTATTTAGACCTCATCAAACCACTTATGATCACGATATATATACCAAGAAAACACTACCAAGTCAGTCTCAACTTTGGGCTTAAATCCGAAATATACATGAAAAAAATCCTTAAGGAAATCAGCTATTCCCGTACCCAGAGCTCACCCGTTCGTCGCGCTCCCGAGGAGGATCAGCCACTTGAGGGTCTTCGCATTCTCGAACCCAGACCTCCCCGGTTCGTCGCGCTCGCGAGGAGGATCAGCCACTTGAGGGTCTTCGCATTCTCGAACCCAGACCTCCCCTGCGCGTTACCTCGCTGGGGAGGCTCTGGTGACAGTCACTGACGCATGCGCGAAATTTATTACAGAGCCGCTGAGAGAAAGACCTTTCAGCGCATGCTCCAACGCTCAAAATCACCCAATCAGCGAAGGCCCTCAAATGCGAGGAGACGAGGGGTTCGAGAATGGAGTCTTCGCTGAGATTTTGAACGTTGGGGCATGCGCTTTGGGTACGAGAAAGAGAAATCAGAAATTTATATATTTTTGGGGTTAGGGAAAGTCGATCGTTTTGGGAAAATTCTCGATTCTCTTATTGCTTCTTGGGGAAATTTCCTAAGGGTTCTCGTTAGCCAATCGGATGCCGGAATTCGCAAAAAAATAGGAAGAAAAAATTGGGAAAAACGAAAGATCATATTTTCAAGAACTTGCAGAATATATAAATACCAGAATATATATAAAGACTGTGTTAAGCCGACTCAGCCAGTCGCCACTTTGTCGTCAGCCTAGCAACATACCGAGCCAGAGGATGTAACCCTCGGCTGATGTAGGGAATATAATGCTATATTTTCCATTGAATTCGGTAGATTATTTTGAAATTTCTACACGTAATTCGTCTTGTGATGATATAATAGCGGCTGTTGTTTGTTTTTCTCTGTGTGTGTACGGCCCAAGGAAAATGACACGTTAACATATGTAATCAGAATGAAATAGCAAATGAATATGAAAAATGGAAAACATTATTGTAAAAAAGAAAAAGGAGAAATGAAAATGTGATGGAAGTGCCAAATAAACATCTAAAAACAATAACAAAGGAGTGACTGCCTACCACTCTTCATTGAGGCAATGGCACGTGTATTTAGCACATACAGTTACACTGAAAAGGGAAATCATGGAGCATGATTAAAAGGAAATGTGATTTGTGGTGGCAGAGTTCTTAAATAAATCAAATAGATCTCTCGCCCGACGCTAAAAACTGAAAACTGAAGCAAACCAATTCTCATTTATATAAATAACTAATTGACCAAATTCCCTATTTTATCTCTAACAAGTTCAAAACACGGTCACTACTGCACGGATTCAGAACAATCTAATTATCCTGAATATTCCATGAGTGGACGCGAGTTAATGACAAAAAAAGTATGACTTGAATTTCTTGTAATTAGATCCCGTTAGAGCTTGCAGTTTTTGTAATTTCTGTCTTGAGCACTTTCTATCCACTCCAGCAAGCACTTCTGCCAGCACGATCATCAATTAACTGGTTTCCACACTAAATGTTCAAATAATAGTAAACCCTGGCTGCACTAATGGGTGAATTCTTTTGTCTAGTTTAATAGAGTGCTCAGCGCTTTTGCTTCTCGAGTATTTAATCGTTTTTCAAGTTTATACAGACACTAATGAGCACATCGCCAGTCCATAATAATATAATACTGCGGATTAGGAATATGACGTCATAGCCGGGTACATAACAATGGGTATCTCATAGTATCTCATCCAAGTGACGAAGCCTTAATCCTTGTGTGTTCAGTTCTTTAGGCATGTGAAATCACTCGCCTCGTTTATTAATGAACGTATGCGATGTGCTGGTATGCATAGACCAATAAGCAATAGGTTCTTGCAGCCATAAGCAATTAGTGAGTAATTGGTGCTCGCTTGATAGACTCTAGTACAATAGCGATTATGATCTCGTATCCCACGCACATTCCTCTACAGCGCCCGCCACCGCACAGAAGCCGTTCCCGCGCAAAACTGAGTCAGGTTTCGGTACTTCACAAGTCCTTTGCAAACACAGTACGCAAATATTGACCCTTTCGCTCCCTTTTTTCTTCGATACCGCTACAATTTGAGTATCTTTTTGTACCTTTGAAGACCCGACAATTGGTACTATATAAGACTAGCTAATAGCATGTCTGAGACTTCACGGATGATCGACGAACTTAAATGCACACCACACTGAAATCTTATTCTTTGTCGCCAGTCCTTAGATGATGACTCTTAAAATACTGACAATAACTGAAGTATATTAAGGATTTTAGACAATGGATTTGTGCTATTGTGAAAATAGACGGATTAAAAAGGGTTTAGGCGAGGAGATTGCATTGAGAGATTGTGAGCTGCGACGCGAACTCGACAAGATATCGAGGTTCAAAGTGATTTATCTGTTGAAATAAATGGAGGCGTGAGACTAACGCTTGACAACTCTGTCATCGCCATAAAAACTTAATTGCCGCGTTAAACAATAATACTACACGGCTATGAGGTGTTGGGTTTAATCTGAGCTCTAAATTTGAGCAATAACCACTCATATCACTCATGTTAAGCCAAGTTCGATTTGAGTATGGATCATTTTTATGGCTTACATTATAGAATGGATGTTATTATAATATCATGTCCTGCTCCTAAAATATCTCATCTTAGTTCATACGTGACTCATTCTTAACTAGAACTGTAGGGGGTTTTGATTTGCTAAACAATCTTCGCGCGCTTTTGTTCTCTTCTGACCATGCATCTCATTAACGGCTTCAACCATGGAGCGCAATACAACACGAAAATACACCATGTCAGGGTGCCAAGTTTCTCATCTACTTTTGGAGTGTAGCTCGGGGCAGAAATATGCAAAACACATGAGCTTGGCACAGCGTAAATATTAAATAATTGATGAAGTTCCCAGCCAATCAGAGCTGAACAATACATACACTATCAAAAGAATGACGTCAATGAAATTTCTCTACTAGAAAGGAGCTCGATTGTTTCCTGCCTTGCAACGCTTCAACTATCTCACAGTCAATAGAATCTCTGCGAAAATATAACAAACTCAATGAAAATGTTATCTCTATACGAGCTACTCGAGTCAAAGGCATTTGTTTGTAAGGGTAATTCGTAAAGCTTCCGGTCCAAATTTCCCCAGCAGTCTTGGATGATAATGAGAAGCGATCCTGGCGTTTATGCGTAAGGAGTGTAAAAAAACAAGGGCCGATACCAACAAAATCGCATGTCATAACGTGTTTTCCACGCAATTTCCTTGACTTATTTCCCCCAAAATCGCTGCAAAGCTACCCAGATACTTTAGAATTGGAGTGCTGGTTCACGTTTCTGGAAACAAACAAGCGAGGTCAAGTTGCAATGAAAATAGTTTTCCCATTTCTCAAGCGAGTTTGTTTACACAAGTCATTAATAATTTAGTACAATTGATGGTCTTAGTTTAGTGTTTGATAAACATTACTAGCTCAAAAATACTCAGCTGCATTGAGAAACACTCCCTTCAACTTTCATCCCCAGAAATATCGGCCCAAAACTACCCATTCACGGTGGAAAAACTGCAGCTTTGCAACTTAAAAATCGCTAGGTAAAAGATTGCTTCGACAACGTAATCGATTTATGCAAATTTTTATCAGTGTTTTGAGAGCACTATATTGAAATTCAAAGCCGTCTGAGTTTTTACATAACAACCAAAATCTCTCGCACAACAAAACCTCAACACAGTTGTACTAAAACCTCCAGTCGCTTTATTAAAACAATCTTCAACACTATATTGTAAATACATGCAAAAAATTCCGGTGCACTTGTTACAGAAAGGATTGGTCACTTGCGAGGAAAATACAAAAGCATTCGCCGCTCTAACTCCCCAACTCAGTGAAGACTCCTTTCCTTCTTCATCTCTAAGTGCTATTATTAATTTTACAAATCTAACCGAGAATTCACATGAATATATATATACTTCTTTAATAGCAAAAAATAAAATTTACACTTTAATTTTTCTGTATGTACGTTCTCCAATATAGCGGTATGTTGGTGCGTTTAAAATAAAAAATACTTTTAAATTCTGGTATCTGTTAACTGCACTGTCGAACTAAATATATAGATGGTTCTATGTCTCCATATTATATCTTCGCCATATTAAAATACTGTCAGTTAATAGAACTATTTTTTTGTGCAACAGAATGTTGTATATAGAATAGAAATTATCACTATTTATAGTACAAATATCATATATTTTTTAGCATAGAATTTGCCTCAAGTATGTATCAAAATGTTATCCATTTTACATAAAATAGATCACTTAAATATTCCTATGAAAAGTGGCTGGGAATTTTCTTCAATGTAAAATCGTTGGATTATTCGTGAACTCTACTAACAATATATTGAATTGTGCTGCCAAAGTGTAAATGGCAAATTCTTGTTTTCAAGATGAACTTTCTAATTCTAAGACATGCAAAACCATGTCAAAATTCTAATAGAAGATAACTCTTTCATAGTACCCAGCAAATAGAGCTCATATTAACTTAAGATACTCTGGACGTTACTAAATATTAAATTAGGAAAAACTTTGTCTAACTTTACATATTTCCTTATATTGATATCGGGCCGCTCGACATCATAACTACTCAATCCGCTAGAATCATGAACTGATAACGAATTCAGGCCCTTGGATTCACAATCTTATTCGAAATACTTCACTATAATTTCTAGTAATAATTTCATAGGTTATTTGATAAATTGTCCCTTACTTGGTTCTCATCTAGGAGAAAATCCTGAGCACATGGTGGACGTGTTTCTGACAGACAGGACAGGAACTCTGCTCGTCTTTAATGCGATCTGCGCACTCCATACAGAATAGGTTATGTCCACACGGGACCAGCGCAGCTACCACCTCGCTCTCTCGGCAGATAATGCACTCTTTTTTCTTGTCTTTCCCGGGCTGAGTCTGGTTGTTGTTGGTCTCTTCAGTAATGGGAGGGCGCGTACCGATGGCTTCTACTACGGTAGTTGTGGAAGTACCGTTAGACACATGGTTGGACATGAGAGGTGCTGAGTCACAACTTGGTGGCGTACTTGAAGGCGCTGTAAATGGCGTGAAGGGCTGCAGAGCAGAGAAGGCGCTGCCTGGTAATGCTTCACTCTTGAGCCTTCGCAGAGTTCCATGCGGGCTGGAAGGCCTGCCAATTGCACTTTGCAAACTGGAGCTTGTCACACTGGAGCTGCGAGAGTACGAGCTTGACACTGGAGCCCAGATGCTTGGAGAGGGGGGTGTTGGTGCAGGGTCGAAGCCGCCAGATCCACTGGAATTGCCATCCGAGCCCAGATCACGTTCGGTAGGCGAGGGGAAATCGTTGAAGAAAAATCCATTGGGCGAAAATGGACTGTTGATTGGGTTGAAGCCTCCGTCGTTACCGCCAATCTTAGCTGAACCGTTTGAGTACGAGTAACCAAAGGAATCATTGGAGAGCGACCGGCCTTGGCCCAGCGAACTCGACTCCCTGAAACTGGAGAAACTAGAGGTGCTGGAGTAGATAGAACCCGATCTGAAATCACTGAACGACCCCAGATCGCCATTATGGAACACACTATCGTCGTTTGCGTCTATCAGCCCTCCCGTCCGATTCGAGATGTGATCCAGAATCTCATTGCGTGCACTCTCAACGTTTTCTCCCGAGCCAGTCACCTCAAACACGGGTTCCTTATCGCGCGATGGGGTCACGATGTAAGTGTTGGTTTGCTGCTGAATTCGCTTGATAGTAGCGCCTTTAGGACCCACCACTAGCCCTACCACTCTGTACGGCACACGCACTAGGATCGTACTTTGGCCCGGCACATTAGAAGATGGTGGACCGGGTGCTAGCGAATTCAACGAGTTGTTTTTCCTCTGCGCTCGAATTTGCGAAAAGTGCTCCGCAGCAGAAACGATTTCTCTCTTGGCGAGTCCAACGTCTTCTTTTCTCCCCGTCACGACAAAAACGGGATCTTCTCCTCGAACTGGCGTCTTGATGTATGTGTTAGTCTTGGCTCGCAATGCTTTAATCTTGCAGCCTGAAATCCACAACACAAAAACATGTCAGCGACACGAGGTACAGTACTAGTGCTGCACAAGCATATTCTGAGTAGCGATAATTCGATTACGCGAATGAGCGAGAGCAAAAGAAGATTTGAGCTTACCTTGCCTGCCGACTATTTCTGCAACATGTTCAGAACTCGGTACAGGAACGCACTCGGTCATGTTCATGCTTTTTTTGGAGCGGAGCTCGTCAAAGTTACTGCTGGACTCGTCGTCATTAGTTAGCCCGAGCATCGAGAGTTCTAGCGCGATTTGGATTGCTCGCTGGTCCGCCTCGAGCTGCCCATGGCTAGAGCTGTCCATGTCTAAGAGTAATGAACTCGGCATAGCCAGAACTACGAGCTCTCTCACTGCTACACTCCTCAACTGCTACACTTCAACCGGCCGTATTTGGATCGGATGAAAGTTGGCCTCCGATCCGTCTCTTTTTCCCGCAACTAAGAGGCCGGATTAGACGTCACAGAATTTGACCCGAAATACAACCCATAATGTTCTCCTCATTTGCGATTTCAGAAGATCATGTGACAGTAGCCTCGTGATGTGATTGGCTGAGACCACCAGGAGGTGCTGTCGGCTTGTCAATTTCACGGCGGCCTTGTCAGAAACGCATCCAAGTGTTGATTAGGAGAACTTAGACCCTCACGCCCCTCAGTTTGCTTTCAAAACTATTTCCTCATCCATCAACATGGAAAGCTCGTCAAACTCCCTTGTTAGCGGTGCGCACACTTCGATCGCTTGTTTCCCTGCTGCATAAGCAGCTCCATTACACACGCAATGTAAGGTTTACTAGTAGTGATCGGATTTCGTTTCTCCCAAAGTATTTCCTGCGCGCCGCTACTGTGTGTACATCACACCCAATATGTAAATTCTACGTTTTGTTTATCATTTCGAAAACCGCATCTGCCAGCTATGCGGAAAGCACTCCCAAAGAGATGCGTTTACTTAACTCTATTCCCAGTGCGAATTGCTGATTGAACTTCAATCACAAAAACCTTTTGTGCTTTACAATCAGGAGATGATGCAAAAAGGTCTGCGAAATTTGAAAAGAAATTTTGACGAGTATTCTTGGTCTGGTAGCAGGTGTGAATAGACTAGCTGATGATATTTCATGCACAAACAATGTGCGCATTTGTAAAGGCCCACGATAAAACCTCCTAGTGGGACAAGCTATTGTATGTTTGGAAGAGGCTCCCATGGGATGCCGTCCTTATTGTGTTCCATCTCACTCAAGAGCACTTCTATTATCAAACGTATCAGAGGGTAATAGTTTATGGTGTAATTTCAGTGCACACTGAAGGTTAATGTCAAACCATTGAGGTTTAGTCCAAACAATTCAACTCATTGCAATGTTTTGTGTTTGTAAACTTTTACTCGGACTGATAAATACGTCTCGACTTAAACACTCTGAATAATACGGCTTGCTGTTTTCCGCGGTTCTTAAACACTCTAGCTACACATAATTACAAAACTCGCCTTACGAGATTTATCGCTAGCAGAATGGAGATTTAGTTTTGGAGGGTTTAAGTCTTATAGAAATTAATCATATTTTATTGATATTGCTATTACCAGAGTTCTTGTGATTGGATCTCTCGAACACGGTAAATTCTCGTTGCCCAAGCTTAAACTTTGCGGTGCTTTTTATAAATGACCCAAGTTGACACAACTTCATAGTCGATTGGAGCTGCAAAATGCGCCTGTCAAAATGATTTCATCTTTATCGCTTGACTTGCCGTGCTGAGAAACCGCAACACAAAGGCCTTTCAATTCGTGAGCTAAATCTGCATTTGAAAGGCACTTAGTAGAGCTAGCCCAATACTGTAACCTGCATCCTTAGAATAGAACGACTCATCACACGTGCTAAAGGCAAACAGACAGGGAAAAATGAGTCAGGCTCCTAACTTGACTTCGCGTGTGGGCCTACAAATTTCACCGCCGCCGCCGGATGCCTATTTTTGCTAAACAACTTTCGCAGACTTCTGTTAAAAGTTAACGCACTTGAACCACTGCAATCACTGTTAATTTCCTTTATGACAAATACTCAGAACAAAAGGTTTATTTTTCTGGTAACCACAAAGGAAATAAGCTTGCCTATAGAAATCCTAAGCTTTGAACCTAAGCTTGTCTAATGCACATCTGGATCGTGTTCACTCTAAGCTCTCTTGAAAAAAAACCTTAAGGTTTTAGATTCTACTCGATTTTCTTTAAGTTTCAAACAGGTCTTTTGACATAAGACGATAGTTCCAGCGTGGCCTGAGCCACGTGAAATAGTCATGTACGACAGCTAATTATTCGAATACAAACTTTGCATATTAATCTGGAAATTTGAATAGAGCAACAAGTGGGATAAGAGCGAAGGGGGCCCTTATTACTTTCTCTTCATTTCGTCAGAGCTTCGAGTGTTACCAAGAAACGAGAGGGACTCTCGGAAGAACGGAGATTTGTTAAAAATAGAGGACTCTTTATATTATCGCATTATCAGATTGTAATTAACGAGTACAGGAGCGGGAGGCGTGATAGGGCTAGAGCTCAAAGAGCAAAGGCGGGGGCGCCTGTCGACAGGTCAATATTACTGTTGAAAACCTCATTAAAAATAGAATGTAACGGTATACAAGCAGATCTACTCATATGTTTTCAAAAAAGGGAAAGGAAATCGATATTGAAGTAATACCATTGAAACCGAAGGGACTCCCGGAAGAACGGAGTTTTGTCAAAAATAGAGAGGACTGCATGAGATGCTATCACGTGTAAGATGGAAAGCAAGTATTGGGAAATAAATAAAACGATTATTTCACTAGTTCAAATACAAAAGTGTAAAACATAGACTTGTCCATAAAAGTTAGAGGCCCCCTAAATGTACCTTATACAATAAAGAAACTTTTCCATGGGAAACTTTCCCAAGCAATGCCGAAAATCACGAAAATATCTGACTTCACTTGCATTTAGGACTGAGCAAGCGATGTCTCGTGATGGCATTGTTATTGAATGCACTAGGTGAGAATATAATCCATCGTGTTTGCAGTGGACAGTCCTTTTTTATTTAATAAACATAATGTTTATTGTGCGGAGTTGTTTGTTTATCTATAATTACTGTTTTTATTTGCATATTTCTGAAGGTTCAAACTATCAGGTAGTTTCAGTACGCATGGATGGCATTCGACTTCATCGGAATATTGCGTTGCACTTCCGAAAGAAACAAAACCCGACCCTTTGAAAACTGACTCCGGATCTTAAAAACGTCTGCAAAGTTATAAATCGTGGAAAATGTCAAGCAAGGAAATCTAGCGTGGATTACGTTTTAACCCATTTTTTCCGAGTTACTTCACCAGGGCAGACAAGGCACTCCTCGACAGATATCCCACTAATTGTAGACCTTGGCATTTCGCAGGCCCACTCGTGAAATCGTCATTCCTAACTCCATTATTACATATTAACAAGCTCGCTCGTGTTCAATCGTGTTCGCTCGTGTTCACTCGTGTTCTACTCGTGTTCGCTCGTGTTCAATCGTATCGCTCGTGTTCACTCGTGTTCAATCGTGTTCGCTCGTGTTCTACTCGTGCTCGCTCGTGTTCAATCGTAATCGCTCGTGTTCACTCGTGTTCTACTCGTGTGGAGTTTTAGACGAGATTGCTCACAGGGTATTTCAATATGGAGAACCATAAAAATCAATCATTTGCTGTACTAATAACCTGGATAAGCTCTTATATATTTTTTTTCTTTCTTTTTTGGGCAGAGTGTTCAGCGTTCTTTTTCATCTGCTCTAAAACAAACTTTTAATGGTTAGGAAGGCTAACTAGAAAACTGGATAGTTCATTTAGTCTCCTGCTCGCACTTTTTTTTTCTACAAAAATACAAACTCTCTCCATACCTATATTCTGTTTAATAACTCCAACTATAATAGCTACAAGAGATAATAAAGTTGATTTGATTTGAGTTTTTATGCGTGAAAAGAACACAAGAGGTAAATATCATTATTTACTCCCTAGAACGTTAATACTTTGTTAAAAAATCCATTTGGACATTCCGAAGGAGGGAGTATTTATAGGAAGAAACATGATGCTATGAAAGGATTTCTATAAATATCAATATTAAGCACGGCGAGAGGCATTCAGTATTTAGTGGTTCTCTGGAACTTCACGGGGTCACTAACAGTCCACTAACAGTCCTCTTACAGACAGACTACGGATGTAAGAAAGTACAGTCTAAAGGCGGACAATCTATTTTCAAGCTGTATAATTTCACAGTAACGTTTTTCAATGATGAAGTGCATTTTCTGGATAAATCTGACAGGAATGCCCACCAATCTGTTTTTACAGGAAATAATGAAATAAGTTATTTATTGAGTAAAAAGAAAACCTATACACTCTTTTTTTATAAGAACCTTTTTTATAAGAACGTTCAGCCTGAAATTTAGCCAATTTTAAGAACATGCTAAGAACATGCCTGAGCCTCAGATAGGAGCAAAATAGATTTATTTTCAGTGATGCGTTCTAAAATCCAGAATCAATGTGTTAATAATAACGACCTTCAATATTGTAATTTATAAACTCTCTTAACATTGGTATGCATCCTTCTATAAGATCTATCATATTTCAGCTTCCGACGTCACTGAAATGTAAGAACATCCGTAAGAACATTTCCAGCCTCAAACTGCTCCAAAACTAAGAACGGCCCAGCCTCAACTGAAAATTAGACGTTCTTATAAAAAAAAGAGTGTAGTGAAAAGTACACCTATAAAAAAATAATGTCTTTAGTATCCTGAAAATGACTAAGTTTATGGAAAGCAATATTAAAGGGTTATTAATGAGGCTCTATTTTACTAGCTGATTGGAAATAAAACATAAACGTTCAAAACGGTGTTTACAAAATTATTAACAACTTCTGTTTTGCGTAAACAAGTGGTACTACGTCACAATAGTCCGTTTCATCTCTTCCGTTCTTTAGGGGTGTGCATTATTATATACAAATATATAGTTGGAGCTCACCCTAAACATAGTTATCTTTACTACTATAAGGCAAAGAACATTAACTTCAGGGCATAACTGAATCCTTTCCTTACGAGTGTCTTGAATGTAGATGGAAATTTGAAATAATCAAAAACCGACCTTTGAATACTGGATTTATAGAAGTGTCCATCCCTGTTGTAAAAATAAACATGGGGTTTTCAGAAATACATGATACAAGTAGGAATCCAAGAACACGTCCGTGAAAAAGAACATTTTGGTTAGAAAATAACAAGCCATTTGAATAATAACAAGTTGAAAAGGGAAAAACTATGTGCTGTTTTTCAACAGTCCACAGTATATTGCTGCTTTTGATAAAGAGCTCAGTCTAAAGACTGAAAAGTTCAAGCGCCGCCCGAGGGCACCCATTGCTATGACATCACCCACTATTTTAGGAACTGCTCTTTTCAATTGTTCATGTTATCTTCAAGCTATGACCAGTGCAGATGAAAGTGTATTACGGTTTTATGACAAGGCTTTCAGGAGTACGAGCAATTGGCCGCTAAACGGTTGTGTTTCGTGATCTCAATAATTGAATACTTTGCTCTTAGTCATAACAAACGGCTGAGGAGGGAAAAGATATGGCTACGGACCACTTCACTTTTGAATAGATTATCACCAGCTCTTATTGGAGGTTTACATAATGAATTGTCTTGAATCCTAGAATTTTCTCGCAAAACAGCATAAAATATTTCCGAATTAATCATCGCTTTAGTCCATTCAATTAATAGATTGTACCAATATAAGGTCATAAACAATCTGCTGGTATGTACTAGCGCTCAAGCATCATATCCAAAACAAACCAGCACATGCGCAAAGAACAGATCAATTTTATTCTAGACTCTAATAGTATCCAATTTTATCAGTAGCGATTTGGCTTATTACGAGGACCCAAAGACGATACACACTAGTTATTTCAAAAGTATGAATAAAAATAGTGTTAAAACTTATAAATCAAAGCGCCCCGGGTAATCTCAGCGGTGAGTTGAGAATAATTTTGACTTTATTTTGCTTGTCGTATTTTGTGGCGGAAGATATATTGATGTGGTGGCACTCAGGAGGCAGAGAGTCGGAAGCGGCAGGGAGGCCTCTGTGTGTGTGCAGTTGGATATGCCCTAAAGCCTTGTTTTCACCCAAGCCACCAAAGCGACTAGCACGAGCACAGAGAGAGAGTTATCTGTGCGCCAAGTGGTAGGGTGGTTACCAACTTTTCTGGGCAGAGAAAATACAGAAGTAAAAGGAAAACAAAACGAAAAATAAAAAACAGTTGAAATATCTTGAGTGCAACGAAAGAGACAAAAATTTATTGTAAATTAAGGACGCTGCCTACAGTTTTTCTTGCACTAGACCTATCAACTTTGAACGACCACAATTCTGAAATATACTTACGTACCTATGGATTTGAAATTTTGACCATTTGCTGTAGACGGATCAAAGTTCAAGATGATGCACGATTTACTGTCATCAGAGTTAAAAAAGAGAAAAATTCTGAATTTCAAAAGCAAAAAGGTCGCCTGGAATATTTTAAAATCGGCTTATAATACATTTTCGCTAAACTTCGTATACGTATAGACCATTACCTAAGGATTAGGTAATTTTAAAAGTTTACATCAAATTTCAAGTGGAACTTTTGCTAATTAAAAACAGTTTTAAAGCAGTGACCCCCCTGTTTCATCGCTATGGAAACTGATGACAATAAATCGTGCATCATCTTGAACTTTGATCTTACTCCCGCGAAGAAACCACACTGTTTATCCCTTTTTCCTCGAATTTCTTTCTCTAAATAAAAATAATATATTTATTAAAAACTTGGTTACAAACTACAATCTTTTAGCTTTAATTTGATATATAACATGTAGGAATCCTCCAAAAAGCGTGCGCGTGACGATTTTTCTGCGTGAGGTACCCCTGAAGGTGTACCGTATCCTTAAATTTGTTGTTTCTGGAGGGGCTAGCGGCCAGGGGTCCTTTTTCCATTGTGAAGACCAGAGAAAGCTCGTATTCTATAAAAACCTGATGTAAAATCACTTAAATTTCAATACATATCCGTGTCTGAAGTTTATAAATAGTAAAATTAAGTTACACGAGAGAAAAAAGTACAATATAGTGTGCCTGCTTGAGCGAACGCCTGCGTTGCTAGCAAGAATATGGTAAAACCTTTATTTTTAAGTCAATGGAACATCAAAATATACAACGAGGAGACATTTGAAGCACGCGAGCGTGAGCCTGGCTATGCTATTTTGGCGGGAAATAAATGGCCATTTTTGGCGGGAAACGAGTGAATTCAAACTGCAAAACGTAACTAATGCAACAAGATCCCTGCCATTTGGTAAATACGACGAACAAACAACAAGAAAAAAAGATGAATAAAACCGACACAAAATTTAAACGGTAACTAAGTGTTCAAAAAATAAAGAATAAATTTCGCATTCCTCTTAAGACTTCCTGTTTATAGTGGAGGCGTTGTTTCCGCGGCTAATGTCAAGTAAACACACATGAAGACGTAATCATTTAGCCATTTTACTTCACCAATTATTCCATAACGACATAACGACTTTGACTTCAGATAAACTATTGTTAACTGGATGCAGCCTAGCAACCTTCCCAAAGGTTAGAAAAATGGACGTCAAGAAGGAAGACTGTCTGACTGCACAAAATTAAAATTTCTTTGGCCTCGCAGCAGCTGCTCACTCTTTCATAAAAGGCAAAGTGAAATACTGAAACAGCAACACGAATAAACTTTCAATAACACACAACGAAGTCTACATTTTGTTCATTAGAGATTGTAAATACTGTAATATGGAAGTAGGGAAATCTCCTTGTTTGACTTGCATAACAAAAGTAATAGACAGGAATTCCTCGTGTATCTTATTGATGGCAGACATATGACAACCGGCACACTTTCAAGTGTTCAAAACCTGCTAAAAGCCACGAGGGGATGTTATAACTTAACAGGTTTGCAAGCAAGTTGCATAGACGTAACACGTGTCTGAAAACTAATAATGATAACGACCAGATAACGGGAGACACGGCATACTGGGAACATCTTGATGAGCTAGCTAACCAGTCACTTCTATATAGCAGTGAAAGTATTTCATTGTATCGCGTCTTTTGTAAAGAACGTGTCATTGTATAAGGAAAGTGGCTGGTTCGTCAACAACTTGAAAATATTACATTTTCATATTTCAGATACTTCTCGATGCCAAAGCGTTGCCTCTCGTTTTTGTCGTTGTTTAAGAAAACCTTATTTTATTTGCTGGTTGTTGCTGTTTTATCTCTTAACAAAACATGTTTTCTACTTTTTAATTCTTCAGTAAATATCAAAGTCATAACAAAGGCAATTTCTAGGTAAAACAGTTCATTTTATAATGATGTTTTACTTTTCTTTACTATGATAAATGTTTAGCAAATATCACACCATAACATAGACACTTTCTAGGTAAAACAGTTAAACTTATGTTGTTGTTTTATTTTTCTTTACTACGATAAATGTTTAGTAAATATCACAGTCATAACATAGACACGTTTTTAGGTAAAACAGTTTAGCTATCTGTTGTTTTTGTTTCCTTTACAATGATAAATACTTAGAATATACCAATAATTGGACAAATTCCTTTTTCACACAGGCAAATGAAAAACGTGTCTAAAAAACGGGCATTTTAAAATGCTAATCTCTTTAAAAGACAACCGGTCCTCGTGTCTCGGTAGGTACTAGTTTTTGTCACAGGCTCGATGTATTCAGCTGGATTTCTACAAAAAGCCATCAATCTTCTTATACTAATACCTCGATTCTATCAAGATGAGTTAAAGATGTCATTTGTAGCAAAGCGACTTGACAGGAGATTATCATTGAGATATCTAAATTGCTATTGGGCTAATAGCCCCTGACGGCTGTCTACATACAAACCTGTTTCAGCTTTTTAATAAATGGTCAAAGATTCGGTAGATTTATCGCTGTGCGGACCAGCTTAAAAGATTTTCAAAACTGCGGCTAGGTATGTACATTACACATTGTAGGACAGTTTTGCTGCAGATGGTTCTTTAGTCATTGAAGTGTTGTTACACACGCAACTGTTACGACCAATTAGAAAACACGGAATTCAAATACTAGCTTTGCATTGCTCACAGGTTGCCGTACAGAGGGCAGGTATCATGTGACGAGCTCACTCTCTGGTGGAAAACCCGTGCGATGTTCCATTCATTGTCAAAGTTGGACCCAGAGTTGATTTCAACAGAATAGAACTGGCATGACTACAGAAAATTAAAGTATTCTTGTATACCGCTAATCGCTAATGCGACATGAATGAAAATGTTTGTTGCCCTCCTTGTATGTCGATTGCAGGCGCATTATCACACTCAACCGCAACCCCTGGAAACCAGTCAGTAATCGGCACCCCACACCACGAGACCCTATATGTCATTTGAGACTAAAGAAGCCATTTGAGAGAGAGAGAGAAGCCATTTGAGAGAGAGAGAAGCCATTTGAGAGAGAGAGAGAAGCCATTTGAGAGAGAGAGAGAAGCCATATGAGTGGGAGAAGCCATTTGCGGTCCAGTTAAACTTCGTGTGTTGGTAGAGATTTAAACGAAGTAATACGACAGTGAACGCAACCGATGGCTCTTGACTCATTGAAGTATCTTACGATAAATTATTCGAGTAATATTGTCGGGTTTATATTTATGAATATGTTTATATTCATAAACTACATTTTCAGCAAAGAACCGCGCATCAAAAAAAAAAACCTGGAAATATCTTCGTAAAATTAGCGCAATTCAAAAACCTCTTGTATTCCTTTAAAATTACAATTTCATCTATATTATTATTATTATTTTGCTCATTCCAAAGTCAAGGTAGGGAGGGCTTATGCTAAAACACGCACATTTCTATCCAATCGTGTGCTTTTGCGTGGCGGCGAAAAAATATTGATCTCAATGGTTTGATGACACTTCTATAACTGACATACGGAGTAACAAAGAATAATGGCTTCTTGAACAAAATACTATTTTCAAAAAAATTGACAAGACGCATTTTTTAGAGTTAGACAGGACGTCAGATTGAGTTACCACCGCAATGCTCAACTGGATGAATAAACGTACTAAGAAATCAGCGAGTCATTTTTAACTCGCCATAACGGGGAAGTCGTTAAGTCTCTCATGCGAAAACGATAACGAATAAAAAACTAATGCGGCGAATTTTGTGTCTGTCTGTCCTTTTTAACGAAGACACGTATGAAAATCGTTTCAGGAACCCTGTGTGTTGTTAGCGGATGGGACTGGGATGGGACTATTTTGACGAGTAAATGAAATAAGTTAAAAGAGCTTTCTATTGGGGATCGAAGGCGCATAACTTGATCAATTATGAAAGTCAAAGAAACTGTTTAATAGCAAAACACATTTATGAAAGTCAATTTCTTAGTAATGAGTATTGTCTCGTATTCATTTAAAGTTTGTCTGCAACTCATCCACGTATCACTGCTTTGCTTTCTTTTAGTAACATTTTTGACGCGATGCCGCAAAACCGGGGAAACCATTTAAATGTCACGAGAAAACCATTTCAATGTTGCGGGGAATCCCTATCAAGGGCTGAATACAACTAACGAATAACACTTAACAGGCTTTTCTTAATGGACAATAACTGTTACTTGTTTGTTGATAAAAGCGATGATAGCCACGTTACGTTAAAAAAAAAGAAAAGACTCTAAAGGCAGGAAGGCCCCAAGCGATAGGACTGCTAGCGTGCACACAGACCGCCAACAACGTAATGCACTTGAAAGGTATTCTTTAGCAGATTCAAAATGAGGCTTAATTGAATTGATATGGTGACAGTGATGATAAATGAACGGCCACAAATGTCAGCTGGAGGGAAAGCAAGCTAAGTATTACGAATGCAGGAAGCCCTTTGAATGGCGTATTTCAAAGGCCATCATAAACACGATATTATACGTGAACAAAACACTCAAATGGTATCCTGGTGTTAACACAAAACTGACAAGAAAGATAAATGCCAATAAAACATACTCTCACTGAGGAAATCTCATGTCCTAGGCAATTAAACCGTGCCTGTCGGTCATTATACGAAACCCATTTTCTAAATGAATGCACGACGTTAAGAATTGCAAATATTCTACTTTTCTTCCATATTCAAATAGCTACATGGCTTGGCACAAAGCAACCGAAAAACACTATGGAAGTTAATCAAATTTGTACGCAGACCCCTTCCTTCGATCCTCAGACCTCGCGAGAGGTACTGGTGGTTTTCGGAGATTGATTAATATCGAGCGTCCACGCATGCGCGGAAAGTGATTCCCAGAAGGTCTATGCTGATTTTCGCGCACGCATTAACGGCAGTCGCTCGAGACTCGCAGTGATCTGAGGTGCAATAATTATTGGCAGAGCAGTGACGCACAAAGAGAAAAAATAGGTATCCCATCTCTAAGAAATTGACAATACCCCATCATAATATCTACAATACAATTATTATTCTAGTATCATTAAACTATATAATACATTACTTTCAACTCTCTCTAAGGGAAACCACCAATGAAAGAGATACCTTCGTACTTGGTTGTGTATCTTTTTCTATATTTTTCGATGCATGTTTTGTATGTGTGTTTGTGATAAATTCCTGTATCTTTGAAAGCGTCCATTTAGAGAGACTTGCTTATTTTACTCTACCTGATCCTCCCACGATCTCTTGCCACCCCAGGTTTTGTCAGGACGCATGTATCTCATAGGGGTGGTCGGTATTGAAGAAGAGACGGTGCCGATGGAAGGCCGTGGTGCCTTGAAATGCAGAGGGAGTGGAATACTGGAATCCAGATGGCTGTCAAACAATCAAAAAATCAATCATCGACTCGAACAAATCAGCTTGTCCCTCTCTCGCATGCTCACACATCCCCCTTGCGCTTGTCCCTCTCCCCTTTCTAATTTGCGTGTCCCTCTTTCAAGCGCTCGCCAATGCCCCTCCCCTTTACGCTTGTCCCTCTCTCGCGCTTGCCCTTCCCACTCCCCTTTGCGACTGTCCCTCTCTCGCGCTTGCCCTTCCCCTCCCCTTTGCGACTGTCCCTCTCTGGCGCTTGCCCTTCCCCCTCCCCTTTGCGACTGTCCCTCTCTCGCGCTCGCCCTTCCCCCTCCCCTTTGCGACTGTCCCTCTCTCGCGTTTGCCCTTCCCCCTCCCCTTTGCGACTGTCCCTCTCTCGCGCTCGCCCTTCCCCCTCCCCTTTGCGACTGTCCCTCTCTCGCGCTCGCCCTTCCCCCTCCCCTTTGCGACTGTCCCTCTCTCGCGTTTGCCCTTCCCCCTCCCCTTTGCGACTGTCCCTCTCTCGCGCTTGCCCTTCCCCCCCCCCCCCTTTGCGACTGTCCCTCTCTCGCGCTTGCCCTTCCCCCTCCCCTTTGCGACTGTCCCTCTCTCGCGCTCGCCCTTGCCACTCCCCTTTGGGACTGTCCCTCTCTCGCGCTCGCCAATGCCCCTCCCCTTTGCGACTGTCCCTCTCTCGAGCTCACCCTTCCCCCTCCCCTTTGCGACTGTCCCTCTCTCGCGCTTGCTCGCTTGCCCTTCCCACTCCTCTTTGCGACTGTCCCTCTCTCGTGCTCGCCCTTCCCCCTCCCCTTTCTGACTGTCCCTCTCTCGCGCTTGCCTTTCCCCCTCCCCTTTGCGACTGTCCCTCTCTGGCGCTTGCCCTTCCCCCTCCCCTTTGCGACTGTCCCTCTCTCGCGCTCGCCCTTCCCCCTCCCCTTTGCGACTGTCCCTCTCTCGCGCTTGCCCTTCCCCCTCCCCTTTGCGACTGTCCCTCTCTCGCGCTTGCCCTTCCCCCTCCCCTTTGCGACTGTCCCTCTCTCGCGCTCGCCCTTGCCACTCCCCTTTGGGACTGTCCCTCTCTCGTGCTCGCCAATGCCCCTCCCCTTTGCGACTGTCCCTCTCTCGCGCTCACCCTTCCCCCTCCCCTTTGCGACTGTCCCTCTCTCGCGCTTGCCTTTCCCCCTCCCCTTTGCGACTGTCCCTCTCTCGCGCTCGCCCTTCCCACTTCCCTTTGCGACTGTCCCCCTCTCGCTCGCTGGCCCCTCCTCCTCCCCGTCCCCTTTGCACTTGCAACACAATCTAGCCCTTCATTTGTCACATTTCAAAAGCAAAACCATTCCTAAGGCAAACCACTCCCTAAGGCAAACCATTCCTAAGGCAAACCATTCCTAAGGCAAACCACTCCCTAAGGCAAACCACTCCCTAAGGCAAACCACTCCCTAAGGCAAACACACCTTTCTCGTCACGTGAGAGTCGGTCGTATCCTCATAAAAAGCGCCTCCATGATGTGAGGTCAGCGGCAGCAGCGTGAACCGCGGAGGATTGGGTGCCAGCGGCATGATATTGTGCATATCATGAGTCCCGGATGTAGGTCGTGACGTCACACCAAAGGAATGATTGGAATGCTTGTCGAGACTTACTAATACTCCATAGAGTACCTGGAATATGAATAACGTGGTGTTAGATTGGATCTTTGTAAACATGGTGACAGCCTGAAAGTAATCGGAAGTCAAGGAATTGACTTTTTGAAAGAAAGAACAACATGTTAAAAAGTGAGTATTAATTCCCGGAGGGGGAGGGTACTGGTATAACAGTTACGCCTTTAAACATCGCCTCGGTGCGTTTTAGTTTCCATTTAAGATGTAACTAGTCAAATTAACGCACGTTCTATATTTTTGGGCTGTTAGTTATTACTATATCGATATGAAAAATTGACAATCAGGTAATAGCGTTGCACGATTTCAGATCAGTTGGCATGCGCTAAAGACCAAGGATAACAAGGTCTGAATAAGTGGGTATACCAGACTTTCCAATATCAAATGGAACTACTACCTGATATACAAGCGTAATTCATTCTATTTATAACATTCGACGTTATCAGCCTAAAATCATCGCCCGGATAACAGCAGCTTGGATAATGGATCGTACATTGTACAATAATGAATAATATTCATCAGGGGAGATCTGGGATTATCTCTCGACACAGAGAAACTAATTCAAGAAACACTAGTGATTCCTGCGTCTGTAGAAAGCAAGTCCCGCAGAGTCGTAATTAGTTTGTAGTCTCAAGAGATTCGTTTGTAAATGAGAGAATCTTTAGGTTATTAGCAAGCAGCAGGGAGAGGATGGATATTCATTTGCTGTCGTTAGCCCACCGGAGCGCACACAGCAGGCGATTAACGTGTAATCACAACTTTCATCACTTGTTATTCTCTGCTATTCTGCTATAATTAAATCTGGACACGCAAACTCAAAATCGCGAGCAAAACACGAATTGAACTCTAATAGTCGGAGATCTGGTGAACGATACAGAATATTAATAACGAACAAGAAATTAAAGCGGATTGTGTTTTAGAAATCCACAGGGATCCCAGACAATACACCACAGGATTCCCGCACCGAGAACGTTTCGTGCACGCAAACGTCAACGCTTGAGAGTATTGATCAGTCACCGCGGGAGATGGTTAGATTAAACAAACAAGAGGCGACATCTGGTGAGAGTCAGACCCCAAAGCCTTAGGTCCCCAAACTAATCATGCAATTAGCGGAAATATATTGAAAAAAGAAGGAAAAAGAGTTCAAATCGTCCAAATAAGAGACGTTTTTCTCATATTGTAGCTATCGAAAGCGCGGAAATATGTCGCTAATTATGCCGGGTGCTGAAGATAAACCAAAAAGAATCTTATTCTAATCATATAACCCAAGTTATGAGTTACCAAATAGAGATAAGGATATCTTGGCTTGAGGTATACAAGCCAAAAATACTACTTTGTGTCGCATATAATTTTCTTTGTTTTGCCATAAATCTTTCAACATAAATCTTTCAAATTCACGCGAGTCGCGAAGTTACAAATAAGTCATATTAATTATCGATCCTCCGCCCACTTGGACCTCTTAAAGACGTTTGTGTTGCGAGTTTGTGGGCAGGTCGACCTCGTCCTACACACAGCGGCGGGTCAAGCACGACAAGAATAGAATAATTAACCCTTGCACTAGACTCCAACAGAACGATGCCCTGATAGACACAAAGGACAAAGGACAAGAATAGAATAATTAACCCTTGCACTAGACTCCAACAGAACGATGCCCTGATAGACACAAAGGACAAAGGACAAGAATAGAATAATTAACCCTTGCACTAGACTCCAACAGAACGATGCCCTGATAGACACAAAGGACAAAGGACAAGAATAGAATAATTAACCCTTGCACTAGACTCCAACAGAACGATGCCCTGATAGACACAAAGGACAAAGGACAAGAATAGAATAATTAACCCTTGCACTAGACTCCAACAGAACGATGCCCTGATAGACACAAAGGACAAAGGACAAGAATAGAATAATTAACCCTTGCACTAGACTCCAACAGAACGATGCCCTGATAGACACAAAGGACAAATGGCAAGAATAGAATAATTAACCCTTGCACTAGACTCCAACAGAACGATGCCCTGATAGGCACAAAGGACAAAGGACAAGAATAGAATAATTAACCCTTGCACTAGACTCCAACAGAACGATGCCCTGATAGGCACAAAGGACAAAGGACAAGAATAGAATAATTAACCCTTGCACTAGACTCCAACAGAACGATGCCCTGATAGACACAAAGGACAAAGGGCAAGAATAGAATAATTAACCCTTGCACTAGACTCCAACAGAACGATGCCCTGATAGACACAAAGGACAAAGGACAAGAATAGACCCGGCGTGTCCTCTCGAACCAAATCGAACTAAAAAGAGCTCGAACCGGATCTGTTCAGTGTTATCTAATCGGGAAACTATAAATCATTCAGCCTTTAGTGTCTCGTAAATAGTATTTTCATTTATTGAATTGATATAAACATGACCAAAAATTGGTCAAAACACAATCCCCTGACTGGTGTTCGTCGGCTTTCGTAATGTAAGTCTCAGAGTTCCCTCAGTGTCAGCTACTTTAAAAGCCGGGCCTCGATCTCCAATTTTCCTCATCGCGACGTGTATGTCCCCAATCCTTGTTTCAAAAGGGCAGTTTTGGCTGTTTTGGTAGCCCTTAACAACACACGTGACGTTTACGGCGTGTAGTCATATTGACACGGTTGTTGAAACTGCCAGGAAGGTATCAGTTCCGTGTGGTGTGAAAGCTACTTGATATAAATTCGTATACGCCGCAACAATTACGTCACGGTAATTAATTTTATTGTTCGATCAAGTTCGATCTGTTTCGATCCAAAGATTTTTGAGTGAGTACGATCCGCTTCGATCTCTAAAGGGCTCGAACCGGATCGGACGATCCGAGGTTCGATTCGGTTCGATCTCCGAATGTTCGAGACGACACGCCGGGAATAGAATAATTAACGAAAGAATAATAGAACGACGCCCTGATAGAGCAGATTTCGTATGACTGTGAAAAGTTCCGCGACAAAGTTGTACCGCGCCGCGACCGTGTCCGCGCCGCGACTACGCGGTTTCGTTCGGTATTTACAGCAGGCCAGGTTCCGTACCGCCACCGCGACCGTACCGCGCCGTGTCACGGTACTTTTCACAGTCATACGAAATCTGCTCTAGACACAAAGGACAAATGGCAAGGCGGGGGTCAGTTGGGCTCAAACAAGTCATCATCAATAGATGTCACGTGCGGAGTATTGTACCTAATGATACTAAAGTCAATGTTTTAGGCTAGTCGACAGGCTGGTTTGATTGTGTCAGAATATTACGAGGCCATTATTAAAGTCTCTTGATTCACTTAAGGCATTGAAATATCACATCGAGGCAGATCATGCACGTTCGACCTTCTCTTGAACATTCCATACAAAGCTCTGTATTTGTGTAATTTGTGAGGTCCTATAATATAATTCCGTCAATATCTAAACAAATTACATTTAATTTTCAGAAACGGTGTATCACGATGTAATTTCTTGAACAGCATGATTTATGACTAAAGTAAGTGTGACTTTCTTCTTGAACTAGAAAAACAATTATGAACGAGGTGTATTTGCACAAGGGCTGATCACGTGACTACATACCCCACATCTCTGTAGTTGCCTCGTGAGGTTCTTGGCGATGTGAGGAGTAAACACGTCCAGATCAAACGGATCCACGCACCCCTCAAGCACATCCACCACGGCCTCGACACGGTCAGTAAAACTAGGCGTGGTCGGCTGTAGGGCAAAATGCAATACAATAAAGTCAACACGCTTGAGACACAAAAACTTCCCTCTACCACGCACCACTCAAACAGATCCACCACGGCCTCGACACGGTCAGTAAAACTAGGCGTGGTCAGCTGTAGGGCAAAATGCCATACAATAAAGTCAACGCGCTTGAGACACAATATCTTCCCTCTACCACGCACCACTCAAACAGATCCACCACGGCCTCGACACGGTCAGTAAAACTGGGCGTGGTCGGCTGTAGGGCAAAATGCAATACAATAAAGTCAACGCGCTTGAGACACAATATCTTCCCTCTACCACGCACCACTCAAACAGATCCACCACGGCCTCGACACGGTCAGTAAAACTGGGCGTGGTCGGCTGTAGGGCAAAATGCAATACAATAAAGTTAACGCGCTTGAGACACAATATCTTCCCTCTACCACGCACCCCTCAAACAGATCCACCCACGGCTCCACAAGGTCAGTAAAACTGGGCCGGCCGACATAAATTATCTACCCTCTACCATTGTGCGGGGTAGAGGTAGTAGTGATCCTTAGTAACAAATTAATGTCAGATAGGAGGAGAATATTGTTTTCGGTCAATTTGTCACAGTAGATCAATTCTTCAATTCTCTCCACCTGTTTGGTTGATAATGTTTTGATACTGCTGGGAGTAATATCATATTGGTCACTTGACGATGGGACCAAAGGACGTTACCTTATCACTTCCGGTTCTCCCGCCCAAGATGGAAGTAACGAACCGGAAATCAAACATAGCTTGGATGGCGCGGTTCTGTGCGAAATTCGAGTGGTGTTTCTGCGCGAACGCTTCATATAGCTCTAGCACACCAATGGACAATGTGTTTATCAGCTCTTGTAGTAGCTGCCTGTAAAAAGGTTAAGGAAAACATGGAGTCAATGTGCGCGCAAAATACGTGCCACAAAATACGTGCAACAAAATACATGCCACAAAATACATGGATTGGATGAAGAAACAATAACAGCAATAGCAACAACAACAGCAACAACAGCAATAACAACAGCAACGACAACCGCAACAACAGCAGCAACAACAATAACAACGACACCGCAACAGCAACAGCAGTAACAACAACAACAGCAACGACAACCGCAACAGCAATAACAACAACAGCAGCAATGAGAACAGCAAAAACGGTAACAACGACAACAGCAGTTGTAACAACAATGGTAAGAGCAGCTGCAACAGCAGCCACAACAACAAAAGCTACAACAAGAACATAAACAACAATAGCAACAGCAGCAGCAACAACAACAGTATCACAATTACAACAGTAACAACGACAACAAACAGCAACTATAACAACAACACTAGCTACAACAAGAAAAAAATCATATTTCAAATGAGAAAAAGAACCAGTTGTTAGCGATTTGCCACTTGAGTGTGTTGTACCTGTCCAGCGCATGCGCACCAACACGATTGAGCTCCTGACACAGACTGAAGAGCAGTGACGTCACGTACGATGAAACCTGAATATACAAAGTGTCATTTACGATTTAAAATACAACAGAAACGTTCTAGATAATTCTAAGATAGCCTCTCTATGAATGTTCAGATAAAAAAAAACACTAACCTGCATTGGAATTCGAATTGTAGACTGGACTTTCTCGCCAGCTTCGGTTTCCTCCTCTATTCTCATTTCTTCCCAACTCTACCACACAAGCATGACAGATGTGTCAGTACATAGAGCCAAAACATAAGGGACTGGTAAACCACGCCACAGGGAGCCCACCCAAGATAAAGTAGCCACAGACCACAGGGAGCCCACTAAGAGCACAGATACACGAGCCTCTAGATATTAAGTAAATGTAAATAAATGTTAGGCCGACTCCCATGCAGACATTCAGGTGAATTGCGCTGGGTCCTTAAGGCGCCACTAGCGCTGGTCACTGCCAGTGGGTTTATTACGTCCCCAGTGTTAACGTCTTCCCAGAAACTGGGTAGGATAGTGAAGTCTAGTCGGTACCTCGGTCCCATTCAAAAGAAGTGATACACAGTAGAAGAACATTCAGCTCACAGTTTGAACCATCTTCGACTACGACATGAACAGACATAACATTTGCTCTACTCGCCGTAACACTGAGCCAACCCTGCTTATTGATTGACACCATAATGGCTGACTCACCGTGATGGAGTACAAAGCAGCTTCAGTGTTTCCTCGTAATAACGAGTCTTTATACGAGCTGAGGAAGATTCCACAGCACCAGTCTTTCCAAAGCCTAGAGATTCAGAAACCGGCACACAGCATGAGGAACATTATAATAAAGCTGAGAAAAAACGCGCGCCCCGATAGGTTAAAATCTATCCTCTATTTCACCGAAAACGTAATAGCTATAACGTAAAAGCATCAGGGCGCAATTTTCTATGACTTTATTGGCGAAAAAGACTACTTGTGATATTATGAGAGAGACTCGGAACGTTGTAAAAGCACTCGTCTGCGGCTCCACCCCTTTAATAAGGTAATGTTACCTGAACGCTGCGAGATATCTTTGCTTGAGGAGCTTAGAAAGCTCCACCATCTTGATTCCTTTATCGATATCAGCCTAAAAAAGTACAAACCTTGTCATTAAAAGTAAAACGGGAACAAGTGACTCACGGAATCTTTACTCACCTTCCGCCGTGAGGAGCTCGAGGATCGTGATAATCTATGAAATAAAATAATCATCTGGACTAAGTTCGACCATTTTTGCTGCTGATGTTATTTTTGTTGTTGATGGCAGCTAGTGTTTCAGATTTAGTCCGTTATTAGGCCAGTTATAAGCATAATCTAGTTGCCAACTGAGCAGTTTATCGGCACAAGCAGGGACCTTTCTTAACTGGTTTTTCTAAATCCCACTGGCTGATAACCGACTTTTTATAGTTGGTGAAACTTTATATCAAAATTGGTCCCTTCCTTTCATGTCTCTTTGTTGAAGCCCAGAGAAGTCACTACCCTCGGACGTAATGAAGTTGGAGCGGAAAAGGGGAAGAGATCTGAAATTTTGCTCTAACCTTGTTAGTATAGGAAATCATACGACTTCGAGTTCAATTTGGAATTTATTTGCACGAGTGGGTTTTTCAAAAAGTATCAAAATTGCACGAGCCGCAGGCGAGTGCAATTTGAGCTTTTTGAAAACCCACGAGTGTAAATAAATTCCAAATTGAACAAGAAAAGTCGTATGATTTCCTATTAATAATACACATGAAAAAAATTCCAAGGAGTCATTCACAAATCTGCTTACAAACTGAACAAGCCGCACGCATTTTTCCTTGATTGAAATCTGGACCAAAACCTGACAGAATTTGAGCATGAAACAAAAGCCAAAGTTTCCATAATATAGCTCTATGTTATCAAAATATTTTAGCATTTCAAAATAAAATTTGCATTTTGTTAACCATTTTTGCACTTTGTTACCTTTTTTGGCACTTTGTTACCTAAAAACTGCACTGCTCTCAGCCAATCAGAATCCAGAGTTTTTGTCATGTGTATTATTAACGAAGGAAATATTTTTTAGTCCCACTTGTTGGTAGTAATGGCGCGTACTGTATCTACATTATTTGGTTATTATACCTGGGCGTGGCACGGGTAGCGGTGTCGCGCTGTTCTGTGCCCCTCATCACGTGGTGTAGATGTGGACATTGTTCCGCCAGACACTGACACAGCCGGCCAACGAATAACACTCTATAGATCACACAACAAATCAGTATTAGTATATTTTGTGCGCACCCAACAGGAAATATCGATATTAAGTGCGCACACACCAGAAAATATCGCGACCTACAGGGCATACACCAAGAAATGTCGAATCGAGTGCGCACATACACCAGGCAAAATCGCGATCAAGTACGCACACACAAGGAAAAATCGCGATCAAGTGCGCGCACACTAGGAAATATCGCGATCAAGTGCGCACACACCAAGACATATCGCGACCTAGTAGGCATACACCAAGAAATGTCGACTCAAGTGCGCACATACCAGGAAAAATCGCGATCAAGTGCGCACACACCACCAAATATCGCGATCAAGTGCGCACACACCAGGAAAAATCGTGATCAAGTGCGCACATACCACGAAATATCGCGATCAAGTGCGCACATACCAGATAATATCGCGTTCAAGCGTGCTCGCACCAGGAAAAACATTAAAAAGGATTTTGATAGACCAGGAATAACAAACCTGTCTATACAGGCGGTATTGTAGAGTTCAGTGGAGCCAGTATCTAGTTTGGTCTTGTGTTGTGATAAAGTGCCGTCCATGAACTTCAGGAGTCTGGAATAAACAAAACCATAATGTTAGCCAGATGGACCGTAAAACCCTAAAAGTAAAATCTTCTAGCTGTGCACGAGTGCACTACTAATCGGGGAGACAGCACACACCTTACCCGGTTTCTCTATCAGAGCTCCAGGTGAAAGGAATTCAAAGCTATAAGCAAGCTACTCGGAACAGAGAAAAGTCGATACGATTGGTCGATCCGGGATTCGAACTCAGGACCGTACGCACAGTGTGGCGTGCACAAACACAGTGCGCCACCTAGTCGTACACTTGGTGGTAAGAAAATCAAACTACAAGACTCAACAACGAATATATTTTCAAATATGATACACGCATGCGCACGTCCATGCAAACTGGTTGCCAAGCGGAATGCAAGTCGTTAAATTTGCATCAATTGAAACAGAAACTTGCATGTCGTTTGTCCCGGGTTTAGCTCTGTGACGATGATTACAACCATTGTCGCGTCCGGTTAATTACGATATATCTCACACGGATGACCAAACGTGTCAACATACTCATTAATAGCGTTGAAACAGGTCTCTTGTAGGAACTCCTGGATCTCCCTCGCGTCACCATAGCGATCGAAAGGCGGTGTGTCATCTTCAGAGTCTCTGTTCTGCGCTGTATCTGGTATGCGGGCATTACTTGCTCGTCTGGGGGTACCAGGGGGAGCTGTGTCGCTCGGCTTGGCTACAAAATGTCGTGCATCCTCCAGGGTGACGGAGAGCTTGTCATTGATATTAGAGCAGAGGCTGAGATGCAACAGAAAAAGAAATGCTACAAGTTAAAGTGTTGACCATACGCTTTCTCACTCCTGTGAGAACTGTCTATTGCATAGTCTGGTTCTCCAACGAGTTTAATAGTCGGAAAGGAAAACTTCTAAGCATACCCATTACGTCTGAAAGGTTTTAAATAGCCTGCTACCGCCTGCAAGCAGGCTAGGTTTTAAAGTAAGCCAATTGTGAAATATCATTCGACAGAGGCGTTTATAATAAAAAAAGCTCTACAAGTAACTCACAAATACAGGCAATGGGACAAGCGTTTAAACTCTCCTACCTCTGTACCGCAGGGGTACAGGCTCGAGATTTCAATGCGAGCCCTCCTCCTTCCTTGCCCCTGATTGTAGCCCCATTGGATTGTGTCCCACTGGTAGACGCCATAGGGACATCATTGAGACTCTCATGCCAGATATAGCTGGATATATCTCTCTCCCACAATGCACTAGGGTCTGTGTTGTGAGGGTCAGAGAGGTCGTCCTGTGATTGGCTGATCATGTTTTTACAGGAGGAAATGGTGGCATCGAACAAGCCTCGTAGGATTGCCTGATAAGAGAAACTTAACTCAGCAGAACATTTTATTTCTCGTTACTGGGGAAGTTGTTTTTGGATTTGACAATAGATTCAGGGGTTCATCGTACATCCTTGTCCTAATGAGAGATATTGGCGCGAAGTAGTCAATAACGTTCTTGACGTATAATGAGGGTTGTACCTGTGCTTGCGCTCGAGTTTTTCGGAGGTTATGTCTTAAGCCTACTCTGGGACCTTATCTCGCCGCGAGTTTATGCGAGATAAGGTGAGATAAGGCGAGATAAGGGGGAAATGGTCCATTTGAAAGGCGAGATAAGGCGAGATAAGGGGAAATGGTCCAATTGAAAGGCGAGATAAGGGGGAAATGGTCCAATTGAAAGGTGAGATAAGGCGAGATAAGGGGGAAATGGTCCAATTGAAAGGCGAGATAAAGCGAGATAAGGGGAAAATGGTCCAATTGAAAGGTGAGATAAGGCGAGATAAGGGGGAAATGGTCCAATTGAAAGGCGAGATAAAGCGAGATAAGGGTAAGGGGAAAATGGTCCAATTGAAAGGTGAGATAAGGCGAGATAAGGGGGAAATGGTCCAATTGAAAGGTGAGATAGAGCGGATTTCACATGACTGTCGTGAAAGCAATTGCAATTGAGCAATCACTAGCCAATGAGAATCGAGAGAAATCACCACTTGCTCCTAAATGGCTTTTTTTCTCAGCCAATCACAAGCCGAACCAATTACTAAGTAATTACACAATTGTATTTACTAAAGAATTTGATTGGCTGAGAAAAACGAGTAGCCAATGAGAACGCAGAGCAATCGCAATTACATAACAAATCACGACGGTCATGTGAAATCCGTCCAATTGAAAGGCGAGATAAGGCGAGATAAGGGGGAAATGGTCCAATTGAAAGGTGAGATAAGGCGAGATAAGGGGGAAATGGTCCAATTGAAAGGTGAGATAAGGTGAGATAAGGCGAGATAAGGGGGAAATGGTCCAATTGAAAGGCGAGATAAGGCGAGATAAGGGGGAAATGGTCCAATTGAAAGGCGAGATAAGGCGAGATAAGGTGAGATAAGGCGAGATAAGGTGAGATAAGGTGAGATAAGGCGAGATAAGGCCAGATAAGGGGGAACTAAGGTCCCAGAGTAGGCCTTGTCTTTGAGCTATCGATATAGTGCTTTTCATGTTTGACTTTTATATATTTGACAAACTTTCGTTTTAGCCTAATTGCTAGTTCCATCTTGTAATTTGACGGAAAGGAGAGTCATGAGCAGCGTTGGTTCAACGGATCATTCCAGCAATTCCCACATTTACCAGCATGCATCGCGCGTTATTCAGATTGAACGTGAAAAGCGCGCACTGCATATTGGGTAAATGGAGAGATAAATGCAGCTCATACACCCAGGTCGCCACTCCTCAGTCATACATACATATACACCTCTACCTTTGCACGCTCAAGAAACAGAGGTCTGTCGCCACTCCTCAGTCATACATACATATACACCTCTACCTTTGCACGCTCAAGAAACAGAGGTCTGTCGCCACTCCTCGAATGTCATACATACATATACACCTCTACCTTTGCACGCTCAAGAAACAGAGGTCTGTCGCCACTCCTCGAATGTCATACATACATATACACCTCTACCTTTGCACGCTCAAGAAACAGAGGTCTGAGGAACTTGTCCCACGTGCACAGCTCATGATTCAACACTTTACAACACAGCGCATTCCAATCCATCCCTTGTTCACCGTCAGCTGTGGGCTGAATGCTGGCATTGGCCTGTGAAGATAACAAAAGGATTAGACACGACACGGTCACGCTGTCACGATCACAGTCTCGGTGTCACGTTCTTGGTCACGATCACGGATACGGTGTCACGTTCTTGGTCACGATCACGATGTCACAATCACGGTGTCACGTTCTTGGTCACGATCCCGGTCACAGTGTCACGTTCTTGATCACGATCACGGTCACGGTGTCACGTTCTTGGTCACGATCACGATGTCACAATCACGGTGTCACGTTCTTGGTCACGGTCATGGTGTCACTTCGTGATCACGCGTTGTAGATGACTGGCGATCACGGTTAAGGTCAAGGTCACGGTGTCACAATCACGGTGTCACAATCACGTTCACTGTGTCAGTCATGGCCACGGTCGAGGTCAAGGTCAGATGACGTTCAAGATCAAGGTTAAAGACCCAGTCACATTGAATTCATGGTCACAATCACTGTACCACAGTTTTCATGGTCAAACCAAATCTGTTTGTGTTTAGTGTTTGTTATTACCTCCCTCAGCAGTTCCCACACAGCATCTCTAATAGAGGCCAGGCCTTTCAGGGTACCAATGTATTTTAACAGTTTCCCTACTCCACTTGTCACGTCACGCAAACACCTGGGGCACAATAGAAGGGAGTTATTTGTCACGCCATAATTTGTCACACAACTTACACTAAGAGCACCGGTTCATATAAGTGATTGACCAGATAATAAACAAGTCTAGTGTCATTTTAAAAGATAAAGTGACAGATGGGAAGAGGAGAAAATCATAGAACACAGGTTATTATCAGCAGGTTGTCACGCCAGATGTCACGCCAAGTTGTCACGCTACTTACATTGTAACCCATTCCTCACAATTTGACTGGATGTTGTGGATTGGGATTGTGGCAGGGAACACTCTTGTATGAGGACGGAAACCTGTAACAAGAGGAAAACTAAAAATCAAATCAATTTATGAATTTATGGCTTGTGTAACTGATACCTTGTTTTGTTTGTCAGCACCACTGGTGACCATTCTTCAAAGATTAGTAGCCATTTAAAGACTGGATTCAAAAACAATTTTATTATTTAAACTCAACTTACCTAACACCGTTTTTGGTAGATATCTTGCACTAGTGACAAGATCAAAATCTGGACCAAATAGTGCTTCAAGAGCTATAAACAACAATGACAAAACAAAACAGATTTGTGTACATCCTCATATGACCAAGAGATCACTTATCACCTGAGGGACAACATTTAAATGTTGATGGATGAGGGGTTTGTTTTTTGAGGTGCTCAATAAATTTGTCAGGGCCCACTGGAGATTCATGTGTCTTATTTAAAGAGCCTGTGTCAGCCGCCATTTTGACAGCATAGCAACATACCAAGTGGGAGAAAACATCCATTTCCATCGGCTGATTTAGAGAATATAGAGCAATGTTCTCAGTTGAATTTGGTAAATCAAATCTGAAACTTTGCTTTTTGATGTTTATTAAGAGATTTCTACATGTAATTCGTCTTCTAATATCGAACAAAAACAATAACAAAGGAGTGGCTGACACGGGCTCTTTAACTGCTAAAAATCTTAGTGTGTGTCATCAAGTGAGCCGATCTAAGAAGATGACCAGTACAAATACAGGTAACCCACCTTCCTCATCACTATTAGGGTCGGACTTGTCTCTCTTGGTGACTTGATGAAGAACTTTAAAGAGCAATGCTGGGTTATCTGAAAAATCATTATGTTATCTGGCATCAATGCTGCTATTTGTGTAACTTTTTCACAATATGAAAAAGAGCATGCACTCAAAATCCTGTGATTTGACCAGAATGGAGCTTGAAAAACAAGAAGCACATGTCTGGGTCATTCAATCCTTGGGAGTGATAAACATGTTACTTTGATTACCTTTCATTTCTGTTACTTCTTTTCCTGTGTCACACATGAACAAGCTGTGTATTTGGTACAAACTTGTTCTAATAACCCTCACAACCTCACACACTTGGGACTTGATACTGGTGGCTGGAAGCAGATAGCAGTCAGTAGTATTATCACTATCTTGTTTGACATTGGTCAGTTTTTTATTATTTTTTTATTTATTTATTGAGCTTTGCCTAGACATAACATATACAATACAAGGACAAATAGGCAGGGACACCACAAGGCACCAATTACTGTGGGCCCAGAAAAACAAAAAAACAAATAAGATAATTAATACATTCATAAGAAAATTAATAGAAATGATAAGATAGGCAAAAGTTTTGCTTATGTTTGTACTCTCTTGACATGGAGTGTATCTATTTAGCTTTGCCCGAGGGCCGGGAAATCCTCACAGAGCGAGGATCCAACTACGAGGTTCGCTTGTCAGTGTAGTGGGTTAGTAAGTAAGTCCTGCACTGAGGATGGACTGAGGTTGGTAATATCAATGGTAAATATTACCCCTTTGAACTTGCCAAGCAAAAAGAATCAAGGCAAACATCAAATGGAATCAAATGGGTAACTTATTGTGATTCAAAGCTCTGTGAGCCAGATTCAGAGATGCCAACCATCCCGTGGGAGACTCATTTTAGTCGCATCTCCTATTTTAGTCTCTCCTGATGCTGGTCAGGAAGGTCACAGGTTCGATTCTTGCTGGAGGCTCGGATTTTCTCCCCAGCAATTTTCAATACATGTTACATCATTTCCTAAAAAATTAATAAGTGATTGACAAATTAAAACAATGTCATACATACCATGCTGACTGGGGTGGAAAATCTCCTGTAACGCAGACTTTCTCGCCAGAAGAAACTCTGAGAACACCTGTCTTGGTGAGCTTTCTTCTAACAGCAAGATGGAGCAAAGTGCTTCTGATATGACCTATTGATCATACAACAAATGTCATGACACCACAACATGAAAAGCCTGTTGATAGCTTGCTTGAATTTGAAGGCGCCCAGCTTGGGACATCCCCCTAACCTGGAGAAAACCTTAGCAGGATCATAAAATATCTTATAGGATCTACAATCCTGGAGAATGTATAGGTTCATCATGTGAGCGGATTTAGCAAAAAAAAATCATGTTAATTACCTCCTCACTCTGAGTTGCATCTTTCAGAAGAGCTCTACCTCCCTGGAGAACAATGATTCAAGAAATGAAGTGTTTACTAGAAAAGTACAGATGTACACTGTTTTATAATGTAAGCATTCAAGAAAGCAGAACAAATTTGTCTATAAGCATGGACAGCAGAGCTCGGGGCTTCCCCACTTTTCACAAGACTTTCATATATTAGTTTTGGCAACCCACTTTACCATACCATATCTGGCGTAATGACCCCCTTCCCCCACTTCAAGACACTCACTCTCTCAAAAAACCCTAATGTTTGTCAGAGGCGGATATAGGGGGGGGGGGGCATGGCCCCTCATTTCTCGGGAGATTTTCCCATACATTTACTGTATTTGCTGGAGGAAATTTGAAAATTTTTGTCCCATGTTTTCACTACCTCCCCCACCCCTCCCTTCTGAAATTCCTTGATCCGCCCCTGTTTGTTCCCATGCTATGTATACAGCAAGCTGGCATCACCTGTAGAATGGACTCTTTAAAATGACTGATGGCTGCCCATTGTCTTTGGAGAATAGGAAATGAAGACTATAAGGAAAAAAGATAATAAGATTGTGAGATATAATCATTAGCAACTATTGTAAGAAGCAAATACATGTACAGATTTTTTTCTTGTCCAGTTTCAGGACCATTTAGCTACACCTTAGCACTTCATGAAGAAAACCACCAGCTGTACTTACCAAGACTTTAGGAGCAGCAGAAGTACCAGTATCTAGATGTAGAATACTGACTATGTGATGAGAAAGCAGATAGAGCTGGGTAGCCTTCAGATACTGTTGTCTTTCCAGGGCACTCCATACCTGCACAGAAGATACCACTCTCTAACTATGACTAGTGCTCCAAATTGAGTAATGATTTGGCCAAATACTTATGTTAGATGTAAAACTAAAGTTTACATTAAATGTGATCTGTATGGACCTGATTAACACAAACTTTGAGTATTTTCTGATAATGCGGTTGTATTTGTTGGTAGGTACAAAACTGACAACTCAGAACATTAATTTCAAGATGTTAAGAAAATGAGCAAGTTCTATGAGATCTGGAGGGTGGGAGAGCGCCCCTATTTTGAGGGTTGGGGTTCTAGTCAGGAACTTCTGATTTAACCCATAAAAGGTACCAAAAAGTGGTGATATTGATAAAACCATTGTTGCTTGGTTTGCTAGAACCAACCCCTAAGAGGAACCTATCTTGAAATTCCCCCCTAAATGGTACCAGAGTCCTGATTTTAACCCCTAAATGGCACAACAAGTACCTTCCCTGGGGACTAATGCCAGTGGAAGGGGTAGTAGCTGGAAGGTCTCCTCCCTTCCTTTCCCTCCCCTCTCCTGGGTATTAGTCACATGAACTCATCATGATCATTAATTTTAATAATCCAACCTTTTCAGGAGTGTCAACCAAGAGCTTCATTTGTGAAGCAAGTGAATAGAACCCTGTCTTGGACTGGGGAGGCCTGGAATCAAAGGATTTTTAGGATTTATTAAATATCAATGTATCAGAGCAATAACATTGCTTTGAACAGCTATAATGGCTGTATTGTCATATTGTGTTACATTTTAAATAAAGTTGATTACTTATTTACCCAGCATGTGGCAATACAGCAGCTGGTGCCCCGCCCACTCCATGACATCGATGAGACTGATGCAGGTCCTTACATTGACTCTGAATGTCATCTATTACTGAATTAACCTACAAAAATAGAAGCATTAAGCAAAAGGATATATCATTCTATAATACTATTGATAACTACAATCTAAGATAGGATCAAAGGGATTTGTGGACTAATACATAACTACACAACTGCAAGCACAAAATGCCTCTGTTGCAGAGTCACATATCAGGGACTACAAGCAGAAAACAAAAAATAATACTCACTTTCTGGGCACATGTTTTCATTTCTGTAATGGTGTCAGCAGCATCAATGAGATCACGATATCGTTCCCTGGAAAATAATTTTAATTAAATATAGATACTTGAAATCACTTGCAATTTATCTGATACTAATGGGCATTTCAGTGATCTCTTTTACCAGAGCTGGAAATTACTGCCGGTCACCGATCAAAATCACCAAAAGTCCGACAGATTTTCAGATATGCCTGGCAAATATTCCAGTAGAGACAACCAAGAAAAAAGTTTTAATGGACATGTCCAATCAAGAAAGGAAAATAATTTCCAGCTGACTGGTTAAAGCATGTCATAGTTTCTAATTCAAGAAAAGATCCATACTGTACTTCCACTGGAATTTCTCTAATGATCCCCACCCCACTGGTCTGGAATTATAAGCCCGGGAAATAAGAAGTAGGTATATTGACCCCCAAACCATTAACCTTTAAATGAGATAATTGCCAATAGCGAGCTAATCCATGGCCCGACATTATTTTTTTTGTAATGTGCCAATGGCGCCTAAATAAAAATTTGTAGGCACCATAGGCACCTTTTTTTTTCATTATGAGTAAAATATTCTTTGGAAAGTCAAGCCCTTAAAGGGAGATCGCCATTTGGCGACTAGGTTGAATTTTCAGGTCACCAATCCCTCAAATCCAGTCACCATTGGCACAATGTCGGGCTCTGTAATCCGGCAATGGGGGTCAACAGTGGTACATGCACAACAACAACAACTAGCAACAATACACAATAAATAAAAACAAATAAATAATATGTGATACACAAATAAATAATTTAAATAAAAAAGCAGACATGAGCAATAACAACATACAACAAGTCAACAATCATGGCCACACTAGCTCGTTCACGAAAAGGTCACAGAACTGCTTTACATTATAAGAAAGGTTAAAGTTAACTTGAGGTATAGCATTCCATACAGGAATGGAATGCACAAAACAGAAAACTTAAGAGCATTGATAGATGATAGTTGGAAAAACTGATAATTATTTCACCCAACGCTCCTGGTGGCGTAGTAAAAGAACTTTTCTAAAATGTCGTCTGGGAAGCAGATTTTGACCAGCCCGAAGTTGATTATGTTGGTAATGTTAATTGAATCACATGACAAGTGAGAACACATCAAAACATTCCTAGAGATGAAGACTTTTGGACATGTCCAGGGGTGGATCTAGGGGGGGAGCCCAGGAGGCCCAGGCCCCCTTTTTCGAGAGATTTTCCCATACATTTCGGTACTGTATTTGCTGGAGCAAGTTTCAATCTTTGGCCTCCATTATTTTCACTTTGTGTCCCCCCTTTCTGGAGATCCTAGATCAGCCCCTGATGTCAAAGATGATAATACAGGGAATCTTTTTATTTCAATAAGAACTCCAATCATCCATGGACTTACCCAACCATTAGCCTCAGCTCTTCTTTCTTGTTCTCGATATCACCTCTGAAAAACACACACAATTTTTGATTGGTGGCATAGGTCAAGTGGCGGACAAGTTTTGTATGGATGGGCCTATTTACTGGAATCAAGTTCATGATTCTATCTTACGGAGATAAGCTCGCACAAGGATGCAAGCAACACAGTTCTTCGAGTTTATCTCACAAGAAAGACAAATCTGGGACACTTCGCGCGTCTTTCGCTGCATTTATGTATGTGAGGCGTGCTGCACCCATACTTCGTCATCAACACAGACAAAGTGGAAAGATAATACATGTATTATGGCCTTATAAGTTAACTTAATTACCTGGTCTTGTTTTCCAGCGCTCGAATCTCGTCGATTGAATGACTTGTGAAAAGCGCATCTGAATCGAGCTCAGCATCCCAAGATACTACAAAAACACAAGATTACTCGACTTTAACAAAACCAAATGATATTCGCATTATAAAGCGGAGGGAAATTCTACTCACTTGTCTTTCCATGTCCTTGACGTGGCGAAGACACCGGACTTCGCGGACTCTTCGGCGACGCCATCTTGGATTTCAGCGGAGATTAGTGCGGGCTCGCCACAGGTAAACCATACGAAGGTAAAGGCGAGTTAAAAGGTAAAGTAATATTCTACCTAAAATACTTTTTCATAATTTTTTTCCCTTTATATTTTGAGTACTAACTAGAAAAATTAATTCAGTTTTTAAACAAAGTAAAACTAAGCATGTGATTTTTCTCGGTTTATTTTGCGATTTTCGCGTGCTCATGAGCGCCATTTTCAGCGGTAAAATATCGCAGGCTCATCAACGAAAACGACACGAGAAAGCGATAAAGATGATGTAAACAGAGCGTGGATTTTCACCTCATTTCCTCGCCTTTTGGCGGAAACTTACCAAGAATTAGATTTACTGCAATGCCGAGTAGACATGGGGAGACTACAAGACGTCTTGCGATCAATGTTTGGTTTGCCGAAAGAGTCGATAGGACCTGACGATTTACCAAGGTGTCAGAGTCAGTTAGATTTTGGACGTGTTGTTAGTGTTAGTAGCTTAACCATAAAACGCGGGAAAACGACATAAGTTCTATGAGCAGCTCTACAAAATTACTGAAAGTGTTGAAACACTCACTAGTCTTGTTGAATCCAACAGGGTTTCACCTGTGATCTATGATCTAATAAATTTTCCTTTGCATGATGAAATCCTTTTTTGCAGGAATATTCATGAGGATTTCCAACAGGAATTTGGTCACAACTTTGAACATAGAGGACCATTCAGACCTCACCCTCCCTACCCTCCTAGTGACAGCTGGATTCCACAGGGTGACCATCCAATGCCTGATGAGTTTGTGATCATCCAAGGCCCAGATGGTGCTGATATGTTTGGTGATATTGAGCAAATGTTCAATGATTTCTTCCAAGGATTTGGTTTTGGGCATCATGAAGGTGGAGAGCCACCAAATTTCTGTGAGTGTCATTTGTATGATAACAAATCATGTTAAGCATAATGTGTGGTTCCAGAAAATATCCATACCCCCTCCACGGAAGGGTGTTGAAAAGTGACCCCCCCACCCCACCCAAGGAAAAATACAGTATTTGTATGGAAATGATCAGGTCGGAATTTCCGTTGCCCTTCCATTGGGAGGGTATGGATAATTTCTGGAACCATACAATGTAACAAAATAATAATATAACAGTAGTCGCATCTAACTGTTACCAGGTACTGCTATAAAATTTTGCAAAAATATGGCTTCCAAATATCTAATGTTTTGGGCACAAACAAAAGAAGTTCCATGGCAGGTAGACACATTTTGGCAGTAGCCCATTAGAATGTTAGATCTTGCCTGATTTGTGTTCCTGTTACAATCATGTGTTCTATTTTGTCTAGTTTCTGGGCCATTCATCGGTCCACCAGGTTCTCCGTCTGAAGACTTAGCAACTCCCCCTGGTAATGATGAAGAAAGTATAAGAGAAGTGCCAAGCCATGGGGGTTCACTCAGGGACAAAATGCTGAAGCGCCCAGGAGAGGAGCATTCCATACCACACCCATATCAGGTGAATAATGTCAATAAATTTTCTTTTTCATCAATCAAAACAAACTGTTTTTACTACTAGCAGTTAACGGCCCATACGCAACCGGGAACCTTTGCGCTTTCTTTTCAATTGTATCTGTTGTCATTCAACAGCTGCGATTGGCTGATACAGTAGGTTTCAATTGTTCTTTGCATTTCAAAAGTTCAAACTGAAAATTTGCATAGAGTTTTCAACTGCGTTTTATTCTCTGTGAGCCTGCAATGCGACTTGGGTGCTTATGGGCCTTTAAAACTTCCACAGAACTACTTTTCACCTTTCTTTCAAAGGCACATTCATTATCTTTGAAAATCAAAAACATTTGCATTTTTTAAATACATACATTATCTTTTGGATGAATAAAAAAAGCTTGTGCTTATCAGTGTCAAGTCTTCCCTGCCTTCCTCATCTGCCACATTCTCATTTTACTTTTGCATTATTGAAATGTCAGTGGTAATTTTTTTCAGGCTCCTGACAAGAACGATGACTTTCCACAAGGGTTTGGTAGCCCTCATTCCTGGGTAAGTTACCAATTTATTTTTTTGTTTATTTTTCATCCCTTTTGGCCTTCCTTAACTTTCTTCCTGCTTGTTTGTCAGCCTTCTCTCAGTTGTGATTTGCTTTAGCATATCATACCAGTAACATATAAGAGATTGATGATCATACCGGTACTTAATCACCACTACAAGGGAGGAGGTCTCCTTTTAACTTGGCCACATGGTTCTTTGGTGTTATTGTTTTCTTATTTCCTGCAGAAGATTTACTGGCTGTAAAAATCAACAGCTCAAAATATTTCCACTCAAATGGCAGAGCTGAAACTGCATGGGCCTACAGGTCATTTTGAACCATTGATGGCATTAAAAATATACAATTTTAGACAATAGTTTACTGAAGCTGTATGAATTCCTATTCACTCAAATTATTATTTTTTCAATCTGATGTCTAGTTTGGGGGATTGTGGAAATCTCCTTTCAGAGGTCTACCAAGCCCTCAAGACCAAGTCGATAGAGGTACCAGTAATGTAACTTTTCCATACTGGTCAAGAATGTTGCTTATACTATACTATTGGCAAGGGATGAGGAACATTAGAATGTTGGCAGAGATTGATAAAATGAAAATGAAAATAATGAATGGAACAATTCCCATTTCATTCTCTTCCATTTCCTTTGTTCTTAAACGTTGGGGGTGCCATCAATAATAGTAACAGAAAACTTGGAAAAGGGGGTATATGCAGCTCTGCCGCCTATGAAAGTAAAAGGGGAGTTTTGTGGATTTCCATGTAAACTCTCTGGCAATCTTGCAAGCCCACCGGATGCCCAATAGAATGGATGTTATTTTATTTGATTGATCAGTAATAACTTACTCGTTTGTATCAGATCTTGATAGTGAAGTTGAAAATGGCCAGCAGAGTATTGATGACATACTCTCTTCAAAACAAGACCCCACCCCTACCCCCAACAGATCAAGGGGTCCTTCTATGTCATCTTCCTCCTCCTTCTCAAGTATCATCACTATTGATTCTAATGGAGTAAGTACTAGTAATTAATAAACATGACTTGAATATCAGCAAATAGTCACTGAGATGGAGGGGACAATGAAACAATTTCGATAATTATTAAAATTCTTACTTACAAAGCATAGGGAAATCAGGGAAATGTGAAAAAAAATTCATTTTCAATGCCGTCTTGTGCTATTTTCAGAGGAGAGAAAGTAAAACAACTTGCAGAGACTCAACCGGGAATGAAGAGGTTTGTGGTTTTCATTTTAGTTATGAAGAGCTGGATTCAGCTGCCATTTTGTCAGCCTAGAAAAAAATCTACTCAGAGAAATCATCCATTTCCATCTGCTGAGTTAGGGAATTGTAGTACAATTTATTCCAATCGAATTAAGGGGTATCTTTTAGGATGTCAAATCAAATAATACCACCCTTTGTACATGTAATAATCAGATATGGATTCTGATTGGTGGAGAGCAGTGCAGTTCAGATGAAATACCAAAACCAAAGTTTTAACTCCAAGTGGTATCTTTAAGTTAGGCTTAGCTACCCATTACCCCCCCTCCCATAAGTTTGGTGTCTTATGAGTCAAATTCATTTACCCAGTCAATATGGAAGTACCCCCTCCCTGTGATATTTTTTTAAACTCTTTGAAATCTTCTGAATTTCATATTTGTTGGAAATGGTAATCATTTTATATTCAACTGGGAAAACCAGACTGCCTACTGTTTGGTGCTTGAGCGAAACGTGATGTCAGACCTCTGTCCATGCTCTTGGTGACCTTTTTTCTCTGTAGGTGACTGTCACACGCCGTATAGGTGACCAAGAACACACTGTTACACATCGTAAGGATATCAGTGGTGCAGAGCAAACAGAGGAAAACCTCCATAACATTGTACAAGGTGACATGATGTTCAGTCGTCCAAATAATATACATGCAATATATCCTGATTCTGATTGGTTGAGAACAGTGCAATCCAGATGAAATACTAGTGCGGTGTTTCACAATCTAGAGATTCTGATTGGCTAGCAAAACAAAAGTTAGTTGAGCCAGCCAATCAGATGCCAGAATTTCCACACAAAATTTGACGAAAAATTTTGTAATCATCTAGACCAAGAAAATGGCCAAGATTTGCAAAAGCTACTGAAACTGTTGAAAAACAAATTATTAATAAGTAATCACACTACTTTTCTCTTTCAATTTGGAATAAATTGTACTAGTGTGTTTTTCAAAAAGTATCAAAATTGCATGAGGTTACCTATACAAACACGCATATTATACGTAACTTGATGGTAAAAAATTAGCCACAGCAGCAAATAGTTTTGCCATGTCATTGGTTCATGTTCTCTAACTAGTGCACGGATGTTTCAACCTCTTTTTCATGATGCCTTTTTCTCTTTTAGGTGATCTTTCAGAATTTAATGACAAGTGGAATACTCCTCAAAGATGTATGAAAAGAATTTAATACAGAAGAAAAGGGCAGAAGAATGACATCCTCACACGCCAGGGTCCTCCCGTCACTTCCCCTTGGGGGACAACGAGTGGTTGTTCTTAAGCAAAATAGAGAGCTAACGACCAGTACAGTAAAACCATCATACAAGAACCAAGATGTCAGACTAAACAGTTTCATATATTTTAGGGTAGTTTTTCACAATTCAGTTAGATTTAAATCCAGAATTCTGACCACCAAGATTAGTGGAGTATGTTTTTGTTCTGTTTTGTCTTTTTTTTTGGGAGGGGGGGAACAATGACTGAACGGATATTTAAATGCCAAATTTAAATATCTAAGTTCTTAAATCATTAGGGTCTTATATGCGGACTTTTGCGTCTCTTTCTTTGTCTGGAACATGCATAAATGCTTTGCCTTTATTACAGGAATCCTGCAAGGCACCCCTCCCCTGTTGGGAGATGAGCAGCCCCCTGACACCTCCCCCTTGTCGTCGCTCATGGAACATTTCATTGATCAGTTCTTCCCAAGACGTCGCTGAACACGTGACTGTCGTAGTAGCACGAGACTGTCCTAATAGCACGCGACTGTTAATTAAAGCACGTGACATATAGTATTTATCATCTAAGTTGCGTTACGTCACATTGTTGCGGGAAAACGCGTCATTGCGTGTTTAATAAACTACGAGCGAAGAGATCTATAAATATGTACCTTAAAAATAATGACAATACGTTAAACATATAAAACAACGTACTGAGAAAGAGTATTTTTATGCATAAGAACAAGAAGTTCGTCTTCGCCATGTTGGATTTTTGAACGCACGAGCAAGCCCAGCACAAATATTCACGCAATATTTACAATCCTAACTGTAAAACATTATCCACAAGATAACTAATAGATTTCATTCCGCAAACTTCGGCATTTATCAAAGGTGACTGTGGACCTGTTAAAAACATTTGCGGGGATGTGGAGGCGTGGGTGGGGGTTGATTGGGCATGCGAAATTAATATTCCGAATAAAGGAACCAATAAACACATATCTATCTAAAAAGTAAAACTTTCAAGACCCTCTTTCCCCAAAAAAATGTGTAAATACCACAATAAGCGATGTTCAGTACTGTGTAAGTACCTCTTTATTCAGGCCTAGTAAAAAGAAAATTAAAGATATACAATATATGTAGTAAGAGAAAAGTCTCCGACCTCCTGTTTAGACACTCTCAGTTTCACATTTTGATACGGATGAGCTGTTCTGTACGCTTCAGAACGAGTTCACTTGCCTTTCGCACCACCTCCGCCATACCTCTGTCGACTAAACGGCGTGCCAAATTTACCCGTCCCTTTTCCACTCCCCTTCCTTCTTGCTGTATTGTCGTCGATTCTCGCCATGACCACCTTAGTATCAGGCCTTGCTAGTAAAGGGTTGGCTGTTTCGCCCTCTAGAGGCCACTGTGTTTTATTATTACGGGCTTGTCCTGAGTTGTTACAACCACTGCATGTTAGCAGAAGCATGACGTGTCGTGTCTCGTCTCGGGGTTGGTCTGTATGGTACACATGCGCAGTGGCTCTCGCTTGTTGAGGATTATCAGGCGTGCAGTTAGGGTTGGTACAATTCATGGCTGCACATTTCTCTGAGGTGATCGGTGTTCCTGTCAGCGTTTTCCACAAATCACCAGCGCTTCTTCCACGAGCTGTAGTTGCAGTCCCCGCTGCCGCCATTGGCCTGTCACCAGTCGTTCGCCACGCATGGACAAATGAAATAGGCTTTGTGACTGTAAATGTTCCATCTTTTCGAGCTCTGAAGTTTTCTTCTTTTTTGGAGCCAAAAGACTTGCGATTCATATGGCTCGTGTTTATAGCCTGTTACTAATGTATACATACACCCCAATTCGCTTCACTGGCTCAATTCAATACAGTAGATAAGGAATTTTCTAAATGACTGTCATATCAGAATGTCCTTCCTGTTTTGAGCCGGTCAACAAATAAAACATTTCTTTATTCAGAAAAAGTACAGGCTCATAATAATAAGTCGAGTCCCTAACTATAGTACTCATCCTCACAGCTTGCTTCTCTTCTAGTGCAAAGACGTGGCGCATGCATTGTTTCGGGTTTTTTTTTTTTGAAGCTCTTCTTTCTTCAACGATTATGCTGTGTATAAATTATATTTTGCAGTGTACTTTATTTTTGGTCAAACTTCATCTTCATCTAATTACTCCGTGAGCTTAAATGGACATTGTTTTCTTGCGAATAACATGAATTGTAAGTACTATAGTGATGAGCCTAGAGGCACTACAGTTTGAAAGTTTTTCACTCTTTACTCAAACTACAACATGATTGTAAAAGAAACGTCTCCAGCTTCACGTTTCGAACGGATAGGCTGTTCTGTTCGGCCGAGATCAGTTCACTTGCGTCTTGCGCCTCCTCTCAATCGCCGACTCTCTGTCGGCGCCCTCCTACCTTCACCAGCTCCCTTGCCAAACCCCTTCCGTATAGCTGTCCGTTCGTCGATTCTCGCCGTGACCACCTTAGTACCAGGCCTTGCTAGTAAAGGGTTGGCTCCTTTTCCCGCTAAAGGCCAATCTGTTCTATTATTACGGGCTTGTCCTGAGTTGTTACAGCCACTGCATGTTGGCAAAAGCATGACGTGTCGTATCTCGTTGCGGGGTTGGTTTGGATGGTACACATGCGCAGTGGCTCTCGCTTGTTGAGGATTATTAGGGGTGCAGTTAGGGTTGGTACAATTCATGGCTGCACATCTCTCTGAGGTGATCGGTGTTCCTGTGAGTCTGTGCCACAAATCGCCTGCACTGCTTCCATAAACTGCATTTCCGCCCCTAGCTGACACCAATTTTGGCCTGTCACCGGTCGTTCTCCATCCATGAAGAAATGGCATAAACCCTTTGGTTTCGTGTACTCCATTGTCTTCTTTTTTAAATTGTCTAAAAAAGTCTTCTTCTGATTTGAAGCCATATTTCTGGTGAAAACCCTTGTCGGAGTCGGGCGCTTGGGCCATGTTTGGTGTTTGACTGTTAGAAATCAGTTGTGTCCCGTGTTTATAGCCTTTTCGCTTCACTGGCATGAATTCAATAGATATGGAATTTTCTAAATCATTTTGCAATGCCAGGAATGTTCCCCGAATGTTCCCCCTGTTTTGAGCCGGTCGACATATATAACAGTATTCTATTTCATAACACTCCCATTCATACTCAGTTGAAATAAGGTATGGAAATAATGATTGACCAGCGGACTAAGCCAAGCTGGAACAGCTTGGCTTAGGGAGATAAGGGTCGCGGTACGACCCGAGCAATGTGGGATGGGAGGGTGGGCCGTTCCCTCTCCTCGTTCCGCTGGAAAACTGAGTGTGAGTGGAATTAACAGATCCTCCCACTATTTATTACAAAGTTCTTACGTAATCAACGTGAAACATTCTCACTTAGACGAAAAGACTGCATTGTTATAGCATATTTCAAATTCGCATATGATTATGAGTGTTATGAATAGTATTCTATTTCATAACACTCCCATTCATACTCAGTTGAAATAAGGTATGGAAATAATGATTGACCAGCATTCCCTCGCCATCTGTCTCCCTTTCAGGGATGACACCTAACTACCGCGGACAATAGCTACCACTCCTCTTTTTGGAGCCCCCTTTCTTCATTACCCATTCTCAATACTCCAAAAATAAAACAAACAAACAGGATGGGAAAATCAAAGAGCATAATTGTTATGACATTAATTTCTTCGTAACACATTGTAAGAATCCTGGGATCATGTTATTTCACACAGGACGAGCTCTCTTCTGGGGGTTATCGACAGGGAATGCACAAACAAACTTCTTAAGTTGGTTTGCATCCCTCCACGGACTAGCAACCTCATCAGACGTTTCCGCCAACTTGGCTGAGGCCCCACTGGGATTTAAAACCTTGGCCAATTGTAGGTAATACAATGCCGTGTGGCGTCTCGCCCAGCCAACATGTTCCATAATTTCCGAAAGATCCGCGCCTGTCAGAGCCAAAGTAATCGCACAGCCCGATCTAAAACCATGTAGCGTCTCCCCTTCGTCAGCTTTCATTTCTTTCAAGTAAAACTTCAAACGGGCGTCTGCAGTAGATGAAGTCAAGGGTGCATCCCTCACCCCGTTATTGGATGTCGTTGGACGGAACAAATAACTGGTAGTAAGGTTGATACCAATTTGCCTTGCTACGTCCATATACAGCTCTATCCCTCTTATAGGGCAAATCGCCGATTGTGGGTTCCTGCGGACTCCGAACACATTCTGGTCTCCGTCTCTTAACGTTTTTCCCCACACGTGATTAAATAAAAACCCATCATCGTTTGGAAATCGTAGGATTTCAGGTGTTTTCACTTGACCTAGGTCACCAGGCCGATCACCACTGAAAAACGCCGCCTTGAAATATGCCTGATCACGAGCTATTATGAAACGCTCAATATTGGTTTTCGCTTTTCCCAGGGATCTTTGCAAGTGCTCTGATAATCGTGTCAGTTTGTCCACGAAGAAGGGCGTTGCTTGTTTCGGTGTTACCCTTGCCTGTAATTGCTCAGCTGTTACCAAACGGAGGTAGTCCTTGACGAGCTTATCTGCAGCTGGATTACCCAGTCCAAGGCGTCTGTCCCATTCTCCGTCCCTACCGTTTGCGTGAAAGATTGCTCTCAACTTCCCAATGTATGAATCCACTGTCTTGTAAGACAATCTCATAGGGCATCCGCAAGGGTGTTTCCCACGTTGACCCATGAAACTACAGCTATTGTGGTGAACCTGTGTTCTTCCACTTTTGTCTTTGTACACTAAAAAACGACAAAGGTCACGTGGTGAGACAGTAGCAAGTGTGACACACCCTGGTAAAGCTGAAAGAAAACCTTCGAGTTCCTTCTGCAGTGAATCTTTCTGTTTCGCATAGCTAGTTGCTTTGTCATAATTTAACAGTTGTTGAACGCGCGCGTCAATGGCATCTAGATCAACAGATATATCTCCAATCGTAGCAGCCTTTAGGATCTTTCGGTTGTAGCCACACCGCTGACAGAAACGGAAGTCACAATCATTCGGGTGCTGGCAAACGGGGCATCTGACGGAGGCTATGAATAGTTTGGCTACCACCGGGAGTTCCTATACAAAGGGAAGAGAAAATACACGCATATCTTATTCTCTGTTACAATTGATTTATTTTCATTATTTGTTCATATCAACACACATACATTTCAGATTCTCTCTTTTATGTGTCGCCCTTAGCTTTACTATTGAATTCTTATTATATATCTCATTCAACTAGTCTTTGTTGTAACGACATGCAGTTAATGTTATTAATAAACAAGAGTTCATGCTTCTTAGAAACGCACGGCAAACGCCCAGAGATCACCAGGGATGCTTGTGTGGGGCACCCAACCTTGTTTAGTGGGAACCAACAGAGCATTTGTATCCCCCCTTGAGGCCAGCTTTCGTGCCTTCACTGCTTTCCCGACAACGATAGGCCACCAATATTTCCTGGGATAGGTATCCATAACGACAAGCGTACAGGGTTTGCTATAGCCCCTCAAGAATCTCAGCACTGATCCAACTAATATAGACGGGGGGAAAACATAAGGGTGTGACATTATAGCAGTGTGCTGTAAAAGATCCTGCGCAAACAAGTTTACTCCTGAGGACTCCGGTGAGGGTACTGGCGTAAAATGTGGGAGATTTTTGCCCGTCTTGTCTTTCATCACATTGGAATCAAGAGACATAAGATCACTAGAGTGGCCATCATCTCCCCCGAATTCTTTCTGGACATAATCCCAAACTTGCGCTGATAGCTTATTGTCGAAGACTGAGAGACGACGAGAAGGCGCATCAGCCGGGTTCTCACCAGATGGTATATATGACATGTGTAGTGAGATATTCAGTCGTACCGTTGTGAAAAACAGCGCTTTTAGGGCAGCATTGAGCTGTGAGCTTCTTCCCCTTTGGTTGTTCCAGGCATCCACAACCGCTTTGTTGTCGACTTGCGCATCCACTCTCGTGTTTTGCAATTGTGCTGCAAACGACGACAGCACCTTGTCTACTGCTATAGCCTCCTTAATAGATATTTCCCAGTGCCTCTGATCGTCAGTCCAGTAGTCTGAAACCTGGCCGTTAAACGGGGCTATGACGGATCCACCCCAACCAGAGTTAGAAGCATCCGTGGCCAACACCACCCTTACGTGACGTTCCTCCCTCCACGGTAAGGGGTCGTCCCAATTATCCAGGAACATCCAGTGTGCTATCTCCTCCCGTAGTTTTCCTGTTACTGGCACAGATTTCTGTGGGGTCATCTGGCCTCTTGAGATGGCGGAATTCATTTCTCTTGTGAACAGTTTGGCTGCTGGCACAGCAAGGCTGAACGACACACACTTTCCAACCACGCGTTGCAAGGTTTTCACTGTGACAAAGGGCTTTTCAAGTATTTCCCGAATCAAAGTAAGAAAGTTTTGTTTCTTCTCAGGTTTCAGATGGAAAACTTCCCTCGCAGAATCGGAGAGGAAACCAAGGTATGGAACCGTCTTTCGAGGGACTAAGACGGATTTGGCGAGGCCCAAAAAGTAACCAAGTCTTACGAGATGATAAGCCACTAGAAACACCGCCGATTCTGCAGCTGCCTGGTGACGCACATCACTGCCCTCTAGGGTGCAATATTCACCCTTATCAAGCGGAACTTGGAGTTCCCCATTATGCCTGTCATCAATGTACAGGGAACAGGGTATACCAATTGATCGGAAAAAGTTAGATGCGAGGAGTCCTGTGGTATGATAGATATAGGGCGAGATTTTCCACCCAAAGGGGAGGGTATTGTACGTGAAGTACCATCCTCCCCATTGAATTCCAAAAAAGGTGCGACTTTCTTCAGTGAGCAAGATGTGATCATAGCCTGATTTGTCATCCAGCACCGTCTGGTAATTACCTTTCTGTACATATCGCGGGAGATCTGTGACAGAATCCAGGGAAAATGGCATATCACACATCCATAAATTGAGATAACGTGCGTCGTGGCAGAGTCTGGGCTTGGTGGGCTCTATTGTCAACGGCAGAATGATGTGCGGTGGATCAACCACACCCACTTTACCAAGAATGGATATTGCACCACATTTGACGCGACTAATGAGTGTTGTTTGGACAAACTTCGAAAATGGCTTGCAAGACATGTTATTTCTAAATGTTTTTGCTGGTGGTCTGTCTGAATCATAATGACTCCCTTTAAAGTTTCCTTTAAAGCGACGAAAATAAGGTGCAATTGAAACCTTGTTACGTATCCATTGAAGTATCTCTCCCTGTTTTGCAAAGGAGCTTCGGTGAGAAATTTCTATCCAGTAGGGGTAATTGTTATGCAACTCTCCTGCCTTGAAAGAATCTGGGTTGCGGAAGACTAAGTCCGATAATTTACCACAGGCTTCCCCTTCCTCCACGAGTTTTACCTTCTTGTCAATGGCTGTTATTTCATTGGCAAACTTGGCGGGGTTTCCAGACCAGTCGACCCATGTTATTGAGTCACTGCTTTTATCGTTACAAAGGGACTCGATCTGGTATTCAAAATCTCTATTCTTCTCCCAAGTCCATGTAAGTTTCTATAGGAGCAAAACAATAATCAACTTTTGTACTAACTATAGCAAAATTGGGGTTTAAAGGGGCAACCACAACCCCGCCAAGTCGACAATGAAATAACAGCTCTGACCTAGCGCATTTGCTAAGGGGGTTTCAGAAAACTAGATAACCCTTTTTCAAAACTGTTATCCCAATGTGACTTCGGGAAAGACAGACAAGCTGCTCTCAATAATCAAGCAAATTTATTTGTAAAGCCGACTTACAATACAGTGGCTAGATAGACTATTTACCAGTCTTATACTCAAGTAGGCCATGTCGTACCGTAACTTGAAAAATAGTTTATTGTGAGTCCTTTTTAGCTCTATTATCTTTAGTTTTTTCTATAGGACAATTAGCCTTGAAGTGCCCAAACTTGCCGCATGCAAAACATCTCACTTGTGACATATCAAGTGGAGCACCACGCCCTTGTGGTCTCCTGTATGGTGGGGGCCGGTAGTTACTATTGCCACGCCGGGAAGTGGACTGCAGGCGATACGCTTTTGCCACTTTCGCCTCAATGTCCAAGATTTTTTCTTGGTCCTTGTCCCCAATGAGGCGGGAGATAAGGCTGTGAAATTGCGACTTCGGTACTTCTATGTTACTTCGTGCAGTCTGGTGTACGAGGCGATAGTAGTTACTTTTCTCATGCCGCTTATCACTGGCCGTGTTTTGAAGGGTTTCCAGCATCTCGAGCGCCTCATATTTGTTAAATTCGGTTATCGGCCGTGCTGTGTAAGTTAAGATCTGTTTCACTACCGCTTCCACCGACGCTTTAGTTACAAATTCAAGGGATTCCCTGAGCGCCTTCACTTCGTCCTTTAGTTTCTACAAGAACAATAACAGATACACACATAAGTCACTTCCAGCATTAAAGTATCGGCTACAAAATTAAAACTCATTGGTTTTAAGTGACTGAATTATAGCCATGCCTTCTCTTGCTTACTTAAACCAAGATCCAATTTGCATAGTCGGGCTGCCTCTTTAGAACAAATCAATGCATTGTCTCTTTTGTCTAATTGACGCTGCAATCAGAGTTTGATTGCATCAACCCCGGTAAACAAAGCAATACTTCAGTTTATTCAACGAAGCAAAGCCATAAAAACTCTCTTTGTTTACCCTCCTTATTTAAATTCGATTTCCATCGAGCCAACATTTTATGAATAGTGCAATACAACTCTTTGTTTTCTTCCCGTCCGTAATCAGCATTCGAATTCTATCGAACCATCATTTTACGAACAAAGCGTTATAGCTCGCTTTTCCCTATTTGTAATCAGCATTCGATTTCCATCGAATCATCATTTTACGAACAAAACACTACATTCATTGCGCTTTCTCTCGTCCGTAATCAGCATTCGATTTCCACCGAATCATCATTTTACGAACAATGTAGTACAATTCTTGCGCTTTCTCCCGTCCGTAATCAGCATTCGATTTCCATCGAATCGTCATTTTACGAACACACACTACATTCATTGCGCTTTCTCCCGTCCGTAATCAGCATTCGATTTCCATCGAATCATCATTTTACGAACAAAACGCTACATTCATTGCGCTTTCTCCCGTCCGTAATCAGCATTCGATTTCCACCGAATCATCATTTTACGAACAATGTAGTACAATTCTTGCGCTTTCTCCCGTCCGTAATCAGCATTCGATTTCCATCGAATCGTCATTTTACGAACAACACTCGTCCAGCGATTCTAATTTTCGTTCATTGGCGGTTTGGGTTGTTCTACCTTGTCTCGTCATTCTCCACCAAGCGGTTCGTGGTTTCTAAAGAAGAGTAAAAGGAACGCATGTCATTACAATCGTTATGATAGAATAACCACCTCAAGTTCCTGTTGATTAGCTACAGGAGCTGCTGCTGCTTCTTGCTCGGCTGGCTGCGGTAGTTCGGGCGCCGGTTCATTCACTTGCGGTGCGGCTTCTGCAGCCGCCAGTAAATCTGGGTTCGGATGTTGTACTGGCTCTGCCATTGCGAGGGTCGTACCGCCAAAAAGAAACGAGAGTGAACCGTTCCTCGTTCCGCTGGAAAACTGAGTGTGAGTGGAATTAACAGATCCTCCCACTATTTATTACAAAGTTCTTACGTAATCAACGTGAAACATTCTCACTTAGACGAAAAGACTGCATTGTTATAGCATATTTCAAATTCGCATATGATTATGAGTGTTATGAATAGTTATTTGTTGACTGATGAAACTGGCTGATAGTGGAAGTTTAAGTAAATTTGATAAGTAAAAAAGGCTTTCCACAGTGCTTCGTCAAAGCCTTGCCTGATGTGTCTGTACCTCGGGGTGCCTGTAGGCTGTCGAGTCCCTAACTATAGTACACACCCTCACAGCATGAGACTTGTTTGTGTCATTGCTTCTCTTCTCAGTGCAAGACGTGGCGCATGCATTGTTTCGTTCTTTTGATGTAAAAGCTCTTCTTTCTTGAAAAGATTATGCTGTGTATTTACTCTAGTTTGCAGTGCAGTTTGTTTTTGACCAAACGTCATCGTCTAATTTACTCCGTGAGATGGACTAATGGACCGAAGAACATGAATCGTAATGTACTATAGAGATGAGCTTCGGGGCACTGCAGTTTGAAAACGGCAGGGGGCACTCTACATCTCCTCTATAGTGCTACTTGTAGTAGCACAATGGCGCATTTTGTGGCAATTGCGCATTTTGTGCGCGAGCTCATAGCAAAACATGATCGAAGGGGCGTATTAATTGTAGTTTGCAGTGTAGTTTGTTTTTGGCCAAACGTCGTCTAATTTACTCCGTGAGACTAATGGACATTGGTTTAAATTCTTGCGCATAACATGAATCGTAATGTACTATAGAGAGGAGCCTCGGGGCACTGTTGTTTGAAAACGGCAGGGGGCACTGTCGTCTAATTTACTCCGTGAGACTAATGGACATTGGTTTAAATACTTGCGCATAACATGAATCGTAATGTACTATAGAGAGGAGCCTCGGGGCACTGTTGTTTGAAAACGGCAGGGGGCACTGTCGTCTAATTTATTCCGTGAGACAATGGACATTGGTTTAAATTCTTGCGCATAACATGAATCGTAATGTACTATAGAGAGGAGCCTCGGGGCACTGTTGTTTGAAAACGGCAGGGGGCACTGTCGTCTAATTTATTCCGTGAGACTAATTGACATTGGTTTAAATTCTTGCGAATAACATGAATCGTAATGTACTATAGAGAGGAGCCTCGGGGCACTGTTGTTTGAAAACGGCAGGGGGCACTCTACATCTACTTTATAGTGCTACTTCTAGTAGCACAATAGCGCATTTTGTGGCAATGTGCTCGAGCTCATAACAAAACATGCTCGGGAGCGCTTCGCGAAATGATCTCCCGTATTTTAAATAATTTACTGTATTTACTGTATTTTTGGTTGCTAGAAGGAGGGCGGGCCCCTTGGGCAGCCCAGTTTCTAGCCCCTTTGGCTATTTCACCATAAATATGTACGTCAAAAAAGAACACGTTTTATTCCCCCAAACTATGGCACAATTGTGTTGATGCGACCTGGAAACTAACAATCAATCCTGATGATTTTTCAACGATACTTTTCATAAAATGTCTCTTTACAAACGAAGACTACAATCAACCCTCTGACGTAAGCTCATACCGGCTCTTCTTCCTATCCAACTCCTTATTATGCGCGCACCACAGGTATCCCAGTCCAAAAGAAGAGAGAGGCTTAGGCCTACGGCAAACGCCGTGCCAGAGTCGCGCCGTTCCAATACAAAACAATAGAAAGTTCTTGATTATAAAGTATAATGAAGCGACATCCTTTGAAAAAGGAAAGGTTCGACAGAGGAAGAGCGGCTGAAGTTCGGCGTTTGCCGTAGGCCTTACTTTCTAGTTTACCTTTGTAGTTTTTTCATTTTGCCTCTCTCTAATGGCGCCGAAACCTCAATCGCTTGATTTGCAAGTATTTACTGGACACAGAAACCTAGCCTACATGAGATCCAGATAGCGGACTGTTTTTGAAAATCACAAAACTTTAACGAGAAATAAGATGCATGCATGATTCGTGTGAATCACTTCCTGAGCTCACTAGCATAGTCTATGTTCAAACGTGAATTAATTGTACACTTTGGATCTTGGACTTGTGTAGGCAAATTGGTATCGTTCAAGAATAAAGTTCTCGTCGACTTTAATTGCAGCTAACGGCCCTACTTTTTGTCTTTCCATCGAGCTCTCTGTGGTTTGTGACGTCATCTTCTAGGAGATGTCAAATCCGCCGCCGTCAAATGCTTAGTACTATTCACCAGGCCTTCGACCATCCTAGGTCTGGAGTTGTCTCGCCCCAGGTCTCAAAGTTAAGCAAGGTTCGACTCGGCCAGCCGATCCACAGGAATCCAGAGTAGACCTCTACTAACAAGACAGTGACGCGAGCACGTGTGCTACTAACGGTATTTTGTACCATGTTGATGGTCATGACGTTGAGCCGTGTCTTCCTCTAGACGAGCTCTGCACGAGTAAAAGCAGATAAAAGAGGATCACGGGTCTAGAATAGATATTCCTCTAGAAACATTGCCTTACTACGACGCAGGACACGATAATAAAATAATACATCGTCAAAAAAAGGCAGTCAAAGCTATCTTCCCGGGGGGGGGGGGGACTCCCCATATTTTCAGACGGGGGTGCTCGTCCTATCCCTTAGGGTATAAAATTGACAGACGTGCTATCTCTTAGGGGTGTTTAAAATCAGCCCTATCCCTTAGGGGAGTCTCAGACCAATCTTTGCCCAGAAATATATTGGTACTGACACCAGAACCGATATTTACAAAAGAAACTTGGATGAAACCCCTAAAAAACCTAAAATTCGCTTTTATTTGTTTTGACCTCCCAAGTTTGCTATCTTTTAGGGGTAAATTCGGCGTTCGCCACGCCAAATTTGCTTTCTTTTAGGGTAAATTTGCTGTTTGCCACACCCATTTTGCTATCCCTTAGTCAAAATCAATTTTCCCGACGAGCATCCCCGTCTAAAATATTGGGAGTCCCCCCCCCCGGGCTATCTTCTTTAAAAGCAGATAAAAACACAAAAATACTTGATACAACACAAGCGGGTATGATGGCAAAATCACGTGATATATACCACATAACTAGAGGGGCGTGTCTCTGGTCCTTATAGAGTCCTTATATCCATGAGGCATATTCAGGGGTTGATTTGAAGGCAAAAATGCATGACCATATTGTGATAAAATGTTCCTCTCTTGGTGCAACAGAATAATAAGCACATGATTTTACCTGTAATTTGGCTAGTTCTTGTTATAAAGATGACGATTTTGATCGCTCTTGCTCTAGCTCACCATGGAGTTGAACTACCTGTAAGTATGAGGACCAAGAGAACAGCTTTTTTGCAAGTGTATCTAGAACCTTAGCCTGCGACAGCCGACCGACACCCCTTAGCGCTCGCCGATTGCCGAAAGAGACTCTCGCAAAGAGACGTCTGCGCGCTCAAGCCAAACATTCCATACTGATGATGTAATTTGACAAAATAATTACGTGGTCAATTTAACTTTGTTGCATATTTTTTAATCGTCATGTTTGAATTCGTTAATATAATATACTTTGTGTGCTAAATATATTAAATATCAAATAGTCATTGATTATTATTACAGTCGAATTGGTCAAGAAATACTATTGATCAGTATGGCTTGTTTGGCTTCAGCGCGCAGACGCCTCTTTGCGAGAGTCTCTTTCGGCGAGCGCTAAGTGGTGTCGGCCTCCCATTATAATAATAATAATATAATAATAATAATTAATAATCTTTATTTACCCACGGAGTCTCTTCAGGTCTTAATACATACTAATAGCTACTAATAGCATACTCATTGCCCTGTTACGCCTACTTTTGGCGAAACAAGGTAAGAGCCGATTGGCTAAAAAACTTTATGGACAACTGCCGTTTACTTATGGCAACACTGTGTTTGAGCAGATTTCAGATGACTGTCGAAAGCAAATCAGACTTGCATTTTGTACGTGTCCCTATTGGTTAAGGTCTTGGGCCTTTGTTTAGTCAGCCAATCAGAAAGCCAAGAAAAACCACAAACACAGTTGACTGTTGTTTCTTGTTCATGACTTTCTTCCTCTTCTGACTGGTTTGCTGTTGAATGGGTTCCGTTTCTGATTAGCTAAGCTGTGAGTTTACTGTGAGTTTAGTTTTCGACACTCATCTGAAATCCACTCTAACGCGAAGGCAAGTTTACCTGCTCTCTGACTTCGTTTAATTCTTCTATTTGCGTTAATAACTCAGATTTCTCCTTCACTGAAAAGGAATTTAAAGAGTAAATGTTACTTTCATCAATCCAGTCATTTTTTCAACATTCAATAGGGAAGATGACTTTAACTCTCATTTGCAACAGGGCAAAACATCACTCTTAAAATTTGGTTTGTAAGGTTCACACTTGTATAACAGTTTTGGAGGCAGCGACATCTGAAACATTTGCGTGAAGAATTAAAGGCGGTTTTGTTCCTACTACAAAGCTTACATGATATACATATTTTTGATATTTGCTGAGTTGTCCTGAGATCCCAAAAATGCATCTGATCACGCTTTCATGTAAAACAAGTTCCCAAAAATCTGAAAAAACTGATTCTCTACAGATATGCATTTTTCAGGTTGCAGAGTACAATTATACAAAAGAAAGTACAGTACAAAACCCATCAAGCAAAGCCATTCTTACTTTCTCCTTGGGCTAGGATATAACAGAGCTGCTTATTTCTTTTTTGACTTGAGCAAGCTCTTTCTGAAATCAAGATGGAAAGTGAAAGAAAAAGTTACATTGGTTAATAAGTTATCAAAATGTTAATTATACTCAGTTACAGTTGCTCACACAATTAGCTTATTCACCTGTAATTCATCTATTAATTGTTGTTGCTGTTCTACTGTTTTATGTAGATCTGTGACTGCTTCATCTTTTTGTTCTAGCTTCTCCTGTATATGAAACATCTCAGCTTTGATAAAATCTTCTGTAGTTCCAGTCATAACTATTTTCTGTTGGTGGTAAGAGCCAGCATTTATCATTTTTATCATCATCAAGGCCTGTGGAAGGTAAGGGAGCTTAAAAATAAAGAAAACAGTGAAAAAATTACAAACCTTTGCTTCAGATTCTTGCTTCTTAGATTCACTCTCTGATTTACTTTTCTTCCTCCTTTTAGGTTTACTTTTTTGCTCTTTTTGTTGCTCAGGTTCAGCTTCATCCTCATAGTCAAGAAAGTCATCCAGGGAAGAGATATTTCCTGCTGAAAATGGAATGCACATATTATGGAATGCATGGAATCCATGGGATGCTAGCATTATGTGATCTTCCCCACCCCAGAGGAAGTGCACACAGGCTGCAAACTCATTCATGTTAATTACAACTTAATGAGACATACCCTGCAGATTACGTTCTTACTACAATCTTTGTCAAAATGCTTGGACCGGTAAAACGGATGCCCATTCTTACAAGCTATTTTAGACGAGCACTACAGAATATTCGCCCCCCTCTCCTTTCAATGTTGATATCAGTGAGATGAATTGTCTCGGCATTTTGAAGTCCGCGATCTGAACGTTCAAAATATGTACCAACATTGAGTGGGGGAGGGGGTAACAAAATTTGAGAACAATCCCTAAACCGATGAGAAAATACAGAGTGCTCAAAAACGGTCCAAACCTATTTGGCAAAGATTGTAGCTGCAAATTACAGGCAGGGGTCCAATCTAAATTGGGCAATTCCAAACAGTCATAGCTATAATGTTGCATGTTGGTAAATGAGGGATATGTGGCATATGCTGCATCCTGGACATTATGGTCAAGAGCATTTCTAAATGAAAGTGAATGTTATGTGCTTATAACTGCTATATTATAATTAAGCAATAAAAGTACTTTCGGCGTGCTCTCTACTTTCTTACAAACTCGAGGGGGATGTTGGGAGAACTGATCAAAACTTTCAAGTTTTATCAATTTGACCACCATTCCCCGAGTGTTTGTAAGAAACCAGAGAGCATGCAGAAAGTATTTTTATTGCTTTTAGAAAATAACATACACGCGCGCGACAGCGTTGCGTGACAATCATGTTTCTCAGGTCTCTTACAAACATGCTTTTTAACCAATCAGAATGTGCAAATTCACAATACAACATAGGTGTTATTTTCTAAATTAAAATATATCATATAGAATATAATATAGGGACATTCTGGTTGCATGGGGTATTAAACAAATTAATGCCTTACATGGTTGGGTTGCAAATATTTTCTAGAATTACCCATTCATAATACTACCCTATACAAACATGCCCCACCTACCATTACATGTAACACCATTGGTTTGAGGATGTGAGGTTTCTTGTGCTGTTTGTATATTTCCTGAGACAAATTCTTCTAGCGACATTGATACAGGTTTCTCTTTTTTCTTTTGTTTAGCTGTGCTTTGATTTGTATCCAGGCATTGGTTAAGGCTTTCTAGTTTGCTGGCTTGAAGGGCAGCCTAAAAGGAAAATATTGCATAAAAATTAAATACAACATTGCTACAATGGACATTAACAAGATTGCAAATTTTATATGACTGTAATTAGTTAAAACTAGAATGGTTGACTGACTGGTCATTGTTGGTGCTGTTGTCCAATGTGTCCAATCATTGCTATAATAATTCTTAATTATGACATATGGTCTGCTAGAGAGCTTGTTTAAGGTCTCTGTAAACCCATGAGGGGTGTCTTCGAAAAAAATTCTTGTCGCATTGCAATTTATGCTATGATAATCAGCTATATATCATTTTAAAGCTAAAAGATTGCTCCTTCTTATGAAGTTATTTAGTTTATCGAAGTTTAATTTTGTTTGTTGCACAATTTCACACTTTGTCGGAATATGGTAATGACAATGGAGCTAATAATGCCAATGGTAATGTCAATAACAATGGTATTTATAATAATTATCTTGAACCTCCACACATTATTATATTTACAATAGATGCTAGTTAGCCTACCTTCAAGTCTTTTTGAAATTGCATCAGAACAATCTAGTAATAAAATTAATATTTCTTTAGTCACAAAGATAAAAATACTGGTTAGTTTTGCAGCCATAGCAGTTGCAATTTCAAGTTCTGGACTAAAACATACCTGTTCATCTTTACTTTGCCATTGTTGCCACTCTTGTTCTTCTTCTACTGGTGGGTTTAGTGTTTCTGAGACTGCTGTTGTTGTAGTTGGACTCTCTGTTGCAGCCTCTCCACCCTATATGCACAAATGCAGCAACAATCATTATTTATTTGATTAAAATAATTTGCATAATTTATTGAGGAAAGTTACAGCTTAGCAACTGGAGCCCTAGGTTTAACTAATGACGTTGTTGAGGTTTTTCTTATTTTCAAACAAAGTCTTTCAAATCGCATCTCGTTCGCAAGCAATACCGCATGTTGAATCTTTTAATCCACCATATTTATTCTTCTGGTTTGGTATATACTAAAACAACTACCCCCCTCAAAGTTGGAGCCTAGGGTCTGATTTTTTTGTGTTGAAAATTTAAACCTCCAGTATTTTGGGGGGAGTCAAGAAATTTGCAGCATATTTTTGGGGTTACAAATCTTTGGTCCCAATGTTATTGTTGATGTTGTTACTACGGAAATCACTAAACTGTTACCACCCGGGGTACAAGTGATTGATCGCAGTTGGGAAAACAATCAATCGTTTTTTTTTATTTCGGTTAACTCACATGACCATTTCGACTGATTGAAATGTCCATGTTTTGTACATGTCTACGGCAAACAAAAGAAATGCAAGTCATGTCAGGGCATCTGGGGAAGTGCGGTAAAAAACGGCAAAAAAGTGCGGAAAGGTGCGGGATTTTTTAGAAAAAAGTGCGGAAAAAAGTGCGGTAAAACGGTGAAAAGTGCGGTAAAGTGCGGTAAATTATTTTCTTTAATTTGAAGGTTTGCGCTTTTGGGGGATCATAACAAGTCGTTTCTGTTGATTTTCTATTTGTTTTGTCATTTTAAAACGTAATTTCGTTGAAACTGATGTAACAGCTAACTTATTAAACTTCGCATGATCAATATTTAGGTCAAGAACAATGGAAAAATGCAAAAAAGAAGGGCTCGCCATGCTTGCTTGCGCGGCATCAGTCATTTAAAACTCGAACCCCTAAAATCACTAAGAGCGCCTATTTCTCCATACAATCAACTCCCGCATGTGTTGTTCATAACAATAGAGCAGATTTCGTATGACAGGGGCGTAGCCAGCACTTATGAGAGGGGGGTTCCAAAATTCAAAAAATAAAAAACTCCACATAAATCGGACGTTTTTTGCGTTCTCGCCACAGGAAACCCAGCCAAAAATATTGATCTCGGGAAAAAACTAGCGTTTGAAGAAATTTGCTACATTTTATTGGAGCTTTTATTTGTTGTCTATTAAATATTTACCGAATTTTAGTAATAAGTCGGTCCAGAACAGAGGCGAGGGGGGTTCCGCTGCGGGAGAGGGGGGGTTCCGGAACCCCTGGAACCCCCCCCTGGCTACGCCCCTGTATGACTGTGAAAAGTACCGCCACAAAGCTGTTCCGCGCCGCGACCGTGACCGTACCACGACTACGCGATTTCATTCCATGCAGCAGGCCAGGTTCCGTACCGCCACCGCGACAGTACCGTGCCGCCCGTGGCACTTTTTTTCCCTCACAGTCATGCGAAATCTGCTCTATCTTGCAATAAAGTTCTCCAATAAAAATTGCTCCGGCAGTTTCATAGGATTTTTGCGGCGTTTAAGTACAAATAAACGAACTTCTAACATCCAACGTTTTTCGTTCTCCTACTATTTTGTTTCGCATTTAGCAAATAAAAATCGGGGTCACCGAAAAACGTGCGCCATTTGTGTTTTACCCATTTCTTACAAGATCAGCTATTGGCTTATTTCCAATTGATGGTTTCTCGTACTTATTCTCAAACGGTCTGCTGTGGAACGCCTGGTATTTTTTTGCATTCGGTGGCGATCGTATCGGAAGAAAATGGTGGAGTTTTCAAGGTTTTTGCGCTTAATACTTCAGCATCAACATAATAAACTAGGTATTGACCTGCAAATCTTTGAAATTACCGTGTTTAGAAGGATTTTTCCACACAATTTTTAGTAATTTTCTTAAAAAGTGCGGAAAAGTGTGAAGAAAGTGTGAAAGTGCGGAAAAGTGCGATTTTTGGGCAAAAGTGCGGAATTGCACTGCCGCACTTCCCCAGATGCCCTGTATGTGATCATTTTGATCAAGTCATGTGATCATTTTGATCAAGTCATGTGATCATTTCGATCAATCGTTTTCAAAAACCGGTCGATCGTTTTCCGAACTGCGATCGATCGCTTGTACCCCGGGTGGTAACAGTTTAGTGATTTCCGTAGTTTATTACTTTCAGACATAATAACAATCTTTGGCTAGTCCATTTGATGAAATAAGTAATTATTTTTTTAGCTATTTGTGTATCATATTTTTTGGAGTACAAATCTTTACCCAGTTTTTTTTTCCTGAGTACTCCCCTGAGCCTTATGCTAAACCGTGTTTAACTGTTTTACTGTAAAATTTTCTTTTGTGCCCATCCTCATAGAAACTCGATTATGGTAAACGATGAATATATAACATCATCTAGCAGTGCCAAGAACATTGGTGTATGGTTCGACGATAAGTTGACAATGGAGAAACAAGTAAACGCCATATGCCAATCGTCTTTCTTTCACCTTAGGAATATTTCTAAAATCAGAAACTTCATTTCTTCTGCTCACTGTGAGATTCTTATTCATGCTTTTATTTCCTCGAAACTTGATCACTGTAACTCTCTTCTCGCTGGCCTTGAACAGAAGTTAATCAACAAACTTCAATACGTTCAGAACTCTGCGGCCAGGCTCCTGACTGGAACCCGCAAACACGACCATATCACCCTGTACTACGTACACTACATTGGCTACCAATCAAAGAGAGAATAGATTTTAAACTTCTTCTTCTAACTTTTAAATCACTCCAGGGGTTGGCTCCACCCTATCTCAAGGACCTTTGTTATTTCATAAACCCACAAGGACCCTTCGTTCCGCTAATAAGGCTCTATTGGTCCAACCTTCATTTAAACTTAAGACGTATGGCGCCCGGCTTTTTCCGTGAATGCTCCGGCAATGTGGAACTCGCTCCCATTAAAATATCGATTCTGCAGCGAGATAAGTGAGTTTAAATCTGGAGCTAAGACCTTTCTGTTTAAACGAGTTTTTGATGTTTAGTTTAATTTAAAAGAGTTTTTAATGTTTAGTTTGCATTTAATTTCCCCATCTCATCTCATTTTCATTACGTCTCATTCTTATTCAATTTCTTATTATATATCCATTTTTACCTAGATTAGTACATTATTATATATATATAATATTTTTTTTTATATGACTAGTGTACTACTGCGTTTTAAAGTAAGTTTTTATTAGTAAGATAATTTCTATATGCTCTCAGTTTTTAATAAATTGTCATTGTTATATGCCATTACTTTTATGATTATATAAACTATATTATTGTAAAGCGCCTTGGATCTATAGGAGAAAGGCGCTATATAAGTCTATATTATTATTATTATTATTATTAACTAATACAGGAGCTTAAAGTCTGATTTAGACTGTACGCCTACAACCATCATATGTGACACACTTGCAACATGACTTAACTCTGATTTAGACACACACCATTTTTCACTTACGTCACATGAATTATTGCGTACGATTCGCTCATTTTACCTGTAAAAATTCCTTTAAATCACTTTCTTTGAAAAGACCTCAAACAAGACAATACCTCTAGTCAGTGTTTGTCTGATCTTTATTGCTCACCTGTTTTATCCAGCCCATCTAAAAGTCATTTCAGTGCCGATAACCAGACAACTTTGTTAAAATAATCTGTGTTTAACATTGAAACAACACCGGCTTATTGCTCTATAAACTAATCAGGTTTTCAGCTCAGAATCTGTGAAGGTTATTTTGGTCTTCCAATCCTTTACAGTTGACTTCCTTGAGGGGACAGCTGCTACAGCATCTGTGTTTACAGCGTCCGCCATTTTGAAAACCAACACCACTCTTGGCACCTCCAAAAGGAAATTTTGTCACCGCTTTTGTCACTTTACCAAATATGGCCACAAAGTCGTAGAGTTTTGAAACAGTTTTAAAAAATGCTACAACTTTTTTGTGTCATAAGCGCATGTCCTAGAGGAGTCGTAGGGCTGATTTAGACTTTGCGACTCGAGTGGTATACTGATGGCAGCGTGTTGCATGCGACGGTTGTAGGCGAAAATCGTACAATGTAAATCAGCCTTAATGGGTGGGGTATTGCTGCCAAGCCCTTGCATGGAAAGAGGGGAAAATGTTTCTGAAACCAAACATGTTTTACAAATCCCAAAGGAATTGAACCCAGGAATTGGCCACCAGGAGGAATATGCTTTATTTACACATTTACAGGAAGCAATAACACATACACAAACAATTCATTAAAATTTAAAAGAAAATGTTCAATTAAATTGTTAAAAAAGTCATCGAAACCTTTATCACGCCATCACCGTGATTGCAAAGGGTCGAGATGAAGGCAAAATCATCCTCCAAAGGATGTGAAGATATTTACTACATACTATGAATTATCCTTTAGAAATCAACAAATTTTATATTCTTGCCTGGTGACCGCGACTTCTGTGCTTCTTTTTTCTGTTTCTCTTCTTCTTTGCTCCTGTAGTTTCGGATGTTGTCTTTGCTGTCGACCCATCTTTGCGCACTGTCTCAAATTCGTCTTCATCGTCGTCGTCACTGACTTCAAGAACAGCAAATCTACACTTAGTCGGCAGGTCTGTAACCTTACCAGACATTTTAGCCATGTTAGCAACCCCCGTTTGGTTAAAGAAGAGGAATTATACGTTGACAGAGAAAGAAATAACTTAGCTCAGTTGAGTTGTCGGGGAGGAAAGCAGAAAGTGAAAGTTCTGACAGGCGTTTACTGAATGGGAGGAGGACTGGAAACCACGCATGCATCCACAGGAGTCCCGCAATACAAGGAACGCCAGAAACGACTCTTCTTTTTTTTCTTTTCTATTTTTTCAGTTTGATAGCAAAAATTTTTGTGATCAATTTTAGAAAATCGCGTCATCGCCAACAATATACTTTGTTGAAGATCCTAAAGAAAATATTGCGTTATTTTAGGTCGGGTCGAAAACGGACATAGGAGCCCATCAATTCATAGTTCCGACCTGTCAATCACGCGTCCAAGATTAGCCAATCAGGAAAGAGCGCGGGAAACATGTCCCACAAACGCTTCGAAATGTGGCGGCCGTGGATTCAGAATTTTCGCAACCTTCCGACGATCTTACAAAAATCCCTGACGAAATATCGGTAGCTTTCTTAAAACGTCATTCAAACCTTTCAGAGAAGGTTTTAGAAAAGGGTCTGAATTATTTTTCAAATGGATATATCCATGACATAAAAGTTAAACACAAAAAAATAGCACAAATGGATCAAGTGTCAGTGAACGATGCGTGCGTGTCGAGGCAAGATGTTGGCGATCAATGCAAAAAAGTGGAGAGCCCCACAAAATTAACATCACAATCAACGGCAGCAGTATATCTAACTCTCTATGCAGCTGCAAAGCCGGGTAAGCAACTTTTTTTGGCCTTGCATTTGTTCGCAAAAAGCAAGTTACGCGTAATAAATTTAGTGCTCTGACTGCAGGTTGTCTGGTCGCTGTTCACATGTTATTGGGTTGTTAAAAACACTCCAAGGACTCAAACTACATAACTTCACTCGTGTGCCAGAAAAAAATCAGCTGTACCAGCCTACCACAGCAGTGGCATATTCCTAGAGGGGACAAGATTACACCGGTGCCAATCAGCCATGTTGTCGTGGCACGGCCAAAAGAAAAACGCAAACGGAAGCCTGTATTTTGTGAAGCCGACCTCAACAAAAAGTAAGTTTATTATCAGCTTGGCTAGAGTTCGATACCTCGACATGGGGTGTCAATCCATTTTCATCTCAGTCCTGTCCATAAACTTGCAGTGTTTGTAGAGTCGTCAGTTGGAGAGAGTTTCGGGGAACTTTGGATAAGCTTTACAGAAAGCAATTAACTTAACTCTAGTAAAACGTCAAGCAACAAACGATTTCTTTAATTTCACAAGACAAATTATTTTACACATAAGCATAATTATGGCATACCTACAGCTACAAGTTCTTACAGTTTTTATGTTTTCTGTGGTGGCTTCCGAAAGTGACTGATGCTGACATTGAGTTACTTAAATCAGTGAAAGGTACACCACTTGAGTATGTCATACATGAGGCCCCATCAACTCAAACTTCTGTGGGTGCAGCACACATAGGATCTGCCTTGTCTTATCAGGTTAGTGCTACTTGACATATTTTAAATCCTTGCCAAAGATGATTGATTAGGTTAATAGAGGAAATGTTGATTATACTCTCTGAACCTTGTAATTTAAAGTCTACAGCAGGCTGCAATTATGCACCTGTCACTGGACAGGAGCATTATACATTATACACAGCATTGAGCATGTCAATCATCTTTAACAAAAACATCTTGAAATAATGTTAAGTAGCAGCAGACTGTCCAGATTTTGTTAATGCTATGGAAAAGTGATGTTGGGATTCTGTCTGAAACTATCTTAACCTTTTTTATTAACCTTTCTATATGCACTCGGTGCTTAGCAATTAATCTTACTTGTCTCTTCACAATCAGGAGCAGGCATTTGCTTGTCAGCACTAGCAAATGGTGGCAGGTTTAAAGATAGCCCTAATTTCTCAACTTCTGATTTAATTGTAAAGCCTTTATCAGCCATAATACCATCTTTTTCTGTTAAGTATCCATGGTATTTCAGGGTCGTAAGAACATCATAAAACCCAGATTGTTCAGTTAGCTGTTTGTCAGAAATTGAGCCTGTGAAAAGCTCTGAGACAAACATGAGTGACCCTCTAGGATAACAACCTATAGGACACTTTAGAGTGGTACTAGATTTGTAGTCACTATAGAGCTGACTTTGTAAAGTCAGAGCACAGGGAGATTGAGTACGTAGCTCTGTGCCATCTATTATAATTAAAGTATTTGGATAATCCTTCTTAAATTTGTCAGGCATCTGACCTATAATTACATCTCTATGGGGCCATATACTAAGTTGCCCAAACTTATAATACATACGCTCAGTCCAGGCATTTACCACACAACTTGCAGATTGTATAGAGACCTCAAACCTAACAGCTAGGTCTTTTAGTTTAAAATTGTGCCTCAATCGGCAAAGAGTGAAAAACAGGCCATCCTCCTGTGGCAGAGACAATAATATGTCTCTCCTCCCTTTCTCATACTCAACTTTTTCACATGAAGTCAAGAAAGCAAGAAGAGAACAAAACCTTACATAGGTAATGGCAGTGTAAAACTTAAAAAGATTCTTCATTTTTCCCCCACTTTCTGTCACCTTTTTTACATAAAAATTCCTTACAGATTTACTTTCTGATAACTCAGCACTGAGTTTCTTGTTTTCCTCCTGTAGGTATTCAAGTCTGGATTCCAGTTGGGAAATTTTGACACACATTGCCAGGACGTCAAGCTGAGACACCCCTGAAATCATAAATATAAAACACATTGTCTGATTATTTTTCTGTATTGTTTCCATTTTAGAAAAATAATGGGAAAGTGCGACAATCCATGTCCAAGGGATGCAGTAGCAACACAGTGCACAATCCCTCGCCAGTGAAACTGCAGGAAGAATTCAAGCAACTAAACAGTAATTACAAGAACACAAATGCTATTGCTATAGAAGAGGCTACAAGGGGACAGTCTACATCAACTAAGTGGTTTGATGAAAGAAAAAATAGGCTTACTGCATCAACTTTGGTAGGGTGCTAAAGAGGAAATCACTTCAAACAGAAAACTTCCTACAAAGCCTTTTTACCACTAAATCACTCTCAGTGCCATCTCTTGATTATGGGAAAAGAAATGAGGGCAAGGCAAAATCAAAATATCTTGAAGAGTATTCATCAAGCCATTTCCATGAATGTGGTTTGGTTGTAAATGAGGAGTTTCTTTTTCTTGGAGCTACCCCAGATGCCAAGTTATGTGCTGACAATGGTAAAAGTGGCATTGCTGAGGTGAAATGTCCATTTTCTGTAAGAGACCGCAAAATTGGGGAGGCATGTGACAAGAAAGACTTTTGCCTTGAAATGAATCAAATAAATAGCAAGATTTCCTTAAAACGAAACCATGAATACTACTACCAAGTGCAGGGGCAGCTAATGATAACAGGTTGTGATTTCTGTGAGTTTATTGTGTACACAAAGAAGGATTTGTTTGTGGAAAAAAATTTACCCGATATACAATTTATGCAATCAATGCTGAAACAGCTGTCAACTTTTTTTAGAGACCATGGTAAGCCCTTTTTGGACAAACAAAACCAGATACAACCAGCAGTGCAGAGCACCTGAGCTATCTAACTTCTGATCTATTAACTTACATTTTTCTTCAGTTTGAGTGTTAGCCTCCACAGAAACGGGGTTTCTCGTGGTCCCAGCTTGGACGCTAGTTGTTGTTAAACTAGATTGAAAGCGAAGAATAGCAATATAATTCTCCGTATAATTGTTACATTACAAGTACCGATAAAGTAACAGTTTACTATACCGTGTTTTTTACATGGTTTGTCTGAAAGCTGTCTTTATAAAGATATAAATATCAGGTACCCATAACTAATGAATTGATACATAAACTTATTTGCGGAAATAGTTTTTCTTGTAAAAGGATTGAAAACGTCGCCAATCGTCACGAAAATCGTGAGCGCTTTTATCTCTGTCTCTGTGTTTCATGTTTTGTTTGTTTATTACTCGTCGGATGGAGGAATTATATTCAGCACTTACGTCTCCTTCGACACAGTTTCGACCGGATCTCTTCTGCCCAGCTTGGCTGGGATGTGGGATTGCTCAGTTTCAGTTAGTAGCGCTCTTTTTTGGGGAAGTTTTCTTGCCGGGGTCGGTGGACTGCCATCGGCTGGGATTGGATCCGGCCACAATTCGCTCGGCCCGTTTCCTCCGACAAAGTGCTACAAAACATAATCAAAGCTATTTTAATTATTTCACTACTGAAAATTGTGACCTACAACGATAGAAAATGGGTATCCAGTAAATGAGTAAACACAAATCGTACATGTACTTACCGTAGAGCAGACTGCTTTGTGTTTGTTGATGCGATCGACATTTAGCAGCTGTGGTTTTCGCCCGCAGTTTTTGATCAATACCAGATGCATTTAGGTAAATTTGTTTTGGGTTTGGGGAACAAAATAAACTTTCCACCCTGTAACCTTGCCGGGTAGCGTTCATCAGCATTACAGGCCCCCCAACAACACCGCAAAACCATCTTAATATAAGCTTTACCTGTGAACGCACGGTGATTCACATGATTTGCTTTGTTTACATTTTGTGGGACTTTTGTGGGACAAGATGGCGGCTTCGTGCGATCTCGTTCCTGATTGGCTAATCTTGGACGCGTGATTGACAGGTCGGAACTATGAATAGGAGCTTACATCTAACCAATATAGTCGAGGTAGCGTTTATTTGCTGGGATCCAGGCTTTACACAAAAAAACCGGAATGTTTATCTACCCTTTCTCCGAGGCTTGGTGAAATGCGTTTCGGGCGCAAAGAAAGAAAAATGTGACCCCCCTTTTTCATTAAAATGTCTTCTACAAAATGGTAGCCTCCCTCCCCCCTCCCCCCGCTAAATAATGACACGTCCCTAATGTTTTATGGTAAACCCAAAGCAATGGGGTGTTCCATTTTAAACCCGTTATCCCCTATCGAGAAACCCGGAATTTCCTCAGGCCCTGGTATTTCCACAGGGCCATTTATTTAATGCCAAAATTTCCACAGGGTATTCATTTGAAATTTCCACAGGGGTCACAAGAAAAGGAATGGAATTTCCACTGAGGCTGCTTCAAATTTCCACAGGGGTTGTGCAGGTCCCTGGCATTTCCACAGGGGTAGAGCAATTTTTGAAAATTTAAAGTTCCTCGATAGGGTTCTTTTTTTTAACAGCCCAATATCGAACAAAACCATTACATGAAATGCACAAATGGTTATTAATATTTTTTTAGAAATTGTTCACAAATAGTTACTTAGAAAGTTTGTACAGCAAATACAATTACTGCGATTTTCATAATTCCGCGAACTCTAAAGCAACATCCAAAGCGTGTTAGCAGCCTCCTTCCATCGTACAACTAACACTTAGCAACAGCACAAACATCGCTCAGAGGTTTTAGAAAAGCTTCCGGGTTGCTTAGATGTTTGGATTAAGGAACGCTTTGAAAACAAAATTAATTGTCATTGCAGAGTTTGCAGGATTAAAAAAACCCGCAGCTAACGAAACTAGCTAAACTATACTGTACTTTTCATTTGCCAACATAAACACTTAAAATGTAAATCTACCAGCATTACTTTTCTAACAATACCTGTCGCTCCTTAGTTTCTGTTTCAAAGACATTTCTGGTTCTTGAAGAATCCGACTCAGCCACTCCTTTTGTTTCCAGTCGAAATAACCATCTACAAAGTTCTATACTTGATTTATATTGAATTCAATTGACAATATTCCATAAGACTTCCTAAATCAGCCGATGTAAACGGATGATTCCTCTAACTCGGTATGTTGCTAGGCTGGTAAAATGGCGGCTGATAAAGGCTCTATAGAAATTGTTTTCGGAGTCCAGGCTGTTGGCTGACTGAGGTTGCTAGATAGTGATTTGATGTTCCCCGTGAAATATGGGCTGACAGGGATTTATGACAAAAAATTGGCTGAAACTATCTAGATGAGAAAGCTATAAAATCTGTTGACTTTCAAAAAATCTGCAACCAGGTTGACTTGTGCGATATCGTCAACACTAAAGCCCTCGTGATGGGCTGAAAAACTGAGCTCCTGAGATACTTTTTCAGCCCCGACTACGATTCAGGCTGTTATCCCAAGTACAGTATTAGACTGATGTCTGAAATTCTCAGCTAATCATGATAACAAATAAAAACTAACCCAATCAAATTAAATAGAGTAACCATTGGGACGTCAGCCTATAGATCTTGGCCTTTTTTCAAAACAGCCTGAAATTGATTAAACGGTTGACAACGCCCTGGAGATAATAAATACAAGACAATAATGTTTACCACTGACAAGTCGCTAGTACAATGTAACAGACATGTAACTATGGAAATTCCTAGTAATATTTGTATACCTTCTCCCTATCTGCTAAAACATGAAAGAGATTAACCATTAAGTAATTGATATTAAAAACAAATGCACCAAAACAACCATCAAAGTAAACATTTTTATCGTTATGACTGTTAGGTTAAATTAAGATTATGTATGTTTGTATGCATTTGTCCGTTTTAAACCATGTTTGTATCACAAAAGGGGATGCATCTGCACCCAAAGCATCACCCCCTAAGACTGCAAAGCAGGCAAAAATATAATCAACTTGTTTCCAAGATGCAGCTATAAAAATCTACCACAGCTTTCACTCAAGATATGCTCACAAATGGTTGTGCACTTTTCCAAAAAAGCATTTAGTACTAGTATGTACCGGAGAAGAAACCAAAGAATTAGCTTGAATTCCAGCTATCAAATTGTTCTCAATCTTACCTCACTTCGCAAAAGAGATGTCTGAATTCACCACAAGTTTTTCCCATTACTTCATCACTGACCTTAAATCTGTCAGTAGGACCTGATTGATCCATTCTGTTGTAGCAATTATAAAGCCATTCTCAACATGCACAGGTGAGCAAAATAACAGAAAAAACTGGACTTTCATGTGTTACCATGACAAAACATGGTCAACTCAAGCAAAAACTTGTGTCAGAATGTTCACGCCAGACACCTGAGGCGAGAATGTCCAAGCCATACACCTGAGCAACTGTTGTTGTAGTTGTGGACCACTGTAAAAAAAATGAGTTGTCACTTGCTAATGATTATGCAATGAATAAGAAAATCTTGTGATGAATTCAAGATATACTGCAGAGTGAGGTACAGTATGGCCAAGAGCAATGGATAAAAGTCAGGCTCACCTAGTATAAGGTCACTTTAAACTCTACAACTCACTAAAAATACCTTAGACTCTAACTTATGAATGATATTGATGTGCTACTATCGTTGCTGTTGTTATTGCTAATTCTATTTTCCTAGTCATGATTGTCTTCTGATATACACCAGTCTGTAAGTTCAAACCTGAAAGAGAAACAACAAAACTTCTTTAAAATGACTGAAGTACGCTATGGTATTGTGTAATTCCATATTCCATACGTCCTTCACAATACTGGACATTTACAAAAGGACCCTTTCCCCTCTGGATTTTCAAAACCAAACTAGTATAGTATTTGTGTGGAAAATTGTATACTATTTCAGGTGAGGTTTCTGTCCTGGTGTCTTCGTTTTTGTTAGGGGTGATATGCACTTTAGAAAAGGGAGAACAAAGATAACCTCTCAACTAGAATTTTTTTACAAAAGCTACCAAAAAGGAGCTCTCTGACAAAATTGCAAGGATTGACATAATGCTCACCTGCTCTTCAAATTTCCTTAACTTTTCCTGTGGACTCAGTGGCTTTAGGGGTCTTTTCAAGGGAACACGATCTAACATGCCTTGTCGGGAAAGCTGGTTACGATCAAACTTCACAACACTTGCATCATCTTTACTAGCACCCTTATCATCACCAGTTTTATTGTCAGTATCTTCTCCTTCATCAGTTTCATCCTCTTTATCATCACTTCCTGGTTTAACTTCATTAAGTTTTCCATCTTCTTGTGGTTTGTCCCCACTCTTTTTTTTATCTGCTCCTGCCTTCAACTGAGTGGGGTGTTTTGATGTGCCGGCCCCACCTTCTGCAGGCTTGGCTGACCCCAGGTTAGCACCAGCTGATGCTTTACCACCCTTTTTGTCACCCAACTTAGCTACCACACCCTCCTTGTCATCTGGGGTAGCTACCACGCCTCCTTGTCCCTGTTTTAGCTACCACAGTGGTACTACTAGAGCCTGTAGTAGAATTAGATGTGGCTTTCTTATCCCTTGCAGCCCCTGGCTCAGTTGCCTTGTCATCTTGTTTACTTTTCCCTGCTTGCAAAGAAGGTTTGGACTCACTCCTTTCAATCTTTGATGGTTTTACACTCCCCAAGGATAATTTTGAGTCTCCCTCCTTGTCAACGGAAGGCTTACCAATTTTTTTGCCAACACTGCTTGGTTTGACTGGATGTCTTTTACCACTAGCTTTTACTGATGCATGTCCACTTGGTTTAGGTTTGCCTGGTTGAGTATTCTCATCCTCAGTATCATCAGTCTTTCCTGTGGTAGTAGAAAGGGCAGTGATTAGCTATGTGGGACTCTTGAATACAGTTAAATGAAAATAGTACAATAAACAGTTTGTACAGTCAGTGTTTCCTGTGCTCCCTGAGTTTTCTAGCCTGTCAAATTTTCCGTCACACTGCTTCTTTGTTTTTTGACATAGGTAACAAAAACCTGACATCTTCACTGAGATATATTGCAAGGGCCTGGTTCATTTAAAAGGTTTGATTTACAAGAAATATACCAAAATTTGACTTAGATGCTTTAAATTAGAGAGCCTCATTCCACTGCTATTTGGTCAGACAACAACACACTGAAAGCCACACAAAGCATCCATTTCCTTTAGCTCACTTAAAGAATGTAGTGCAATATTTTCAATTAAATTTGGTTAATCAAGGAAAATATTGTTTAAGACGGTTATTTGGAGATTTCTACACTGTTCAAGTAACCTGTCAAATGAAAACAATAACAAAGGCTGGGGTGATTGACTAGGGCTCTTTAAGCCAATGGACCATGTGCTACAAAATAACTGTTAAGAAACAATTTCAGAAATGTTGTTGAACCAACTCACCAGCTGCTTCTGTACTTTTTAGTTTTGCTTTGCAAGCTTCACTGCAAAATCAAAGAAAAAACTGTTAATTATCACAAAAATTGCTGAAAAGATCTTCACCTACTTGTATACAATAGCATTAGTCAAGGTTTATCAACATTGTCATTCTAATACTAATGTGCCAACTGTAGATTGAATAGCACCCTTTGTTCTGTGAACAAATCCATCTCTGGTTGCACATTAATAACAATGGATGATGTGAGGGTGAACAGCGCTATAAGTAGAGAAAAATATTTCCCTAAACTTGTTATCCCTTGCCACACTAATGTGATCAATTTAGGAGGTTTTTTTGGGAACAAGAAACAAACTAGTGTGTGGCAGATTATTAAGTAGCATACCTTTCCTTCTTAGCTTCTTGTAATTGGTTGATAACACTCTGGTATTTGACTTTCAAAGATGTGTATTTGGCTATCACTTCTTTAGCTTTTGCTTGACCAAAAAGAAAAGAAAATTCAAAAATATATTTAATTATTATTTTTATAAATTATAAACGTAAACAGTTGTTCTGACATAATGCAAAGTTTGCATTTCATCTTACCATCCAAAGTCTTGAATTTGAGTGATGTCCCATTGATACCCTCTTTTAGCTCTTGGACCTCATGTTTGTACTTACCCTGCCAAAAGCATAACAACAGTTAGCTTGGACATAACCAAGGGTTATCTATTTACCTATTTACTTGCTTTTCTACTTAAGTTATAACTACATACTCTTTTCCTTTTCTCTCTTTTTCTGATTATAGCCAAGCAGCTTTTCAAGTTATTTGTGTAATAATTATTATTTATTTAGTATATTATTTTTCTATTTTTCTATTTATGATAAAAGCTACCCGCCTCGATTAGCTCTGCTATTTTGCGGGTCAGCTTAAAAATGTTGTAAATATTATACAAATCATAATAAAATGTTGTTGTTGTTGTTGTTGTAGGGTTGATATTTAGTATGTTAAACACCATGGAAAACAAGCCACTGGTTGGAGGCCGTTTTACAGCGTTCTCGTAGCCATTTTTGGGGAGAAATGCAGAGAGGCTAGTTTTAGGCTATTTTAACAATGTTTCTGTAGTTTGTTTGTCAAAAATCAAAAAAAAAAAGTCTCAAACAACACTTAGGTCGTTCTTACACCCAGCCCGTCAAATATTGTTGCCCTTGGACCACACAACCTGGAATTCCAAGGCTCCAAGACAGGGGAGGTGCAGATTTTTGCAACTGCCCAATGGGCAATTCCAGAGTATAAAGGTACCCCCCCCCCACGGGCGGCACTTGGAAATTCTGATGGGATGGGGGGGAGGGGTTAAGAGCTCAGAATTCTGATTGCAAGGGGGGGGGGGGGGGGGTTTCGAAGCTGGATTTCTTTAACCTGCACGGAATTCTATATGCATGGGGGGGGGGGTAAACCATTTTGGAAATTCTGGATGCATGGGGGGTCAAAAACTAGTGCCGCCCGTGGGGAGGGTACCTTTATTTTCTGGAATTGCCCAATGTGATGAAAACCAGAGTCAAGACAGAACCAGCTGGCTGCACTGGGTGAAACAGGGCAAATGCCAGTCTGATAAGTTCAGCGATTTCACCTAGCAAAATAGAAAGCACGAAAAGACATTGCTGGTGGTCATTGCAGAATGGTCATTTAGCGCTTTTGGATTTTGTGACCAGGAAAACAGAATTAAAACAGAAACAGAAGTTGACACTTTGAAAATGTGAGTCATGATCAAATGGTTAGCTGGTTAAGGAATCTATCCCAAAAAACTCTTGCTTTTAGTTGTTATTTTTAATCTTTTTTAACAATGACTCCTCTTATGTAGCAGATAAAACACTACAATATGAGGTCATAGCTCACTCTACAAACATAAAACAAATGATACATAATTAATGGTGCATGAAATGGTCTAGAAATTAAATTGTTTCTATTATAGCCAGCTGGGAACTTGTAGCTCAAGTAAAAGTGTGTAATATTGAAGAAGAATGGGAAATATTGATATAAAGGGAAGGAAATGTTACAATTCCACAAACATGTGATACCCCAGAATGGTTGCATGAAATCTATCGTTGTTATGGAAACTCTAAGTTCATTTTGCATGAATTCCAAGCAGGGGACAATTTGAATAATTTGCAAGGCAATGACAACACAAACTAATACAATAAAAAGCGAGAAAAATTATTAAAAGCATAAATATTATCTCGTTATTCTTCAGAAACTTTTGTTGACATAGACAGTATTCAAAACTACTTTCATTGAGGTCGGAATATTGAATGAGCCATTGGCTTGGAAATAATTTGTTCCATATCAATTAGAAGAAGAACGAGCTCCTTGCCTTTTACAAGAACACTCAACTCATGATGCAAAATTTTAGGACTTATTTGACAAAAAAATAGTACATTATTTCAAGATTGAAAAGAAGTCTGGAAAACTTTAAAGGTGGAACATATTTGTAAATGTATGCCCACGTAAGCAAACATACTTAGCTTAACTTATAAAACATTTTACAGAAGCTTACTTCTTCCTTTTCCAGTGATTCAACTCGTGATTTTCCTTGCTTTAGCTGATCTTCCATGCTCTTAACTCTTTTACTCAACACATCCGATTCACCCTTCACTTGATGTGCCGTCTTTTCAAACTTCATCTTCTCCTCTGCAAGCTTCGAAAGCTGCGACATGAGGGACGAACTTTTCTTTTCCATCGTGATTTTCTTGCCCGCTAACGTCCGTAATTTCTGCTGTAAAAATGTCTGGTCTCTCAATAGCCTGCTATTTCTAGATGAAACACTCCAGTAGCTATATAACAGTACTATTATGACAACTACTAAGGCTATTTGGAGGAAAGAAGGCGAGTGCGAGCGAACGCCTCTTGTTGTTGTGCTCGTCGCCATTTTGGATGCTTGGTCATTGGCAAGTTGGGATGCCCAGCATGCATCTCGGGAGCAGTCACGCTTTCTGGTTCCGCGCCACAGGAAAACTTCAAAACATCGAAATTATATCAACAAAATAAAAAAAATACTACTTCGAATACCTAGATTATTCAATTCACTTCACTTTTATTACTGAAACATGACATTTTATTACGCTCTCCTTCCTCAAATTTGTTTAGTTACACATACTGGTCTTCCTGTGGAATGAGGTCTCCACTGACCGAATTTGAGCCGAAATCCAAGATGGAGGCCGCACTGGTACAAAAATCATGAAATTTCATTTCAATTTTTGCAATCTCTTTATTATAATTTTCGTTAACAGATGTAATTCTGGTTATTTTGTTGTTGTTTTAGGATGCTCTGAGAGGTTACGAAGATTCAAACCGCTCTATATCGGCAATTAATTTGATTAATGTTTACTTCAAGAACATTGAAAGGGATCCTAAAAACCACAAATACCGAAAAATCAGAATAGGTGAGTAAAGCAGTTCATATTCAAGCAAAACTGGGAACATTTTGTTAAAATCATTATATATTTTTCTTTCAGGAAATGCCAAGTTTAGTTCCACAATTTGGGAGCTGGAACCAGCAAGAACCTTTCTTTTTCTATGTGGCTTTGAAGAGGTCAGTTTACTGTCAAATAATTTGCCTTTTTATCATTTCTTTCATCAAGAAATCTATGACTGTAGAGCACCAGGTAGTGTAACTGCCAGCTGTTCCTTTTCTTTGGATCAAAACAATATGAATAGAAAAACTTTGGGCAGCAAATGCTGGGTCTGAAAGGGTATTCGCAATTCTTGATTTGCAATCATCCTTTGGGAATAAAATAACAAAAGCATGGCGGCTATGTTGGTGACCTGAATAAAAGGAGCAAATGAACTTTCTTTTGTTCTACACCACCAACATGGCCGCCAGTGACATCACATGCAAACCAAGAATGAAGGACCAGCTATGTTTTGTTATTACAGAAACCACACCACAGGTGACCCAGGACAATTGTTTGTGTACTACAACATCGAAGTATTGACAGTATTATAGGGTTTATATGGGGATTGTGGTAAGGGATGTTTGGACCTGGAAATTTTTAGGAAATTATCAATAAAAGTTACTGAAACTTACCATGTTGTTAGTTGTGGTTGTCCTTGATGCTCATGTGAAGTTTCACGGATTTATCTTCAATTTGCCCCCCATACAGAGAGAAAGACAAGGTGGGAGGCTGAAGCCCAAAATCGGCTCGTCGGATCGATTGGCAGAACACACTTCGAGGCGGATTTTTTCACAAAATTTGAATTCCACAACTAAACAAACACACCAGGATCATAGATATACATGCTACCGACGCAGCAAAATCAATAAGGCTGCATTCATTATGTATACTACAGGGGGGGCAGAGGATTTTGAGGGGGGATCTCAAAATTTAGGAACTGGAAAAGGGGGGATGTCAAGTTTTTTTTATAACATGAAGGGGGATGCTTATTTTTGTTGTGGTATTATATATATTTAAGACAAGGTTGTGTAGTTTGATAGTAAATGAAGGAAGGCTCAATTGTTGAACACCGAGTTTGAACCTCCTGAGGAAATATCACTTGCAATACTATTCTCGCGTATTTACCCTCTTTCAACTGATATGTTGAAAAAAAGCTGCGCGCAAACAATTATAAACTTAAAAAAATCGTAAAAGGCCCTCTTGTTTTAACACAATTCCTTTGTCTGCCAGCTGCCAGGCAAAAACGCCTTTGGACTTTCGATTAATAGTCTTGTAGCTTCATTGTCAAAATTGCGGCGCGCAAAATAAATGATACTCAGTCTATGTAATAAGGTTCCACTCAAGAGCGCACCAGATCACTAGGTAGAAAGTCACTACACAGAAAAGAGTACAGCCACCTAGGATGTTTATTTGCATTTTTACGCTTTGTATTTTTTTTATCATTGAGCCTTGTTCTGCATCTTTTAAAAAAATGTTATTGACACGACCCTTCCTCAACATATAAACTGGAAAAATGTATCGGGTGAGGGGGGGCATGTTTTTTCATTTTGACCAAGAGGGGGGATTCGTAAAAAATATGTTGTGGCTTGGGGGGATCTGAAAATTTTGCATTTTCAAAAAATTTCCTCTTCCCCCCCTGTAGTATAAATAATGAATGCAGCCTAAATATCCTGCAGTTACATACCCAAAGGTAGCAGTCCCCGTTAAACTCGCACGACCCCTTTGTAACGGTCGTTACAAACCGGTATCAGCACAACTTGGACAACCATAATGGTGGCCGTTAACAACCAAATGGCGGCCGTTAACAAAACTCCTCAAGGGGGAGGGGGACCTAGCCCAAACTCATGCAAATCAAATTGTGCGAATCCAAAATAAATCCATTACCTCGCGAACAAGGGGATATAATTTTTTTACTGGAGAAGAATGGATTTGTAGCAAATTTGGCCTTTGGAGCAGCCGCTCGGTGAATTTGCGCTAGGTCCCCCTTGAGGAGTTTTTGTTAACGGCCACCATTTTGGTTGTTAACGGCCGCCATTTTGGTTGTCCAAGTTGTGCAGATACCAGGTTTGTAACGACTGTTAGGAAGGGGGTCGGCTACCTTTGCATATGTAACTGCAGAATATTTATTGATTTTGCTGGGTCGGTAACATGTATACTACAATCCTGGTGTGTTTGACTAGTTGTGGAATTCGAATTTTGTGAAAAAATCAGTCTCGAAGTGTGTTCTGCCGATCGATTTTGGGCTTCAGCCTCCCACCTTGTCTTTCTCTCTGTATGGGGTTGAATTTAAGATAAATCTGTGAAGCGTCACAATAGCATCAAGGACAACCGCAACTAACAATATGGTAAGTTTCAGTAACTTTTATTGATAATTTCCTAAAAATTTCCAGGTCCAAACATCCCTTACCATAATCCCCATATAAACCCTATAACACTGTCAATACTTCGATGTTGTAGTACACAAACAATTGTCCTGGGGCACCTGTTACCACACCACAGCAAGATTTACTTTAAGACACCCTACCACTCTTGAATTCCAGTAAAAATACAATGGTTGTATGGGAAATAATATGTATTGCCCAATCCTGGGAATTTCCAATTCCCTCCTCAGTGCTATGGATCTTTTTCTCGAAATGAATTGAAATTATGTGTAATAGATAATTTGACTTGTTCTTTTCAAATTTATTATAGCAAGGAGAATTTTTAGTCCTGCCTGAATCAGCTTCAATATCTGCTGCAAAACTACTGCTAGATTGGGTGTCATCAGTGAGCCCTATAGAACCAAGTACAAGTACACCCCAGCCAGCAGGTCATGAGAGAGTTCAGTCACCTGTCAATCAAGATCAGGGATCATTAAAGCTAGCAGCTCCTAAAGGTGGTAAGTGGATTTTTTTTGTGATGAATTGTGTGGTTCCAGAATTCCCCCCCCCCCCCCCCCCACACACACACACACAGGAGGGTGTTTAGGTGACCCCCACCCCTCTGGAATTTACAAAGAAAAATACAGTATTTGTATGGAAGAAATCAGGTAAATTGACCCCCCTCCTCGTCCACTCTGGAATTTCCAATCCATGGGAGGGATGGATATCGGCCATGTGCGGATATGGGCTTGCTACAAGCTTGCCCACCCTCCCTCCCCAGCTCATCATAGTGTAAAGTAAGTATAATTTCCACTGAGAAATCAGTGTGACCGGTGCGGGGGTGTACCCGTGGCATTGTTGCCATGGGACCCTCCTTACTGCTGCTGCCTTGCTTAAATGGCACTGACCCTCCATCCCATTGTTCCAGTTAATGCTGTTTAAGTATATTATAATTATCAGTGACTTTGGAACAATCTTCCAAGCGAATTACATTCGACAACCACCTTACGTCAATTCAAGAATGGTTTGGAAAACTGTGATTTCTAAACCAGTTTCACACATGGCAAACCTGCAAACCAGTAGTAGTTTATATATGTTTTTTTTGAATATATAATTACATGTATACTGAGTGTTTTGTCCGTGTATAAATAAAGTCTGTCTGTCTGTCTGTCTATCAATGTCTGTCTGCAGGTTCTCTTATGCATGATTGATAACATGAAAGAGCAGTGTGTTGTTTTCTTGATATATTTCCATACATTATTCAGGTGCCAGTCTATTTGATGTAGAAGTCAAGCCAGACCTGACTTTGTTATCTTATATGGTGGAAATGGGTAAGTCATACTGAAGCCTTGACTATTGTACTTTTATTCATTCTCCTGTCAACCAAACCTGTCAACTATACCTTTCAAAATCTTGTGAAGTCATCAGAGCAGATCTCCACTCTCGTGTGTATTCCAGAAAACTCTGACCTAAAGCCTTACCTTTTGCTCTCCCACATTTAATTAATCAATAAATTTAATCTATAAAATATATAACAGTTCAAATCTCCTGCATATTTTATAAAATGATTTTTGTAGTTATGGAGATCTCATCTGACACATTTTTAAGGTCAAGGTAGCTTGGACATGGGTTGGCCCTGAAGTCTTCAAATTCCATGTTAACACATGAGCTTCATTCAATAGCTAGCTGGAGAGGCTGAACTTGGGAGCATGACAGTTGGAGCTGAAGCAAAAAATCTTGAGAAAAAATCTTGTAATTACATTCTTTTCACAGGTTATGATAAAAGTGCAGCAGAAAGGCTTTAGTTGCCACTAAAAACACTGGAGTTCAACCAGCTATGGACTGGTGAGTGCAACTATTATGGATTAAGCTCACCTCCCCCCCCCCCCCCCCCCCACACACACACACACAAGGGTGCTGAAAAAAAGGGACCACCCTACCCTTCTGGAATTTCCAAAGGAACATATGGTATTTGTATGGAAAAGATCAGGTAAATTGACCCCCCACCCATCCAGAAATTTGATTGCCATTGATATTTCATGGAACCACACTTTTATAGTTCAGGTGCTAAAAAAGGAAATTATGTGGTCATTCCATGCAGTGTTGTTTACTCACACACTAAAAGCACCTTTTGTTGATACTTATGACGCTACTTGTTTGTTTGTTTGTTCTCTAGGATCACCCTCAATCCTCAATTAATGGTTTCTGCTCCAGCAACTGGGGTTCATAACCCTACTAATGATTTAGCAAACAACATGAGCTCTGCCAGTCAGCCATCAACGTCAACAGGTGTAGATACATCAGCTGCTGCTAAGGTGAGGCTCTGTCTTGAATACCTTACAATTCTCCATAGCACTCATCAAGTCATTTTATAGGCATTCTCATGACCAGAACTCCCTGGCTTGTCACCTTGCTGGGGAGGCTCTTGTGAAAGCAATTGACACACCATGCATGAGATTTGATACAGAGTCATTGAAGAGAAACTTTCTGTGCATGCCACAACATTCAAATTCCGCCAATGATTGAAGGACCTCATATAGCTGCCACCAGAGCCTCCCCTTGGGAGGTGACGAGTCAGGGAGCTCTGGGTACATGCTAGCACATGCTCAAATTGTGCTCCTCATTTTCCTCTCACAGCCAGGGTCAAGAAGTGGCATGACTGTGTCTGCATGCATAGAGTGTATACCTTGTAATTTTATTTATTAGTAAATAAAAAATTAAGATGAAGTTGGTTATGGTGCAGATGCACAAAAAAGGGGTCTGTCTGTTTTGTACAACAACAAAATATGATATATCTCACTAATGAAAAGCCCAACTAGAGCTTGCACTTGCCTCCCCTTAATCTATTATTAATTATTCTTTATCAAAAATGTAAACTAGAGAAATGTTCAAATAAAGATTGTTGTTGTTGTTGTTGTACTCACACACACCCTGTCAACCAAACAGAGGGTGTGTTTTACGCTGTTAAATTGCTGTATCAGAGGTTTTCTCATTTTGTAGCTGCAACTTGTTATTCATCATATTTTCTCACATTTCAGCCAGCACCCATATCACGTTATCAGAAAACAGCAGATGAAAGGCATAAATTCCAAGAAAAGCTGAGATTAGAAGCCATTGAGGCTGCAAGAATAGAGAAGCAAGCCAAGTTACAACACAAACAGTATCTACTGAGAGAGATGCAAGGAGAAAAAGAGGAAAAGAAAGAACGGGTAAATAAGTAGGTGGGAATGCTTGTCCATCCATCCCACCTTGCAGTCTGTCTGCTTGTCCCCATCTTTTTTCATCTGTATTCATCCTTTGATCCTTTGCACAATATAATGTTATTTTCCCTTGTGGTGAATGATTTCCTTAGTCTTTAGTTTGTTTGTTCTTTTATTTATTAACTGAAGGCTGAGCTTGCTAAAAAGTTGAAGACTTCTGGACAAACGTCTAGCGATTCAACCAGTACTGAGCCTGAAGAACCTAGGGACCTTGGCCAGCAGTGTTCCCCACAAGAGGAGATGGCAGAGCTAAGGCTACGACTGCCTGATGGCCAGGTAAACAAGTACTAGGCCTTGATCTTTCACATAACACCCTGCCGTCCAAATTAGGGACCTTAATGCGACTTCAGTAACAAGGACAACTTTATTTACTGGTTCACTTCATTTACTGGTTTGTTTATATTTTCTCAATATTTAGCTTAAGGAATCTATCACAGCAAATATAGCTAAATATGTTTATTAGCAGTTTCATGTCCTCGTTGAAAACAGTTAAAGTGCATCTAATTTTATACATTTACGTGATTGTGCAGACAATTTTATGTGTATTGCTTTTTTCAGACCTCAATGCTAAAACTCCCAAAATCTGCACAAATAATGGAAATATATCGGTAAGATTTGTAAACTGTTTAATGTTACCCTCTGAAAATGAAGTCTTCAATATTATTGGTCAGCTCCAATTTTATCTGCAACTCAGAAAAAGGTTATGACTGTGATATATAGAACAGTCAGTGATAGTAATGGATGCTGTTATGATGGTTGGTGGAAGCCCTGGCGACAGACAATGAGGGGCAATAATGAGGGGGTTTGGCGAAACAGTGCTTGTTGAACAAATGAAATTTGACCCCAAAAAGACACCAATCTGGGCGTGGTCAAACAGTATTTCAACCCCTAAAAGATACCATTTTAAAACTCACACAAATCTTGTTTAATCCAAAAGTGTGCTAGTGATTACAGATTTCCAAGAATCTAAGCCTCCCATGGCCTGCATGATGGAGAGGCTCAGGAAATTAGAATGCATTGACTCAGTGACTTGGACCAAGTTTCGTTTTGCCATAAATTTATCTTCTCTAATACAATATGGTCATTTTTGCTACTTTGACTGCAGACATGTGTGTAGATCTACAGAGATGAACCAAACTGACTTTGTTGTGATGACGTCATACCCTCAGATGGAACTGCCTGACAATGAGAAAACCGTCCAAGAAATGGGTGGGTACCAAACATTCTTGCTCCAAACATTTGTCACTTTTGAGAAACCCCCTGCTGAATGAGACCAACATGTGTCCGACATGTGTGATGCTGAATTTTGTAAAACAAAACCCCAGTGGTCTCCCAATATCAACCAGGCAGGGACTCTCGTAGGAGAAGTCAGTAAATTTTGACCCTGGGGTTGGTCAACCACACAAATCACAATTCTGGTTTATGAAAAGCACCTACAGTGCTAGAATATTGATGTCTGGTGCACTATCAGGATTAAAATGCATAGAGCTCAATCCATCCAAATTTTTTGAAATTCAAATCAATGCTGTAGTCAACATTGTTCTTTTGAATTATAAAGGTATGGCAGCGGTAAAATTTAATTAGAAGTCTTAATTTGAAATATTCTTGCCATATTAGATAACGAATTGAAAACGTACTTCAGAGAGAACCTCTTTAATGAAGTAACAAAGTTGAAACTATGATTTAGCCAGGGAAGTATTTCCTTCCCTTGATTTAGCGGTACAGGTATATTCTGATGTTTGTACTTGCAGGCTTGGTTCCCCGTGCTGCACTAGTGGTACAGAGAAGGGATCAACAAGGCGTGGTTACCGAGGGACGTGGCCAAGGTAACTTGGGAGGGGTGTGTAGCTGGCTCTCGGGTGTTTTCGAGGAACGGTCTTCCGCGTGAAGCGCGGGTCCGGAGCCGAGCGCGGGAAAATGACTCCTCTCGAAAACAAACAGAGCCGGCTACGCAGACTAGGGGTGTGCCACTTGGAGATATGTGCAACATAAGTAAACATGTACTGTATATCGCACTTTCCCGAACTCGTTGCAAAACATCTACGAATAATCAAATGTCGAAATAAAGGAGGAATAAAATCTCCGAAATCTGTCACGCATCTAAGGCCTACGGCAAACGCCGTGCCAGAGTCGCGCCGTTCCAATACAAAACAATAGAAGTTTCTTGATTATAAAGTAAAATGAAGCGGCATCCTTTGAAAAAGGAAAGGTTCGACAGAAGAAGAGCGGCTGAAGTTCGGCGTTTGCCGTAGGCCTGAACCTCCTTGATTATAAATTGATTAATGCATTGGGTTTGTTCCAAGAAATGGCCATCTGAAATCCCAATAAGCAAAACAAGACGTTTCGGCTCATATTACGTTTCTCGGCTTATTTAGATAGTCAATGATACCTTTCAGTTTGCACGGTACGAAATATCCGGACTATAGAAGAATGGCAAAGTGTATCAGGGACGGCAGATAAGCTACTCGTGGTGGAGTTTTACGCGAGTTGGTGAGTAAAACAATAGGGGTATCCTGCAAAAAATGTGCACGAGAGTGACACTTTCAAAACGCGAGTGACATGGCCAGGAATGGAAAGACACTTTGTAAAACTGTTTGGTTTGCATCACTTGTAGTAACGCCTGCTATCAGGCTATATCAAGTGCTGCCTCTTTGTGTGATGTCTCTCCGATTTTCCTTTAGTGTTTAGTTTAGGCTGATATTACCCAATCCAAGCAACTTCTGTGTCAAGTTTGGTACACAATAGCCTGCTGAACAGGCGCTAGCAGTTGTACTGAGAAAAACGGAACAAGCCGAGCTTCTCTAACGGCCAAGACAACTTAAAAACAAAGTATAAGAGGTTGTTCTTTTAATACTTCCATTACCATCATTTCTGTAGGTGTTCAAACTGCCGAGCCATCGCCGATGAGTTCGAATCTCTGAACGCCATGTACGGTATCAATCAGGATGTTCTATTCCTTCGAGTTGACGTAGATCAGTTGAAAGTAAGTCGCCCCTTCCCCCAACCCCTTCACATTAGGGTCGAGCTCCAGCCCTTTCTATGTAGTTCTAGGGACAGAAAATATTTTTTCACAACAGGTTCATCCATGCATCACACTCGTTCAAACATCGTGCCACCAACTTCTGTTTGTTGTTTCTTATCTCCTCAGGTTCTCAAGTTCCAGTTGAGGATAACAACGTTGCCGACTTTTAAACTGTTTTGGAATGAACGAGTAAGCTGCTCTAAATCTTGTCCGCTCGCATGTTTGTCCGCTCGCCCGCCTCAAAGAAAATCGCACAAAAGCTGCTCACAAAATCCATCTATATTGGACTGTTTAAAAAAATGCACCCCCCCCCCCCCCCCCTGTGAACCTCCACAGGCCCACAAAAGAATAAGGAATTACCACAGGGGTTGCTTCAAATTTCGACAGGGGTTGTAAAGGAGTCTGGAGTTCCACAGGGGTAGAGCATTTTTGGAAAATTTGGAATTCCAAATTTTTTTTGGAACAGCCAATTATGCAGCAAAACCAAGAGAAAATGCTACATATTCGAAGAACTACAAGCTCTTTTTTCGATGTTCTACTGCTTACAGCCGGTTCCGATGTCCTCACGTGTAAGGTGCTACGTGGAATCTGGATCTGGTAGTCTGGCTGTCTCTCTGCATATCACTTGACTTTGAGTTCGTCTGCCTTTCTGTCCATCAATTCATTTCCTCGCTTCTCTGCTTCGTTGATTTGCTTGCTTTGTGGTCGGTTGACATTTCGTTATTCTCTGTAGGAGATCGCGGAACACCAAGGCACCGATCTGCAGCCATTGGAAGAGCAAATTCAAGCGAATCGTAATGGACCTCAGGATACAGGGGAGCAAGATCATCAGCCAATGGGAGAAGAGTATGATGATCCAAGATAGTTGTCCGATATGTGTCCGGACATCCTTGTTCCGACGATAAAAAATATATTAATATACTAAGTCTTAGCAACGCAGTGCTCTCATATCTTTGACGACAGTCTGCAGGCCCGTAGCAAAAATATTTGGGGGCCTTACGTGGAAAGGTCTAATAAAATGATGTTTACTAGTGAAACGATAACTAACGTTTGGCTACCAATTACTGATTTACGTTTGAGTAGACTTTGTTACTGAGTTGAGGCGTTTATTCCAGAGCTAGAGAAACAAAAATCAATTTCAATTTGCGAGGGCTTACCATACGCAATACGTAAATTGAACTCGTGCACGATCTATGCTATTTTCAAATGACGGGACGATCGCGAGTGATCCTTGGCATCTCCCTGCTTAAGGCTGGTTTCCATATAATCTCTTCGGTCTCATCAGCCTCGCCGATCGCATGAAATAGTGCACGCGCGATCCATGAGATTCATGCGATTCGATGCGATCGTATGTTTCACAGTATTCAATTCGGTTGGACGAACACTATCATACTTGTATATTTGGCCTTGTGTAGTGATAATAACATGACTTTTGTCGGGCATATAGTTGCAAAAGTCATGTTATTGTCCTATTCTTCGACCTCTAGTGCCGGACGTCCGCGGAGATCAACCTTGAGGTCAACACATTTCTTCTTTTTCTTTTTTAAAATCCTTTAGATAAAAAAAAAATGATGTTCTCGAGAACAATATTGAAATACTTTGAGGCCGGTTTTTTTCACTTTCAAGGAAAAATCCAGCTTTCAAAATCGCGCCAAAAGTTGGGGGCAGAAGCTCCCATTTTTTTAGAGCGAAAATACGTCTGAATTCAGGTTTCAGACAAGCGTGATTTGCTAGAACGGGCCCCTAACTGGTACCTATCTTTAAAAAATTGAAAGTTTTCAAATTTTACTCCTAAAAGGCACCAGAGGCCTAATTTTAAACCCTAAAAGGTACGACGAGCACCCCAGCCCCAAAAATATTTAAGTTCCTCCCCATTCCCCCGGGATTTTTTCCGGGAAATTTCAGTGTTTTTTAAATGAGCAACCACACCCATTCAATATGAGAGCCTTCCCCTGCCCTCTTCACTCTTCATTACCCACGAGTTGGCGATAGCTTATAGCTTTGATTTTTTATCGATCTCATTTCAGCCGATTACGAGGTCGTCCAAACGCTCTCCTTCTTATCCCAAAAAATATCATAATATTTGCCCAAGCCTTTTGCTGCTCTGTAATCTGCAAATTATAGTTAGTGAGAATGATCATAATTATAACGACCACGAGGTTATGATCATCAACCAAGAGCGGCAAAAGCAAAATTATGTTTGGGGTTAAATTCCTTATCGTACATTTGTCATAAATTCGACAAGGGCGAAAATGCATACAAATTGGGGCGCTTGCTCCGCCTTTCACGGGGAATTTCAGCAGAAACCAATCCTAGGCATATGCATGGGAAGTGTTCGGAATTCACATAGATAACCATAGGAAATCCCGAACAATTCCGATTCTTCTTCAATGAGCTTTTCTTATGGATGGGTTTCTGCAGAAATTCCCTGTGCTGACGATGATGCCTTGGGTGATGCCTCTGTCAGCCAGATTAGCTAGCTGAGGCTGTAAAAAGTCATACAACAAAATCTCTCTATTACGTTTATTATCAAAGCATTTCTTTATTCTATTTCAAAAGTTTTATACATGAAAGTTTTACTTCGCTGATATTTAACAATTAATAATACACGAGCTACCCATCGTTTGATACATACTAGTTATACAATGCTTTCGAGTGGCATTCTGCAGAATATCTTCCCTGCTAGCAGAGGCCTCTTTTCTCTGCATTTCGCTGGCTGATGTTTGCGAGGAAAATATACCTCAGCCAGCGAAATGCAGAGAAAAGAGGCCTCTGCTAGCAGGGAACAGAATATCCCACACGTCGCTTGTATTTTCTGGTATACACATGAGCCTTCAGGCGAGTGGGTATACAATACAAGTGACAAGTGAGATATTCTGCTGTACTGTATGCCACGAGAATCGGCATTGTATAACTATTTTATACCACGCTACAGAAAAAAAAATGAAGTGCATGACGGTAAGGTTGAGTGGAATACCGCCGAATATACAACGCCATTCCTGCATTCTGATTGGCTGTATTTTCTGTGGCGTGGTATAAAATACGATATGGTGCGTTTCCATGGCAACAAGATAAGGAAGTAAGTGGGATATTGGGCTGTGGAACGTCCAGGGGATATTGTCCATCTGGAGCTTAGAAATCCCAGGTGGGGTCTTTTCACCTCTTTCCAGGCCGTTCAGGTTCAAAAAGCAGCCAGAGAAAACTATGTTTCCAAGCGTAATTTGAAAATTCTAGGGAGGGGTTTTGTCAGGGAATTTCCTGGTCTCTCCATTTTAACCTGTTCAGTGTAGCAAGCGATCCCTTGTAGTTTTCAGACCGATAACCCGTAATGTTTGGGTGCTCCATTTTACACACGGCCAAAATCTCGCTAGCTAGTTTTGGTTTCACTTTACTCTGGGTTTCTCTATCCTAAACTCCACAGGAACCCTTGCTATGCAGGGTAGCCAATCTCATGTTCGCCATAATAATGAGTAAAGAGTTCATCTTTGGCTGGATGTTTCCCTAAACTGATGTGACACATGACGTGATTTGTTCATTCATCATCAATGTACATGTACCATTCTCAAGCCAGACTGGATACACAATAGAATGGATCAGGAAAAATAGGTGTTGCCTCTGAGTGACTTATAAAAATAACGTGCCTGGCATGCAAAAGGGTGTGCATTTACTATTACATTTAATTTGCTTCATAAACTTGCAATTTGAGAAATTTTCGTCCCATGTTTTCACTACTCCCCCCCCCCCCAACTCCCCTTTAAATTCCTGGATCCGCCCCTGTATGTGCATAGAGATTTACTTCCCTTGGTTTATCTTTGCTATAATGTGCCTTCATTTTATAAAAAAACGTAAAGAAACTTAATTATATTTTGATTGTCTATACTTCACTACTCACTACATGTAGAGATATGTACATTTTCTAAATACCTTGAAGTGTCCCATTTCCTTGGTCTTTGATCTTTTCTACTCATTCTCACTTGTCTTCAAGACAGTCCCTGTTGTCATGAGAATTTGATTAGTCCTGTCTTTTTTGCTTGGGTTATGCTTTCCATTGCCAACATTTTCAGAAGGTTACGTTCCTCGCTTAATTGCTGAACCTGTGCTTTGAGTTGCTCATTTAGTTTGACCAGATTTTCTACTTCAAGAAGGAGGCCCTGCTCTTTCTGCTTGCGAGTTGCCCTTGATCTCTTTGAGGCTACATTGTTCTTTTTTTGTCTCTCTCTGTCTTTGTCCCTGGTTTTTGATGACTTTGGGGGTACTTTTCTTTGTTGGTCTTCATCTTCTGAAGTGAATTTTCTTTGATAGCCTTGTGAGATAACTCAGCTTCAGACCCTACTTGCTCATGCTGATAGAAGCATTCAGGTTGATGCTGTTGCCCTGGATAATTTGAGGGTGAAGGCTTGGCACAAGCTGTCATTTGCACCATGTTGATATCAGGGTTTACTATAGGCATGGTAGTCAAGCTTGCTGGAAGTAGATCCAAGAGGGTCTGCACTGGCACAGTGATATATTCCTGATAGTCTGGTGATATTGAGCTTTGGCTTGTAGTCGGACTGCAGTTGCTGCCAAAAGATGCCTTATCAGACCAAAAGGGATCATCTGTCTTCAACAAGGGCTGAGTCATCTCCTGTGATCCACAAGTACCTGAATGGGCCACTCCAGCTTCTGGGAGAGGGTTTGAACCACAGATGGTGTCATTACCTGGTAAATCAGACTGGGCTGCACCCTGCACTGGCACTTGTACTTGTAATTCACTCTCATGATCGGATTCTATTGGCTGCCCTGTTCCATATGGCATCAGAGAGTCTAGTCGAGCAGCACTATAGCTGGTGACTGAGCCATCACATTCACCACATGAAGTGAGAATTTCTGGGGGCATCCTCAACAACAGCATGTCATCATCCATAAGCGATTCACTTTGGCTTCTTCCTTCATCTGGCTGGGTTCCTTCAGCACTCAATAATGATTCTAATTGAGAACCTCTATAGTTCAAAACTGAACTATCACTCTCTACAAGTGATGCCAGGCTTACAGTTGATTCCGTTACCTCCGGAAACATCCCTAACATAGTGTTTTCAATGTCTTGATCCATCAAGGAGCTGTTTATGCTAGAGCTATCATCCATATTAGCATGACCACGGATTGGCATGAAGTCTGGCAGATCTGAGTACAGACTGCTAAAATCTGGAATTTTGTCCACATCCCAAAATATGTTTTCTGTCATTATATTTATTAATGACTTAGGCCTAGAAGGCCAGGAGTCCTTGTCTCTCTTGTGTATGGGTATCAAATAATTCTTGTCCTTTTCGAGGCGTGGGTCAAATCTTTGATTAGAAAAGTATCTGAAAAGCAGAAAACATTTATATTTGTTTTTTAATATGAATCAACTGAACCTTTCCATGACTGATGGTACCTCATTGTAGTGTCTTACTCTGGATTTATAGACACTACACATTACCAATATAGGGTTTAGTCATTGGTCACAGAACTTAATAAATACCTGAATTTTAGTATTCATCTGCACTGAAATTAGGCTGGAAAAATTTAGCCGAACTGAACATTCCCTGCACAGACTTTGCATTACAAATTACTCATATCAAGAAAGTGCTGTCGTTTTTATGGCAAATCCGCGCGGGTTGCCTGTGGTGTTCAAAATGTGACTGAGGCCCCTCGGCGGGGATAAAAACAAAATGGCGACCAAGAGAAGGATGTTTCTCGAGTATCTGCAAGTTTTGGTAAAATTTCCTGCTTTCTTCGCTAAGATATGAGGAAAAGTACTTACAGACCTTCCAAATAAGGTAAGGGGGAATTTCCTAATAATGAAGTTTTGCAACGTCGGCAAAACGACAGTTTTTGGCGAAATTTCTTGATATGGGTAATACGAGAGATTGCTAGTGAATAATATGCATTGCAGTGATACAAAAAGGCACAAATCACTGCAAAAATTGGGAGTTTTCTATTTTGATTTGGCATGACCATTATGTTCAAGTGGAAAAAGGAATGCAGACAAATAACATGAGCCCAAGTGGGCAGAATCGTATCGTTTTTTCAATGCGTACCACATTCAGTGAATTACGTAGTATAGCTGCAAGATATGTACTCCTTGTCACTCCACACCTGCCAACTCTCCCAGTTTACAGTGGAGACTCTCAGTTTTTACCCTCAGTCTTCCGGGAAAAAATTTAACCTTTCCATATATATACTGTATATCTCCCAGGTTAATTTTTTGTGATTTTCTCATACAGTTGTTCAGGGTTGGCAGGTATGTCACTCTTATCTATTTTTTTGCAAGTAATGTATTCAGAAGAACTGATAAAAAATCTGTAGTTTCCTGCAAAAATCTGTCAAAGTTGCCAGGTATGTGAATGCATCTGGAAAAGTTTTATTTTATTTCTATTTTGGGGAGTAATGGTCACCCAATCCCTGTTTCAACAAAAATCACCTTGTATTTAAATTCACATACCTCTGTATGTTTCTCAGTATCCAATAATAAGTCGCTTTGTCAACACAGTGTGATATCCAAGGCAGCTATTGACTTGGATATCCTCCCCTGTAGTATAACATTTGCCTTGCTTGTTGTATTGTAACAAACGTCTTCTAGATTGCACTAGTATATGCTCATGTAGTAAGACCAACAACTTTTGCAGGGTATGCTGATTCAGATGCAATCTTCTTGCCAAATCATGCATTATTGCATGATAGGAGACGAAAAGCATGATTACTATGTCAGAATAAGTAATACTTCTTTGTGGTCCTGTGAAACGATCTCGCCACATACTGCATATTCTATCCATCGAACCCATGTTTATTATTTCCATTCCAAATGAATCCCTACTCAAACTGTCCCCAATGTCCCTTAACTGTCTACCAATCTGACCAATGACAGAAAAGGAATGTTTTTCGTGAATCTCTTCTTCTACCCTAAAGTCGCTTTCCATTACCCTAAAGAGGGTTTCCATTAGGGAATGGAAAGATGGTACAAGAAGAAGGTCATCCAGTGTTCCACAAGCATCGTTCTGCAAATATGAATCAAAGTCACCATTTTCAAAACCTTGGACGGGGAGCTCCAGGGCCACGGGCTCCCAAATACAGTCTATCCCGGAAAGCACTGAATCTGGAAGCATTTCAGGAAAGGCTAGTTTCGAACTGCCACCGTTACGCCACTATTGACAATAATTGTTAAATATAGACGGGAAACTAAATGTCTTCTTAAAATCAGCGCGATCGAACGCTTCGTCGTAAAACTGTTCGTCGATTCTTTCCGCTTTCTCTTTTTGTTGCCTGAGTTGCCACGCAAAATGTATTTAGTGGTGCAATCTCTCGTCCTCAGGCCCACCCTATATAACGGGGTGGACCATTAGAAATTTGGGGGGGGAGGGGGTGGCATTCCCAAAAAAAAAATTCGCGCAAGGCCAATCCTTCCAAAATAAAAATCTTGCAGATATTGAAGCTACAAAAAAATCCTACAAAGACATGGCTTGGGCTCCCGTTAAAAAGATGTTTGAGGCTGCATATTTACTTGAGAATGAAAGCAGTCATTTTTCTACTTCACTTCACTCAATACTTAAAGAAAAATTTCGGCCTGTGAGAAATCGCGCAACGAAGACACTGCCTCGGGCCGTTTACAAGAACAACTGTATCTTGCCGAGGAAAAACAAACTCTCCCAAAAATGCCTTGCAGTGATAGGCCCGACAGGGCACACTATGTTCTTACTCTATTTCTGAACCATATAAATATAGTAATAAGGAAATTTTGTTGATGCATAGACATACAGCAATAGGATTTGGACGGCCTGTGGGAACGGAACGCCACGGGAACAGGTTTTTGCTCGATGTGCAGGTCTACCCTCTACCCCTCGTGGGTTTATCCTTTCCAACTGTCTATACTTCTCACTCTGACAAGTTTCGGTATGTATGTATAACGTCATAACGTGTATTACAAAATATTTTGTTTGTGTCTGCGAAAAAAAAATTCGTACATGGCCTTCGAGTCCGAAAAAAATTCTTGCACAACCTGATCCCCGAAAAAAAAAAATTCATGCGCAAAAAAATTTCGGCCTGGACCGTCGTTCTTGACGATCATACAACACTTGACCAAGTTTGATCACCAAACCGTATCGTTCCTTTGAGGAGGAGAAGGGGAGGGTAAAATTGAATAGTTCACTGAATTAGTCATAGAGGTAAACTATAAAGGATCGCTTGCGAAATTGAGGAAAATGAAGTATTGCCGAAATGACACCGTCAGCCAGAGACATAGAAACACCCGAAAGTCACATGGGCGCCGACCTTAGAACAGGGTCCTGAAGGGGGGGTCCCAATCCCGTTTCCCGGCCGTTTTTTTCGCAAAATCCCGTTCCCAGTAGGTAAAATCCCGTTCCCGGTAGGACCAGTCGGTAAAATCCCGGCGCACGAAAACTGTGATGTTAAATTGAGATTCTTGCTTTTATCGGTACTATCTCTTGGTCCTGTAGGTTTTATTGTTCATGCACGCCGCAAATGACGAAATTGTTATTATTGCAACCAAATAAATGACGAATTGCTATGCTTGTAATGTCGATTTCTTTCCAACATAGTGATTGTCCGCCAGGCCTATCACTATAAAGGCTTTTCGTGATCCCCCTATTTGAACATGGGATATATTTTACAGGAATTTCTCTTCTGTTGCGCGTGAAGCGCGCCCTGTTTTAATTGATGAACGAATTTCATCAAGCCTCAGAAAAAAGGTAGATAAACATTGCATTTTTTTGTGTATAGCAAATAAAGCCTGTAGTTTGTATTCTTCGTGCACGACGCAAAATGACGAAATCGTCATATTTGCGGCCCAACTGATTAATTTCTATGTTTGTAACGTCGATCTCACGCTTACGGGCTTCTTTCGAACATAGTTGCCTGCCAGGCCTATCACTGGAGGGCTTTTCGCGGGGAGTTTGTTTTTCCTCGCTAAGATACAAATGTTCTTGTAACGGGCATTCCATTTAAACGGCACGAGCATATTGTCTTTGTTTGCGGGATATCTCAAACGCAAAATTACATGTTCCCGTTGAAGCATCTTGATTCCCATTCCCGGTAGACAAATCCCGTTCCCGGTAACCCAAATCCCGTTTTCCCGGCCTAAAAAAAGGCTAATCCCGGATCCCGTTTTACCCCTTCAGGACCCTGTTAGAAGCTCATTTGCTGACAGCCAATAGCTTCCAAAATATCTCACTAGCCCCGAGATATCTCGGCTAATTAAATCCCTTCTTCCCGGGACACCTTTTCCCATATAAACGGGCCTTAGATAGAAATGACCAATGTCGTGCCGATTTTATGCCATCCTCTTGAATCCCTGTGCCATCTTTAGGGGTGGACCATTAGAAGTTGGGGGAGGGGGGAGAAAAGTTTGTAGTGCTGGTCTAAAATGGCTTGTAAGAATGGGCATCCGTTTTACCGGTCCAAGCGTTTTGACAAAGATTGTTGGTGACGTACCCGCGTGCGCTCTCTGAGAATCAATCAGAATACAGAATTCGAATTCGGAGGAAAAAACATAAAGCAAGGCCTAGTACATAATACGCCGCGCCAATCATGAGCCGATCCTAATGCAAAGTCTCAATAAAACAATATTTTTTTTCCATATCTCGTCTGCTTGTAGCCTAAACTATTCTCAATCAAACCGGGATTGGGCAATTCCAAAAATAAATGTACCCCCCCCCCCCCTCACGGGCAGCATTCGAAATTCCGATGGGATGGGGGGGGGGGGGGGGGGGGTTTAAGAACTCGGAATTCTGATTGCAAGGGGGGGTTTCGAAGTTGGATTTCTTTAACCTGCCCGGAATTCTATATGCATTGGGGGGGGGTAAACCATTTTGGAAATTATGGATGCATGGGGGGTCAAAAACTAGTGCCGCCCGTGAGTGAATTGCCCATTCCCACTCTATCATGAAAGCAAAATTCCCTGACTTTTCACTGACCAAAGGCTATTCTCCCTTTTAATAACAGTGTCTTTTGCTACTGTTGCCTCAAAAATAGCGGCTCAAAAATAAATGTCCCTGACTTTGAGCTGTTTTGTAAAATTCCCTGACCTTTTTCAAAATTCCCTAACAATTCCCTGACCTTGAAAATTTTCAGATTTCCCTGACTTTTCAAGGTGAGTGGGAACCCTGTACTAAAAAAGACTACTTTTTTAATTTCCTTTTTATCTTAGACAGAGGATAGCCCGCTTCTCCAATACAGAATAAATTTCAACTTGTTCAAGAAACTGGTTCATGGTTCATGTGCAAGATCTTGAGATACATCCCAGTTGTTTCTTGAATCATAAAGGTTTTCAAACTCCACGCCCCTGTTGATCTGTGCTATTTGCATTCTTTGTCGCTTCTTATGAAGGTTTATATAATCCATCTCATGTCTTATTGAATCCTCGCAAAACGTCTTATCGGTGCCCTGAAGATCTTTCAGGATATAATTTTTAACTTTTATAAAGAAATCTCGGTATGGTTGATTCACAACTTTTACTGTCTTTATACATTTAACATTTAGGGATTTTTTTCGCTTTCGAAGTTCCTCTAGATCATCATAAAAGCCCGGCCCTTCTGCCTGAATCTTCTCCCAGAAAGTTTTGTTGAAGCTCTCATACAGCAACATATCTGCTTTATTCCAACTGAGAATATTTTGTCTAATTCTCTCCGAGGTCCTGGACTTGTCTTTGTCTCTTCGCTCGTTTAGTTTTATGTATAAAACATCTTCAAGATCCCAGCACAAAACTCTTTTGAGTAAGACCATGGATTCATCAAAGTACTCCACTATAAGGACTAGGTCAAGCTCATTATGTAAGAATTTGATGAAATTGATGATCGCGGTTGAATTCTGGAAGTATCGATATTCGAAACCCAAATCAAACAGAATGGGATTTCGTAAAAGATGAGCCGCAGCCAGGCCAGATCTTATAACAGACTTGAGGTCCTCGAATTGGCGCTTTTGTGCAAGGAATTTATCCAAGACTTCAATTGTACTATTCCCTTTAATGGGCAAAACTTTGTCCATTTTAAAGAACGTGAAAACGGATTCATAATGGGACACAGGATAGCGAATAATCGTCACGTATTTGGTCTGTGGGCGAGGAAAGAGGAGATTCATCGGCCGTTTGTTATAGCGAGCGTGATTACAAAGGATATTCGGCCTTTGATCCCCTAATGGCTCCATTGCGGTCGTTTTAAAGAGGTTCGGCCAACCGAAAGAGGAATATCGAGCTGGCAAGGCGAAGGTTAACCCTCGTTTATGGCCATAGCGGTTAAGTATGTTAGTTACAGTGCTTCCGCCTGTTTTCTGTGTTTTTATAAACACGATGTGGTTAATCGGTTTACATGGGGCAGGTTTCTGTGTAGTAGACATGGTGATACTATCTTGTGTATCTCGAGACCTCGCGGTGTTTGGCGTCAATCCGTGTTCTTGTCGTAGCTGCTGCATGCTTGTGGTGGCGATATTATCGGTATGTGTATGTTCATAAATATTTTGGGCGAGTACTAAGGTATGCTCTTGTATTGGCCGTCGCATCGGTAAAAAGTGATGCTTTTGCTTCAGGATAGCTTTCTTCCTTTGCCGTGTTCTGATAGGGAAAGAAAATTGTATTTAGCTCGCATATCACAAACAGGGGAAATCCACGTGGAATCCGTGTGGAAATTGATTATGTTAATGGGGGGAGGGGCGGAGATATTGTTGGGTAGGGGTGTTCCGCTCGAGCTCGCAAAATGTAGCCCTGTTTATGCGGTTAATTTTCGTACCCTGTTTATGACAAAAAGGTAGAAAGTATCGGAAAACGAATGTCCTTGCCATGAGATGAAACTCGAAATTTGAAAAATTGATGCCCCGTCTATGACCATAGACTCGCCAATCTCGAAAATGTGTAACCTGTTTATGACCAGAAGCTCAAATCAAAGCGACGCTATCGCCAACTCGAGGATCAGTAGAGTGCACGTCGGGGTTCAGTTTTGAACACCTTAGCATCCAAGATAGTTTCAGTCGCTTGGCCATCTTTGTGGGGAGTTTCCTTGTTAAAAACAATGCCATCAAAATGCTTACAAATTTGAAGGAGGGCGAGGCATCAAAACTGAATCGAACTCTGGTGGGCATATTTATACTTGCCCCAGTCATGAGAATGTTTCTATGGGAGTTAACTGTACTAAGATCAAATGCTTACAATACCATTTAGACAACTTCCACTAAGTTTGGTTGCCTAAAGTTCATCCCCTGCATGATCGTCTCAGACGGGAAACTCGTCTCTAGTGTGAATACAGCTAATGTATTGAACTAATCCAAAGTGACTACACGAATTCTGAATAAAGTCCATAACATAACAAAGTAATTACCACTCACTCATTGTACTCATGACAGTCATGTGACTGTGAGACTTTCTCAAAGTCTTATGAAACTTTCTTTTGACCGAGCTTCGGATCTCCATTTCAAGGGACGACCTCTCCCCGGAGGCGGGACTCCCATATTTTTTGGTCGGGGATAATCGTCGGGAATTTTCACTTTCACCCCTAAAAAGGACGTGGTAGAAATATTTTTAGGGTACCCAACAAAACATTTCCGTCTTTGATTGAGAGCTGCCTTGGATGTTGTCTAATTTATCTTGTCAACAAGTATTCTCTCTCTCTTTCTTGAAGGTTTGCCGCCGTGTTGGTGTTAGAGCCCTTTAACCCCTGAAAGATGGAACGATCATCCCCTACTCAAAAATGTGGCGAGTCCCCCCCTCCCTCGGGACCTCTCGCTTTCCTGTCTATCTTTGCTCGCTTTCCTTGTCCTTAGAAAGGTCGACTTCTGGCAAAGTCTATATTTGTTTACAAATAATACGTTCACATGAATAACTTATAAAACGTATGTTCTCCATACCTTTAAGAAAAAGTTATAATATATGAGTCAAGGGAATCAACGGATTATGTTTGCCTGCTACACCGCATGCCACGAAAAAATCCTTGTAAGGCTTCTTGTTGTGTCAAGACCAAACTTTTTGGTGAAACTGAGAGAAAGCGTAAAATAGGAGACATTACCTGCTGCGAGCGTGTGCGTAACGCAATAAGTATAAGGACTTCTTTCTTTGGGCTGCAGAAACTCGAGGGAACGGTGAATCGTGTCCTTCCAAATGTCTAGTTGCGTTCTGATTCAGTTTGATGATTTCAAGGATAAATATCAGCGTGGCTGTTAATACTAAAATAATGAGCATTAGACGTCGCCTAAAAAGGCGAAAGCGAAAGGCAACCATTCCTTGGAAATACAGACGGTGCGAAGAACGAGAGAGTTGTCCCTTGTGTGGTTGTGCAGACGAGCCGTTACGAGTGGTGCGTAGGTCACGCTACGTCTTAGTACTCGAGATGTGAGAGCTTTTGTGATCTAGCGCAGTATCAAATAACACGCTTTAGTATAAACCAACTAATGGTCTATTACAAATCCTGCCTTCTGATTGGCTGAGCTAGTAATGGTCTATTAGTGATAGACCGTGCCTGGCAAAACCACCACCTTTCTTTGCAAGAAAACATGATTTTTCAACATAAAATAATGGCATTCATTGCCAAAACCTATTGCCAATCTATAACCGACCAACTAGTTGGTTTATACTAAAACAATTAGACCTCTCGTCCTCATGTGCTATGATATCAATAGACCATTCGGCCACCATTCGGCCTTCGGCCTCATGGTCTATTCATCATAGCACATTCGGCCTTGAGGTCTAATTGTTAAATATATCAGCAAGTCGAACTGAGAAAGAAACTTATCGCGCACCACCTATGGGAAAATAGATATGGAGGGCTGCTCGTGACACCCAGTCACATGATAATAATTGAAACAAAAAAGAAAGGATGGAAAAGTGTGATGGGAAGGGTTCAAAATATCGCGCTCTTCCCATAATTCCTTTCGCGCCCTCATTTCTCCTCCCAGAAGCCTTCGCGCATAGCACTCTTCCGTCCTTTTGTTCTTTTTTGTTCCGATTATTTCAGCGACTGGGGAACCGCGAGTCTGGTTCCTGTGAGTATGCACGTACAAATCATACTGTATCAAGAATCCAGCGTCCGTCTTTCACGAGCAGACGTGATCAACGATTATCAAGTCACACCGGACGATGTTTCAGATCTTGCGACACATCCCAGTTGTTTCGCTTATCAAACAGGCTATCAAACTGCCCCGGGCTGTTGATTTCTTTCATTCGTTTCTTATATCTTTGCTTGTGCAGTGCAATGTAATCGAGCTCATTTCGCACCAAATCGCTGCAGAATTCGTTGTCTTTTCCCTTTAACGTATTTAAGACATAACCTTTCACGTAGTGGGCTGTATAGGCTTCGTCTTCGTCTCGGTTTGATTTTATGCACTTTTCGAAAGCCTCTTTCTTCTTCTTACGAAATTTTTCAAGGTCCCTGTAAAATTCATCCCCCTCTGATTTTATCCTTGCCCAGAATGTCTTGTTAAAGCTTTCGTACAGCATCATGTCTGCCCGATTCCAGCTTACGATATTTCGCTTGATTTTTTCTGTTATCGCAACTTTATCTTTGTCTCGACGTTCGTTTAGTTTAAGGTATAAGACATCATTCAGTGTCAAGCACAAATTTCTCTTTAGTAAAACCATAGATTCATCAAAATATTCCATAATAAGGACCAAGTCAAATTCCTTATGCAGGAACTCTATGTAATTTCGGGTTGCTGTCAAGTTCTGGAAGTATCGATAATCTAGCCCCAAGTCGAACAGCATTGGATCCCTTAGAAGGCGAGCAGTACTCTGGCCCTTCAAACTTTTCTCATCAAAAGGGCGCGCCCTGGCAAGAAAGGATTCCAGTACCTCCAACGAACTATTACCTTTGAACGGTAGAACACTTGCTAACTTGAAAAACATGAATATGGATTCATATTGTGTAACTGGATGGCGTAGAATTGTGACATATTTGCTTTGTTGTTTAGGGAACAAGAAGTTCATAGGGCCTCTAGAGTAGCGGGCGTGGTTGCAGAGAATATTTGGTTTTTCATTCATCTGAATTATAGACGACGTCCTAAACCTTGTAGGCCACTGGAACGAGTAGTCATAGGCAGGAAGGGCGAACGTCAGTCCTTGCTTCTTGCCGTATCTATTGAGAATGTTGGTTATTGTGCTGCTGCCCGTTTTGTGCGTTTTCAGGAAGAGTATGCGAGTCGCTGGTTGACAATTTGGTGGCACAATGTTGGTGGCGGTAAACGCATCTCCATTCGTCCTGAGAAGAATTAAGTTATCCGCGAAACAATAATTAATCGACTGACTGAGCTCAAAACTGCATAGGATAAATGAAACATAAAATTAAACCGCCTCTCAAACTCGGTGGTTCGTAATATTCAGTGTGCAAATGTAGATGTCAAGATGTCAAGGATTTAATATATAGCCACGATGGTTATAACGTAGTTATTTTCCTCCAGTTGGACAGCTTTCATACGAATTATGCTCATAATGTTTTAACACGTAGCGCAAATGAGCTATAACTTGGCAGGTGAGCAGCCCAGGGAATGCCAATCAAAAATATGATGACACGGTTTGATTGTTTGACAATGTGACGTCATAATCACCGTGGGAACATAGCCCAAAAAATTTAAGCTAGGAAATCGCCTATGCAATCAGTTTCTATTTAATCGTCGCAGTAAATGAACGACTGTATCGAAAACCGGACTGAATTCTGATAAAACCGAGAGAAGTTATGACTAATTAAAAAAGTTCAAATTTCCCGCTTTGATGGTCAATTTGACCATATATGGTAAAAATTCGGCGATTTAGAGAGGGCGCTGCTTAAATCTGTTGGAGACATACGTTTCAGATATAGGAATGCCTCAAAATTTGTAGTTACTTTGACTTAGTCATATGATACTTTAGACGTCATATTACGTCAGTATGACGTCTTCTAACATGCAATTTTTACGTCAAAGTGACGTAAACAAGCTATCGAGTTTCATGTCAAAGTCAAAGTAACTACAAATTTTAAAATATTGCTATAACTGCTTGAAACAACGTCATAGGAGTTAACGCGTTGACGTTTAAAATCGCCGAAATTTTACCTTATATGGTCAAGGAACAATTAAATTCCAGAGATTCCGGTGGGAGCTTCGAAATCACGATTTCTTAATAACTTTTGATCTATATGTTCGATTTTAATGAAGTTTTCGGTTTTGGAGTCGGCTTAGTGGTTAGAACATTTGCCAACGTTTAAAATGGTTTATATACAAATTCCTAGCTTTGGCGCCATTTTCAACGGCCTGTAGTGACGTCACGTTGTCAGTCATCATCTTCAGATTTCCATCAATCGAAACATCTTTCCAGATACTAATACCTTGCCAAATTTGACATAAATCGGATAAATTCCCAGCTCTCTGCATAGCGAGATGGAGGAAAATGATCTCGTTTAGGCCATCGTGAGCGCTTATTCATCTCTGTGCTAGGCTCTTGGCCAGGCGAGCTTTCCTTAGACCCCGTCCACACTAACGCGTTTTCGTTTGAATCCGTATACTTTTTGATACGGTTAGGCCTTCCGTCCACACTAACACGCTGATCGTTTTCATCGAATCCGTATAAGTTTGAAAACGAATACTTTTGAAAACGCGTTAGTGTGGACAGCGCCTTAGTTCCGGCGAGCTCTCGACCCCGTCCACACTACACCGTTTTCAAACGAAAACGGATACCGTTTGCTCCGTTTTCAAAAAGATTTGCGTCCACACTTATCGTTTTCGCCCGTCCACACTACAACGCGTATCCGTTACTAAAACGCTCTGATGCATTCAGTGGGCATGCTCAAACAAGCTCAACGCATGCTCGTTTCGATCTGTCGGCCCGCCAAATTGGTCGGGTTTACTGTGGTGACGTCATCGTTTTCAGATAGCATCGTTTTTGAAAACAGCGTTTTCAAACAGCTCCGTTTTCAAATCGCTCCACTCTGGAGAGAGTTTTCGGATTGATCCGTCTTCGGTATCGTTTTCGGCGTCGTAGTGTGAACGATAGCCGTATCCGGAGCAAAAAGTATCCGTTTTCGTTTGAAAACGGAGTAGTGTGGACGGGGTCTTCTAGGCAAGCTTTAGATGTTTATAATATGCCAACGTTATACCTCAGTAGAGAGGAGATAGGTGACACTGTTTAATGACATTGAGACTTTTGAGGACTACAAGCTGTGCTCTCTCTTGCCACCACCTAACCCTATGAACACTAGGAGCCACGATATCGAACGAATCGTTTTAGAGACATCTTATAAACACCTTTTTAGAGACATGCTTTTTAGAGACCTGCTCCCACTCAGCTATGTTAATGCCTGGGTCTCAGTTACTTTCAAAATGGCGGCTCAAAAACCTTAGGGGGTGGTCTATGTCGAGAACTTTTAATCTTTACCATTCATTTCTTATTTAGAATTGTTGTTCGGCAAAAGTTAAACAAATTCCAGTTGACATCCCCATGGCAACGTGGAATGTGACCTTTGAACTCCAAAGAAAAGAAATTTTAAAAACTGCCTCGCGAGGAAAGGAAAGGCAAAAAATTTTAAGGATATCAAGATGTTATGTAATTAATGCTAGGACAAGTATCACTGGTCCAACTAGATATGATATTCATTTCATCAGGAAACCTATTTTTGGACATTCTGAAATATGATATCTGCTAATAACTTCGTAAATGAAAACATTATGCACGATATCTAGTTGGACTGATAAACTTCAAGGTATGGCCTATTACTTCATTTAGTTTAATTGCAGGTTTGTTTGCATTTTCCACTCCTCGTCAAGCTTTGAAACGAAAATTTTTGAAACAGAGGTCAAAGGTCGGGCTTTTGTTTCTATGGTAACAGCAACTTATGAAATTATCAAGGACGTTGAGGTCTTTAATATTGTAAGGGAATTGGGAGGATAAGTTGGACGTATGTTAACTAAGAAAAAATCGAATGCTAAACAGGGCGTGGTCCCTTTGACCCAGGCATTAAAGTGCCAGAGCAGTCTGACCTGGATAGCTCAGCTGGTAGAGCATCGGATGTACAATTCCGGAGGTCGTGGGTTCGAATCCCTCTCGGGGCAGAGATTTTTTCTCTTTCTCCGCTTACTAGGGCTAACACTCATAAGCACACATGGGACCATTTCATTAGCACGTTAGTTTCACACAAGGTTAATTCCTTATCTCCACTCGTTTAGAGACAGTTTTATAGTCAGCCATTGTAAATAGTCTTTTCATATTTTAGCTTTTAAAATTTAGCTTGTATTTATAATATATTAGCTGTTTTCATTCATTATATTTATAATATATTTATTTATTCATTGTAAAAATTATCATAATTCAGCCTCTGGCTGCAAGGATAATTTTAATAAACCATCTATCTATCTATCCAATTCCATATTAACTTATATAGAGTGGATTTCAAGCTTACTATAGGTTTGTTCAGAATTGGTATAATTACTTTGCGATTGGTTTCCCCCTGTTGGCGAGATCTCTCAGTTCCTAGCTCGGCTCTTTTGTCTCTATTTTATTCTTTTGAAAACGTGGGTCGCGATGCAACGACTAGGTGTAACAAGAATAGCGTCAGTGTTTTTTGCTTCGTGTTCAATGACCAATACACAACATTTTGCCCACATTTCGGTAGAAAATTGTGCAACATTTTCCAAACAAAAACTCGAATTTTAAAATCTGTGGAGCTTTTCAAAAGTGCTTAGTCAGTCTAATGTATTACAATAGCTATCCAGTTGAGCTAATTCCCGTAAAATTGCAAGCGTATGGAAGAATAATTTTTTACATTCAAGACAATTTTTCAAATCCTTATACGTTCTATAAACTCCATGTCTGTTTCTTGAGTATAAAAAGTCGTTCATGAGTTTAGCAGTATGTGTAGGTTACCGTACGAAAAGCCACTCCTTTATGTTTCTGCTTTTATAAAGCAGTCTAGATAGAAAGCTCATAAGCTTAAGCTTATATTTATAGCAGAACTGACCTTGTTTCAGCTCTCCATTCAGCAGAATTCCCTTCGTCCTCGAATACAAATGCTTTTTGTACAATAATAGTAGCCATAACAAGAAATGTTAAGACAAAAATCCAGCATTTTAGCGAATAATTATTGCAAGAACGAGCAAATAAAGACATTTTCAAAGGCTAGCAAATCAGGTAATGTCGCGAGGGAAAAAGGAAGGGACTTTTGAAAGCGCGCATGTCTTGCCATTTCCCGCCAAAACCACAGGTAGCCCCTGGACGACGTGTAGCTTCTGGGAGCTTAAAATAGGAAACCTAGGGAATGTGTTAGAGCTTGGTTAGAGCAATAACCCTAGTCGTTGGAGTTTAAATTTCGTGTTCTGTGCGCATGCGATTTAGTCCGAATCTTTTGTTTAACTTCTCTTTGTTCTTGTTAAACAAAAGAAATCAAGAAATTCGGACTAAAATCGCATGCGCACTAGGCTTATGAGGGACAATTATTGAAAACGAAAATGGGAAAAAAGAAAAGAAAAAAGAAAAGAATTTGTAAAATTTAGATAGATTATAAAGAGACAAAATACGAGAGGAATATTATTATAACAAGAGTGTTAATCCACTCTTGTTATAACATTATCAGTGTTAACTTTTTTTTTCAAGCTTCCCGCCCCGATTAGCTTTATTCTATTTGCGGGTTGCTGTTTTATAATTGGAAATAATAAAAATATTGTATTGTATTGTATTGTAGAAAAGTGATGGGGGGGGGGGGGGGGGGGGCAATGGGACAAAAGCAAAAAAAAAAATTCAGGCCAAACTTGATCTCAAATAACCAAAAAAACTAATTGGATGTTTTTAATATAAAAGAATATATATATCATCTTTGAAAGTTCCCAATCCCCCCAAAGGCACTCACTTTTCAGAATGGTCGTCCCGGACGGAGTGCAAGGCTCAAGCGAAAAACCTATTTAAAAACGTGTCTGCCCCGACTACGACACTACAGAGAGCTTTGGATCCTAGTGAATATATTTGGTGTCTGGATCATCCCTAACTCTGTTTGCAGAAAAATACTTTTCTGGCCAGAGGCGGGTCTAACCCCCTCTTCCCCAAAAAACAATTAAGGAAATGAGTAAAGAAAAGAAAAGAGAAAAAAAAAACACCAGCGACGGAGACAGTGCAGTGACAGATCCAGGATTTTTTCAGAGGGGTTTGCAGCACTTTGGACTGGTTATAATCCGTACTGAGTTCAAAACGTTTTTTATAACCTATATTATACATTGTCATAGTTCATCGAATCTATCACTCTCATAGGGGAGGGGGGAGGGGGGGGGGGTTGCAATCCCCACAACCCCTCCCCTAGATGCGTCCCTGCGGTGGAACCCTAGAGTTCTATTTCTGGCCGGAGCTTGTGGCCCAAGTGTACATTGGTGCATTGCAAAGGAGGCTGACAGAGATAAGAGGGGTCAAAATCAGAGACAAAACTCGCATGGTCAACTTGCAATCGACAAAGCGCCACAAAGCTGACAAAGGACAAAACGTGAAATCGAGCTACTGATTTTAAACACCTGTGTAAATAGCAGTCGGGACTCTGGGCCAGCTGGCGTGGGAAAAAACTGAGTCTTGCGATAACCTATTGAACCCATGGATCAGTCAGATCAGTATCTGGTCAAGCGTAAATACCATAATTTTAAAAAACAGCCTGCTTTTACACTGTAGTAATCTGTTTGGCACTAGTATTGAACAAGACCTACAGAGAAAATTACGGTGGCCCATAAGTGCACGGCAAAACTCTTACTTCTCACGGCAAAACTCTTACTTCTCACGGCAAAACTTTCACTTCTCACGGCAAAACTCTTATTTCTCACGGCAAAACTCTTATTTCTCACGGCAAAACTCTTATTCCTCACGGCAAAACTCATTCCTCACGGCAAAACTCTATTGTTTACGGCAAAACTCTATTGTTTACGGCAAAACACTATTGTTCACGGCAAAACTCTATTGTTTACGGCGAAACTCTTATTCCTCACGGCAAAGCTCTTATTAGTCACGGCACAACTCTTATAGCCACGGCAAAACTTTATAATTATCTTCCACGGCGGAAGTGAGCTTTCACGGCGGAAGTTAAAGCAGCCGGGCCCAGTACGCGACGTCAAGTGCCTATCTTTACACTGGATGTTTTTTTTTGCCAGATTCTAGGTTAATGGGAATGGACTAATTTGATAAAATATCTGAACTAAATGTATATCATTGGAAAATCGTGCATTCGCCGACATATCCGCCATTCTGCATTCACTTCCGCCGTGAAGCTCACTTCCGCCGTAGAAGATACATAGTTTTGCCGTGGCTTGAGAGTTTTTGCCGTGACAAATAAGAGTTTCGCCGCGAGAGAGAAATGAGAGTTTTGCCGTGAGAAATAAGAGTTTTGCCGTGAACATTAAAGTTTTGCCGTGAGGAATAAGAGTTTTGCCGTGAGAAGTAAGAGTTTTGCCGTGAGAAGTAAGAGTTTTGCCGTGCACTTATGGGCCACCGTAGAAAATACACAAAAATACTATATATTTTATTGACTGATACTATAGTTAGACCTAATACGAAAGACGTGAGATACAGAACGAGGTCCCTGTGCACTGATCATTCCTGCTTCTTTTTTTTGTTCTATATGCCCAGTAGGTAAATATCAGATCAGTCGAGTTTCGACGAGTTATGCGTAAAAAAGGACGGCTTAAATTCAGCCGCTGTTGAATACTGTTTGATGCCAAAAGAAACTTCTGATGTCAAAGAACGGGGAGGGGTAGAAAGCTAGAGGATCAGAGTGTCGCGCGGCATCAAAATGCCGAACGCCGCCTAGCCATCGTGGGAAATTCTACAGTTTGCAAATGTTTGTGTTTTTAAAAACAACAAAACGGGCGCCTCTCCCCATTAGGCAACGAGACCGAGTTTATAAACAAGTCAGAGCCTGCCTGCGGGACTTCACCGCATAAAGTGCTTGAAATAAATGGTGAGAGTCAGCATGGCAATACCCACGGTAAGCTGTATCACGATTCTTTATATTTTACTGATTTTGTATGGTTTCTGTAACGGGCAGATCATAGTCTCTCTAAGTGTATGATCTGCCGATAAGCCTTGACCGAACATTCACGTGAGTGATGTTATTAATACATGGCTACCATATTTTGAGTCAGAAAACAGCAGCTCAAAAGTATAGGCTTTGCCAAGTATTTTCGTAGTGGGACAGTTATAACAAACCATTGCTGTTTGATCTTATTTTCATGTGCGCGGTTTGATCGTTGCGGTCTGGTATATATACATGCTCTCTGTAGCAAAGGCCAGGTTTTTTGCCCGCATATTTAGATTATTATAGAGAGGTGAATTTCGGGTGAATTTCGTGAATTCTATCGGTCATAGCAATCGGAACGGAGGCCTACTCTGGGTTCTCAGATCGCCGTAATCTTTGGCAAACTTGTGTATTTTTTCTATATTTAATATTATGTTGCGATCTTGGACGAACCCTCTAGGAAAAGAAAGACAATAATTATCCCCCTCACCAACAAATGTAGGTAGTAAGAGTCTCTCCCAGGGGTGATTTATCCCCAAATCTTTCAATGGGAGGACACCCATGGGGGATGGGGGATTAGAAGGAAGGAGAGTTGAGTCATGATTCCTGTGAAACTTTTTACATTTGCTTGTCTCATTTCATTCACAGACCTACAGCACCGCGGAGATCATTACTCCATACGGGATATTTGTCCCCAATCGGGTCATGATTCGTGGCCTGCCACTTAATGTAAGTACAGACAGATTCAGCCGATAGGGGGAGAGAGGCCAAAACTACTCTGGGAGGACCCGATTTGGTGGGGGGGGGGGGGGGGGGGGGGGGAGGGGGTATGATCCAAAACCACCAACCTACTTTTTAAAAAAAATTCGACAATTGTTGAGTGCAAACTTATCTAACTATTCGAGAAAATAATAGTTTAAAATTCAGTAAGGGGTGTGGTGAGGTACTATGACCTGCGACCCAATACCTCCCCTGACACAACGGGCACATCAAAAGTATCATTGTTTTGATCTATAGATAGACGACATGAAAGCCTCGCACGGGCTTCCTATAGATAGACGATATGAAAGCCTCGCACGGGCTTCCTATAGATGACACGAAACCTTGAAGGAGGATCGGACGAAAGAAGTGGGCGATTCCAACTATTAGCGCGCGCTATATCTTTTCGTTAGAAATGCCTTTGTAATGTAACACAACTACGGATGCAACGTGCATGTAGAAGGCACTTCATGGTTCGCGGGTCAATTTGTGTGCTCGTATTGTCATTAGGCGCGCACATTTTACCTGTGCTGGTAGCCTCGCAATCCAGATGCCGATTTCTAGTCACTTGTGATTTGTTTCTACATAAATATAGTGACACTTTATTTAAAAATATGCTAAAAGGTCACCGCGTACCATTTATTTATTTATTTTTCATTTTTTTTTTCAGATTAGAGAATTAGAGGTTCAAGTATTGTTTGAAAAAATGGGTTTTCAAGTGTCGCAAGTGAGACTAATTGAGGATATGTCCACAGGGATCATGAAGGGGTAAGGAATTGTTTGCCGATATGGTGTCGATATATTTGAAGAAAAAAATCATTTTGCAAAAGCTATAAAACCCTAATATACATTGTTTGGCGGAAAATAACGAGTAAAACGTTTGCAGACAAAAACTTAAAATTGTTTGCATCGAGATCCTCAGAAAATTGTAAACAAATGATAAAACAAGTTACACCGAAAAATGGACGCTTGTCCTCCCAATGAGTTTGTGACGTGATAGCTTGCCTCATACGGGAAGAAGTTTTCGTGATCTGAGCGCCTCCCTGGCCCCTCCCCTGAGAAACTCTTCTCTTTCCCTTATGTATTGCAGAACATGAGGTACCTCTCAATACGAGAAATAACGATTTGCTGTCATCCTTTGACAACACAGTTTAGGTACCAACCAATTCTTCTTTCGACAGTTATGGGTTTGTTACGTTCTTCAGGACAGAAGACGCGCTCGCTGCTCGGGCCATGGTAAGTTTTTGACGAAACATCAAGGGTTTTTTTCTTCCCCTTTCCTATTTTTCGTCCCAAAAGAAGGTCACGTGCACCCTGTGGCTCCTAGCTACGCTCCTGTTTATCAAATAAACTAAACTAAAGGACGATTTTAATTTTCTTCTCACCAGAATTTCGTGCCGTATGGCAATCGCCAAATACAAATACATCCGGCGTACAAGAGAAAGGTATGATTCTTTCCAGTCGGAAATCCTTTCACATATTCCTCAGATTCGTCCCAAGAATATCAATTCCGTCAAGATGCCATGATTCACGGGTGATCACAATACCAGAATACAATGCGCTAAAAGATGATTTGTATCAGATTTGCATGCTAGTGGCACGTAGATGACACGTGATTTCGTTTCATCTTCACGTGGTTTCTCTTCATCTCTAGGCCTGTGCGCGTGGGTCGTTCTATCACCGTTCTTGATCAAGCGTAGCTGTTAACGAGACTAACAGACACAGCGAGAGATTGGCTCCAAGTTTGTATAAAACTATTATTGTATCAGAGACTGACCGTATTATGTAAGCAACATAGCCTGCGTTTGACATATTCAAGCGGAAAACGAAAAGGAGAGACTACCTCTATCGCCGCCTCCTCTTTCCTTCCCTACGCAGGCTAGTCATGAATGTATTATTTCGAGTGCTCGCCAATCCTTTTGAGTAAGGGGATTCGCGCACGTTAATGGTGGGTCATATTAATGATTCTGCCCCTTGGTGCATCCTGTAAGGGGGGCCCGGGGAGGGGGGTTTGCGCATGCTAAGTATCGCAACAAACAACGAACAAAGAGATTTTTGGATAATAATATCTCGTTTATTCCAACCTTTCGCAGCTAAAAAGCTGAATTACAGGCGGATGCTTTATTAGACGACTAGAGATCCCCTGTCCCATCGCGCTTGTAGGGTAACAGTACGTCTCGAGGAGGCGCTCGCAAATGCTTTTCCGCGGAAGTAACAGATCAATACAATATAAAGCTAAGATTAATCTATTACACGTGTAGCGCAAAACATTTGTGTCCTGCGTGCTTGTGGATAAACTAGGAAACATCGCACGCGACATGTGTCTCAGGGAAAAAATATTTCTTGTCTATACTTGTCTGACGAAGAACTTTTTTTTTTTTGTGGCGTCCCGACTACAACATTTGTCGCGCGTAACAGTGTTTGTCGAGTGGCTATTGGTAAACATGAAGGAAACAGTGCGCTACATGTGTCCTAGTTTAGCCAGCTCGCAAACTAAGGACCACTTCCTCTCACCACGTGTTTCTGTTAGGATACGGGGTGGTGTGCTAGATCTTGACTGTAGTCCCAATTATTCCTTTTATCGAACATATCCGGGAACTCCCCCACATCGTCTATCTTCTCCTGTTGGATACGATGTCTCTCCAAATTATGCTCGAGATAGTTCAACTCATTTCTTATCAAATTAGCACAAAATTCTCTGTTCTTTCCCGTCAGTTTCTTCAGTAGGTAACCTTTAACATAATGGTGAGAATAGGCTTGGTCCACATGTTTGTTCGACTTTATGCACAGTTCAAACACTTCTCTGTTCCGCTTGCGAAATTGCCGAAGATCCTGATAAAACTCAGGCCCTTGTGCCTCTATTTTTTTCCAGAAAGTCTTATTAAAATGCTTGTATAGTAACACATCGGCCTGACTCCAGCTCAGGATATTCTGTCTAATTTTCTCGGTAATGTTTCGTTTGTCTTTGTCTCTTCTTTCATTCAGCTTTAAATAAACAATATCCTCAGTATCCCAGCAAAATGATCTCTTCATCAAAACCACAGATTCATCAAAATACTCCATGATAAGAACCAAATCCAATTCTTTCTGTAAAAACTGGATATAACTCCACACAGCGGTTAAGTCCTGAAAGTACCGGTAATCCATTCCCAGATCGAAAAGCATCGGGTTGCGCAACAAACGTGCTGTGATTTTACTACTGAGAAAATAGGGATTGAAGGAAGAGTTCCCTTGAAGGAATTTATCCATGATTTCAAGTGCAGTTTTCCCTTTAATGTTCAACGAATCCCATAGTTTCATAAAGTTGAATATAGACTCAAAATGTGCAACAGGGTGACGGATAATCGTCACATATTTAGTCTCGGGTCTGGGAAATAGCACATTCATGGGACCCTTATTAAAACGGGCATGATTGCAAAGTATATGCGGTCGCTTGTATACAGGCTCCACAAATACGGTCTTGAACTTGTGCGGCCAGTTGAAAGAATAAGCACTTTTTGGTAGAGCGAATATCAAGTTGTGTCTATTGCCAAACCTGTTAAGCAAGTTTGTCAGGGTGCTGCTACCGGTTTTGTGAGTTTTGAGAAAGAGAACGTGATTGGTTGTTTGGCATGTTGTCGGTGTTGGGGTGACTGTACCTTCCTCTTGCTCTTCGCTAATGATGACGTCATCAGTCACCCTAGAACAATGAAATGCAGTTGAAAGAGAAATAAAATAACAATTTGAGTCACAAAAAGTTGTTGTATGATTTCCGCAGTGATTCATTATTGCATGATAAGCCTAAAAGGGTTTTAAAAAGTTAAAGACCATGTGTGTGTGACAATTTTATGATCTGTTTGTTGGCTGATCTAATACGGTAAGGAACTTTCAAAATAACATCATAAGTTTGCTGTTCCATAACTACATAAGTAGTTTTAAACCATGTTTAAAGCGACAAAGAATGGATCGAAATTCCATGAGATTGAGACGGATTTGAGTACACTGGTTTTACCGTTACCTCATTATCATATACTTTTATGGGTTACACCGAGCACAGGGTTTTTAAACTCATCACAGAAACTCATAGGGTGAGAACGATTTTTGGGAGTGATCTCTTATCCTACCGCCCTTGGTGCTTGTGCGTTCACGAGACTCTTCCAGTAGCTTTTGGATAAACGGCAGGACGCAGAGGATGGGTGATAGAGGTTCTAGACGAATTTTTTTGACTTTATATTTATGTCTCAGTTTTTCGTGAGACGAAATATTTTTATATTCAAATTACAATGCACCAGTTTCTACGAGTGATCAAATTACTTCAGGCATATTTGCATTTCATTAAATATGGCGCGTTTCAATTCGTTTTCAGCATTTCGCATTGTGAATTTTCTAATAAACAATTTTTTTAGAAGAATATAATAAAGAAATTATTATTTAGGCAAATAATATTGTAATACTTGAACACAGTGAGGATCGTTCGGTGTGCTTATCGTTATTAAACCTCCCATAACCATCACGAATATTCTTGTTATTGGAAGGTTATTTAGGTTTGTTTGACCTTTCTCACCACAAACCCTGTAGCCTTCAGTGTATACTATTCAATGATGCTATCCTAGACGTACAAGAACATTGCACTAAGAAGATTGTACTAATGACTGAGCTATATATTGACTGGTATATATACTGCCATTATAAGCAAGCAGAACAAAGCTTCACGTGTTTAGCCGTGGTTTGGTGTTAGAACGAACTGGGCTGTACTTGTGACTACTTACTCGTTGTACCGGCTTAGCCGTTTCAGTGCTGAGAAATCCCCGTAGAATGCAATTTGCCACAGTGTTACCAAGCTAGAGATGATCAACAATGCAAGAAACACGGACTGGGCAGACGAAAGCGAACGATTCGAGCACGATCCATTGATATTCAAAATGGTGCCTTCTCTCGCGCTTCCGTCAGTCGAATTCGTGCTCATTGTGAAGGTGGATAATTTTTGGAGCGGTTCTTGTTGTAAAATGAACCGATCTAGGAACAGGAACGCAAAACAAAGCCAGCAAATTTGCGAACGTTTTGAGTCGTGATGTTAGAGTTCATAATGTAATTTGAATTGCTTCTGTGTTGTGTTAGGGTGGTGTCAGGTTACCAATAATCTCCCGCTAAGTATTTCTACCAAGCGCGCACCTTTCCTTTTCAGTGCGCACACTTGCAACACTTCCGTGTTCCTTGAACTATTTTCATGATTCGTCGAACTCTCAAACCGGTCATATTTTATGGGATTGCGGGATAAGCAATAAGGAGGGAGCCGACTAGATTATTTTTTGTTGTTGTTGTTTACGGGTGAGGCGCTGGATGGCGCCTTAAAAGTGGACATTTAGTGGTTCTATTTTGAAGTTGGACATTCTAGGGAAGGGCTTATGGTTGACTAGAGTCTAGCCTGCGTAGTAAGCGTTCCCGTGTGTTTTCAGGGAAAGAAACCCAGAGAAACAGAGGAGAAAATGGCGAAAAGTTCGACGAGCGAGTTTTTGGTCGCGCGAAAATGGGGCGGCCCACGCAAATGTCGGCCGAGTTTTTGAAAACTCCACGGGAGCACTTGCTATGCAGGCTAGCTAGAGTATAATTTACCGGGCAGGTGTCTTCGCCAAAATGCGGTCCACAACCCTTACTCCTGGTATTTCTATTACTTGCATTAATACTAACTTGGTATCATCAAAGTAAACTCTCACTCGAACGAACTATTAAGTGGCCAAACGCTGCATTTTGACCATTTCTAATAAGAGAAAACCCTTGGGTAACATAACACTTCTCTGGGTTTGGTGGATAACCCTTAGGAAGTTCACTTTTCATTTTCCATGACTAGAAAATTATGATAGCGCACGGTTGCCCCTTAGCTTTTTGTTAGCTTGGAAGTAATCCGGTCTCAAAATCCAATCATTTCTTTTTCATTAGAACCTAGCCTGCGAAAGCCGACGCCACTTAGCGCTTATCGAAAGAGACTCTAGCAAAGAGGCGTCTGCGCGCTGAAGCCAAACAAGCCATATTGATGACGTACTCTGACCCAGATCTGGTCAGAAGAATTACGTGGCCATTTTAACTTTGTTACATCTTTTTTCGTCTTATTTGAATACCTTACTATAAAATGCTTTGTATGCTATAAAAATTAAATATCAAACAGTCAAACTGGCTGCGTAATACTTCTGACCAGATCTGGGTCAAAATACGTCATCAGTATGGGATGTTTGGCTTGAGCGCGCAGACGCCTCTTTGCGCTATTCTCACTTAGTCCCAACAGTGCTTATATAAGCTATCAACTCATTAGCATACTTTGTCAGTTTGTTCGAGATCTCGGGGCCAAGATGGCGTCCCTGGTAGAGAGCTTCCATAATGGTCTCATTGTGCTCATCCCTAGGCCTGGTGGGGCCAAAAGCCAGTTCTTTTACCCACCCACCCACCCTCATTTTTCAGTTGTCTCATTGTGCTAATCCCTTAAGGCCTGGTGGGGCCAGAAGCCAGTTCTTACACCCGCCCACCCTCCTGCGTCTTGCAGTTTCCATCTTGAGCTCCGCCAGGTCTCCTTCCCATAACTTATATAAAAGCACAATGGGACCAAGTGAGAATATAGTACGAGTCTCTTCCGACGAGCGCTAAGTGGTGTCGGCTTTCGCAGGCTAATTAGAATCCGGATTCCAAGACATTTTGGAATCCAGGGGCCGGTTCCTAGAAGGTCAGTTAAGAGTTATCTTTAGATAAACGCTTATTCAACGGATAAGTCCTGCGCAAATCCTATACAACAGATAACTTTTATCCATGGATAACTTTATCCAACCTTTCAGGAACCGGCCCCTGGAGGATAGAATTTGGAAATCCAGAGGCTGGAAACCGGAATGCGGGAAACCGGAACCCAGAGGCTGAATCCGGAATCCCAATAGCTCTTGCAGATCCCCTGACGTGGGGCGAGCATCCAAAATACTAATCCATGCATGGGAAAAGCTTTTACCACGTTCAATCCCACGCGGTTGGTATATTCAGAATGAATGCAACATGGTCATTCAACGTTGGATTTTTATAGATGTACGAGAGATACATATGTCATTTTATTTACACTTTAATAAACATGCAATTATATAAAACCTTTGCGTTTGAAATGGCGCCTTTGCCTGAATTTGAGCCGCTCCTTCTCGGTCGTACCGCCTCGGTACGGTCGATAGCAAAGGGACGGCTCATACACTAAGGTTGCAATATAGTCTCTTTGTTTTGCGCAATATTGTTCTGATGGAATGGTAGCTCTGCAAACAAACCCAATCGAAACTTTGGCACGCTCCTTGTTTTCCGCCAAAACCACAGGAAACCCGCTGAATTAGCAATCCGCCTCACATTCCTACTCAGACATTGATAATACACATTGGGGGATTGAAATTTCCAAAAGCGTTCATTTCAACGACTACGGAAATTCCCATAAATATGAAGTAAAACACTAAATAGATGCATCCCACTTTCTTGTTGAGAGTCCATTTATAATACCATATGATGATGAGCGTGACGGCTATAGATCCTAAGATGAAGAAACACGATATAAAAAGGCCGTGGCTGTTGATGACCACGGAAGAGTCATATTCCCAGACTGTTGTCTTGAAAAGCCAAGGAATCCCGAGACAGAGCAAGATATCGAACACGTTACTACCGACAGTGTGTGATACGGCCATGTCTCCGTCACCTGAAACAAGAAATCAAGATAAGCGTTCTCGTCGACAACTCAATCTCAAACTCAAGTCTTGACCCAGTTAAAGCTTACAGTCGAAGCGACCACTTTAGTGACCAGCTCCAACAACGACCACGTTTTTTAACTTCCCGTTTTTCACTATAATTGGAAGCTCTCGTAAGCGACCAAGTTCCGTTAGCGTCCGACCCCGATAGCGACCACTTTTGGAGGTACCAACCAAGATCTCGTAAGTGACCAATAAGACATTGGTCTTCAAACTATGGGCAACACTTGAACAATAGAAACGAACACAATTTTCTATTTTCCGCGGTGGTCACTTAGGGGTTTGACTGTAGTCCATGTAGCGTGATATGTATTCTAAGTGTCTATTTGAAAACATTTTTCAAAGTTCTGTGTCCACACATGCCGTACAGGCCATGGTCAGTGAAGTATTTGGATACCAAGAAGGCGCTCGTGCGAACTCAGTCGCCCATTTTGCGCACTAAGACGGCTTATTATAGAGACGCCTGCAAATTAACCCTATATACCTTTTCTGGCGACAAACAGACTTGAGAGACAGTCAGGCACGCTACTGCCGAAGGCGACAAGCGAGAGACCCATGACACTGTCCGGAATTAGGAACGTGTAACCAATCACCGTTACCATCCAAACTAGCACATATGACGTCACACCTAGGAAAACATAAACAGTAAACATGAGGCTCTAGAGACATCGATACATACGATTCTCGACAGAAAATTCCGCGAACACATGCTTAGCATCCTTAAGTGAGACCACGTTACCTATCCAGGCGATGCAAACAATAAATGAAAAGACGACCCATTTCTCGCAGCTTGGTTTCTTCACATCCGGGATAGTGAAGAAGAAGGCGACGTTGATTGGCAGTCCCAGGACCCAACAGATGCGCGACCATGCTCCATCGGGAGGCGAGAATGGGGTGCCTAGAGTTAGATCCGGGACTTCGTGTGGAACGTGTTGCTCGTATTCGTGATGATGAGCCAGATGTTCTCCGCTTGGATCTGTGGGAAATATCACATAATATTGAACCCTTTGGATCTGTGGGTAATATCACACAATATTGAACCCTTTGGATCGTCTATGTTTTCTGGCTTTTTTAAATAAAGGCAAAATGTGCGACATAATGCTGACGAGTCGTGTGGTGGCCAGCTCGAAAGCTTGTGCTACTTTGGTCACCATGCACAATTCCTTAGTAATGTCTTTTCTATCTATTTCCAAATCTGATTTATTCTTTTCCTTATTTATATGTGCTTCTAAACAATGTAATCGACTGATATAACGAATGTGTGTGATAAAATTGAACTGAATTGAATTGTGAGCTCAGATAAGATAGACGCAAGCTGTTCGTAAACGTAGACCAAGAAAAAGAGAGTGAAGAACATTTTTCACGTGCGTTTCCGTTCCTTATTCCCTTGCCCTGCGTTAAGTCAATAGCCCTCACAAATCAAGACACTTATTTGCGGTTGCCCGCAGACTTGCGCACACCTGCGCTGCGTTTGTCTGCTTTGAATTGATTTCATCAACCTCGTCCCCAGGGTCTCCTCGGTCGTTTTCAAAATGGCGGTTAGCTCGGGAGAAGACCCTGGGGGAGGCTGAGTCACATGACCATCTCGAAACAAAGGACAAACCTCGTTCCCATGTTTTCAAACAGTGGTCATGTGACTCAGCCTCCCCCAGGGTCTTCTCCCGAGTCAACCGCCATTTTGAAAAACGACCGAGAAGACACTGGGGACGAGGTTGTTGATTTCATTTGATTTCAGATACTACCTGACAAATATGAAAAACTAGCTTACCAAATATCTTTTTCTTTTCTTGTTCATTTTCTGTTTCTTCTTCTGCTGTTTCATTTTCATCTTTCTTATTTTCTAATTTCTCGTATCCATTTGTATCCTCCCCCTTAGCTTTCTGCTCGTGCAGGTCAGATTTATACTGAGGGGTGGTAGTGTTGGTCACTTTGTACAAGTATGCCTCGATACGCGGGTTGAAATACATAATGAGGAGGTATACCGAGTAGAAACAGACCATAGCTGTCGCCTCCGACCTGGAACATGACAGACAATTCATGAATGATCAGATACATCTCAGTGAGGGCCATCTCAAGTCGAAACGTTGAAAGGGCATCCAAATGTAACTTGGCATCCGCATTATTGAAATTTTGTCTGCGAATCGAATTCACTCACCAGACGACGATATTGTCCATAAGAACTAACATGAGTCCTACTAAACTAAAGAGGTAGAAGGCACTGTCCCGCACCAAGGGCCACCAAGCCAGGTACAGGACCTAGAAAGGGACAACAAAGCTTTATGAATGATACGTTTACTTGGCGAAATACGGCACGCGACAGATGGCGTTTACATTCCGCACTGTGTAATGCACGGCACGGGGTTTTCCTTGATGAATGAGGATAGGGGTGTCGCTTTATAAATGGGGATAGGGGTGTTATTTTATGAATGGGGATAGTGGTGTTGCTTCATGAATGGGGGGAGGGGGTGTTACTTTATAAATGGGGGAGGGGGTGTTGCATTATAAAAGGGTTCCTTACCGTTCCTGCGCCGATACCACAGACCCCTATCACGAAGAGAACATTGAATACCGCTGAACCCAAGATAGTGCCGACTCCAATATCTCCTTTGGTGATGAAGACACCTGATAGAGCAAGATTCAAATGGTTACACGCGGTAATCACACGATGAGCGACTTGACGGCCCTGAATAATACTCGTGGATCAAGCTGCTGATGATAGAGCAAGATTCAAATGGTTACACGCGGTAATTACACGATGAGCGACTTGTCGGCCCTGAATAATACTCGTGGATCAAGCTGGGAGGGGGCCGCAAAGAACGCCGGATCTCCGAGCATGTGGCGGCAGTCAGCGATTTGTACGTATCTTCGCGGGCTGCCTGTGGAATATGGCTACTTTTCCATACATTTACTGTATTTGTGAAGGGGAATTTCTGATGCTGCCCCTTTAATTTTTAGGTCCCCCCCGGATCCGCCCTGCACTTACCAATCACGGAAGCAAACAGCTCCGGTGCCGAGCTGCCAAGCGCCATGAACGTCGCCCCGGCCACATCCGTCTGTAGCCCCAGGCGGTCGCATATAATCTCAAGGCAGGGTACAAAATAATCATCGCATACGATAGCCACCGCCCAGAACATATATAGGGATATTAACACGTTTAGAAGGACGCCACCATGTTGACGCTGCTTCTGGTCAAATATGTCATCCGGGAATTCGAGGATGGCTGGTGGTGTGCAGTTGAGTTTTCGGGTCTTGTGCGCGAGTAGACGGCGACCAAATGAGAAGCTCTCGTCTGTTGCTGCAAGAGAAACACATTGTTAGATAAGCATGTTGCAATGAGGTTTACTCTCTCAGTGACATTACACTCCTCCAAGCCCGGGGTGTATCAAAGGGGCCGCCGCCCTTCGTGCTGGGTTTACAGGTCGAATAACCGCACCCGCATATGCAGCCTACATTGCGCGGTTATAGAGACTTGGCGTGGTTTGGGGGATTGAGGGGAAACCCGGGATTTTTCCGCGCAAAATCTCCCGAAGACATCGTTCGACGAACAATTAACATCTGGCACGCCCGATTTGCTTTTTGTTTTAGCGAGAGATGCATTTGACAGCTAGCACCTGCTGTTTACCGTGGGGGAGCAAGCTTGTATTCAAACTTGTGGCACGCACTAACCGTGCCATTCAAATAGATAGCATCAATTAATCACGGAAGTCTTTTTTTTTTCCAATTCATTGTGGCGGAGATAGGAAATTTCTGCAGAAACCCATCCATGGGAAAAGCTGAATTTCCCTAGGAATGCGCGTATAGGAAGTGTTCGGAATTCATATGGATAGCCAAGGGAAATCCGAACACTTTACATACGTCTACCATGGGAAATTGCGCTTCTCCCATGATTAGGTGGGTTCAAGAGTACATATATAAAAATGTACAACATGATAATAGGGCGCGAGAGAACCTTTAGACAGAGCTAGTTATTTTTAGATTGGTACTTAGTCGTCTTTATACATCCCCTAAGGTCACGCACAGAGAGCAACAAAGGCAGAAAACAATAGTCCTAATTAGAGAATACAGTCTTACAGGAGCGTGCGTAATTTGATTGGCTACAAAAACAATAGCATTATCATTCAGCGAGAAAAGCAGTTCTAAAAATAACTAGGTCTGTACAAAGGATCTCTCCCGAATACTGTATCGGAGTTGTTCACTCTTAATTATGAACTCTTGGTGGGTTTCTGCAGAAAGTCCGTGTGGATAAGATGCGACCAGTGACTCTGTGGCTGTATTCAATGTCGGTGCAATCACACAAAAAAAAAAATGCATTTTAACTTCGCTTCTTTCAACGTGTTTTGTCTCTTTTTCCCAGCGAATGCTAAGAACAGCCCTGCTTTTTTTGGTTATTTTTTCTTTCGGGGGGATATTACTTCATAGTCTCATAGGCCATAGGTTACTCAAAACCAAGACAAGAAAAACAGAAGCACCAGTAAAACTAAAGTGGCGAGAGAATGTTAATGACTGGGGTCACTAAACTAGTAGGTGTCAATCGAAACAAATATTCTTGTCTTTCAAGAAAACAACAAATAATGTCTAGATCAATTTAGAAATGGCTCTTTGCTTGTAACTTATTTTTTATGTTCCGCGTTTACTAATGCATATCAGGACTCTTTTTAGCAGTAGTAAACAACTCAGCAAATGTTAGTCTTTCTAATTTCTGCGGATTTTGTCGAAATTATCTGAATGTTTTCGAAGATGTCTATTTTGTACATCGCGTCTCTCAGCCACTATCTTTACATGTATTTTTACCTTTATTAGAATTTGTTGGTTTTATGTCATTTTTCTTTCTTATTGTGCAGAAAGTAAATAGCGTATGGTGAATATCGCCACTCCCGACACTCCCCCCATCTTCTTTTATAGCTCGTGCAAATAGCGGTTCCAAAATATTACAAGCTTTTTCCTGGTTCTGGCTCTAGATTAAAGTCTAACCAAATACAATTAAGACCCCGTCCACACTACAGCGTTTTAACGAAAACGGATACTTTTTGCTCCGGATACGGCTATCGTCCACACTACAACGCCGAAAACGATCACCGAAAACGGCGAAAACAATACGAAAACGATAAGTGTGGACGCAAATCTTTTTGAAAACGGAGCAAAAAGTATCCGTTTTCGTTTGAAAACGGTGTAGTGTGGACGGGGTCTAAGTTACTTTGACCATTGAATTAATGTTGATTGGCAGGTATTCCCGGCCAATTGTACATGGCGTTACCGGTATTGTTTTGAACGAAACAAAAATTACAGTTAAACAACCTGCCGATAGCAACAGTTGAGATACAAGTAATTCATTAGGGATTAATCCCCTACAAAAGTTAAGGGATAAATTTAGCACTTTGTTGAGACTGACCGGTGTTCTGGACTTCATGCTGGGTTATAAATCCATCCTCTTCTTGGTTGTCGCTCCCGCCAAATTTTCCCACCAGAACCACGTACAACGAAACAAAGCAAACGACCACAAGCACCTTGTTTTTGAAGAAACGCTGCCGTTTGTTCATAGTACCTGAAGGAAAGATGATCAAACATGAGCCTTTAGGTTTTGGTCACATCGCCATTGTGTGCCAAGTGAGAAATTTGTTGTTTTTTGTCATCATTTCACTTACACAATCTGGCATAAATGTTTGTGATTAGTTATTTATCCCACAAGGCACCAGCAGTGTAGGTTTACACCTGTTAAAGGGCACTAGATGATCACGGATCAACGACTGGGTTTCGCACATTTTATTTCTTAGATTATTTTACGTCAATCAGAATCAAACTCGAGTTCAAGATGTACTTACCATCTTAACATCAGAAAAAATACCAAGGAACATAAAGTTCTCATGTGTGAAGAAAGGATTGTTGAAAACATTTTTGGTGAAAGATTTTGTTGATGGCTGCATTCCAAGTGGGGATACAAGCAGGAGGTGTTGCCTGTTGCAAAGCATTTCTCGCGTGGTGTGTAAGCACAGCATTTCTCGCGTGGTGTGTAAACACAGCATTTCTCGCGTGGTGTGTAAACACAGCATTTCTTGCGTGGTGTGTAAACACAGCATTTCTCGCGTGGTGTGTAAACACAGCATTTCTCGCGTGGTGTGTAAACACAGCATTTCTCGCGTGGTGTGTAAACACAGCATTTCTCGCGTGGTGTGTAAACACGGCACCACAAATAGATTTTCAGAGATTTTCGTAACAGAGAATGCAAACAATTACCGTTAAAATGGCTGCTCTAATACGATGCGCACATAATGCCTATGTACACAGACACTCACGTACGCATGTGCATACCTGTTTATGGATGAGGAACAAAGTCAAACACGATTCATGACGATTATTCGAAGACATTTTTTTCATTTTTTCGATTTTACTTAAAAGGGGAGTTAGGATAACAAAAGAAGCGGGGCTAGCACGGAAATTTGCATAGATAGAATTGTTCATCTTTTGAGTCTGTATCCTGTGAAAATGGCGGTATAGTATAATTCGATTTTGCACACTCGGAAAGACTGTAGATATTATATAATACTAAATATAAAGGGATGAGTATATGTATTGTACCAGTAATAAAGCAAATTATCCAGGATAATTGAACTAATCTACATCGTGATAGAAGACTATCGTAAAGTAGTGGCGCGTTGGAAAGAAATTGCTTTGTCTGTTTCAGGAAAATGACTTGTTTGATGGACTTACCTTTTTGCAGTATTCTTATCTTAGATCGGCAAAGATCGAATCACAATCATTAGTTTTGATTACCCCATAGCGAAAGACCGTCATGCACCTCTTTGAGTTTAATACCTGAAACTGTACCATGGTTGGGCCATGGTTTCAGTTTTCCGAGATCTATTTTCACCCAAAGCAAGAAAGGTTTCTTGGATTTGTAATGAATAAATAGCCTTGTATTTAGATTATCGAGGATGCCTCATTTTTTTTTTGAGACTTCATGGTTGTATCCTTGATGGGTTGTCATGGAAATGCGCAGCGCAACGTTTATTTAAAGTGTTTCGATACTTAGCAAATTGACCAAATAAATTATTGATTTAGAAATCAATTTGTTAATATTCAGAAATATTTGTAGGGTATTAAAAGGATTCTTTTCTAAATTATTCAAGTAACGTGGGGGAATACCTACCGGCCAACAACTCTCAAACCACTTTTTATACTTGAGAAAAAGGCAATTAGAATTATGTCCCAGTCCAATTTTCCATAAACTAAAGCTTCTTAAATTTCATGACCTAATTTTTGTCAACAACTCATATTTGCCTCCGGTTTTCAAAGAGATTTTTATACAACCCGTCAACAAAATACATCAATATAACCCAGACTTGCTAATAATAAAAATTCATATCATGCACTTGCCAAAGATAAGAACTAATTATGGCAAATTTAATATTCGATTTCTGGGAGTCAAAATCTGGAATTCAAAACTTCCCTTCTGGACAAATATGAAAATTAAGTTTTATTACTTTCTATAACTGAATTTCCTCTCATTTATATTCAACCCGTACATTTTAGTTTTCCTTTGCTTTATTGTTTGTTCCTTGTCCTTTTATTATCTCTTTTGTATTTGCTCGTCTAGCTTGTCTAGCTTGTTGATGTATTTTGCTCTACACTTTTCTCTATCTTTCAGTTTTCATATCCGGCGCTTTGCCACCGTGCCAGTTTAGCTCGGACTAGCTTCTGTTATTTCTATTCTTATTTTTTCCTATAAATATTCATTGTATTTTACTTTTACGAGCGCTGAATAAAGATCTTGTAAAATCCCTGTGGTATACTCGCGTGGAGCAAATGAATGGTGGTTGCAGAGTGGGAAGGTAAGGGGGGAGTGGATGGTGCAACCATGGTAACCGGATTTGGTCATCATTGCTCAGCAGCTCTTCTTTCAGCGAACCGGGTTTCCTGTGGCCGAAACGCCTCCCCAGGCCCAGTCCCCAAAGGCAGATAGAACGAGAACAAGTGGTTTCGATGTCGTCCCAAAAGCATAAACTTTTGGCTTGTCAGGAAAGAGAGGAAAATAATTAACTAGCCGATGTGGACGCCAAGTTATTGGTAAGTTATATTTAATACAAATTTTATTGATTTTTCTGTCCAGTTTTGCTGTAATTAATAGTCGAACGAGTGTGAATATTTAAACGACGGACAAAGAATGTTGGTCAAGGGTGGGTCCACTCTGGGTGTGTCCACTGCTAGTGCTGTTAATACTTTAGATTTCAATGCCTGTGTAACCCCTCCTGAATGATCAATGTTTACTTATTTCACTGATTTCCGTACAGTATACAGTGTATACTGTATTTCAACCTGAAATCTCTTGATTTCTCAAGAACTTCAAAAAACAGGACAACCCTTTGCTTTGGGAAACAGTCTGGATGCATTTTGTTTTTGGAAGAAAGGTTTTTAAAACTTGCATGCAATATGCCACAATTTACAAAAAGCAGTTGACAAAATATCTTTTTAAGGGGTTGTATATTATAGCCTCCTTTGCAGTCATTTCACTACAAAGGAGGCTATGTAACCACCAAACAAAGCCCAACCAAAACCCAATTGCTTGCTGCCCTTCCCTTGGCATCAGTTACATGTAAAGTACTGAACTGACTGAGGTTGAGCACCATATGTGTGGCAAATGACAACAACTGTTAAAAGCACGAGAAACTGGTTCCAAGTTCATTTAGAGTTGTTAGACATCCCCAAGTAATTTGATTCCAGAATAATGCCGTGTGTGACCACTACCTCCTCTTGAATATAAATCTGCTCCAGTGATATCCATACCAGCACCTCAGACTCAGAGGGAACTGGAAATTGCAATGGGGAGATCTATAAGGGGTTGACTCATTGAGCATATCTATATCCTTCTTTGTGGAAGACTAAGGATGTCACCCAGTACCCCCTCTTCAATATAAATCTGCTCCAGTGATATCCATACCAGCACCTCAGACTCAGAGGGAACTGGAAATTGCAATGGGGAGATCTATAAGGGGTTGACTCATTGAGCATATCTATATCCTTCTTTGTGGAAGACTAAGGATGTCACCCAGTACCCCCTCTTCAATATAAATCTGCTCCAGTGATATCCATACCAGCACCTCAGACTCAGAGGGAACTGGAAATTGCAATGGGGAGATCTATAAGGGGTTGACTTATTGAGCATATCTATATCCTTCTTTGTGGAAGACTAAGGATGTCACCCAGTACCCCCTCTTCAATATAAATCTGCTCCAGTGATATCCATACCAGCACCTCAGACTCAGAGGGAACTGGAAATTGCAATGGGGAGATCTATAAGGGGTTGACTCATTGAGCATATCTATATCCTTCTTTGTGGAAGACTAAGGATGTCACCCAGTACCCCCTCTTCAATATAAATCTGCGCCAGTGATATCCATACCAGCACCTCAGACTCAGAGGGAACTGGAAATTGCAATGGGGAGATCTATAAGGGGTTGACTCATTGAGCATATCTATATCCTTCTTTGTGGAAGACTAAGGATGTCACCCCAGTACCCCCTCTTCAATATAAATCTGCTCCAGTGATATCCATACCAGCACCTCAGACTCAGAGGGAACTGGAAATTGCAATGGGGAGATCTATAAGGGGTTGACTCATTGAGCATATCTATATCCTTCTTTGTGGAAGACTAAGGATGTCACCCAGTGCCCCCTCTTCAATATAAATCTGCTCCAGTGATATCCATACCAGCACCTCAGACTCAGAGGGAACTGGAAATTGCAATGGGGAGATCTATAAGGGGTTGACTCATTGAGCATATCTATATCCTTCTTTGTGGAAGACTAAGGATGTCACCAGTACCCCTCTTCAATATAAATCTGCTCCAGTGATATCCATACCAGCACCTCAGACTCAGAGGGAACTGGAAATTGCAATGGGGAGATCTATAAGGGGTTGACTCATTGAGCATATCTATATCCTTCTTTGTGGAAGACTAAGGATGTCACCCAGTACCCCCTCTTGAATATAAATCTGCTCCAGTGATATCCATACCAGCACCTCAGACTCAGAGGGAACTGTAAATTGCAATGGGGAGATCTATAAGGGTTGACTCATTGAGCATATCTTTATCCTTCTTTGTGGAAGACTAAGGATGTCACCCACTACCCCCTCTTCAATATAAATCTTCTCCAGTGATATCCATACCAGCACCTCAGACTCAGAGGGAACTGGAAATTGCAATGGGGAGATTAAAGGTCATTTCCCTTATCGGTATTTTCAGGCAGTTAATAACAATATGTCAACCACTACACTTAAATACCTAAGAAAGGTTACTTTGGGAATATACCATTTCTGAATACCCTCCTTTATGCTATTATTTTGCCAGCATTGGAGCATACATGTCATTTGAAGGTGGACTTACTGATATTGCTTTCTGAAATCAAGGTCAACTCACCTAAATGGATTTATATTAAGCAGGGAGTCTAAAGAGCCACTCAAATGTTTGTGTTACAATAATAGTAATATATTGACTTCTATACAGTAAAAACCCGCATAAAAGAACAGGTGTTTTGGGGAATCAGGCTGATTTTGTTCTTGTATATTGGGTGTCTTCTGCAAAATCAGCCTGAAAATGTTCTTAAGGTGTTCTTAAAGTTGTTTCTTAACATCAAATACTAGTGATTGGTAGAAAGGTGACAGTCATTTAGTAACAACAATTAGTTGTTAAGTCTAAAAAACAATTGCTAAATGTACCCTGGAATTCCTGCTGTAGAACTGTGTGTGCATGGTCTAGCACATCATATTGATCTCCTGGGTACTGTGCCACACAGTGGGTTAGTCACAGTCAGGCTGCATGTGTTCTTATATTGTATAAGGTACCTTTTTGACCAAATTCAGCCTGAATGTTCTTAAACCACATTGTTCTTTTATGCGGGTTTTTACTGTAGTGCATATACATTTCTGTTCTAAGCGCTTTACAATTTAAAAGGTAGAAAATTAAATAAAAAGCTTGTTTACAATAATTTATTATCAAGATAAATAAAATATACATATAATTATATAATAAAAATAAAAAAGTTATAAAAATATTTAAAAATATTAAAAACCTCTAATTGTATGCTTCATGGAAAAGAAATGTTTTAAATTTTGATTTAAAAACATTAACATTGGGGCTAGCCCGAATTTCAAGAGGGAGCTTGTTCCATACCCTTGGGGCAGCAACAGAAAATGCTTGTTGACCATAGGTGATTTGATACAATACCTCCTACTCCTAATGTGCAGCTCCAGAAAATATCCCCCCCCCCAAGGAAGTGAGTTAAAAAGTGACCCCCCCCCCCCCCCCCCCCCTCAATAAAGTTGGCTTTGTCATAGGCTTAAGTAATCATCCATGCAAGAAGGAACCGAAACTCCATTGTTCTACGGCATTCAGGGTTCCCCACATAGGATGTGTCCCTTTACTTTATCACAGAAAGTTGTCATGACTAGTAACATAATACAACTGAAAAAATTATGGAATTTCGAAATGCTTGAGAAAATATGGCGATAAAATCTCTCCAGACCAATCACATTAATGAAAAACAGGAAAGAGAATCACTATTTTATGCTAGGTTCCCCATATACAAAGTCTTTAAAAATCGGATATCTTGTATATGAGTACCGCATGTGCTTATATCTTACCATAAATCCTGAGAAAAATCTTTTTATACATCATAATTTTACCAATTTTCGTGTCTAAGCCAATGAAATTGCTGATATTTTCTATAGAAAATAATTGCATTCCAGCATGCTTTGCCGTTGGTTCGGGTAGTTCTTATACGGACCATTACTTAAAACTTGGTACCTAATTTAGGTATTCACCTATTTCAATTAATGCTCTAAACCATGTATCATGCATAATAAAGGAATCATTTCTTATTTGAATTTTGGGCAGGACCCAAACCAATTCATCATTTGATTCAACATATGTGAATATTTGTTCAACAATTTCTTCATGAACAAGCTTTCAGAACCCAACGAAACTGGGAAATATTTTGAAATACATATGCAGCAATGTTTAATATTGTTCAATGTTGTTTATTATTATCTAAATCACTAAAAAGGTAACTTTGGGGAAAGTTGAATCTTGTTGAATTGTTGGAGTTTGATTACCTAAACTTTGTTGCAGAACATTTATCAGCTGGTTTGATGTATAAAAATTCCCAAGTGCAATAAGATCAGACTTCTGTTAGAAGATAGTCATATACCAGTTAGAATGAGATAACACAACATTGTTATTAGTTTCTCCAACATCTACAGTTTGCCCACTGGTTATAATATAGCTATGATTATAACGCAAGCTCTGATTGGTACAAATGTAGGCCCTGTTTCACTGATAAAGTAATGGTCCTCATCATGGGCTCATAAGTAGGGCGTCCCTCTGATATATATTCTTGATAAGGCGTTTTGACAGACCTAGTTATTTTTAGATCCATATTTACTTGTTTCTATGCTGCTGCAGTCATGTATATTTAGAATAACAATAGCAGAGAACATCAAGAAATCAGTGCTTGCACGTGCATATCTTGCAAATGACAGGCGTCTGTAAAGCTATTAATAAAACAAATTTGATTGGCTAGTAAAACAAAAGATTTACAATTTTAGCGGTGAAACTGTTCTAAAAATAACTATGCCTGTCAAAATGTCTTATCAATAGGGCAATACTAGGGAGGGATGCCCCTATTTATGAGTCCCTGTTCTCATCCACTATATCATTATTATTATATCCATTTTGACATCACATGCGCAGGAGTGTACGCAGGATTTTTAGAAGTTGCAGTGACAGCCTCAAAGTCACCCCCAAAAAGGCTATAGGCTGCATACGCCACTGGTGATTAACTCTTTTTGCACTCATGCGAGCAGAACATTAGATTTCTAGCACTGCTCCACTTTCAAATCATGTTTGTTTCCATTCAACAGAATGAATTGACTTATACAAATCAAAATAACTTTTTCAAAATGAATATAATAAAGTCTTATTTGAACCTTATGTTTTGCAATTTTGTATGGTCCAACAATCTAGCTTTAATGCATGGTCATTACTCAAAATCTGTCATTTTACAATTACATTGCTGCCAAAAATATTTTATATGGTTGATTTCAAAGTAAGAACCTTGTGTCTTGCAATTGCACTCCACACGGTTCAATTACCATTATAAAGCATTAGGGTTCCGTACTGCATATGACAACTTAGAAAGGGTCTATAGTGTGAAACATGGGTAAGGACAGGGGAATAGCAAAGTGGAACCCCCTTTCCTGGTTACACACATGCTCTATTTGCCAATAAAGTCATAGAAAGTTGTGCTCTAATGCTTAACTAGAACGACTAAAAAATAATAGTAACAATTTCCAGACTTTTTGGCATGACACATCCCTACTAAAGGGCTGCTCCATGCTATTCTATCTTATAATCCACCCGTCCATGCACCATGGCCCTGAGTCCTCTCACAAGCATGGATGTATGACTATATTATAGGGTCACATTTATTCCGTATATACCATTAGTGTATCATAATTATACAAAACAAAATATAAAATATATCACTTTTTCAAGGATGCACAGTTATACTCATGCTGCCTAGGGGCTGTAAAAATATTATATGTTTGCTTTTGCAACCATTGTCGTCTTTCCTGCGATTTTCTACTCCATTCCGCGGAAAAATTCGTCGACTACATAGATAATATTTTATTTAAATAATTCATTGATCCAATTTCTTCGGTAGACCCTAAATCGACTGACACGGTTCATTTGATTTATCATTAAACTGTTTTGCTTGAGTGAGACTGGCTGTGTAAAAATTGGCCATTATTCAACAAGACTCTACAGTTCAATCAATATGCACTCCTATAGAACCATTAACTTGGTCTAGTATCTCCTACCGGCACATTCTCGCCTCCTTCTTCCAGACTTTTCTGCGCGTAAAATATACATGCAATTAACAGACGTAAACAGTATCTCAGGTAGTGTTCCATTAAGGCTTCCCCCCTAAAAGAGTTTATCTTCAGTTCCCTGATCTCAAAAAACCTGGAAAACATCTTTCCATCGTAACAAAGCCATAGAAACGATTCAAGTCTTCGCTAAAAACAGTGATGACGAAATTTGTCCTCCAAATCTGTCTTGTTCTACCTGCCATTATTAGAGTTTGTCTGTGGCCTCACGTAAACAGCACATACTTGATTATAATCGCAACAAACACTAATATAAGAACCATGTAAGCGGTGAAGAGTTCAAAATCGAATTGTTTCTCCCCAATGTGGTTCGTAGAGTTCATTCCTCGGTGGTATACCAACAGGGCATAGCTGAATTTCACACTAAAAACTCCAGAATTCACGAAACCCGTTGTGAACAATTACCCATCGATTCAGCATTCCCTCACACAATCGAAGCCAAGGTCTTTCTTGTCGTCGAGGCAGTCCATTATAGGCAGCAAAACATAGTATTCGTATTCTTGCTAAAAACAGAAGTCCTTAGTGGCTACCTCGATTACGAATTTCGAGTGAAATCTTTCAAACACAAGCACCCATGTCTAGTATGGTTGAATTATTGCGTGAAATACTAAAATGTCCTGCTTGTACTGCTGTTTGTTGACGTCACAATAGGTAAACAATACTCGCCTTAATACAGTATAGAAGTAGTTAATAATTTACCTTGGGGTGAATAATTCGTTATGGTGCGCGCGCTTGTTGAGATGTGTGCGCAAATCGCACTTCTACTGTAGCTAGAGGCCCAGTTTGTTCATTTAATAGTTTTTACCTTATCGTTGATAGCATAAATCAACAGGTAACCCAATGTTACACAAAATTATAGGTCTTTTGTGCAATGATCTTGGCCCGATACTTGTGCAACTTGGTGTAATAGCAACACTGAATAAATTGATGCGATGAAACGTTTATTCTGCGTGTCTAGGTAGAACAACCTCATACACCCTGTTTGACTAGCAACATCATTTTAGTAAGTGTCGAACGAGAACTAGTATTATTCATGCAGCAAATAACTGTACAACGTTTACATAGCCATACATGTGTGTAGACAAACTTGAGAGTGTTAGAATTGTGATTGCACCATTGAGGTCGGGCCATTTCCCCAATGTTGTAAAATCTCCAAGAAAAATTGGATCAAGAGAAAAAGTAGATCCGTAATGTAATGATACGGATGCGGACTTATTTCTGGCTCTCACAACTTTCCAGCAGATTTCGTTCTAGTTCTAACGACAAAGCTTTTTTCTAGTGTGAGACAGTCGAGATCTATAGTTTAAAAAATTTCGGACGAACAAATGGATGGTGAAATAAACTTACCCTTAGTTGAAATTCTTATGCAGTTTGAAGTCTTTCAAGTCTTACGTCGAGGAGTCAAAGGTTTGAGCTCCGCATTCACTGCTCCGTTTGCTGAGTGAGCGCGCAAAGCAGCGAAAAACAACACTAAAGGAATAACGTTCCCACGGGATGTTTAACTAATATCAATGAAAAACCGTTTTTCGATATTCTATTTTGGCGCGCGCGAGGCTTTACTATTCCCATGCGGCCGCAAAGAGCTGTTCGTCAGCCAATCAGAAACAAGGATCTACTGTCCTATATTCTACGGTATCGAGTCATTGTCCTGATATGCGACAGTTCATGTAAAACTCGAGTAAACAGCCACCAGAAATATAAATAAACACCACTGAGTTATTTAAATATAATACTTGGAATAGAAAATAAAGTCTGCTCAGGACGCGACGGGAGTTTGTCGATACTTTTCCCTTGTCTTTTTGTGTATGTCTTTGTCTTTTTTGTGTTGTGTTTTGTGTTTATTGATGAATACAGTAAAAACCCGCATAAAAGAACAAGTGGATTAAGAACACTCAGGCTGAAATTTTGTCAAAAAAGTACCTTATACATAAGAACACATGCGGCCTGAAAAATGAAAATTGTTCTTGTATAAAACAAATAGCTGTCATTTGGGTTCGAGTACAGTAACCCTTTGTGGTAGAGTACAGTGAGTAGATCAATATGTGCCAGACCATTGCACACAGAGTTCTACAACAGGTACCGGTACTGTATGCGGAATTCCAGGGTGCATTTAGCAATTGCTTTGACATTCTTTATTTGACTGTTGGAAGTGTATGCAGAAACAATTTTAAGAACACCTTAAGAACATTTTCAAGCTGATTTTGCAGAAAACACCCAATATACAAGAACAAAATCAGCCTGATTCCCCAAAACACCTCTTCTTTTATGCGGGTTTTTACTGTACCTACATCATGAAAATCACTTGTCTGGCCTTGCCACTTAACTTGACTAGTCCTTTGACTATTTTTACATAAGTGGCTTGTGCTTATTTTACTTTAGAAAAAAATTTTAAGTTTTACACATCGTGTAATTTTTTCTTACCAAGAGCTAGCTAAAATAAATTATTTTGTTATTGTTATTATTGGAGCAAAAACTACAGTGGTTTTCATTTGACAATGGTAAAATGTAGTTGACGTTGACAAACCAACGCTAGCGTTTCAGTGGGATGGTAAGTAATACCTACTGGGCGAACAACCACGCCGCCAAACTCGCCCTGATATTGGCGGTTTCTGTCGTAAATCGATGGACGCTTTCGACTGTATTTAGGCTGGGGCGGCCGCTAAGCAGTTCAACATTTGAGGCAAGAAGTGCAAATCCGGTGGCCTTGTATTGTAAGACTGAGTGAGCGCCACGAGACGCTCACGAAGCAGCTTTTCACATGTTTTCAGCAAGATATTATGACACTAATGAGGGGGGGGGGGACTCCCAAATTTTTTGGGCGGGGGTGCTCGTCGTACCTTTTAGGGTTTAATAATCAGGCCTCTGGTACAAGGGGTAAAATTCGAAAACTTGTATTTTTTCATCCAGAGGAACCTGTTACAGGTCCGTTTTGGCAAATTAAGCAAGTCACACTTGTTGGTAGCCTGAATTTCAGCGCATTTCGCTCGTAAAAAAATGTGAGAGAAAATTACGAGGGGAATACGCCTTGTTGGTACCTTTTTAAGGGGTCAAAATCAACTAAGCGACGCTATGTTGGGTACCTTTTAGGGGTAAAATCGAAAGTTTCCGACGAGCACCACCGCCCCAAAAATATGGGAGGGGGGGGGGGGGGGGGGTGGCAGGTTTACTCCAAAAGTTTTATGATAAATAACACACTAAAAGCCTGACAATCTTCCAATTTTAACTGTTGTGCATATTTCTTAACCTTTTGATAAAAGGTTATCTTCCTCTAGCTTTTAAGGATCCGTATTATACTACTACCACTTGCTTGCCATTAGATAGAGTAGGGTGACCTATCACTTGCTTTCCATTAGAGCAGGGTGACCAGTTCCGTTCCACAGCAACATTAATCTCTCTTTTCGCTACGAGTATTGCGAATTTTGAGAAACTAAGGCCTAGGGCATACGTCGAATTTTACTCGTATTTAATTCAGTCGAAGCTATTATCCTTAGGTACATGTTTAATGCGACGTTTGCTTCAAATTGGTTCGACTCTAATTGGTTCGTAGACATAGACATAGACATAGACATGTTTTATTGGCACTTTGTAAATGGTTAAATTTACATCGGTGTAATTCCAATAATGTGTGGTTCCAGAAAATATCCCCCCCCCCCCCCCCCCCCCCCCACGGAAGGGTGTTCAGAAATGACCCCAGAAATCTGAAATGACCCCAGAAATGACCCCAGAAATCAGAAATGACCCCAGAAATGTACAAACATACAACACCGTGTTGTTTTACAAAACTAACAAAACTTCGGATTAGCGACCACGAACTTGAAATAGAATAGAAACTGGGAAAAAAATTCATTAGCTTTATGTCTTTAATCGACCCATCAACAACAAACGCAAAATACATATCGAGTTATATTTATGAATGCTTTGAAAAACGCAAAAGTGCCCTAAGCAACAAATAATAATGATAATAATTTATTGTTTCTCTTACTTAACACTTTATTACTACTGTACATACACACCTGTAACGGAGTTTTGTAAGTAATAAAGACTATCTGTATCTGCATCTGTATCTGACCCCCCCACCCCCCTGGAATTTCCGATTTGGGTACCTGTTTGTGACCCCCACCCCTCTGGAATTTCCGCACATTGAAATTTTACCCCCCACCCCCCTCTGGAAATTTCGATGTCAGGAAAAACGTCGAACCAATATTTTCTAGTCATGCTTTAGGCACTTACTAAGGATTAATTAAATGGTGCAAGGATTAATTAAATGGTGCGCAAATTTCAGGGAAGCCATTCAGTTGTTATTATTCCCTGGTAGTCTATTAAATGAAAACATTTTTTACTAAAGGTTGGACAAAAATGATAACAAAGCTTTCTCACGAGGAACATGTTTACTAGTGGCCCGTTAGGTACACAAGAAAAAGTCCACCCGAATCCTCCCACCCGAATAAAAGTTTATTCCGTTGGTATCTGATAGGGTCAGGTTTTGGAGACCTTGGTGCGCACCCCTACCCAAGAATCCGGGGTAATAATCTGCTATTGGTAGTATTTCGATCGTTTTTGTCGACAGCGTTCAGGAGAAGTTAATTCTGTTTACTGAACAAATAAACAACACGAAGGTAAAAATGTTAAATTTGTCTCAGTTATTACTGAACTTGATTGTGAAAATCGTAAACAAAATTGCAAAGTTGTGGCCCGGAACTGGCACACCGTGGCACCGAACTGGTCTAGGTTTTTTTAGGTTTTATTATTCTATTTTGTACATATAACAAAAATATATAGTCAGTGCCCGCAAATAGCTTAGCTAACGAGGCGGGCAGAGGGTTAACATAAAGTTACAATATAGGACAATGAATTACAAAAATTACAAAGCAAAGAAAAGAAAAGAAAAGAAAAAGGAAGTATGGCTACTTAGTATTATTATTTAGTCGCAAGTTGCTCTCAAAAAAATGCCTTTTTATCAGACAGTTTTAAGAATTTAAAGTCAGTTAGAGTAATTTAAAGCCGAAGTGGCACGGAACCGGGCACCTTACTGTATGTTAACTATTTCCAAAGCTTGAAAAGATGTCTGACGATTTCGCATGCCTCCCGACATCTGCAATTGTTGAGGGTCCGTTTTTGCGTGTTGTCGCTTCCCATGCGAACCGGGAAAAAAACGAAAAATTCGCCTTAAATCACAGTTTGTTAGTTAGTTGTTGTAAAAGCAAACCAGTAACCAGTCTTTCATGTAGCTCAGAAGTGGGTTTCTAATCCCTTGAGCGATCAATTCAATATGTTATTTATCTCACTCGTGCGTGATAAAATTTATAGATTATTGTTCTCAGCCAATTTGGTTGGCGAGCCACCGACATATGCGGAACAAAACCTTAATAAAAAATACAAATTATTTCCACGTACCTTTTGAGATAAAACCACTGCGTCAATAAGACAGCAAAATTCCGTCTTCAGATAGTATTGACCATAAGCAGTCCAGTCACGACTCGTGGGCCGATCGTAGCAAAATTCACAGCAATCAAGACTAGCGCATTTGAGAGTACGCGTCGACTGCCGAAATGAAGCACAAAAGGAGCGTTTTATAAAACTCCTCGATGTATGCACAGATTAGTGTAATCAAAAGGCGGGAAAATTACGCCATCTTAGTGAGCGCAGCAGATCGCCAATCGAAGCCTGATTTAGCTGCAACATGTTTGCCGAAAAACACATTCTCTTATGAATGGAAAGTAAGTGATCATCGCAGTAAAGAACAATCTAAGCGATCTATTACAAGACCTAAATTACAAGACCTGAAAAAAGGATTTCGGGCTTTCAAGGGGGAAAGGCTCCACGATAACTGTGTGACGCTCTATCAACTGGTACTCGAATGATGCAATGAATTGTTGAAACTGCGTTGTATGCCGGGACGAATGGAAAGCTTAAGCGATTATCGCAGAAGCAATCTAAGCGAGTTCTGACCATATCACATTCTCTTATGGCTTATTTTTCTAAGGGTTAGCTGGGCCAATTCTCCTGAGCGTAGAATTGGAGTAGCAAATTCTATGTGACGTCTACACGTGAAAAATATTTTGAAAGTCTTCTCCTCCACCCATAGGCAGTGAGGGTGAAAACAGTATCTTAACAGTATCTTACTTATCGCGTCTAGACAGTGAAGTAAGGTCAGCAAAATACGACATAAGCCTGTTATTAATTATTAGTATAACGTTCCCGCGCGACGACGGGGGTCTCATTAGTAAACGTTTAGATTATAAGTCAATGTCTTGCAGTTCCCGACTTGTTCCTCCGTTTTGTACCGTGTGCAGTCTCCGAAGTTAGAAATTAATTTGATTGATTCTTATCGTCTTTCAAAAGTGAGACTCAAAGCAGCAAAAACATTCACAAGCAAATTTACAACTAACCAAAACCTAACAACTCCTGCTAGCTACGACCAATTCAACGATATAATAAAAAAAAGAGAACAAAGGAACGGGAGTATTTTTATTGGTGTTTACTTTGCATTCTTATTTGCCCTTTATTTCTGTAACCAATAGTCACAATTTGAAACGCAGTTAGTAATCACGTGCTCACCGCGTGACGTTTTTACCTTTGCTTGGCTTACAAAGAAAACAAGTCATGTGCTCTCAACGCGTGATAGTGGCTTCCCTTGGCTTGCGATTGGCTGACGAGTATAAGCGGTTCAGCAGCAACTTGTATTTTCTCTCGTTCATGATTGGTACCAAGAGCTCTCCGGCTCGTCACCTCGCGGGGGAGGGCTCTGGTGACAGCCACCGACGCATGCTCAAAAGAAAATAGTGGTTTTATGCCTCACAATTACTTTTAAAGCGTTCAAGTCAAGGGCATAGGTTGAACAGACGACTAGGAAACGGATGCCAGTGTTATTATGACAGATACGCTTTTATAAAGCGAGATAAAGCTACTTTTATGTACGTGCGCGCCATTTCAGCCAATCAGCGAAGGTCCTCAAATGGATGTCACCAGAGCCTCCCCTGCGCGCCGACGAGCCGGGGAGCACTGGGGTCGAGAATGGACTAGATGCGTTTGGTCTTACTGCCAGGCATCTGAAATTCTCTCTAACGCCATTGCGCAAGCGTGAAACTAAATATACTAAAATTTCAAAGCCTCATCATAGATTGTTTCAAAAAGATACCGAAATAACTCGTAATCATTACAACATGAATAAGTCGGCGAGCTGTCGAGGTTTTACGCATCATGCAGGAACTCAAGAAAAACACATTTTATTATGTCCCACATGGAAACACTCCATCGCCTTCCAGGCTATAAATACGCAGAGGAATGTATAAAGACCGTTAATTGTTCAGCACTCATTACAAGGCGCGTCTGTTTATGGTCTGACCGGACGTTCCCTTACCTAGGTCCCTGGACCGAGTCCCTGAGTCGCTACTGAGCAATTAACACCGAGGATAGCGACTGTCACGACCAAGACCAGTACCCACGGTCGCCATACGACGCTTCAGCTCTGTCTGGAAGTATGGTCCTTGCATTTTTTTTTTAGTTATATATGCTAGGGGGGTAGGGAAGAGATTCTTGTCATATCTCTTGGGGTTAATATAGAAGTCGGGGTCGTGGGGCATTCCTAACTCTGTGTGTGCTCATAGCTGGGATGGTAGATTGAGGAGGTTGGTCAGTATTTTGAGTCATCCCGTAATGGAATTGATGATTGATCTATCTATCTATCTATTCTTGGAATACAAATGCACTCGAGAAGTGATGAATTGTACCCTTTATTATAGATAATTGGATGATTTGGGGGCAGTTTCGACCTTCTACTAAGACAGTTATCGTATCTGTACGTTATTTAATGGTATTGTTTAGCATTCCAATATTTTGATTGAATTTTTTCATTGCGTAAAAACGAAACCTGTGAAATTTTGATACAAAATAAAAATCATGTGCTTGGAAGGTACTATAAAATGTTTAATATAGTCAAAGCTCTCACAGTTGGTTAGCCATAAAATCCGCATAAAGTGATGTCTCTTGACACAGTGTGTTGAGTGAATCAGCCTGACTCAGCTACGGCTTTGTTGTCCAAAATTGTTAATGATGTTATTCTCCATAGTAAGCCCACGCGCGGCTACTGAAAATGAATTTTAGTCCATAAAATCTATATAAACTCTGCGCATTTTTGTGATGATACATTGGAATAAATTTTTTAACCATTTTGCCATGATATATTTTCATTATGGTAAATATGTAAAGATAATATCGTAGCCACAGTAAACCAACTGCTACGTACATGTATACCATCACATATAATAATTATCATATATTTTAAGTGTCAAAATATTGCTCAATCGACGTGTTTTATAACCTGACGAAGGTTCCGCTCTGATTTTATTAAGAATACTTTTTCACATGTCAAATTTCCAAAGGATTCGCTTGGACTCCCCGAGTCACCTTAAGAATACTTCTTACAGTGGAAATCTTCACATGTCGAGTTTCCAAAGAATGCGCGTGGACTTCCCCCGAGTCACCTTAACATATTCGCCACTACGCGAACGTTTTACGGAGATGAGTAACATAATACGTGCTTAATGCTTATTACATTGAAGACCATACTAATGACATTAATAGAAATAGGAATATATTAGTGCGGTTCCCATGGCAATGATGCCTAACTGTGAACAACTTCCCTTTTTACTTGTCGTAAATGTAGCCTTCACGGGAATGCGCGTGGGAAACTAAAATATTACGTTGCAAAATTGTAAACTAAGGACTTCCATTATTTCTGAAAGTTAGAATTACGCAAGCTTCATGACTCATTGTTGTGACATAAGGATGGCGCGCCGTAATAGATGATGGACACCAACAAAAAGATGGTTGTGCCATGGCATTTCCACCTTATATGTTGATAGAGTTGATCTAAACTAACTCTTCTACCCCTCCAGTGTCGGGTGAATACCCTTCGTAACTCTCATCATTGTTTTCCTTGTTCTTTTTCGTGGATTTTTTCTTCCATATCGGAACGCTGCGACGAGTTTCCAAAGCAGGTCGTATTTGTGCACGCGAGTTTTGGTTCGCCGAAGTTCTCGTAGCTTCGCTGTGACTCGCAGCCTTTGGCCTCGTAACTGGTTGTAACTCCTCGTCGCATTTAGGACCTGGGGGGGATTCTGCGTGGTAGAACGGATCAAGAAAACGTGGTGATGCAGTCATTGTGCTTGCCGGCATTACACTTTTGCTGATATTCTCAGTTGAGCGCGCTAGGCTACTGGACGGCGAGCGTTTTGTGATTTTGTTCCATATCGTCTTTTTCAGTGATTTGCGCTTGATTGAGTCCGGCTCCTCTTTGGGAATATAAAATAGAGGGAGTGATGGAAATTTACGAAGTCCAGGATTTTCTGTAATCACCGATTCCTTTGGTTCATTCTTTTCAATGAAGTTCTTTTCCAAAGGTAAACTTTTTGACGATTTGCCGTCCGGAAAATCAACAACTACAGCGTCTTCCTCAAACGCTGTCACATTATTTAAACTTTCACTGGAACTGATATTAACAGTTATGCCATTCAACATGTCACGTCCGAGTGTATGTCGAATTAGTTTGAAATCCTCGTCAGAAAGTTCAAGCTTTTCAGTCAAAGCTTTCTCTTCCGACGAAGAAGAGTTTGTCAATATAGAGGACTGGCTGGACCATTTTGAGTCCTTTCCCTCCCCCTCTAAGGAATGACTGTTTTCTTTGATAACATCATCCTTTTTACTTGAGTCATCTTCAGGAGTTTCGCATTTATCGCTCTCCTTTTCCACTGTGGATTTTTTCTTTTTTTCGTTCGCTTGCCGCACACATTCAACTGCGAACGCTGATAAGTCCGCATCCCTGAAATCCAAGCAATTGCGCATGCTCTGTCTCAATTCCTGTAACTCCGACTCAGTTTCAAGACTTGACGACGAAATACTTACAGGCGGTAAAGGCGCAGGATAGTTTTTATTAGACTTAGAAAGTTTCCTTGAGTTCTCTTCGGCACTGCTTTTGCGCGATCCAGATGACTGACTTTCCGTATTATCCAGAACTATTTCAGTTTTGCCCCCGCTTTCTGTCACGTTTCCGGGAGGCGAAGAACGTGCTTTTACCGCATTTAGCGCTTTTGTGTCAAATTCCGTGTCTTCCTGGTGACTGGTTAGCAGACGTGCGGCAAGAGGGGGCTGTCCAGTCGAAACATTTTTGTTCGTGTTATTTACGCTATCAATTTTCATTGTGATACCGTCAACATCATCTCCGTATTCGACACCAGCATCAGAATGGTTCCTCTTTTTTAGTTGACTTGCAGCAATGGAAATGCCCTCTAACTCTATGTTATGTTGCAGATTTCCATCAGAAACATTTCGCTTTATATTTTGACTATCATTTTCGTCTTCTCTTTCCCAATAATTTCTCGTTTCAAGCAGAGAACGGCTCCGTTTTCTTTCCAACTTTATCTTTCCACCAGTGACAGCAACGCTATCATTTTTAAAATTCTTGTTTGACCGCACTTTCTTTGTTCCGCAATTTGTAACTAACTCTTTAAGAGCAGTTTGCAGCTCAATTAGTTCTCTCCTCTCCCTCGGAGCCGTTTTAGAGTTCTCGTAGTAAAACACAGGGGACCCATACTCCCCATCGCTAGAACAGGAGGGAATAGAACTTGTTGATTCAAAACTGTCTTGTTTTGATCGAGAGTACCTCGATGCTCTGTCCACCCACCGATCAAGTCGAGATTCCACGTCTCTAGAACCTTCGTCCGCAGTGTTTCTAGTGCGCGTTACTTTTCTACGAGTGGTCTTCTCGGCGCTCTTGTTTGCCGTCTTTCTTGTGTTTTCTTTACTTCTAACTCGTGTTTTGTCTTTATTTTCGTTGCCATTATAGTCGAGATCCGAACTGCCATAGCTCTCGCAACTGCCCTGTGTATCCTCGCTACTCGTGCGCCTCATAAGCCTTTCCTTTCTCAACTCCTCAACATCACCATTCCACGACGTATCGCTAAGACTATTCGTGGACTGACTGCACTTTTTCTTCAAATTAGACTTCAGTAAATATTTTGTCAAGTCCTCAAAACTTCCGCTATGTACGGACATATCCAGATTCCTACCGTCCATGATCTTCCCTGTCATATCTCGCTTGAAATACTGACAAGACGCGGTACTCATTCTTCGAGCAGGAACATGATCATGAAAAATCTCAACCGGCGAACTTCGTGATCGAACATGACCCGGGACGACTCCTGAAGGCTCCTCAGCACCTTCTGCTTCCTTAGCGGTTTGTTTTGAGTAGCTTTGCTCATAGCTTTTCCTAGTAGAGGTTTTGTCTTTAGTGGCTGTCGCTGCACGTCTAACCCAGCGATGCAGCTTGGCTGCTATGTTGTTGGAAATAGTTGGCATATTCGAGTCCTTGAATGCGGTTGCCATTAGAACCCGTAGCAATATCTTCAAAATAACACCCAAATTTGCATTCCTTGATATTAAACTCCCTTGGTCGGTAGCCCTAAGCCTTAGTGAACAAATAAACCCGCTTGCAAAGAGCTATAGCACTTGGTGCTTTTCACAACAACGTATAGCTGTTCTTCTTCTGTAACCTAGTCCTTTTTCATGGTGTCTTGCTCGGAAGGATGTTTCAGGTTTCTGCATACAAAAATAACAGAACATCAGTTATGCGTGTCTTGTTTAGATGAGTCTATGTTTAGATAAAGCATATAAGAATCGCATGCTTATAGAAACACAGGAAATTAACACAAAACGAAGGACCTACGTCGGGTAGGAGATTTAGCGACAAGAAAAATACTTGAAACTTTTTTTGAAATCCCTCCCGCACGCGACCTTGGGAAAGAATGATTAAGACACTCCTGAGATGAGAGGGTACGTATGTCCGGCCTTTGTTTAATCTGAACTGAACCTTGATTTTGTAGTTAACTCAGCCATTCAAGTGAAGCCCGTTCGCAGGACCGTGTCAAACTCACGCGATTGGCTGAGAGCTCTGTCACTTCTAGAGCTTCATAAAGCGTTTTGTGCTGTTTAAAGACGACACGCAGAGAATTGCGGCGATAAATGTCACTAGCAAAATCTAATTACCAGCGTGATTCGCAGTGTATGGATTCTGCTAGGAACAATAATTCTCAAGAACTGGTAAACAGTGATTTAATCAAGTCAAGAGCTTTCAGCTGTCAAAGGGTGTTTGTGTGTGTCGAGATGAGGCCATAATAAATTACCACAGAAAGTTCACCAAACTATTTGCAAAAGATATTTCTTCGAGATGCGGCACAAGAGACACGACCTCAAAACTTAGCGTTGCATGAGAAATTGCTAGAAATGTGTACTGTACTGAAGCTTGGGTCAAGCTAAAGGGTTATTTGAAAGTAGTTAAGGGATTTCGTGAGTCGAAAAGTTAATCCTCCGCCGTCGGGATCCTTAAACCGCAACAAAACCACACCATTATCGACAAAGCTTGAGTTAGAATAAAGGACTGACTCATTCATCCAGAATTTGGGATTGATAGCTTTTGTTTCTGTTGCAAATGAGCGAAAGAGAGGCTTTCACGATGCCGAACCCTAGAGGGCTGAAACAAGCTTTTTAATTCAAAATTCCATAATTATCTCGTGAACCATATGTCTTTGTATACTGTTGAGAAGTTTTGATTCAAGAAGCCAAGTTAAGAAGGAATACCATATAAGATCTTTGTATGGCGAATCGTCATAATGTAATTTCTGCGTCATGTAAAATTCCTGTAGTAGTAGAAGATAAGACTCGTTCTGAGTTGAATGATTTTGTATATTGGGGACTCGACTTGTAAGTGCAGTCTAGCGCTAGGGGCTACAAAGTAACGACATAATGATCTCTTGAGTCACACTTCGCAGGTTACTGGATTCGTGGCACAAACAAGTGCTTAGTAAATACGGGTGACACTCACACACAGTGCACCTCAGTTGTTAGAAAATCTAAGCCTTGCTTTTAGTAATTGAAGATTGTTAGAAAAGGAACGGGTGGCATTTATTTTGGTTCTGATTGTTTCCTTTCGTTTTTTGTATTATCCAAGGCGTTGTTTCCATCATATTTTTCGAATGGTATTTCATGAACAAATAAACAAACAAACGGCAACTGTCAGTGTCATTCAGAGTTATTAGTGAGTTATTTACTGACAACTTACATGCCTTCTAAAAAGGTGGTACACATTAACCCATTAAATACACGGAAATGCATGTTTTATTAATTCAGACTTCTCTTGAAAAAGGAAGTTTTAGGCTTCTAATTTACTATTAATCACAGAGTTTTCGCCACCACTAAAACGTACTTTCATTAAACTACAGGGAAGCGTCCATTACAAGGCAAGGTCTGAATGGGGGGTCCTTTGTTCAAGATTTCTAGGATAAATGTGTTGCATTTGACTGGCAGCAGACGACACAGGCAGTCAGGTAGATAGTTGTCAGTAAAAATGGTACATTTTCGCGCTTGACGGGTTGCCTGTGTCTCGATTTCCTAATTAGCCCTTGCACGCGCATGAGCAGTCAAGTAGGTTATTTGGTGCCCAGCTGTCTGTCGATGTTGACGTACCGAACTGTCAAAATGCACATCGTGCAAAACTCTTTGCCTAAGGGCGTATAGTTGATAACAATTTAACAATTACATAACAGTCAAGAATAGCCGGTATTTAGGGACGTTTAAACTCTTATGCAATAACGTGAAACATTTAAGGTAAATACTGTGACTCTGGTCTATAAACTTGTTTCTTCTATGAACTTGAATCGGATTTGCTGAGCAATGTTTTCTTTCCAAACAAAGCGGTTACATCAAGTTTTATACCCCCTGGTGATTCACATTATGAAGGAACCCGTCATACAACAGTGTGATAGAACCCAAATATTTTGAAATTTACAGACAAAAATCTACTATGAGTAGGAAACTCGAGAGAAAAACGTTTGTGCAGTTGTTTTTACTTGGACGTTAGGAAGTTGTAAAGGTAGAGCAATGCTATTTGCCACAAAAGGTGGGTAATTGGTGTAAGTTATTTCAATAAATTTTAAAACGTTTTTAGATGACACCGGTGTAGAAGCAAGCTGTACACTATAGTGAAATATTAAAGATTAATAATATAAAGATTAATATTAAAAATATCTTTGATGACCTTATGCCATTTTATCAGTCAAGCAGTAAGAAGTTTAGACAAACGTGATCAATGTGATAATATTTGGTAAGGATACTGACCACTTACCAGTAAAATGTTTTGAAACATTTCCATATTTTGGAAAAATATGTTTTCAGTATAATAAAGCTCATTATACAATTATACCGACAATGCATTTAATTTGCCACAAACTATATGCCCTACAAGACTAAATAAAACACTTATTAACCTCAATATCGTTAGCTGATATTGTCTTGACATGCCAAGATGTTCTCAATTGTCCCACCCAAGGGGTAACTGTTTGCACGATCAGAAGAGCGATCCATGAATCTCAAGGAATTTCAATGACCCATAAATTTCTTTAAGCAGCCCAAACCAAAGATTACATTTATTACAACATTGCATTTGATTTCTTGCCTTACAACAACAGAGCGTGCATCAATTCGAATCAGTTCCATAGTTTTTATGACATACGAGTATAGCTTATGGTCACACTTAGTGTATGGTTACATCTCATGCGCGAAAAAGGTAAAAAAGCCCAAATAACGACGCCGACGGCGTCTGGATCCAGAGGATACAATGATACATAATGAATATGAGAGACTAAATGAATATGAGAAAGGGACTAAACAGACTAATTTAGCCAACGTTTCGAGCATTTACTTCGGCTCTTCTTCAAGAGTCTGTTTCAGTCCATTTTTGTCGTCTCTTATGTGCATAATGCATACGTAAGCATAACTCGCATTTGCCTAATTCAATAAACGTTGCTTCCGTGCTTTGGCAATGGGCAATTGGGCATATGGCACGCAATGTTTTGCTTGGAGGGCATAGGGTCATCAGTGGCAGACTGTAATATGTGTACCATCGCTAAATTTGCTTGACGATCGACCGCTAAACATTGAGTGCCCAAGTAAACTCTGGTCAATTAGGAATAAGTTGGTATATTGGTTGATTTCCTGTTTGTTTTGATACACTTTCCGGCTAAAATTCTTGTTTAATAGCATGTGTGGAACTCATAGGGGCGTATCCATAGGGACTCATAGGACATTCCTGATAGAAGGGGAAGCACCATTATAGAAAAAGCAACGTGCTTACGTTTTGGGGTATCTACAATCTAACAGTCGTCTGTAAATGCCACAATGAATCCACTTATAGGTTGAAATGTAATATTTTAGAAATTTCTAAAGCCGGAATTCTGCTAACACTCAAAGTTAACGCCCGTGCATCGGGGGTACTTCCTCATGTACGCCCTAAGGGTATATGGTTTTGGGGCTCCTGAGGTCTACGGTAGGTTATCGTTTTTTGCTTGGTCGCTTATAGGGTTGCACAAAGTTGAGCCGCAATAAGTTTATTTTAAAGCCTTTTCGTGATTAACAAAATTCCGCTTTGATTGCGACCAATTGGACCACTGGTGACTAACTTCACTAGGTATGCGGTAGGGAATACAATTTTAACTGTAGGTCTACGGTAGGGTATAAAAAAAGGAGGATTTTTGGAACTTGATAGGGTCAGGTTTTGGAGACCATGGCGGCACACCCCTACCCAAAAATCAGTGGAATACCCCACTGATGTGGGGGGAGGGAGGGGTATTATCCCTGAGGACGACTTCCCAGGACACCCCTTCTATTCCGCGAGGGTGGAAGCTTTGGCCAGAAGAGAGGACGCGGATAAAACATCAAAATAAGGCTTTCCTATCCCAAGCCATACCAGCTAGAAGGGGAGCAAAAAAGGCGCTCGAATCAGTCCGTGTTATTTCAAGCAAGCCGGAAGACACCTTTCTCAATCTCACTCCCATATATTGTTTGTGAAACAGTTTTCGACGGTGAGGTTATTTTGGGATTGAGAGTCCCGTGGACCCTGGTGAGGTTGTACAAAACACGACAAGTTCGTCGAGAAATAGGAATCTATTAATAGCCACAAAGGTGTTTCCTGTGGTGTAATCAAAATACCCACCTAAAGGAGCAATAGGTGGACTCTAGACAGGTCTTGGCGTTTGCTTATTTGGATACCTCACAAAGAGATGCACAGAACCGCGGAGAACCATTTTCTGTAGCCAAAATTCAGAACTTTGCGGCTTTTTATTGGATTGTGCTCAAATTTGGAATGAGAATTTTATGAAACCTGATCGTTTTGTAGAACCGAACAGAAGTTTTATTTTGTGTCATATGCTCTCTAAGTTTAGTTTCACGCCACGCACTGTCAAAGACTGGAATTCTCTAAATCAGACCTCAGTTAATGTGTTTTCTAACTTAGAAAGATTTCAAGCCGCCACTGCCGTCTGACCTGCCTGTGCGTAAATATCTGTTTTGGAGATAGCACATATAATAAAGTGGAAGTGAAGTGAAATGAAGTGAAGGGTCAATGAAACTATTCTTATTATACGCTTTCACCAGTCCCGATCATCAGCATGTTTGGAGTTTTGAACATTGTTCAATATATCCTATTTCCTTGATCATTGGCATTTTGGTTAGGCTCAGCATAGTCGCGGGCTGCATCACCATTTGGTTCACTTTACAAATTGCCCCAGGGAAGGCGATAGAGAACAGTAATGCCAAGCTATGAGAATTCGCCCGAGGTCATACTAGCATACAATTCAACAATCTTTGCTAGTTTCTACACTTTAGCGAGTTCTGGTGCTATATTTCGGAAGTTTTGCGAAAATATCATTCGACAAGTTAAGACGACAACAGAGAATCGGCCTACACTGCGTTAAACGTAACAGGTTGTTTTGATCAATGTGGGCTTGTAAGGAAACATGTGTATAGTAATGTGGAATACTTACTTTATTTAGAACCTAAGACATTAAAAATCTCAACAATTTAACTCACATCGCCTAAGACTATGGAATCAGCATCGCAAGTTTTCAAGTTTTAAATTTATTTCACGTTACCTTTAACCAACGTTACCCTGCGAGCAGAGCATTCTTTCGGAGTTTTTCACGGACAGTCTTCACCGAAGTTGCTTGCGCGTCATAGTGTATTCGCGTAGTCGTTTTGGTTTTGCTAGCAGGTTTAGCAAGCGTTACCCTATTTAACGTCTATTATTATATAGCTCGTGTTTATTCTATCAAAGCGCGCGCTCTGATTGATTCTATCATGGTCACGTGGCGGGCTACAAATTCAATGTAGCCGCGCGGGCTACAATTAAAAATTGTTGCCCGCGCGGGCAACATTGCTAGAGCGAGAAATTTCGGCGGACTATTTTTACCGTATTTTCTTTTTTTTACACCGAATTTTCTTTTTGCTATATAATAAAACACTTAATGACTGCATCCTCGGGAAACAGCGAGTTTTGTTGGCCCTCGAATCATCGAGATTCTCGGGGAAACAAAACTCGCTGTTTCCCTCGGGAGCATAAGTGTATAATATCTACCATATTCCTTTTTTGCCCGTTTTTCTTAACTTGTGATTTAAAAACGATGGCGCGCATCTGTCGCATCGAAAAGTCGTCCTTTCTTTTTTAGCGTTCGCTAAACAATTTGATTGAATATATTTGTTCTTTATGATTTATCATCACATAGATGCGGCGTCTATTCTAGGGCGGCGTCTATTAATATTTTAGTCCCATGTGCAGCGTTTATTTAAGGGCGGCGTCTATTCGGGGACGGCGTCAAAACAAGTAAATACGGTAGTGACTAATGTCACTTGTTTCTAAATGCTATTAATTTGACTAAATTTCGTTAGCAAAAAAATGGGAATTCATTTGCTTTTCTCAAATGAGAAAGGCTTGTGGCTCATTGTGTTCTTCGTTCCTGCGTGAAAGTCGCCTTTTAATGCTTCTTAGCCAGCTTCAGACGTCGAACTTTTGCCGCGTCGAATCTAATTGTTAGAAATTTCATTTGCAGCTTAGAGGACACTTAGTCTAGTGCAAAAGGAAAATCTAGATGAACCATAGTATTAAAAAAAGGAATATAAAGTTTGTTTTTCTTGTTTATTCTTCCTTTGGTTGTGAAACGGAGAAAACCGGTCTGCTGAATTGGATTCGACGCGGCAAGATCGACGTTTGAAACAGGCTTAGATTGCGGTTCAGAATTTTCCGACGATTAATCTATTTCTTGCTCTCTTTAAAATAATTGAAAATAGTTCGTTTTACATACCACTTACGTAGCATACTTCCAAATCCTGAAGCAATACATTAGTAAAAAGAAGATACATCGCTTGACTCGCGCAGCTCAGAATAGAAATAGAAGATCAGAGAGTAGCTACTTAGAATAGAAGACGTTAACAGTAGCTGCTTGACTGGTTTTCTCCTTGTTGAGAGGAGAGACGGCAGTCGTCTTGACAACGTCTCAGCCGGGTGTCCGGCTACACATTTAGCTGGTAATTTAAAGACGTTTATCAGTGCCCACAGAGTGTTTTGTTTCCATTTATTTCCATGTGTGCGAATGATTAGATTTCTCTTATTTCTCACAGGAGCGCAAGCCTTGGCAAGTCAGTAGCCCGAGAGACTCGTGAAACACAACAAAGTCTCCACCGTATGACAAATGGTAAGGGATTTTTTTCTGACATGATTGGTTTGCCCTTCTTCTATTTCTGTCAGTGTTTTCTAAGCACAAATGTAGTTGCCAGACGACCAGTTAGATAATAAGTAAGCGCGCACAGTTTAGGATATTTGTTACAAATCTATTTCTGACGTGAAAACAGACCTATCATATTACAGGCGAGACTGGCTTTCCCCAAATCAAGAAATTTACTGATTTTCAAATCGAAATCCACACTGTTTTCTTCCCGAAAGTGCGGATTTGGGGATATTTTTAGATAAACCCCCAAAAAGGTAATAATAGTGGGTATACGGTTTTGGGAAATAGCTTTTGAATCACGTAAACTACAACAACACCTATTCTTGGTTTTCACATGTCACGTGACAAGATTTATTTCTCTGAATTAACTTCTAAACATTGGATGCCTAATACAGTTATAAAGAATATACAAAATTATGTTTCCTGGGTAAATTGTAGGCCGATTGGTCACTTTCCGAGCGAGATATTAGCCAGTGAATGTGCGCCATTTTGTACAGTAATTGGAGTCGCCATGTTGAAGCACAGCGGCAGCAGAGGGACAGCAGAGGGGCTCCATAATGGCGGCCAATTAATCGGGTCTCCAAAACGACGCTATTTTCAATCCAAATTGTAAGAATAGTATCAGAATGGTAAGATATGAACTTTTATAACATGCTGACGTGCCAAAAAGGTAAGAACGGTGCAAATCAAGTGAAATACGGCAAGTTCAAAATACGTGACTGGTGTTGCGTGACATAAATAGCTTTGGCGATATCTTGAGAACTACTTTGCAGAAGGTGCCGAAATTTCGTGTGAAAAATCCTTGAATAGAGTTATATTCATCACAGAAAGGACAGCTCTGTAGGTCTCTTGTTTTTGAAGTTAGCTTTTTGATGACGTCACATGAAAACCGAGAATATCACGTGATCATGTAATTTTGTACAACTTGTATCACGTGATTTACAACTTGATCACGTGATTTATAACGGATCACATGATATGAAATTTGAACCATATACACCTATTTCAGAAAAGATTGAACGCAGTACCTTCGATTTTTTGCTAAAAGGTTTATTTTTATGATATTGGAAAGTTTTACAGTGGTGGGGCCAATCAGATTGCGGGATTCGTGATGCGAGTGGGATTCTAGACGAAGATACAATAGTAATTTTTCAAAAGTACGTGGCTCAAGGTTGCCTGGATAAAATATAAAGACGCTTAGCCATCGATCAGTGCGTGTCATCTCATCTAAAGCGGGCTAACCATAGCGTGAGTTGTCATACATATAATGTTCAAGTGCATTCTGTTTTATCGCCATATGGGCGCCGAAACACTTTCTCAAAAATAGAGACTTTTCTCCAAGAATCTTGTTTGGGCAGCCATCATGGCATCTGCGGTGTTTAGTAAACAACCTCACTCTTTCCAAGATGATGCATTGACTTAAGAAATGTTAAGAAACGTTTATAGAAACCGTCTTTTGCGGAGCTCTGCTACAGCGCCTAATGTGCGCTGAGCCCCGCTAGAAACGTCCGCACAACCCAGGAGAGATTCGGACAAAATACGAAAAAATACACCGTGTATTCGGATGGTCTGAATCTATCAGTATGAAGATGATGACTCTGGTCCACCATTTTCTAAAACGAACCCCTCCCCCTCCCCCGCTTTTGATAATTTCTATCGTCGATTCTGATCAAACAATTACCAGAAATAATGATAACTTTATCGCAATTTACAGAAGCGGCATAACATTAGAAAAGCGATAAAACGATCATGCAAGACACGGTCCATAAAATGTTATTGGAGTCGGCTAGATAAATTGGCTTCATTTGAATGAATTGTCCAAAATAGCTTAAAACTACCAATTAAATTAATTAAACAAACCGAAATGCCTTAGGAAAGGTATAATGCCTTCATGATATGACCTGGCCCAGGTGTAGAAATACGACAGGAAACCCGGTCCTCTAATCACCGCACGTCCTTGTGCTAGAGGAATCCCGTCTTGCTATGCCAAAAATCGTGGTCTATGAAAACATTTTCCGGTTCAAGGAGTGGTTTTATCTCTACATTTCAAGTGCTTGAAAACTGCCAAAAATTCACCAACATTTCACGTAGAAAATGCTGATAATTGTTTCACTGATCATTATCGCTATTAGCAAAAAGCTTGTCACCACTTGCTCGCTTTGAAATGAGCTTGCTCATGCAAAGTTTACGTTTATAGGCAAGAATTTTCATATTTCGCAAAAAACCTACAACTCGCGGACTTTAGACTGACTTTTAGAAAAGTTATTTTTGTGCAAAGATCTTTACAAATGACGTGTCGTGACCAAAACGTTTAGAATTTCCTGTATATTGTTCCCGCTATAATTGTTTCCTAATCCTATAAAATATACAAGTTCTTTTAACCGCACGTTTCGTTAATTATTTTGGGTTTGTTACTTACTGTTTTGAAAATAAGGTCGTTATAATATGCCCACCAAAGCAGTTTGACAAACACGGTGGCACGGTTTGTTGTTTTCCGGATGAATAAAACCTCGAGACTGAAACCCTAGAAAAGTGTTGAAGCTTCTCGTGAAAAACGCGACAAGTTCAGGTAGAGTGTAGAGTTTCCTCGGGTCGAGGGGAGCGGAGCGAAGGAAGATCTAATTCATCTAATTACCGTTTCTCGTTATCTTCGTATCGACAGAAATATTTTCTTCGCAAGAAGCTGCTAAACACATGTGCAAGCAATGTACCGTGAACCACTTTTTGCCAAGTGGATACTTAATATTGTACATATTTCAAAGAAACTATTGTTCAATGATCATAAGGGTGTCATAAATAAGAGGCATAATTTATGACTTTGTTGATCCGGTCGGGTACAAAGACGACCAACTTATTTTTACGGCTAAACTGCTAAAGTTACTTTCTACTATGTATTCATGTATGTCAGGCTTCCCTTCAAGGACAAGGTAGAACTACATGCATGGTCTCTACTATAAGTGTTTTTTTTTTTTGCTTTGGGTCTATTAAAAGTCAATACATAAGCCCGTCCAAAGTCAGTTAATTAGACATGAAGGAAAATAGATATATTTTGTCCAAATCAAAACGCTCGATAATCTCGAATATGTCGAATATGTACATTTCGGTTCTTGGCTTTCTCTAGGATGGGATAGACCTTGGAGAAGATAAAGACTAGACAAGTTATAAACATGAAAATATCCATGAAACTGCAATAGCTAGCTATGAGGTTTTCCGTACAAATAAAGTGAGCTTGCTTGACTATCATGCCGAGACTAGCCAAAGGTTACCGTCTACAGTTCACAACATAGTCGCAAAAAACGTGATATACCAGGCTGGCGCCGAAAGGCCACACGCTACAACACTCATGTTAATATATGATGTTGGTCGCGAAAATGTGCAAGTGCGTCATTTCGCCCATTTTTGGCGTGTAAATATATCAGCGGCATGGGAATTGTGACGTTAAATGCAAAAGGCGTCTTATTATAATTATATTAGTGGCAGTCCTCCTCGGGTCTCTGTGGTCGGCCGCGCAAATCAAGTGTATGGTCAGTTCTATACGCGAAATTTGCATAATTATGGAAATATGCACTTAGGGCACAGAAGCATGAAGAGGCTGGACATGGGATAGCACGAGAACTCGCTAAACTTACCGATTTTCGTCGCTATGTAACGTCCTGTCCCGTAGAAGATCAAAATGTTGTACAAATGTATGTTGCTCTCAAGTGCGCATTGTTTATATATCTCGCACCACGCTTCCTTGCATGTGATTGGCTAACGCACTTGTCTAAAAATGCGCGCAATTCGGACCTGCATTCTCAAGGCTTATATCATCGCAGTCGAGAAACAGGTCATAACCTTTTCGCGGTGGAGGTTTGCAGTGCTTTCGTTAAGATCTATTGTAACTGCGCTGTGGTTAGTCTCTCCGACGCAGTTTGAGTCTAATTGCCTCATACGACTCGAAAGGTATTAAATTCATAACCATGTACACTGGCAAACGTGTTTTGACTACAGAACCAATGCTATATTTTTTCATTATCTCACCTTATTCTTTGAGATCGCATTTGAAACTTGTGAACACTATAAGTTACTATAATCCTCAAATGTCTGGACCTGGAGACGCTTAAAATTTCACATTTTTATTGTACATGAAAAAGAGTAGGCGTTACGTGTAAGTTTCATTGTAATTTATTATGGTTTACAGGTCTTTACATCATCATTATATTTAAGAACTAATTCATTCTAATCTCACGACATCCTCGCTAAGCTCATCACGCGATATTTGGATGTAACGTTTCTAGTGTTCTGTGCTGGGGAATAAATTTCAGTGGCTCTCGAAATAAGAAGTGTCACTCTCACTTTGATCCTTTTGTAACCAAAATAGTTTTGACAGGCCATCATGGAATAGCTTTCCCCATTAGAGGATTATGGCTGATAAGACTGTCGATATCTGTAAAATGGGTTTTCGGGACTGAGTTTCTGTCTTCACAAAGGAACACGCGTGTTTACCTTTCGGTCTGTTCACCTTTAAAATGATACCCTTTTTATAGGGACAAAGCATCATTTTGACTCGTCTAGTCGCTTTTTTTAAACACCTTTCCTAACACAATTGCACAACCCCTTAGGTTCCTGCACTAATGGATAGTCTAATCTATACTAACACGGCCATGGCAGCAGGCTTGTTGGCTATGCTAGCTAGCGGCAAGGACCGGGAGGCGATCCGGCAAGGCTCAAGGCGCATTTACGCGACAGGGATTTTTTTCGCACGGCTGCTCGGATAAAAGTGGTACGGGTACTAAATTTATTGGCACGGCTTTATGTTACCGTACTAAATTTTGTCAGAGCCGGACCGAAATTTCATCCGCGCCCCCGGGACCACGTGGCGAGGTAGTCCCACCCATAACCATTTTTATCCGAGCCGTGCCAAAAATTTCTGTCGTGTGAATGGGGCTTTATCCTCTGAAGTTATTGCGAAATGTGCTAAAAATGTTCACATCTTATCTCTGTGTGTGGGTGTCCCTTTATCAAACTAATATTGAAGGAAAGTCTAGCTGGCCTGTAAGGCAAAATTTTCCCTAGTCGGGTGCGCGGTCCAAGATTCGCGTTCTCGCCTAACTGCACGCGAACACTTGCTAAACAGGCGTTCTGCGTTAATATTTTCAGAGTTTGCCAAGACTTAAGCCCCATTTACACGACGGAAATTTAAAATGGTTCTTGGACTACCTCGCCACGTGTAGTCCCGGCTCGGATGAAATTTCGGTCGGGCTCTGACAAAATGCCGTACGGCAAAGCCATTTACACAGCGCAAATATACCCGAGCCGTGCCATTAAATTTGGTACCCGTTCCACATTTTATCCCACCCGTGCCAAAAAATCCCTGTCGTGTGTAAATGGGCCGTTATGCGCCATTCTACGTTTACTTGTGCTACAAATGACGGGATTCCTGTGGTAATATCGTCGGTGTAATCATTCTGACCAGCGGTCTCAGTTTTGGCGCTCAACTTCGAAAAGAACAAACATGGCGACTTTAGAAGAAATCGTCGAAACTTTCTCATTCAAAACCTCGAATTTAAAGCGATGCATGGAAATGCGTCTAGCAGGTAAGTTTATTTGTAGTGCTTTATTAACCAAGTTTTAGGCTTAGTTTAGAGTTTTTCGGAATCATGATGGAAATACAGCCGCTCTTATTCGATGTTTCAATTTCGTTTCAGCTGATTCCCCAGCTTGCATGGCCGACTTGAAGGCAATTGATAAAGAGTTAACTTCGCTGGAACAGGGCCTGCAAGAGCTTAGAGTACATGTGGACTTAGAGAGAAAGAATCTTGAGAGAGCTAGGGTAAAAACAATAAGACAAACCTGCTGAATTTGAGCGAAAATTGTAGAGTTATACTTAATACTTAAATGATACTCCCTATACCGCAGTATAATGTAGCTTACGCTAATAATGGGAGGGTAGTCAGCTTAAAGCCGGCGTAGGTGCGAAGGCACCTTTAGCTGCCTGATGGCTGGCAGAGCGGCTGTTTTAAATGCCTCTAGGGTTTCTAAGTTTACAACATTTCTTGGTAGTAGGTTCCAGATTCGTATAACTCTTGGAAAAAAGGAATAATTATGGGATAGGATATTAGACTGTAATTGCAAAAAACTACGATTATGCCTCCTAGCGACTCTATGCGTAGCTTGAGAAACGGAAGTAGGCAGAGGGCAGGCCACAAGGTTATTATGAAATTTGAACATTAACACTGACTGATGGTAAAGTCTCCTAGTTTCCAGAGTTCAACAAACAACGAGTTTCTCTGTGTGTATTCAAGTGGAGAAGCCTTATCTGTCGCATCAGTCGACCGTGAAACAATGGATAACAATAACTAGAATTAAGGTGGTTTGAAAATTCACATACAAACAATTAACTATGACTAAGTAACATGGTCTATGCAAAGGTGATAGACACCCTGCCTGTTATATACTCTAACCATAACATGAGAACGAGGCTCTTATCTGGCCGTATCAAATTAAATATTTTGACCAAAGCCCAAAATAAATCCATGTTCATAGGAACCGTTCATGGACTGACAAACAGATCAATCATAATAATAAATAAATTTAAAGAATGCTTTAACATTAATTGCTCATTATCGCTTTACGTGCAGTTTTGAAAATCAGCTTTGTTGAAAGCTTTACCATGGATAAATAAGTTAATTATTATTATCAGGATCACTTGACAGCTGCCAAATCACCAACAAACAGCTTTTACTGGACCATTCCAGACAGGCATAACAATTCCTGGTTTCCATACTGTTGTTTGACTGTATGTTTCATGGTTGTCTTATCAGTTCACTTTATTTGTGCTTCTTAGACACTAAGAGATATTACCATTCAGTACCGTGAGTGGCTAGAACATGCATCAGAAAATCTTCCCCCTCATTTACCAAAACTGCAAGGCAAAGAAAACAAAAGGCAAGCACAATTTGATTATAGTGTCATAACTGATTCAATAGAAATATTGTTTACACTGTTTATTAGGTTGACCCTGACACTCTCTGTACTCATAGATCAAAATTTCTCTTTGTTATATTAAATAACAACCACATGACAAACTCAATGGCTCAATTGCCCACAAAATATTTGTTTTGAAAATATACCTGGGGCATAGCCAGCTCTTAGGAAATGGTGGGTCACAACTAATTTTTCCATTGTTCCTTTAATGTTCACTATTATGTTTTGTCCCGAAATGGGGGGTCACATGCACCTTAGGGCCCCCCCACAGCTACAGTACTCCCCTGATACCATCAATCTTTTATGTGGCAAAGGTATCAAGGTTTTGTAAAATTGAGGCATACTTTATGCCTCGCCCCCGTTATTGAACGAATGCTGCAGCTAGCCTGAGCTCTGTTCACTGGGAACTAATACACCATGAATTATTTGGGATTAAATGGCTATAAGTCTGATAAGTGCTTGTTTGATTGTTCCAGAGGTGTTTCACAGGAGAGAACTAACAGTGCCCCACCCACAAAGAAAGCAACTAAAACAACTAAATTCAGTGGGGATGTTGACTACCCCAGACTTGAATACTTGACTGTCACTGAATTTGATAAAATACCCAAGTAAGTTGTCAACTCAATGGAACTAAAATGCCATCCTTGAGTGAGTTCTTCCATGATTCACATCTTTCAGGTGCAAAAATTATGATTCCCAGAGGTCTCCCCAAATACACTCTATACCCAGCACATGGGTATAGCACATGACCTGATGGCTGCCAGACTTGGATAATGTTTGTTTTCATCAAGTGGATGTGTGTGTGTGTGTGTGTGTGTGTGTGGGGGGGGGGGGGGAGGCTCCCTCACCACCATCGCCATCTTTATTTCTCACATGGTTAAAAACATCAGGTGTTTACAATTGAATTTCTCTAATAATATATTTATCGATAATAAATTAGTTATTAAGTCAGATTAGGGTTTCTTGAAAGAGGGTCACTATTGCTTCAGGTACATCAAGGGAAGACTAAGTTATGACCAGGTGAACAGTGCAATTGATGAGATACACAAGGTTCTGTCCAGTAAATACAAGATTCTCAGCCTGCCAAGGTCATCCATGGGGGAATCTGTCATGAAAAAATTCAAGGTACAGAAGTATTTGTTATTATTATTAATAGTAGTGTATAATTGAGAGCAAGGCAAAACAATGAAAACATCACATACCATGCAAATATTTGCCAGTGTTGGATTAGTATGTTGTCAGCTCCTGCTACCCTACTGAGATAAGAATATTTAAAGCCCCGTTCACATGGAACGATCTTAGCTGCAAGTTGAGGTGGCATTGAGTCATATTACACGGTGTGAACTGCCGGCGATTTGGCTTTACAATATTTGCCAGAGTGTTGGATTAGTATGTTGTCAGCTCCTGCTACCCTTCTGAGATAAGAATATTTAAAGGCCCGTTCACATGGCACAATCTTAGCTGCAATTTGAGGTGGCATTGAGTCATATTACACGGTGTGAACTGCCAGCGATTTGGCTTTACAATATTTGCCAGAGTGTTGGATTAGTATGTTGTCAGCTCCTGCTACCCTTCTGAGATAAGAATATTTAAAGGCCCGTTCACATGGCACAATCTTAGCTGCAATTTGAGGTGGCATTGAGTCATATTACACGGTGTGAACTGCCAGCGATTTGGCTTTACAATATTTGCCAGAGTGTTGGATTAGTATGTTGTCAGCTCCTGCTACCCTTCTGAGATAAGAATATTTAAAGCCCCGTTCACATGGCACAAACTTAGCTGCAATTTGAGGTGGCATTGAGTCATATTACACGGTGTGAACTGCCAGCAGCTCCTTCTACCCTTCTGAGATAAGAATATTTAAAGCCCCGTTCACATGGCACGATCTTAGCTGCAATTTGAGGTAGCATTGAGTCATATTACACAGTGTGAATGGCCGGCGATTTGGCTGTACGGTATTTGTCAGTTTGTTGGTGATCTGAAGAGAAATCGCACCCGCATCACAGTGGAATTTGAACATGTGCAAGACGCCTGCGATGTTGTGGCGACATCGCAAGTGAAATTGTGATAAGATCGCTGTGCGTTCACACTGCGCGATGTGACATCAACAGGAGATTGCTGCAAAAACCACACCTCAATTCGCAGCTGAAATCGTGCCATGTGAACAGGCCTTAAAGTTGCAGTGACTATTTCATGACCTCATACTATGTTGTCAAGTCATACCCAAAGGTTGAATCGTTTCGTAAGTGTTAAGTATTTAGAGTTCCAGCTTGTTAGTCAGCAGATTTGTTTGTCAACAATGTTATTCTTATGCAAACTTGTTAATCTATTCTTGTGGTAGGCTTTCAAGGAAGCTGAGTGCAAGAGCACAGATGGTGAGTGATATGTATTCATTATGAAGTATTTTATCCGCACAGATTCAGTCCTTGCAGATTCAGCAGAATCTGGTTCATCGAAACGTCTGTGTTTAAAGACTGTTTTCTAAGAGCTGGCTTTTCTTTTAAGAAAAAGGCCATTCATTTTCTCATTCGATAAGAGTATATCTTATTCATTGAAAAGTGAAACTCTTCCCTAATGGTTTCACTTTCCAATCCCTGGGAAGGATTCTTCAAGGTCAAAATTGTACAAGTAATTCTGAAAAATACACAACAATCAGCAGGCTCAGAAAGAGTAGCTGTCCAGTTGCCAGAAGCGACTAGAGTCTTCAGACAATTTCAAATATGACATGAATTTTCATGAAATCTGAACAAGTTTTTATGGGTTGCAGACTTCATTGTTCTCATAATATTGACAGCTGAATAAGTAATTATGATAATTATTGCGTCTGAGTAGCGATAGTATGGCGCCTTTCTATGATAGCACTTCAAATGTATGGCTTGAACCCTTCTCTGTTTTTCTCAACTGTATGTTTCCCATCGAATGGGTATTCAGTGACTGGTACTACTGGCAGGTGTCTTCTGAAACTCAACGCTCTGATGTTGGAGACTTTTTCGCTTCACCACCCGATGAGCTTCATGTTGGGAGCCGTGCTGAAGGCTTTTGCATCCCTCGTCTCTTGTTGTCCAAAACGGATAAAGTAAATGAGCCTCTCAGTGAGAAACAATTCTGGCAGCCCGATGCTGACAAAATGACAGAGAAACCGTCTTCCTTTTTTCAAAGTGAAGCGAAAACATTTGCTCCTATGTTTACTGTGGAACACACAGAAGATGACCCGAGATATGCCAAGCTGAAACTGACTCAAGAATGGAAAGACGAGAAACCACGATACAAAGATTCCACGTTCCTTCATAACGTATTTCTACTTCCAGTACATTACATAAAACACCCTATAGCTCTACAGAAAGCTCTGGAGAAAGATGCAGTTTTTGACATCCACGGCCCAGTGATTAATAAGGTGAAATTTGTAGGTAATTTGCAACTGGGGGACGAAGATAACACAAGCGTGTTCAAGTACCCTACCGCATGGCCTGAACCTGCAATGGAGTGGTTGGTACGACCACGGAAGAATGGATGGCCGGCACCCGAACTTGTACAAACGATATTTGAGGCCGGTTGTCATGTGGCGCCGGTCGGCCGGGGAAAACGAGGTGGAGAGACAATTGACTACTTAGATTATGCAAGGAACCCTAAATCAGCAGAGATGGCGCAGGAAAAGAGCAAAGGAGATCACGACGAAGATCTAGCTATGGACGAATTTGAGTGGAGGATGTCGTTTTCTGTGGCAGAGAAATTATTGGGCCAAAGCGTGAACCCTGTACAACGCCACATAGTAGTTCTTCTCAAAATGATCAAGAAACTCTACTTTCCTGAAGTTATCTGCTCTTATCATTTGAAGAACTTGTTGTTCTGGGAATGTGAACAGAAAGACGAGTCATTCTGGAAAGAGGAGAACTCAGCTAGTTGCCTGTTACATATGTTGGACCGTCTACAGGAATGTCTAGAGAATCGTTTCCTTGCGCATTACATCATACCTCAGAGCAATTTATTACACTACCAGGATCTAGACAAGCTAGCTCACGCAGCCACTGCCGTGGCTCATGTGAGAAGAAACATTTTGCAGAAAACAACGCATATGTTCAGAAGGCTCATGTCTCCGGGGCTTCTATCCAGCATCTTCTACCAAGGCATGGATTTGGAAAATTTCTTGCTTAAGATTCAGGACTCCAGTCTTACGGAAGAATCCTGTAAACATTTGTTGAAAGCTTTGTGCCATGAATTCATCAAAGGGTACAAGACATTGATATTAAGGGTTGCCCAGGAACAGCAACCAGGGATTGCTATGGCTCTGGCTTGCTACCAGTCTTTGTTAGCACGTGGTCTAGTTCAAGTCTGGTTTCTTGAGACTCACGCTCCCCAAAGCAGCGCCCACAAGGAGGCATTTGAAGTCTTTGTCAAAGAACAAGTCAAGGATTTGCATCTCAAAGAACCATTTTTAGCGGTAGTATGTGAGATTTCGAGCAAATGCAAAAGGGAAAAGACCCCTCGTTAATAATTCCTGAGACAGTTCTCATGAAAAGTAACAAAGAGGCACAAAGAGAGTTTGTTGAGCAAGTCAACGCAGAGACTTTGGCGCCATTGAGAGATCTAATACGTCCTCTGAGAGGGAGTACATTGCAAGACAAGCTTGACAAAACCTTTGAAGGAACAAGCTTGGATAGCATCCAATGGGAAGACGTGGAGGCCGCCTTGAATAAGGAAATGAGTAAACTTCTTGAGCATGCAACAGCTAGTCACGGTGGCGATAGCTCTACTGTTAATAACGGACAGTGAGTTGTGTTTTGCTAACATGCAGTAGATACACATGATGCATGTATTTTTTCAAGAAGCATGTGAAAATCGTGTTCAGAAAACGAACTTGTGCTACTTTTGCGTGGAACTGGAACTTTATGATTGGCTGTATATTTTGTAGCGTGGTTACTAAATAGCTATATTTATATCACCTATTTACACTGGGATGGCGCCGGTGGCGCTTGTGATTTCCCATTTTTAAAAAATTTTGTTTGTTGTTAGTAATTAAATAAAGTCGTTGTCTAAACATTGGAAGAAAACAGTTCGCTAAATAGGAATACCTGGGGATTTGGTTTTTCACAATGATTGCGCATGGACAAGTTCATAACCATGCACTTCCATTCTCGTACCCAGAGCTCCCCAGCTCTCGTCTGCTCGCTGGGGAGGCTCTGGGGACATCCATTTGAGGGCTGTCGCTGATTGGTTGATTTTGAGCGTTGGAGCATATCAAGATAGCAGTCTCGCCTTTCTAGAGATTGACCGGGCTTCCTGTGGTATCTTGTCTACCTTGTTGCCAGGCTCTTGACCGTGAACAACACAGTGGAAAATGCACATAGCATCTTTCCTCGAGTATATTTGAGTTTTGGTTGAGTTTTAAGCTTTCTAAGCCAATAGAAATAGTGAAAAACGTACTGGGATTCCAATTATGAGCTCTTGATGCAGATATTTCCTTATAAGGAAGTTGGAGAATGTCGACACTTTTTCAAGGGAACTATCTTGATATGCATGCGCTGAAAGGTCTTTCTCTCAGCGACTCTGTATTAAATCTCGCGCATGCGTCAGTGGCTGTCACCAGAGCCTCCCCCGTGAGGTTATGAGCCGGGGAGCTCTGTGGGTTCTAGATGCATTTCTGGCATGGATAGTGAATGCGCATGCGCGCGCCAAAACAGCACAGCGAAGTCTGACGTCATCCGTGTCGTGCTGTTAATAACATCACAGGAACATGCTTTTGAACTCTAAATATTCATTCTATTCTCTCTATTTTCTTTCCTTTTTTCAGGTTTCTATTTCTTCATTGATGATGACGTCAAGATGTATTCCAATCTCAAGTTGGATTCCAAAGGGCGGAGTTTTCTGACACTGTTACGACATAGTGGTCGACTTAAGGAGGTTCGGGACGGAGGTTTGCTGAGATATGCTGTTAATAATTGAAACATTACTACGAATGGTATTCGGCTTAGAGAGGTTAGTAACTGAGAGTATTTGTATAGGGTATTGACAATTACGACATAGTGGTCGACTTAAGGAGGTTCGGGACGGAGGTTTGCTTAGATATGCTGTTAACGACTGAAACATTGCGACGACTGGTATTCGGCTTAGAGAGGTTAGTAACGGAGAGTATATGTATATATATAGGTTATTGACAATTACGACATAGTGGTCGGCTTAGCGAGGTTCGATAGAAGCTGTGTTTGTGCTCGATTCTCAAAACCTCGACAAGAATCGAGAGTAAACTGAACGATCATCTCGATTTTTCACCGACAGGCAATAAGAACTCGTCACAACGCATTATAAATGGTGTTTTATTGTGTTTTGAAAAACAAGTTGTGTTGCGTTAAAACGACTTCTTTACTTTGTTAAAGGGGCACTCGCACGCTTAATATTCGTCCACCGTGGACATAAAATAAGTAAAATTGTAACCGTGAAAACACATGTACATTTGCCCGTAGTAATCAAAATAATCCTCCAGATTAATAGAAAAACCTTTCAAGTGTTGGACAAATGCAGTTCTAGGTTGTTCTAGAGGATGGAATTGGATTGCGATTTGAACTATTTTCTTGTCAGAGAAGTGGCCGGCAAGCGTGCGAGAGCCCCTTTAACATTTACATTGCTAGCTATCAAAATCTCCAAACACACAAAAAATCAACAAATATGATAAAAAAATTGTTTGTCATACATTGTCTCCGTGGTTAGTCTTGTTATTTCTTTCATGTTTGTTTGATGATATCATCTGTGTTATATTGAAAAGTTTGTATTTAGTTACTTTTCTATTAGATTAATGTGACTTGTCACGACTTATACATTCTCGTTTTTTTTCCTGACCTTACGCTTTTATTCAAATACAGGTCTGGAGGATTTGAAATTTGCTAGTAACCTTTGTCCTGCGATGTCAACAAAACTTGGACCTCGCTTTGTTTATTTGTAAGAGACATTATGTGCTGTTAATACTAGTTGCGTTATTGCATTGTTATTTACTTTTACGTTATTATTTGTATGTCTTATTGATAAAATGGTTGCCGTTAACTTTCTCGGCATGGGCGAGTTCAAAGTATTGACAACAATGTCTGTCTTGTCTTAGCATAAAATTGTAAACCATTTCCTTGAATGGTTTTCGTTAAACATTGTTAGTACGTTAGCGATGTTAATATTAGACCCGTGTTCTGTGTGTGCTTTGCGTCTTTACACCTAATGTCATTATTGTGTTAAATATAAGACGGATTGTAAATTCTGTACAGATAATGTTTTAGTGCAAGATACACACGTCCGATTCTATATTTCCACATAAATGTGCATGTTCCCTCCTCGACTACTTAACTTCTCTCTTTTCATCTGCTGTTCATCTGAGCATATTCTTTTGATATTTTCACTTGTAGGGCGATGTTTCGAACACCTGTCACGTGGTCCTTGTCAAGTGTTTCCTCATACTAGGGTGGTGGACGTTTTGTCATCGCTCCCAGATGTAGGGCTGGACGGGGGGGTCTTGGGATTAGTGGGAGTTTTCCCCTGAAAATAAAGCCATACATTTTAGGTCATGTGATGCCATGTGCCACTTGATGAGGTCCTGTTGTGTTATGTGGATGGTGTCACGCGATAATATACTACGTGACGTGGTTCATGTCAGTATCATGTGATATGTTTCTTGTGTCACGTGATGTTACTTGTGCGTCACGTGATCTGCTTCCTGTGTCACGTGATCTTACCTCGAGAGCCTGTCTCCGTTTGAACTCCACTTCAGCGATCTCATTCACGTGATCTTACCTTGAGAGCCTGTCTCCGTGTGAACTCCACTTTAGCGATCTCATTCTCGTGATCTTACCTTGAGAGCCTGTCTCCGTTTGAACTCCACTTTAGCGATCTCATTCTCGTGATCTTACCTTGAGAGCCTGTCTCCGTTTGAACTCCACTTTAGCTATCTCATTCTCGTGATCTTACCTTGAGAGCCTGTCTCCGTTTGAACTCCACTTTAGCGATCTCATTCTCGTGATCTTACCTTGAGATCCTGTCTCCGTTTGAACTCCACTTTAGCGATCTCATTCTCGTGATCTTACCTTGAGAGCCTGTCTCCGTTTGAACTCCACTTTAGCGATCTCATTCTCGTGATCTTACCTTGAGAGCCTGTCTCCGTGTGAACTCCACTTTAGCGATCTCGTTCACGTGATCTTACCTTGAGAGCCTGTCTCCGTGTGAACTCCACTTTAGCGATCTCATTCTCGTGATCTTACCTTGAGAGCCTGTCTCCGTGTGAACTCCACTTTAGCGATCTCATTCACGTGATCTTACCTTGAGAGCCTGTCTCCGTGTGAACTCCACTTTAGCGATCTCATTCTCGACCCATCTGCTTCCTGTGTCTCGTGATCTTACCTTGAGAGCCTGTCTCCGTGTGAACTCCACTTTAGCGATCTCATTCACGTGATCTTACCTTGAGAGCCTGTCTCCGTGTGAACTCCACTTTAGCGATCTCATTCTCGACCCATCTGATTCCTGTGTCACGTGATCTTACCTTGAGAGCCTGTCTCCGTTTGAACTCCACTTTAGCGATCTCATTCTCGACCCATTCGGGAACGTCAGGGATGGCATAGGCGACGGCGAATTTGATACCGAGAACAAGATGCTACAACACGAAACAGAATAGTGAGCTCCAGTAGTATACAGAACGATTAGCTCCTTTAGTAAGTCGGACCCCGGACTTTTGGTCCGGTTGTTGGGCATGTGAAGTCAGGTTGTTTAACATGAGATAAGTAAATGATGATCCTCTGGTTTGTTTAGCTTGCCTTCAAACCGGCACATACGATGTTCATGTTTAAGCCCTCACCCGGCTTAAACATTTCCCCAACCCTTGAATTATATTTGCTCAAGGTTTACTTTAGCGATAGACCCTTCCCATTTGTCAGAGGATCACGCATGCACAGAAGACACTCACCTCAAGCACGACAATGAGTACGATTCTCTCGGTGACTGTCATCCCTGGGAACATCCGCTGGACTGAGCCGCCCATGCCAAGCAGAGCCAGGTTCACCATAACGGCCACCGCGCCCATCACCTCCATTGCGTCCTACACGAGAATCAATCAAGACACAACTCAATAGACCCTTATCACGCTAATATGGCTTAATGATATCTTATATAACGGCCACCGCCCCCATCACCTCCATCGCGTCCTACTCGAGAATCAATCAAGACACAACTCAATAGACCCTTATCATGCTAATATGGCTTAATGATATCTTATATAACGGCCACCGCGCCCATCACCACTGCGTTCTGCACGAGAATCAATCAAGACACAACTCAATAGACCCTTATCACGCTAATATGGCTTAATGATATCTTATATAATAGCCTCCGCGCCCATCACCTCCACTGCGTCCTGCACGAGAATCAATCAAGACACAACTCAATAGACCCTTATCACGCTAATATGGCTTAATGATATCTTATATAACGGCCACCGCGCCCGTCACCTCCATCGCGTTCTGCACGAGAATCAATCAAGACACAACTCAATAGACCCTTATCACGCTAATATGGCTTAATGATATCTTATATAACGGCCACCGCGCCCATCACCTCCATCGCGTCCTGCACGAGAATCAATCACGACACAACTCAATAGAACCTTATCACGCTAATATGGCTTAATGATATCTTATATAACGGCCACCGCGCCCATCACCTCCATCACGTCCTACACGAGAATCAATCAAGACCCAACTCAATAGACCCTTATCACGCTAATATGGCTTAATGATATCTTATATAACAGCCACCGCGCCCATCACCTCCATCGCGTCCTACACGAGAATCAATCAAGACACAACTCAATAGACCCTTATCACGCTAATATGGCTTAACGATATCTTATATAACGGCCACCGCGCCCATCACCTCCATCGCGTCCTACACGAGAATCAATCAAGACACAACTCAATAGACCCTTATCACGCTAATATGGCTTAATGATATCTTATATAATAGCCTCCGCGCCCATCACCTCCACTGCGTCCTGCACGAGAATCAATCAAGACACAACTCAATAGACCCTTATCACGCTAATATGGCTTAACGATATCTTATATAACGGCCACCGCGCCCATCACCTCCATCGCGTCCTACACGAGAATCAATCAAGACACAACTCAATAGACCCTTATCACGCTAATATGGCTTAATGATATCTTATATAACAGCCACCGCGCCCATCACCTCCACTGCGTCCTACACGAGAATCAATCAAGACTCAATATACCTTGCTTAACGTTTTGACACGTTTTAGCAGCAAAATTATTTCGAAAAAAGAAAGATCGTTCCATTCTTTTTTCGAATTCTTTTCTTGATTCCTCGCATGTGGTTGAATAATTGCATGACTATTCATGGTTAATACTGGTCACATCTTGTATTTAGCTCAAGTACGCTTCTCATCCAGCTAATTCGTGGCGTGCAGTGCGGGCTTGCTGTGGTTAAGCAAAAGATGTGACGTCACCCGAGACCCTCCGCCCAGCCCTCACGCTTCCACTCGGCCAGGAGCCCATCTCCAAGTGATGGGAGTGCAAAGCACAAAAGCCGATTATCTATTTTTAGATTGTAGATTTTGCGTTTTCCACGAAAACAAGTTGTCATGGTTACACATTATGTCCTCTCTCCTAAAAAAACAGATGGTAGAAATAAGCTCCGCCACCACAATGCGCGCGTTGAACCCTATTCTCTCTCGCCAACCAGTTTTCGCGGAAATTCAAAATCCATCATCTTAAAATAGACTCTCCTAATCATGTGCATATAGCTAGACCCAGTGGACTTGATTGATTGGTTCCTGACTCGACTCATGAACGACCACAGGGAACCCGCTTGATTAAGCAGTTTCTTTCTTCGTTACCTGCCAAGTGCCGATGTTCTCGACTCTCTCGCCGAATGGCCTGCGGAGGTTGGTGCAGAGTTTAAAGGCGTCACTTCGTATCTCGATCACGTTGTTGGCGAGGGCACACAGAGCAGCCAAGGGGAAGGCGGATGAGAACAGAACCACGTACCCAAACTGGATGAACATCTCAAGATAGTCCTCAAACGTGTCCTGATGAACAAAGCCTGGACTCAGCATGGTAAGAAGACCACATCAGCTTTAAAGCATTTCGCTGCTATTCTATTGGCCTAAACAAATACTAAGTCCGGACTAAGGGGATCCGTTTCCACCCGCTCCGGATTTGCCGTAAGGACAATGGAAAAGAGTGGAAACAGGCTCTCAGCAGTCGCTTGAGACCAGAAAATACCGCCCACCTCTAGACTTCGCGTAAGTTGACCTCAGAATCCTGACAAAAGCAAGCTGAATGACATGTGAAGCGACGAGGGAGTGATTAAAGTCATGATAGGTCGTCCCTTGTGAACGAAAGTCTAGCATACCTCATATTCCGGCATGTTGCTCTCAATCTCTCGTGAATACGAAAGCATACCTCATATTCCGGCATGTTGCTCTCAATCTCGGCCTGATTCATGAGGGGTGTATCCAGCTCCTTGGGTTTATCGCCATCTGTCTTGCCTTCCTTCTTTTCCTGTTCTTTTTTCTGCTTCTCCGCGTTCTTCTTCATCTTCCACTCCTTTGCTTTCTGTTTGAGATAAGGCACCAGCGCTTCCTTCACATTCCCGACCACTTGTTTGGTGATGAGCAGCGCTCCGAGAGTCTGAAGAAGAGAAAGAATGCGCGAGTTTGAGGAGTTGAAGCCAAACGATTCTAGTTTTGTACTTGCCTTTCAGACAGTTTTGGTTTGTTGTACAGGGGTGTGTTGTAAGTCAACTAATAATTTCATATGAGAAGAATACCGAATCTATTAGACTGCTAGCAGCCCCTATTTTGGCGCGGTTCCCAGAAAGCGAGCGCGACTCAGTTTCTGGGAAACGCGCCAAAGTAGCGGCTGCTAGCAGTCTACGAATCTATCAAAGAAATTACTTTATTTTACCACCTAATTGAATGCAATTTTCTAGACCGACTGTTTTATTTTGCTCTCACTTTTTGAGTTTATCCAATAATTGAATGATTCAGTTTGTGTTTTCCGTCAATTTCGTAACTATAATTCGACGGCAACTGATAATTTTGACGGCAAAAAGTAACGCATTGAGGGTTTGGTGACATCTTACATTCTTGAGTCTCGTCCAGTCTTGTATGTAGAAGGCGATGTAGAACAGGGACAGATATGCATTGAAAAACTGGAACTGAAAAAGAGAAAGATACGCATTGAAAACTGGAACTGAAAAACAAATGATAAAGAACATATGAACTCTAGTTAGGAATATTAGTTCATCCTTTTTAACCTGCAAGATTAAACTTACCGAGACAAGCTTTATAATAAGGTGGTTCTCGTAGTTTTCTTGCAGTCGATAGTTTTCTAGAAAGGAAGAAAGACAATATTTGTGAAGTGTGGATCGGTCCTTGTAGGTCGGATAAAGGTATGATAGTTACGAATCTTGTAGAGGTTTGGGTCAGCAGTTGGGACTCCTTGTCTAACACCCTTCCACATAAGTGCAAACTCTACCTACATGGGATGTGACGGGTTCATCTGTCAACGGATGCGTACATTGCAATGTAAGCGGCTAAGAAAAAAGTGATGTTTTTGTTTCTGCAGACAATTTTTATGATGTGAGCTTCTCCATTTTTTAACTCATAGAACGTTTTCAAGTTCGTGACAATAACGCTTCCTTTATCAATTCCTCTCAGCAACTGGCGTTTGCTTAGAATACAGTGCTTCACTGTACATGCTCCCATTCATAGCCCACACTCTTGGTGAATGTAACTATACGGAATCGCAACGCCAAACTCTTCCTCTACTTACCCTTATCGTTGAGTTTGTAAGCGAGTTTCTTGTAGTTGTCATCCAGCATCCCGATACAGACAGCAAGCGCTATTTTGGGCGCGAATTTGAGTGGTTTTGGGGGGTTATCCATCATGTCCACCCAACGCTGGAACTCAAAACAGCAGAGCATAGAGATGACGACGACCCCAAGGGAACCAAGAATGGTGGGGAGCGACACACAATAGCGGTAAATGTTCCTCTTGAAGGAAGGATAGTGAGGCTCCAGCTGGCCCGTTATTTCACTGCGCTTGAAATCACCCTGTGAAGAAAGGACCAGAGTATGAGAATTTCACGTCAAATCAGACCCATGTTATCGGTAACTCATGTTCGAACAGAACACAGGAGTCAAGGAGTGGCGACCTTTCCCATTAGGACGTCTGTCCGTTGAACACTCTAAAGCTGTTTTACAGAATAACACTGGTAATTGAATCTTTGTCATGTAAATGTATTTAAATGTTTGCGACCGACTCCCCAAACTTGCAGCTCGTAAGCTGAATTACGCTGGGTCTCAACGGCGCCACTGGCAGCCAAGCGATTTCCTCTGTCCCGGCCAGGAGTCGAACCTGGACCACAGATCTCATGAGAGACCCTGCACCGTAACGCCGAGCCAAGCGTGCTTCCTAGTTTCACCCACCCGGAAGAGAGGCCTGGCATCCTTGAGCATCTCGCAAGGCATATCCATAGTTCCCCACCGATACGCCAGCTCTGCGCTCTTCCTCTTCCAAGCCTCCAAGTAGAGTGTGGCCCACACAATGTTGAAGATATTGAACGCCAAAGTGCACCAATCACGAGTCACCTCTCCGCGCATGCTCAACACGAAGGTGACAATTCCTAAGATCGCGGGCGCGACTAGCCATTTGGTGTACATGCCGAGCCAGGCGAAGTACATGGCGATCTTCACACCAAAATACTCCCGGATGTCGTCTGGAATGAAAAACCAAAGGGTACCCATGTCAACAGTGACGTCATACTACGTGATCATCTCAAGAAACGCGCACACGGCTAGACCGGTCTCAAAACCTCCTTTTTACTACCGAAACAGGTAGAGCGTTTATCGGGCTCGACAAAGAGCGCTCGTCTCCAGACAAAAACGTTGGTGAGTCTGATTGCATTCCTTCGCACGAAATCAATCATGCGTTCAGTCGCTGCCACAGAAAATCGTTCAAATTTGGGAAATAACACACTGATTTGTATTTCTTACCTCATGAAATTAGTAGAAAACACGAGCAGATGCCTTTTCTTGTGTTTTAAGTTGAAAATTTTCCAAATTAAAATATTTGAGTTGCACGCATCGCTGACCTCAGTAAAGGAATTCAAACTAAATCGTGAATGTTTTTGTCTGGAAACGAGTGTTTTTTCTCGAGCCTAATAAACGCTCTACCTGTTTCGGTAGTAAAACGATACGTCTGCAGTGATCCTTTTTATGTCGACAGCTTTTTCTAAAAGTGTGGACTATGTTTTGGACTTAGCTACCTACCGAGTGGCTATCTGGACTTAGCTACCTACCGAGTGGCTACCTGGACTTAGCTACCTACCGAGTGGCTATCTGGACTTAGCTACCTAGTACCGAGTGGCTATCTGGACTTAGCTACCTACCGAGTGGCTATCTGGACTTAGCTACCTACCGAGTGGCTATCTGGACTTAGCTACCTACCGAGTGGCTACCTGGACTTAGCTACCTACCGAGTGGCTATCTGGACTTAGCTACCTACCGAGTGGCTATCTGGACTTAGCCACCTACCGAGTGGCTACCTGGACTTAGCTACCTACCGAGTGGCTACCTGGACTTAGCTACCTACCGAGTGGCTATCTGGACTTAGCTACCTACCGAGTGACTATCTGGACTTAGCTTCCTAGTACCGAGTGGCTATTGTTACTTGGCTACCTACCGAGTGGCTGTTTCTTGAAGAAGGCTTGTACCCAGGACTTTCGCAGCTTAGCCAGGTCGTCGTGGTTGTGGAGTGGAAACATTTTATCCACAACACCGTCCGACAACAGTCTGGGAACTAGAAATACACAATACGCGATTATCCACAACACCGTCCGACAACAGTCTGGGAACTAGAAATACACAATACGCGATTATCCACAACACCGTCCGACAACAGTCTGGGAACTAGAAATACACAATACGCGATTACCCAAAACACCGTCCGACAACAGTCTGGGAACTAGAAATACACAATACGCGATTATCCACAACACCGTCCGACAACAGTCTGGGAACTAGAAATACACAATACGCGATTATCCACAACACCGTCCGACAACAGTCTGGGAACTAGAAATACACAATACGCGATTATCCACAACACCGTCCGACAACAGTCTGGGAACTAGAAATACACAATACGCGATTATCCACAACACCGTCCGACAACAGTCTGGGAACTAGAAATACACAATACGCGATTATCCACAACACCGTCCGACAACAGTCTGGGAACTAGAAATACACAATACACGATTATCCGCAACACCGTCCGACAACAGTCTGGGAACTAGAAATACACAATACACGATTATCCGCAACACCGTCCGACAACAGTCTGGGAACTAGAAATACACAATACGCGATTATCCACAACACCGTCCGACAACAGTCTGGGAACTAGAAATACACAATACACGATTATCCGCAACACCGTCCGACAACAGTCTGGGAACTAGAAATACACAATACGCGATTATCCACAACACCGTCCGACAACAGTCTGGGAACTAGAAATACACAATACACGATTATCCGCAACACCGTCCGACAACAGTCTGGGAACTAGAAATACACAATACACGATTATCCACAACACCGTCCGACAACAGTCTGGGAACTAGAAATACACAATACGCGATTATCCACAACACCGTCCGACAACAGTCTGGGAACTAGAAATACACAATACGCGATTATCCACACGCCTTAGTAGCTAACCTACCTTTACCAAGTAACACGTAAGTTCATGCCCTGCTCACCTATTTGCATGCCTTCGCAGAATTTGATCTTGCCCAGCTCATCACCTTCAACCGCCCTTAGCCCATTGACCATCTCTAGAATCATACTTTGCCTGTCGCCGGAGGTGAAGAACTCCTCGGGGTCATCATGTTTGTCAAACTGCTCCCTGTCTTCATATTTGTAGTCCTCCATCCCGCCACCAATCAGCTTCTTCCTCAAACCGATATCGTCTCCTCTTTGCAGGAATGTCTGACAAGAAGAGCACAACCTAACGAATTTACTCCGGACTTTTCTTACAAGAACCACAATAGGCGCAATAGCCATGATTGTAAAGGGTTCCCACGGAAACCAGGATGTTAAGCGTGTATATTGTTAAAATAAAATAGATAAATAAAGGAACCTGAATAAAAACTATCAACGTGCTATCTCTTAAACTAAGGATACCCTTGTTGTTCTTATAATGCACGTAAACCCGCCAATACTTTCCCGTGTTTGGCTTGCTTCATTATAAAAGTCAATCTTTGAAAGCCTGAAAATGCGGGAACCCTGTGTAACGAACAGGCCACCTCTGCCTCGTACCCAGGCGCCTTCTAGTGATTTTCGAGGCGATAGCGACTGGAAGCGAACTAGCGCGACAGGCATCATGGGAAGGGCGAAGAATGAGCCTTCCCATGATCCTTTGCGTTAACGAACTGTTCCCAAGATTCATTGCGCGCTCGCTACGTTTTTGCGCTGTGGAGACTCTGTTCCTACTAAAATAGAGGAGACTAGGGACGAGGCAGCCACCTGCCTACCTCGTGTAAAACAGTCAGGTAAAACCCGTACACCGGACTATTGGCCATCTTAACGTGGGAATCCTGTGTAACGAACAGGCCACACTAATCTTACCTCGTGTGAAGCCGTCAGATAAAACCCGTACACCGGACTATTGGCCATCTGCCGGACATGCACGTCCAAGTCCGGGACACGGGCTCTGAGTCTGGATAACAGCCACATGACGACATAGTCCTCCGTGTCCTTGGGGAAGGTCAGCAACACGTCACATGTCTTGGATGGGGTGGAGTGTTCCCAGAGCTTCGACGACAGGACGAATTTACCGGCCTTTTTGAAACCGCCTGAAAGAGAGACGCAAGATTTTAGATATGTTGGCCAGAGGCACGAATAATTACCGGAAAGATAGACGCGAGGTTTTAATGGTGGAAAATATTGAGACAAAGATACCAGCACTCCTTGGCGTCTGTGTTTGTGGCTCGTGTTGGAACTATTCTATAAGAATCTTCCAGGTTTTGTCATGCATTCCCTAAATCAATTATTCATGACCAGAGCACCAGACATAACTTGCTGAGTAGACGTTCGCCAACAAGCTACTTACTTTCTGACTCGCCTGTGCTAAAAACATCCTTTGCTGCTGTCTTGGCTGAAACACACGGCAGAAAAATTTACTGCACAAGTTGTTTCTTTTGTTCTGGAAAGTCTGGGTCAGGGAAAGTTGTTGAAATACAACTTAAGAGCAGTTTTGGGCGTAGATGTTACTTTTGCATTCTTTTATCTATTGAGATTCAAGTAAAATTTTGACGGCTATTCGGGTAGGAACATTGTCCGCGATTGAACGGATAAATTAACTTGAGTTGTAATATATAGAACGGAAAAACACTTAGGCCGCCAAATTGATTGCGGTCGAAGTAAGCCCTCGAACGTGAAACAGCTCATTCCGTATCATTATTATTATGATATACAGGGCAAAATTACTCAATGCTGATTGGCTAAGAGCGAGGGCATTTTTTCTTAATTGAGTGCATAATTTTTTCCTGCGATTGGCTTTGGCTGTTGGCTTTGCAGTCAAAAAGCACTGAATTTTTCCCTTTTATATCATAAACATGTAACCGCATGGGGTAAAATTGTAAAAAAAAAATTGTACTCGGTACCATGTTATATGTTTCTGGTACCATGTGATTACCTATACTTATTGATGGTGTCTTGTCCAGTGTCCGGATAGAGTTTTATTCTAGAGCATTATTTGTGTTACTCTATCGGTCATTCTATAGCCATACTAAACTATAAACTTTTACAGCGTGGTGCCCTGTCGAAACCTTGGTGTGCAAGAAAAACAAGGGGATTATGGGCTATCTTGAAATAAACACCTGATGCTTAGATACATTGCTTGTTCAAAACATTTTTTCGAAGGCGAGCGCGGACCTCTGAAAGCTAAAGATTTCTCAATATCCATTAACACGTTTGCAATAAAAAAATTTATCAAAGACATCAATGTAGAATATCCCTTGCGCGCCTTTGCATAGTATTCATGGAATCTACAGTAAAAAAAACACAAGCATTTCAGGGTTTAGAAATATCGGGCTACAGTTTTTCTGCGTCCAGGGCATTAATTGTGTTAGTTCCTTTTCACTTTTCACACTTTAGACTCTGTTCTCGAGTGATTTATGTTCAATTTTCCCAACAGGTACCATGTTTTGCGCGTCTTTCAATACATCAAATAACGGCTACAAGTTTAAAATTCCTTCACCCATATTAAAAGGATTTAGAGTTTTACCTTTAACACTTGACCTTTTCTCTGGGATAGGCATTTTGGAGTTCCTTTAAGGAGTCGCTTTTCGCGGACTCTCTGGCGAATCCCCTTAGCAGCCTTCCCCTGCAAAAACTGTGCAAAGTCTGCAACCTGTTTGGTTTTCGCGAGCGGGTAGGACGCTAACCATGCTAGTCGTTGATTGGTTAATTTAATCCGGATCTCGTTTCTGATTGGTTGGTGGTTTCTCATAGCAGGTTCACGCAGTGCGTACAGGTGGTTGTTTACTGGGGAAACTTTCCAGCATTTTAATAGATTATCTCAAATTCCGAGGTCGGTAGCTCAGGAGGGGGGGGGGGGGGGATGCCCGGGTATGGGGTGGATGTCGACACAACGACACAACGTGGTCATTATGAGAGCTCCCCCTGGCGGCATATTTAATATGTGAGGACAGCCGCGAGTTAGTCGGCTAATGGATGATACGAAAACTCGATCCAGCAGTGTCGAACACTTTAGACGTATAAATTAAAACTAAAAAACAACGTGAATTTCGTTGTTGCCCCTGTTAATCGGATTTATTTAGCTGTTTAGTATTGTAGGTTTTTCTTTGAAATTTTCGCTTGTCTTATATTATTCCTATAGTGGTATTATCGATCATTGTATTTTAATTTTTAAAGTGTAACTGAAAATATATGTATTTTTATCTTATGAATGAATAAAGACTATTATATTATCATTATTATATACGGCAAAGTAGAATTTAAAATATTCGTATTATTCACTGACGAGATTAAATGATCGAGATAAAGACCTATCTACTGTCATCCTACAGCAAACCATTTGTAATAAATCATTAATAGTGAATATAAGGTGGTCTATAACTAACGAAATACGTTTCTAAAATGTTGAAATGTTTTATTTCAGAGTCTGATAGCCGTGCTCGCACTGCAGCCATTTTACTTACATCAGATATTCAAATGAAAATATTGTTGCAATAATAATGCCTTGAATTTCTTACCTGCTAATTGTTCTTGCACCAGAAGTAATAACTCAGACCATGTTCAGCTCAATAGCTAGACATTTCTCCAGAAAAATTCAGAAAAATGACAGGAGCATAAACTCGTTTTGATTCTTAACTTAAAGTCTTCAACCATGTTTACCTCAGCTCGTGGGACTTGTGGTGTTTTTTCTATTTAGAACATTTTCTATTTGTCTTGGCTGCATTATTGTTTTCATTTATACTTACCCCAATCCCATATTTCCTTGGGTTTCTCTCTCGTGCTGTCCCAAACACCGCGAGCTCTTTTCATGGAGATATCAGTTCTGATCGGACTTGCTCATTAGTTTCCTTCCCTTGCTTCAGTTATGCTTTCCTCCATTCAGTAAAGTTTAACCTTTCTATAAAACACATCTCCTGCATTTATTATTGTAAAAAAAATCATAACTCAAGGCGTGTTGGGTTTTCCATGAATAACATTTGCGGAGTATAATTTGATGAATTTACTGCTGGGGTGAATTTTAATGATGGAATAATAATTGGGCGAGGTTTCCCAGTAACTAACACGACTTTTAGAAATTCGTTTTGACAATGCTGTGTGCTCATCTAAAATTCAGACGTTTATTCTGTATTTGTTCAGTAATCGGCATGTTGACAGCCAATTGAACACACTTTAATAGTAAATTCTGAAACATGCAATTAGAACTGAAGGAACCAATATATATATATATATATATATACAGCGTTTTTCTTCCTTTAAAAAATTGATATATCGAAATTGGTATCAAACTACTTATTGCTTTTTCTCTCAATTACGATGTAATACAACTAAATGAGTATCTTCGGTGAGAAAACCACTTGGCTGTATTAATCGGCAGATATGTACTTCCAGAGATGCCAACTCTCTCGCATTCCAGTCTCGTCCCCGCATGTTAATAGAAACACTGTAGTTTTGAAGTTATTTCACGGTGCAACGATATTTTGTTTGCTTCAAACACCCCACCCCTCGCATTTTGAAGATCGGAGGTTGGCATCTGACTTATACCCTGCAGACTGTAAAGGAGCTTGGCACAGTTGGCAATATACTTTATTTGCTATATAGCCGAGCGTTAAATTTTGGAAGTTGCACTCTGATTCGATCAAGCCGTTCTGACAAAACGTCAATCACCAGCAAAAAAGCAACGGGAAAAAGCTTTTCATAAGATATAATAATAATAATAATAATAAATAACTTAATTTATCCACGGTTTAAATTAAAGCTATACAGCTTATGGGGCCGTGCTTAAAAACAATATAAATTGATATTAATATATTTATTACGGCAGCGAATGACATGCAATTTATTTGGTTATGTTGGGTTAATATTAATAGAATCGCAGTTCTCGTTTTTAAAAGGTTTGGAAAAGCCGAGAGCATTCGTACAAGGTGCGTGACACCTGGTGCAACAGTACAGTGAACACTTGTTTTCGGAAGTGAACACTTATTTTCGGAAGATAAAAAGGACGAAAAATCCGGAAGAACCCGCAATGTAAAGACGCTTTGATGCAAATGTAAGAGATAGATATCTGTTTATTGCACCCAATTGCAGTATACTTAATACATTGTAACAGTTACAAAGTCACACGTCTCGGTCCTCAAAGGCCGCCGAGTTGTGGGAGCTCCATTTTGTCAGATTAAATTAATAGATACAGTGGTGGCTCGGTCCCGAGGGTGGCCGCTTAATAGAGGTACCACTGTAGCTAAGACCTTGTTTTAGACAAATAGATGCCCTAGGATTTCCCACCGTGTTCAAGTGTTCAAAGAACAAAAGCAGCAGTGGTTAAATATTACACATCTTGCCTATGTAGTTTAGGGAAGTTCAACTCTCCAGTACCGAATCTCATGGTTTTCTCTGATGTCTCGCACTCAAGGAACAACGTCATCATACCACCCCATGACACCAATAACCAACATGACACTTAACTACATCAGAGTCTAGAACTCATCACCACTGCTGTCAACAATACCATCATAGTTAACTATTAAGTACATCACCACTTGATTATCATCATCGTAATCATCCTCTCTCTAACAGATTCATCTCACTGTGACCATCTACATCATCACTTACAGTCTCATGACCTCCTCAGCTGTTATCAACGAGGTCATCATTACCATCAGCAAAACCATCAACCAGTGCCAATGCCATCACGGCTGTCCTGGATGCGGGTCGTCTTGGACTTGGGATGACAACATGCGCATCTAGTAGCAATATCTACTTGTCATCATCATCATCCCTGTCATCATCGCTATCATCATCATGTTCATCATCACCAAGAGAAGACGCACCAGCAGCGCTGACAGGGGGGCAGCCTTTCTCCATGTGACGGAAAAATGTCCCTGACAAAAGGAGCATCTTCAAATTAGCATATTATGCTCTTACGAATCCAGCATGGGAACTGCAATATTAATTTGTCCCAAGAACTTCAATAAGGGCCTGTTGTATTTCAACACTCAGCATGTCCATAAATAGTAAAATCAATTAACATGACCATTTATTTGAGGCTAACATTTGACAACAGAGCAACAAAAAAAAAGCTTTAACTTCAGGACACATGCAGTTGTTTTACTACTAGTCCCCAGTGCAAGTAACAACAGAATACAGCAAAAGAATCAGGACCATACACACTAATTATAGATATGTAACTTGTCCTAATTATATAGATATGTAACTTGTCCTAAAGAATAAAGCATATTAACCTTTCATAACTTTTATGATTTGACGTGGCACATGCCCCTTTTGGCTGCCAATTTATCTAATTTATAAAGAAAACTTGTCAATATGTACTATTTCTTTTACTTTTTAGAGAACATATTAATGTCATTTGACTGAAATAAGTATATTGTACCTGTATGAGCATTGAAGGAATATATAATGCTCCTAAAACATTAATATTAAATTAATAATATGCACAACATTCTACCCTACTACTTACTCCTCTCCCTTTCTGCCAACATCTTCAGTTCTTGTTGTAACATGCTGTCTTGTGAAGCTTTTTCTTGAGCAGACATTTCTGACCTGCAATATAATTATTTCATCAAACACATGAGTATGCTTTCTCTTGGTTCTCTGTTTTTCCTTGTCCATACACACACATAATGTTAAGCAAACATTATTATATAGAGGATATTACACTGTGGCATGAAGATATGGGTTTTATTTTCGAGTGGCAAGAACAATATTTTACGAATGAGTGCATTTTATTATATAGACAAGCCAGAAATAATTATTCCAAACTGAGTTCCAAGCACGTTTGTTTTCACCGATATCCTCACTAGTGAGGATATGGAAAATATGTCACTCAGGTCCCAGATGTACATGTAGCTTTGCATAAGATCTACGAGTAGCATATTTCCCAGTAAAACACTTGTGTCTATATAATAAAATTAATAATAGTGATTGGTACCTAAAAATACCCAAGGCAATAGGTATCAAACGTTTTAGTAACAATATTTTTGGCCAAGCATTGCTTGAATCTCTAAAATAATCTGTCTTAAATATCTGATGATCGACAAAGCATGAGCATAGCATGGAAACATGGATATAACAAAATAATTAAGAAAAATACCAAAATAAATAGTGACTAATATCACTAAGTTGATGAGATGACATTGGTTACATTGCCATGTAAAGATCCACTAGTGCGGACTTGACTGCACTAAGAGTGGGTGAATCTATAGCTTATATACATAGGCATTTGTAGCAAACATCCAGACAACATCCTGTTTCTAATTTCCCTATCATACACTAGTGGGATTATTTGACTAATGGTGTAAATCTCTTACTTATTAATGACTTCCTCTTTTTTGCCACACTTCTCACACACCCCAGCAGCCGAGGCACATGTGCCACACCAAGTGTGGTATGCAGTCTTTATAGTCTTCTGCCCACACTTGACGCTATTAAGAAAAAAAATAAACAACTCATTCATTTGTAAAAAGGGTATCAGTTCTTCTTAAAAAACATTTTATACCTGGAAAAAATCATGGGTTAGTAAGTCGGGGGGAGGGACTTCCCTTTAATATAATAAATAAATAATATAATAATAATTATAATTGAATTGAGAAAAAGGCAACCCCTTTCTTATAATGCTAGGCTTTATCCATTATTATCATTAATTATTATTATTATAATTCTTGCAAAGTTGCATGTGTCAAATACATGTTAAAAGCTCCAAATTGTAGCGCAATATTGAAACCCTTTTATTTTAAGCAGAATCATGTAAAACATTTTGTCATAATTGCAAAATGAAAAGAAAAGCACCTCGACTACATCTTGCAATGAGATGTTATGTAGCAACTTTCATCAATAGAGTGCCCTTGGATGAGTGCATGGATATCAAACTCGCAAATGTATTTATTTTTTCCTAGAGGGCATGGTAACGAATTCTGCATTCTTATTGGTTCTTAGAGTGTGTGTGTGGGGGTAATATTTTCCTATCTCTGACCTACATACCTAGCCAACTCTCCAGGTTTTCCTGGGAGTCTCCAGTTTTTTTTTTAATCAAATCTAGTCTCCAGTCTCTCTAGTCTCAACATATTATTCTATGATTCATAGTCAGGCACAAAAAAATCAACCAAAAACCGCACCATCGGCAAAGATTCAGAGAGAGTTGGGACGTTTCGGAAGGGATTTGGTAAGGTTTCGGGAAAAACTCGGGGAAATGAATGAGATGGTTCTGACGAATTCTCCAGATGAGATGGTTCTGACGAATTCTCCAGATTTCAGAACTTCTGGGGTTGACAGGTATGAACTTACATTGTGTGGTTCCAGAAAATATCCATACCCCCTCCATGGAAGGGTGTTGGAAAGTGACCCCCTCCCCCCCCCCACCCCACCCCTCTGGAATTTCCAAGGAAAATACAGTATTTGTATGGAAATGATCAGGTAAATTGACCCCCCCACCCCTCCGGAATTTCCAATGCCCTTCCGTGGGGTGGGGGGGGGGGGGGGGTGGGGGGGTAACCATTTGCATGCGCTTGTTTTCATTGAAAAAATCAAATTTTAGAGTTGGAAAAAAGAAATAAGTTATTTACCGGCTTTAGGTCAGTCCATATAGGGAAAAACTGTGACAGACCCTCGGTGTTTTTCGCTATACCGACCTCCATCTCTTTTACGTAAGGTAGTGCATCTCCTTTAACCTTCTTGTAATTGTGTCTGGCGTGAATCAGTAAAAATTCTGTTTTATACCCTCTTATCTACCTTACTTACCAAGTTCTAGGTGCCTTGAGTGGTTTATATTTCTTATATTTGATCTTCCATTCTATCGTTTCTTTGCAGTGTGAGCAAACACCAGCCACGGTCAGACTGTTGATCTGTTTTTGCTTCAGTGTTGTATCGTGCATGTTATTTTTGAAAGCCGTGACATTCTGGTACTTTTGTCCTCTTTTCTGGTTATTCCCTTTTCTAGCACTCATAATGAAATAGTCCAAATCTACCTAAGAATTTCTAAAAAAAATTACAAATTTAAAAATGAAAATTGAAATTGACGAACTTTCTTTATGCACAGCGGTGTTCAACTACGTATGCGTGCGGCTCATTATAAGTGACTGTCAGCTGACCAAATGCTTGCAGATTCAGACATGGCGACATCCGCGGGAAGCTCAAAAGTTCTTATTTTTACAGCACCAAAATTTACCCCACAACAGTCATATACAAAGACAAGACTCGAAAATCAAAGTAAGAAATTAATGAATTTGATTCGGAGCTACTTATTTTAAATGACTTTCGGGTTATCAACAAGACTTTGTGTTATTACGATTGTGGTCGAAACATTGTAGTTCCCTGGCAGCTGCTCCCTGCTGATTAGCAGAGGCCTCTTGATCTTTTCTATGCATTTCGCTGGCCGAGGGTCGAGAAATGCACAGAAAAAGAGGCCCAGGGAACCATTGTAGTAACGAAGCTCTTACATTGTATTGTATCAATCGAACAGGAGGTGGCAGTTTCAAAAAGGCCAAGTTGCAAAGGACAGACTTCAAGTTTGATGGAACACAGTTTGTTGTCGATGGAACTTTGACAAATTCAGCAGAGAAGCAAGATGCATATGGAATCGAAACAGATGATGAAAGTTATATTTTGCTTGAATATGACCCAGTAGACGTCCAGGACTCCGTCCATTGCTATTTAGATAGCGAGTTTGGGGCAGAAAACATTAAATCTGGCATTGAAAACAATGCTAAATTTGAGATTATGAACGATTTGGAGCTGCAAAGGAATTTGAGTTCATTCAAGCAGCAAGTCAAATGCTTCTCACCAGTACAAACTCCCTCTGCAGCTCCACGACACATTTTCCAGATAGGAAATCATTATTACAGAGAAAGGAAAAATTAAGCTTATTTAGTCAGATGCAGAATACCTGCACTCATCAGCTCACTCAAGAAGACATTTTTACGCAGCAGATTCCACCACAAATGAGAGGTAATAGTGGTGAAAAGAAATAATTTCCAAGAATCCTTAAAATGTGTTATTCCAGTTTCAACATTGACAGGTACATCATCATCATCATCCACAATACAATCATCACCAGTATCATCATCAACATCATCCTCTTCTATGAACAAGATACCAGCTGTAGCTACATTACCAGCGTCTTGGTCAAGTTCGTTGTCATCAGCATCTGGCCCATCATCAGCTAATCAAGCAAAATCCTCCACAGTCAACACAACTAGTTCTGTGAGCTCCAATAACAGCACCTCCAGACTAGTTAGCAACATGACCTTACATCTTCCTAAGCTCTCTGACAAACTACTTTCTCTTGGTGACTGTAATTGTGAAGGGAATCTGGTGAACATGGTCTGTGTTGTGCTTCAAGTTAATCCTGTCAAAGAAATTAAGCTCAAATCTGGGCTTAAAGCAGGTCAGTATGTTCCACTGTCATCAATTGTTGTTGCTGATGAGAGCAAATCATCCTTTAAGTTGACATTATGGAGACAAGCTTCACAGTGGGCTGAAAAGTTGCAAGCTGGAGATGTTATTGTCCTGAGTTCTGTGAGGGTTGAGAAATGGAGGAGAGAATTTATTGGACAAACAACATATAGATCAAGTCTTTATAACTTGCACAAACCTGAAAAACATTGTCAGCAGAGTGGCTACAGCTTGTGTCACAAGAGAGACTTGATGAGCTGATGTCATGGGGTAAAACTGCTCATGGATATTTGTATCATAAAACAGAGTCTCACAAAGCTGAAGTGAAGTATACATCCATCACAGATCTGAAAGATAATACCTTGGTCCACATACGAGGAAGACTAGAGGCTCTGAAAAATGTCATGGGCCAACGAGGGAAGAAAGGATATTCATTTGGAGGGAGGGAACTACCTAAGATTGTAGCAGGTAGGACTGAATTAATACATCTTGTATTCCCAAGCCTGTTTTTATTTTCAGCCAAAAACAAATAAGCCCATACACAATTTGTGTCAAGCTATTCAAGCCTCATAACTTGAAACTCTGACCTCCAAAATATTAAACATCTGAGATTTACCTGCATTACATTTTTACAAGGACCATATTCTACACCCCTCATCCTGGAACAGAAGCTCCATTTTGAACAACCATCCTGAAATGTAAGGTCCTCATCATGGGTAATTCAGATTGGTTTTGGCCATTGCCCTCCTTGTTAATAAAAAATGGAGATCACAACTGATAGCTTTGTCACCGTTTTGAACCTTTATTCACTAGAGCATTATATTATGGGATAACTGTAGAAGGACCATTTGAGTACTGGAAGAAGCCCAGGTGAATTCTATTCTAGAATCACTTTGCATTGCTCCATCATCCCAATCCCATGGCCTTCTGTGAAGCTTAAGTGTTTAAAATTTAGCAATTCTGAGGAGTTTTTGAAAGGGAGGAGTTCAAGGGAGATCACTACTTTGAATGGCAGAGGGTGTATTCTCAAAGCAGCTGCACTACTGTATTTAAACACATCTTTTATCTAAGATTCCAACTGTAGATTCTTTTATGTTATTTTAATCAAGCTTTATCTTTTTTAACTTTTCAGTGCTGAGTTGTGGACCAGGAGAAAACATTAATGTTTGTCTGTGGGGACAACAAGCTGACTGGATTTGTGACTTTCACAGAGGACTGGGTCAAGTTTGGGAATTAGAGTACTTGACTGCCAAATCTGACCCTAATAGTGGTATTATTACACTTCATAGCAATCCTAAATCGACAAAAACAAGGCTCCCCCATGAACATCTACAAGCACTAGCAGTACTTTCAAGATTTGGTACTACAAATGAATCATCTAGAGTATTCAGGGATGCAAGGGAGCTTATTGGTGCGAGGTTTAGTGGTATTGGTCAAGTTGATAGTGTCATAATGATGATACTATTTCAGTGCTGTAATGGTCAAGTTTTAAGAGTTAAAAATGAAATGGATATAAGGAACATAGAGAGCAACATAGAGAATCTGGTTTATGTTGGTTGTGAGACATGTGAACGTCCCTTAATGCAAGATAAAAATGGAATTTTGGGGCAGTGTACACATTGCATTACAAACAATGTGAACTATAATTATAGAGTTTCTCATCATTTCAGACCGATTAACTTAACGATAGGGGATTCAAAGGCTTCTGTGAATGTAAATATGTCTAATACTGTTGCAGTTAAATTATTTAATTTTACAGCTAATGATTTGACCAAATGTGATCATGAGATCAAGAAATTTAGCAATCATTTAAAAGATCTCTTAATATGTAAGAGAAAAATTAGATTTTCTGTGTTGTGTGAAACGTCATTAGATGACAATGATTTTATAGTTAGCCAAACTTACAAGGTTATAGATACTTTGTCAGTATGTTAGAAATATGGAAAAAAAGACTGCAAGAAGTCTTGAAAATAATAATAACGATAGTTTTTGCATTCCCAAAGGGAATGTATCCTAATCGTGTAGTGTCAAGTGTTTCTGCCTCATGCCAATGCTAGATGAGTGGTCATACAGGCTTTGCTAACCGGTTTGCCATGACTTGTCAGTGTAAGGTGAAAACAATGCACCCTGCAAGTATGACAAGGGACACACTTCACTCCCAGGGGGGGGGGGGGGGGGGGAGGAGGTAAGGTGAAAACAATGCACCCTGCAAGTATGACAAGGGACACACTTCACTCCCAGGGGGGGGGGGGAGGTAAGGTGAAAACAATGCACCCTGCAAGTATGACAGGGGACACACTTCACTCCCAGGGGGGGGGGGGGGGGGGAGGTAAGGTGGAAACAATGCACCCTGCAAGTATGACAAGGGACACACTCCACTCCCAGGGGGGGGGGGGGATGGTAAGGTGAAAACAATGCACCCTGCAAGTATGACAGGGGACACACTTCACTCCCAGGGGGGGGGGGGGGGAGGGAGGTAAGGTGAAAACAATGCACCCTGCAAGTATGACAGGGGACACACTTCACTCCCAAGGGGGGGGGGAGGTACTCCCTTGTGTCGACTATACATGGATGCTACACCCGAAAGGGATAAGGTGTTGAGGCTTGAATTATAAATAAAACGGTAGCGATTTTGCTATATAAAAGGGTAGCACATCACTAAATTCTGCTTAAAGGGGTTTCAATATTGCGCTTTTGCAAGAATTATAAGAAAGGGGTGACCTTTTTCCTAATTTCACCCGGAGAAAAATGATTGGGATGACCGTCTCAAATACTGAAAAAGATCCTTTAAAATACCTAGCCACAGAAATTACTCCCAGGGGGGGGAGAGGTAAGGTGAAAACAATGCACCCTAACCTAATACCTAGCCACAGGAATTATAGGGTGTTTCTACAAGGTTACAAAAACAAAATTTATTGCAGCTTTTAATTACTTGTTACTCTAGTCACACAACGGCGCGACTGGATAAAAGTAGCTAAACCTAATAGCTATCCCCGCGCGCCCACAAGTGACAAGCACGGTCAGTAGTCTTCAACTTGAACTATTGTTATTTAAACACGGTGTATCTATCAGAATATTAAAAATACAATTATAATATATGTGAAATAACTATACTCTATTTTAATCTAGGTAATACCCTGGTAATACATAATAAAAATAAATAATAAGAAGAAAGAAATGAAAAATAAAATCTGCTTTATATAGATGCCGTGTGTGTATATTCAAAGAAAGAAAGCGTGACAACCATCTCGAAAAGATTTAAGAGATTTTGCTTGCCGCAACTACGGGGACAAGCTATTCCAGAGAACCGCACCATTATAACTAAAGCTATTTTTCAGGAAATTGGTGCGGGGCACTGGCACACAGCCCGTGTTTACGTCATCGTTAAGTGGTCCGAACCATCGGGCATATCTAAACTTTTCTATGTCTCGCTGGAAGAGCATCAGATGATGAATGTGATATCATAGTTTATTGATTTTTAGTACTGCTTATGATGATGATGCTAGGTCGAAAGTCTTGATTGACGTCCACCAAACACCAGTCTGGACTAGAGAACAAAAAGCGCGTGGTGCACGTGTGACTGAAAACGAGTATAATGGTACGTGTTGAATCAGGATGATACCGAGATGGAAGTCGCTTTGCAATTTTCCATTCAGTGCTGTGAAGATTTCGAAAAAAGCCGAACACAACGAGAACGACCACGACGAGTGGACCGGTGCAATCTTTCTTTTTTTTTAATTCTCCATGATGGCGCATGATATTTATATTATTTCGTAAAATCACAGAGAATTATATAACGAATTTGCTCTGCAGGAATTTTTTTTAGGAATGTTTTTTCAAATCTTATTTTTCGAGACATTCGCGTTAAAAATGGAAATGTTTCTCTAGAACAAAGGTTGCTTGAATGCATGTCAATGAGGAGCGAGTAAAAATCTTATACTTTTTAAGGCCCGTTCACACAGCGCGATTTCAGCTGCGATTTGAGGATCGACCGTCGACCAGTGTGTGAACGGCAGGCGATTTGGCTCTGCTATATTTCTCAGTTCGATGGCGATCTGAAGAAATCACACCCGCATTGCAGTGGAATTTGAACATGTTCAAAACGCCTGCGACGTCGCGGCGACAGCGTGAAATCGCCATAACATCGCCGGCCGTTCATACCTCGCGATATGACGTCGCCAAAGAAATCGCAGCTGAAAATCGCGCCGTGTGAACGGGCCTTTACGTTGTCAAACCAGTTTTATAATTGAGAATTTTGTGTCTTTTGACCCAATCAGGTCTTTCCATTTAGTCACGTGGGTATTGGGATCAGATGGGTAACGTGCCATTGCGTAACAAGGGTGGGCGGCACGTATCTCTGATTGGTCAGAGAAACCCCAATCATCAACTCCCTATTGAACCAGAAGGTCAATACCAACTTAAATTGGTTGTAGAATCGACCACCTTACCACCCTCAACAAGATGCATGTGGGACAGAGGTTCAATTAACATATATAAAATTGTTAATCATCTAGTCAGTTTTTTGTATCAGTTACCCTTGCAAGTTCGTCCATTATCTAAATTCACAAAGACTTTCAGAATATTTCTAGTAATATCCCATAATAGCAACATTTAGATAATACTCTATGGCGCATGCGCAAATCACACTTGAGTCTCCCTTTTGCCCTTTGGCTTTTTATAAAATCGAGACGTTAGGTCACTCGTTAAAGCTGAAACCGTGTGTTGCGACCCGCGTTTTCAAAATAAGATAATTTAGGGCTTTGTTGTCCTGCCTAAAACATTTGACACAACTATGTGACTGCACTAGGCCCACTAGGCGAAATGGGGCAAGGATGATTGGTTCAGAAAGATTGAGTGGCGGAACAGTATAATTCAAATAAATCGATGGTAAAAGAAAGTCACGATATAAGAATTTTGTCTGTAATACATTACTCTGTCTCCACGTGTCACCCTGTTCGGAAAATTTTATTATTCAGCACATCGATGCACTGCCCAAATATGGTCATTGGAACGCCAACATCCGTCATCCGAAAGACGTACATGTATGACGTGTTGAGCTCGTAAAATACGCAAACGTAATGTTTTCCAGGGTTTTTTTTGTGCTATGCTGAATTATAAATTATCCATTATCCTGCTATCCGATTTTGCAAAATATCGTCTGATTTAGCCAACTCGGGTCTACGTCCCTCATCGGCTTAGTATCAGACGTTATTCTGCGCAATCTCGCAGGATAATGGTTTAGTATTCTCTTTCCAGAGATTAATACCCAATTCTCAAAGAAGCAACTAGTTTATACAACTGTTAGCACTGTCGGTTTTTATTTCACTGTTTGCAACTTTTTGCCCTTTAATTGAAAATGTGCGAAACGCCTTTCCACGACGCATTGTTAACAAGACCACCACACGAAATAGTTCCGCAGCCTTATAAACATGAAATATTAGTCACACAAATCCCTCACATGTGAGAGCAAGAGATTTTAAGACAAGGAACAATTAGTCAGCTGGTAAGGGTGTCGCAAATATAGGTGTATCCTTCGCTAAAATGGCAAACGTTGGATCGAAATTTCTTTGCTTTTTAGTTGGTGTTCATTATACTTCTTTTGATAAACCTTTTCTAAATGACTGGATTTTGATTTTAAGGAACTGATCTTCTCGAAATTAATTACAGCAGCCTTCAAAATAAATTTTCTGAACACTTTTCCTATTCCTGAAAAAAACCGTGGCATTATTGGATTAAAGTTAGGGAACAATCTTGGAGACTGAATTCGAAAGAATTGTAGACTCTAGAAACGCTTTTTCGACACAAAAATAATGGAAAGACATGTGTGAATTCTAAAAGAGTGCCATTTCATTAATCGTTTTAATCACAAATAACCTCTTTGTAAATAAGGAAACTAAAGTAATGCTGTATGTAAATTGACCCTGAAAGAAAAAGTTGAGATATGACCCCCACCCCTCTATCTAAGAATTTCCAGTGAATAAAAAAAGTAATTTTATAGGATTTCAAAAGGTATTTGACCCTTTCCCCTTTTGTGGGGGAGATATAGATTTTTTACTATTTTTGGCATGTTGGCCACTCTAGAAATATATCCCAACACTTCCAACCCTATCCTTTTATCTACATACTACTAACTGTATGCTAGCTATTCACATAACAACTGCTTTGTCCATCACAGACTCTGTTGTCTCATATATTTTGTTTCGATATTGTCCTGCTAGTGTGCGTGCTGCCATAGTTAATATCTGTCTCCTTGAACATCCTGAAAAAAATTAAACAGAGTATTTGTAGACTGGCACTGTAATGCCAAGAACTTGTGGGTCTTGAAAGTAATTGTGAGGTACTTGAATTTTAGTAGACTGTTGATCACACGGACAGACTTCAGCCCCCACTCCTTTTTCTCCGGATTTTCCTGCACATTTTAGGAGTAGCAATAGGCTGATCATATTGTGGAACAATTCTTTCATTGTCATTTAAAATTTCTATCATACTTTTCCTGTGGTTTTTCTGTCCATAATTTCATAGTATTTTTACCACAGACCATTCTTCACTTAAATCAGTAGCCTGGGAAGCCTGTGTTGTAAAATAGAGGACTCATTGTTACCTCCTAATGTTGATTGCCAGTCCCCCATATTCTTGCCAGCACCAAGAATCACCTCGCCAAGGGTGAATGATAACCCTGACCAGCGCAGGTTGTAATTTGATGGAGTACTCTGCTCAGCTTTAGTGATGTAATGTTTGGGGATCTCAACAGCTTGTGAAAATGTCTGCAGCTCTGCCTTTAGAACTGGATCACTTAGGAACAGGCAGATCATACTAAACCACCTGGAAAGTGACAATTTTTTTTTATTAAACTGTCTAGGCAAATCCAGCTCCTTTTAAAGATCTCAAAAGGAAATCACTTACTTTCCAGGTACTAGTTCAGCCACAAGTTCTTCAATTCCTATAACTATCTTGTCTTCCTTCACTTTCTTGGTCCGTCTAAGGTGTGACACCCTGTGTTGTGCACCCTTAAGCCCTGCTGAACACCCAACAGGTAGAGGGGCTATACTAGAGGAAGATGAACAACTCTCGACAAATGCCAGCTCAAAGACTTGTCTGAAACCATCTTGCACAGCTTCTATAGTGTTAGTATCTTCTGATGTGAGGAGAACAGTGACAGCCTGTTCTCGGTTTTCTAAAAAAATAAAAACTTTTGCTGAGCAAGGATGAGTTTTATGGTGAAAGTTCCACAGGAGCAGATTGATCTTCTCTGCTAAGCACTTGTTTTAAGGGGGGATACATATTCAGCCCAGGGGACATACTTGAGCTCCTGAAGTTTATGACAGAGCTAAACATTATGCACCCCCCCTAAATAATAATAATTTTCAAACACAAACACAACAAATACCTGGCAGATATTTTTGACCCAAGGAAATGTACACTAAAACTAAATGTCTGATCTCCCTGTCATTTTTATGCTTTAATGTTCCCCCCACCCCTCAGGCTAATGGGCAATTCCAGAAAATAAAGGTACCCTTCCCACGGGTGGCACTAGTTTTTGACCCCCCCCCCCCCATACATCCAGAATTTCCAAAATGGTTTTACCCCCCCCCCCCATGCATAAAGAATTCCGTGCAGGTTAAAGAAATCCAGCTTCGAAAACCCCGACTTGCAATCAGAATTCCGAGCTCTTAAACCCCCCCATCCCATCGGAATTTCCAAATGCCGCCTGTGGGGGGGGGGGGGGGGGGGGTACCTTTATTTTCTGGAATTGCCCAATAGAGTGACTTACGCAAATAGTCCTCCATGGCTGGGTCTAGGGTAGTAATCACAGTATCTACAGAGCTCTGAAACAAAGCAGGTAAACATTTCTTTTGGGATTTCCATTTATAATGGAAAATAATACTTGAGTCAAGTCAGATTTTAATCTCAATTATTCACTATCTACATGGAAAATTTTATACCAATGACAAATTATGCTTTCTCTCCAACCTGCCGATGGTGAAAATTGGACTGTCTATCTTTGCAAGAAAATTCACAAAATGCTTCCTTTGTTGACTGTATTGAAAATAAAAATATTGTTATCCATTAATTATAATTCGAAAGCTTCAAGCTGAGAAAGATTTTCATTCAAGCCTGTTACCTGGCTCCTAAAACATTGTGGCTAAAAATTTGGAGTTTGTGACATCACAAATTTCAACTTGAAGATTTTAAATTTCCAGTCCTAGGTATAGCTATATGCAAGGGAGTATCCTGTAGTCTAGCCATAATAACAATAACTATACGATTTTCAAAATTGACTGACAGTCTATTGTATGATTGACAGTTCCCACCATACATTCTTCACAAGACAAACGTATGACACCCATACAAACCTTGGTTTTCTCCATTATGTTTCTGCCGATATTTTGTGTGGTTTGCAGACTAGCGCTAACAGCACTTGACATCCATCCCCACATCCCACCATCGCTCGATCCTTGTTCTGCAGACTGCACTTTCTCGTCATTTTTCTGCCACGTAGATGACGAACTGGGGGTCGAAAGTGAACTTGAGGAACTGACAGTGTTTTTCTAAAGGTTCAAGCGATCGCATTTTCTGTTGAGGAGGACTTGTTAAAAAGCTTGAACTAGATGCCGAGGTGCTTTGAACTGGACCAGCAGAAATTTGGGTCTTTGAGGGGGGCGATATCGCGACCGGTTGTTTTGAAGTCGTGGCAGGACTAGAGCTGCTCGCAGACTGTATCCTAGAAGTGGTGGTGGCAGAAAAATCCTCTTCTTCTAAAGCACTGGCGACTTCTTTAACAATATCAACCTTAGAATGAAGTCCTTTAGAATCTGGTTCAGGGTTTGCCATGTGGGCTGCTGGTATTCTAGCAGCAAGTTTTGTCTAAAATAACTACGAATAACTTGTTGTTGAGAAGTCTTCCACTTTTCAGTTCAGTTCATGCAAATTACACCAGCCTCGATTTCGTACGAAATCAGTCTATGGTACGAAATGCCGTCTTGGGATCCCTGTGCTCCGTTATAAACAAAAATTATATCCCTTTTGCATTATTTTTGTCCCTCAAACAGTTTGGTAAGACAACTCGTAACCCTTTTTTATTTCATTTTGTAAAAACCAATCAGTGCACGGAATTGCTTGAGTAATTATACTAATTTAAAATGTGTGGTTCCAGAAAATATCCATACCCCCTCCACGGAAGGGTGTTGAAGTGACCCCCCCACCCCTCTGGAATTTCCAAGGAAAAATACAGTATTTGTATGGAAATGATCAGGTAAATTGCCCCCCCCCCACCCCTCCGGAATTTCCATTGCCCTTCTGTAGGGGGGTATGGATAATTTCTGGAACCACACAATACTTAGTAATTACAGTCATACACATCAAACTGTGGCCACCCATTTTTTATTTTTTATTTCTGGGAATTATTCTGTTCAGATTATTTTATAGAAGATAGAGTATGAAAGCCTTCAGTAATTATTTTTTTTGTATTTTTTTTTCTCCAGAATTTATTTTATTATCTTTTCTTTTGAGTGGGGGCATCCCCTTGCCTTCCCCAGCTATGCCAGAATTGAAAAACAGCTAATAAGCCCTGAGTTAAGAGTTTGCCCCTGTTGCTAGACAATGGAAGATGAAAAGCACTTCCTTCTGAAAATGGAAATTATATACTGAGGCCCTACCATGGGTAAATTCCGACAAGCGACACGGCCTTTCTGAAACAGCAACGAACGACGAGCCATTCTATCAAAATACTGACAGCGACTCTAGCAAAAGCCTGCGAAATCGTGACATGGTCTGTTTTGAAACGTAGACTAGCGACACAGTGACCCCCCCCCCCCCCCCTGGTAGGGCCTTTACACTGAGCTCAGAGAAACACTTTTTCAAAAATAAACAGTATTCACTTCAAAGATCTAATTTCTCCCAAAAAGTTTAAACCCATAATAGCCAATGCATTTAATGACTGCTTCAAGCTTAGGCAAACATTTTTCTACATTATTAGCGAGCAATACAATGCAGTAGCTAGAATTTTTTGTTGGGGGGGGGCGGGGGGGGCTTGGTCATGCTTTGCATTTGCTGGGGGGGGGGGGGGGGGCAATCAGGTTTTTTCCCACATAATGACACTACAAATTTTACTTCGCTGGGGGAGCAACTGCCCCCTCTGCCCTCCGCTAGCTACGGCACTGAAATACCTATGTACGTCTTGTCACTATGGATTCCAATAAATTATATTGGCCTACTGTTTGTCTATCTATGTCTATGCCATAACTGAAACTCAGGGTGCTGGACTAAAGTAAAAAAAAGTGTATATGCAGGATCCAGATCTTCCAGATCCTGTTCTACAGTGTCCATATGTAAGTTTGGATAGCTGAAGCAGGAATTACTACAGCAATGTGTCCCTTGTTGGGGTCAATAATGTCTAAAGAGACTGGTTTACTGCCCTTATTAAGGACAACAACGACCACAGTCATGTCTGGACTGGGTGTGGTGAACGCTATATATTCTAGGGATGCTGATTTTGCTGACGACTTGATAGATGTTCTCTTGGAACCTTGAGGGACAAACTTGCTGAAGTGTCCAAGATGGTAATACATTGGCTGGAAACAAACAATGGCAAGCAGTAATTTATTCATACTAGCAAAATGTGGGAGGGGAGGGGGAGCATGATTTCACTGAGTGCCCCCTTCCATAAACAGCTAAAACAATTATATACATGATTTACAAATAAACTAGCCCCATGCCAAAATAAATGAAGTGAGCCCCCAAGTAATTATCTTTATGGATTATCTTTATGGCAGTGGTCTCCCTGATTTTGGTGTGAAAGTCATTCATTCATTCAAAGCCAGTACTGATGTATGGATGTGAGACGTGGAAGATGAACCAAAGTGATGAAAGGAAGATTGACGTTTTCCAGAACAAATGTCTGTGTCAAATCCTAAATGTATGCTGGCAAGAGTGTCCAATTAGGAGATCAAACGACTGACAAACATCGAACCTCTGAGTCAGGTGGTAAGGAGAAGAAGATAGCGATACATCAGGCATGTGATGAAGAAGAAAGAGCGAGACAACCTGTGCAGGACAGCTTTGTCTTGGGCGCCAGAAGGAAGTGCGACCGGCCAAAACAACATGGCCACGGATAGTGGTGAAAGAGAGAGAAAAGGGCGGATGGAATAACTGGGAGGCAGTGTGAGTGAAAGTGATCCATTGGCGAAGCGAAATCAAGGCCTTATGTGCCTCTTGGCATGGAGGAGCCAGGTAACAGGCTTGAATGAAAATCTTTCTCAGCTTGAAGCTTTGAATTAGAATTATCCATGCACATAACTGTAAGCAATCTGTCTATGGTGCTTTTGGCTGTGCAAACTGGGGTGGGGTGGGGTGGGGCGGCCCTTCAGACTTTGGCCATGTGTAAACTCTCACCTTTGACAATGTATTAAACAATTGTATTAATTGTATTAATTTCGAGTTATAGTTTGAACAGCAAAATATTAAGAAACGTTATTTTAAAACTTCGAGCAATGAGCGGCCAAAAATCAGGTTACAGTCAGTTACAAAAATCAGGTCAGGTCAAGTTTATTGACAATATTTTAGTTTCTTTTGAAGGGTTTCCGTGCAGGTAGTGACTTGTGTTTAGGCTGCAAATAAATTTTGATGGAAACCCAAGAAAAAATTTCCAATGATTATTCACAACCTTGAGTGCTATCGATGTTAGAGTCAAATTTTACACCCATTTTTCCTCAGGTCAGCAAATTTCAAAACTGTTTTATTTAGAATTTTCTTTAGCATTTCTTCGTGACCTAATGCCGAGTCATTACAGTATTGTCCCTTTTCAAAAGATACTAAAATCTAGTCAATAGATCTTATACTTTTCTGTAACCTCATTTTTGACCTCTTGTTTACAAAATTGCTTGAACTTCTATATGACAAGTCCTCTTAAGCTGTGTGATACCATATCATAAAAAGCTTTGTTACCTGCTGATAAAAGACATGGCTTGTTGCATCCACAATCACAGGTGAGTCTACAAAATTGCTGACCCAGTTAGGTCCACCACCCATGTCCAGTGCAAGATTCCAGTCCACCCATCCAACAACCCAGTGACTCAGGTCCTGGTATAAACACATTTGAGCTGGTTGTTATAGTGATTGTTAAAGTCCTCATAACTCATAACAATGTTCAGATGAAACTGATAACTGGGATAAGCAGTGTAGTTCTTGGTACCTCAATAATGCTATGTGCATAATTTTCACCCCTATGCCAGTCCCCCAGCACTACCCCCCTTGGCGGAAACAGATCTGTGTAACCAGAGCATGCTTCTGTCGCCAGCATGAAGTGATTAGGAACCTGGTGATGGAAATATAAACAGTAAAACAGTTATCAGCAAAATGCAATACAACACAACAAAATGACATAATGACTAACATATATGACTTTATGGTAATAAAATGAACTTGAATCTAAAGGGCTATCCTTTATGCAGCACACAATTTTGAAAAATAAATTCTAATGAAATTAGAACAGAACACCCAATTTTCAAAATTCTTGTTTTACAGATGGTAATTCCACAATGGAGAAAAGCTCTGGAATCATGGGCCTGATTAATTATCTAGAGATAACATTCCGGGTATATAATTATAAATTTGTGTCAAGCTGTAGCAATGAAGTGAGGTTGTAAAATATGCCCAAATGAAACAATTGAAAGCATGTTGCTCAGGGCTATGGCCTTTAGATTTTTGTATATTTATAATCTACTAACTTGTTGTGTGCAATGCTCAGATCACTTGCCGGGGCGAGCCAGTCCTCATACCAATGTAGCGCCACACCTGACACATATTTAGCAGCTACTGGGTCACTAAGAATAACATTCATCCAGTTGTCCAGGAAGAGTCTCTGGTCATCCAGCATCATGATCTTTACATTGCTGTAACCCTCCTTAGACAGGGTTGGGCCAAGGTCTTCTTTAATAAGTCACGTTCCTCTTCTGCTGTGAAGGCCATGGTTTGGAATGCATAGCTAGTAGTCATACATGCAATAAAATACAGGTCACATTTGAAATTCATGCTCTGTATAAGCTGGCATTTGTATCTAAGAAAATACCTATGGCTGCAACTGATGGCAGGGTTATAAACAGGAGAACAGCAAGATAATAATTTTCCTCATCCCTGGGATAATTTGATTAAACTCAATTCAACATGATGCCTTTACAAATTAAAAAAAAATGATTAATATATTTTTTCTAAATTAACAACTGATTACAATAAGTAGTTCTTCAACAATACAGCACATTGCAAACCCTCTGAATATATAATAGAAATATAGAAATAAATTATATCTTAGTTATAATGCCTTGTGTTTAAATACGTAATCTTACTTTGGCAAAAATCCAGTAGAAGGTTCATTCTGCACTGTTATACCCCATATAGGCACCCCATGACTGCTATATGCTGATAAGAATTTAGCAAAGTACATGGCCCATGCCTTGTGGTAGTTATCACCAGCTTTACCTTTAAGTTTTCCAGGACCTTGAATAATATCAAAACAATGATATAAAAGAATCCAGGCTGATTTAAAGTAAGTATAATATGGTTCTTTCAGCACAGGCATTAAGGGTACGGGTGTTTTTTAAGGCCCTTTTAAACTTCATGATTTATGAATTAAAAGAAGAAAGGTGAACATGACATGTGGTTTGTAGATTCAATTTTACTAGTATTGTTTAATTGCAGCAAGTGCTTAAACAGACATTTTAGTGAAACTGATCAGACAAAGCCAGAAGTACCAGTAGAGGGAGTGAATGGTTACTTATATGAAGGGTCTCATTATTTACCTTCCATTTTTCCACTTGTTTTCATCCATGCAGGAGCAGACCAAGGGCTTCCAAAGAACATGATTTTCTTGTTTCCACTCTCTTTCATGGCAGCGATAATGACTGGAATTTTGAACTTCAAGTCTTCCTCTACAAGTGAAAAGTTCTTGAGCTAAAAATCTCCTGGTGAATCATCATAGGAGTATATCCTTGTAGAGAAGTCACAGCTTGCAATTGGAATACGTCCAATGCTATATTCAATACCACCAGTGCTGTAATATGATTGGATAAGCTTTTGTTGGAGATAACTGCTGATGTTTAGTATGTTCATTGTTGTAGCATCTAAACAGAGAAAAAAAAATAGCTATAATAACATTTCATTTTCTGCTAAACTCATTCTTATCAATTTTGCTCAGTTTGTTTTTTGCTGAGATATTTTTTTCCTGGCTCAGATCAATGAGGTGCTGGAATTTTTTTGTGAGCTGAAGCTGTTGTTTTCTTCTGCCTGACCGGCTTGCAGGGATTTATTTTTCTAGCTCAGAAGCTTGCGCATTTTGAGCTTTCTGCAACCTTCCCAGAGGTATCTAATGGTCTGGCCCTAAGGATACTAACAAAACGAGCCGAGTAAAGGACTTTGCAGGGACCGACATTGGGACCATATGGTCACCAATGGCGACTAGATTTAGGGTTTGGCGTTCAAAATTTTAACCTTGTCGCCAAATGGTGACTTATTACCTTTCCAGTCAGCAGGTTTTAAAAAAATGCCCTTCTGAAAAATTAGTTGTCAACAGCATGCATTCAGAAGAAAAAGATGCTGACTAGATTTCTATTATGGCGAACCAAACTTCAGTATTTGGCGAATAGAATTTACCTCTTGAAAAAAGTTAATGTTGGGCCTGACTTTGAGACCCTGTCCATACTACACCATTTTCAAACGAAAACGGATACTTTTTTCTCCGGATACGGCTATCATCCACACTAAACATCAAAACGGATCAACCCATAAACACTCTCCAAAGTGGAGCGATTTGAAAATGGAGCTGTTTGAAAATGCTGTTTTCTAGTGTGGACAGGTGAAAACGATGCTATCTGAAAACGATGCTATCTGAAAACGATGACGTCACACAGCAAACCCGACCAATTTCGCGGGCCGACAGATCAAAATGCGCATTCGTTGAGCATGCGCACTGAATGCATAAGGTTTTCGTACGGATATCCGTTGTAGCGTGGACGGGCGACAACGATAAGTGTGAACGCAAATCTTTTTGAAAACGGAGCAAAAAGTATCCGTTTTCATTTGAAGGGTCTGAGAAAGTCTGTCAACCACTAACCTGTAAATGCGCCACCAAACCCCAGAATCTCCTGATAACTAATAGACGCATTGATAGACAAAGTAACAACGTCTTCGTTTCCTTGCCATGTCTCGTTAAAAACACCGGTCGTAAGATTAAACCGAAGCTTATCTTTCGTGCTTGTGTACACCGCAAACTGATTCGGTTTCAATGGGTTCCCTTCATAAACGAACTCCCCACATTTCTCCTCAGAACACACACAAACAAAGCTCCCGTGGCCAAAGTCTTTAGACACACATCCAGAATACTGCGGTGGCGAAAATGCACTAGTGATTCTGTATAAAACTAGAGCAAAAATAATAATAATTCGCAAAACCATGTTTTCTTGTGCACAGATTCTCACGTGACTGATTTGTGTCAGGCGTTCCTCGATGATCCTTGGTATCCAGGCCTTCAATGCCAGGTCACAAAGCTTAGAAAACAAAATTCGGCGGGAACTTCGCATCATAACAGTTTTATAAACAGTTTTAGTTGGGTTTTTAGCGTGCTCTTTTAAGATTGATCTTAGTTTACCTTGAGAAGGAGATTTTGGTTTTAATTTGCGAGGACTGTACAGTTGACTAACGATATTTTGACTATTTTATCCGCGTCTGACGATTGCAAATGCAGAAGGCAGATTCGAATGTCAGGGTCAAACTCCCGGGTGTTCGATCTGTGGGAGGCAATCGAAAATGAAGATTTTAGGTAAGATACACTTAGGGCCTGTTTACATGGGGGAAAACTTGGCCTGGGGAGCCGGGACACCCGCCTAGGCGAGCTACCCCGAGCCAGGCTTTCATACATTTCCTTATAAAACGTGACAAACTGTTTACATGAGAAAACAAAAGTTGGCAGAGACAGGAGGGTGACCCTTCTAGCAGAGCCAACTTTTTCCCGTGTAAACAGTTTGCCTCGGCTACCCGAGCTGACAGGCAATCAAAGGATACTACAGAACATGCGCATCCTAGTTCCAGTCTCACAATTAACGTATTTTCGCATGGTTATTTTGAGTATGTTTGCCAAGAGTACATTTTGTCATATAAATGCTCGCCAAAGTTGGCTCACCTATGAGCCCGGGCCCAGGTCAATAATGCCTGCCGGACCTTTATGGTGGTATGTATCTGTACCACCATTTTGTACCATCTATTTTATTAACAAGCTAACAAACCGCAGACTTTGTCGAGGGAAGGCAAGGTTGCTGTGTATGTAGTTTTGATCAATTTTCTAAATTTCAGCACTGCAAATGTTTTGATCCAAGACTACTGGTCCCAGACAACAGACCTCATACAAGATGGAATTGGGATAATTCATTTGTTAAGTGGACTTGACAAACCTGAAGCAAGAAATCTTCTAGAAGAGTGTCTGTACCATGGGGCTTCCCCTAATGTTCCATCTGATGATGGTATCACACCTGTACATTTGGCAGCCATGTGGGGCTTGTATGACAACCTTGCTTTACTGGTGCAGCATGGAGGAGACCCAGACATTATGGATGTCGAGGGCCATAATGCCCTTTATTATGCATACCAGTCAACAGAACCAAGGGCAGGGCTCTGTGTGCAGTACCTAAGGAGTGCTAGAGACCTTATTGAAAAAGAAGCAAGCTCATACTCTTTATATTCAAAGAAAGATGGGTTTGGGAACCAAACTAGTGAAGGTTTTACCAAAATCAAAGGGAAACCAAGTACAAGAAAAATCAATCAAAGTCCGAAATTGACTAGATATGTTTTCAATCCTGATGAACTCATGACGGAGGATGAATCAAGTTTAGATGGCCAGGAGCAATCCACTCTGTCTGTTTTAGGGAACACTTCAGAAAGTTTTTACACTGCTCACTGTGATTTGAGTATGACACGCCTCAATGAAACATTAGATGATACTGTTGTAAGTTTTCCAAAGCTACATCCATGGATGTCAAAATCAAGACCTCAAGATCTTGATGATACAGTTGTTGAAAACTTTAGTTACTTGAAATTGGAAAGCAGGTAATGCAGAACATGTATTATCAATGCATACTCATAGTGAGCACTCACAATATTATCTTATGAATTGAAGCTGAGATCCATTTTATCACCTCCATTTTCACAGCTTCATCACTTGAGGTCTACTTGCAGGGGCCAGCTAGGGATGGGCTCAGGAGGCCCAGGTCCCCCTCTTGAAACATAAAATACTGTAAACATGGGAACAATTCTACATATAATATAGAGAAAATAGCAACAAAAAAGCCTCTCTCCCTCTGGGCTCTCCTTTGGCAAACTTTTGGCTACGTCCCTGAGGTGCAGAACAGGCAAGGCATCTGTTCCTAGCAACTAAAATTTATAGTCCCCCTTTTGTGGCCCCACATAATCTACAAATAACAGTAAAGAAAAGTTTATTGTTTAACCAGCTATGAACATGGAGTGCATTTCAGATGAGCATCAAAATCTAAATGGAAAGTGAACACGTATAACCCATCTTGAAATCAACAAACAAACAAAGTTAGCACCACATGTGTTTATGCATGACCCAAGAAAACAAAAGTTACTGAATTTTGTATTTCCTTTGCATGTCAATTGGTTGACTAAACAAACACCCAACACTTCAACCAATAGGAACATATCAACGATCTTGGGAAATCCACTCTATTATAATTTACCTTTGCAGTATACCAGATGCTGATTCCCATAATAAGAGCTCAATACTCATGCCATTAAATAGCACTTTGGCTGATGGAACGATTCTCTACAACTGGAAGGACTACAGCATCCTTGAATTATCCCATGATTCTGATGTCGAGACAACCCTCATTATACCAGAAGATATGAAATCCCTTGGCTCTCAAGAGATCAGAGAGGAGTTAACCAAACTTGGCTATGATGTAGGACCAATAAGAGCAGACACAAGGATGCTGTATTTACGAAGACTGGCAAAAATCAAAGATGAAGTTGTGGCAACAGAGCCACAGGTAAGAAATTCTATTTCAAATTTTTTTTTTGTTACTCATTGTTTTCCTTTTTAAAAGGCCAAAAAATAATAACTAAGGTTTATCCTTAATGAAAACCTACAATAAAATTGATCTGACCGACAATTTTATTCCATACGCCTTCAAATTATGATGATTTGATGCATTTATTTAAAAATTTATGTCATTGGGTGCCCTCAGTTATTAAGGAGAAATTCTGGTGCATAACATTATTGTTCTTATTTCTTGTGCATTTAGTGCCTTGGGCAGTGTCAATTTAATGAGTTCATCCCAGAGATGAGAGCTGTGTTATGGCAGAGGATAACAACACCAATAATGCATGAAGAAGAGAAGTCCATGTGTATTGAATTTTCAAAGAAAGGGACTTGGCGAGAAGGGTAGGAATAATGATAGACATCGGGTGAACAAACAGACTGATGGCTGGATTGACAGACAGACAGACAGGCAGGCAGAAATCCTACAAACAGATTACTGCATAGATTGATAAAGATGGGTGAACAGATAGAGGCTCCAGTGAATTAAGCAATAAAGTACCATATCACAGAATTTCTCTTTTTCAGAACAGAGAAATCCTCCTTCAATTACCTGTTACTGGACCCACGAGTGACACAGAATCTTCCTCTGAGGGCTAAAGATATTCCTGAAGAAGAGGCATTTAAGATTTTTGTGTCAGCTATCTTCTATGTTGGGAAAGGCAAAAGATCTCGGCCATATGCTCATCTTCATGAAGCTCTTCATAAGAATAAGGTAAACTACTAAGCCCCCCCCCCCCCAAAAAAAAAACCAGTTGTGGCTTTTGCTGCAGCACAGCTACACCAGCATGTCAAGGCTCAAAATAAAGGAAAAAAATGTAATTTTTACGCTTTGTGTTATTTTACACCTAAAGGCGATGTAAAACACCCAACAAAAACAAAAAAAAAGTATCACAACAAAAAAAAAGTATCACAACAAATGGGCTTTCGTTAACCACGAAGCTCATTACTGATGGTGAGTTCCTCGGGGCGACTTCCCATACCATCAGATCATCAACAAACTTAATACGGGGCGGGGCATCTTAGTACGGGGCATCGTGTAATAAGGCCTTTGAACTCTTCTGTTTTTTTTTTTCCCAGACAAACCGCAAGCTGTCACATATCCGTGAGATCTGGTCGTCAGGCCATGGGGTGGTATCCTTGCACTGCTACCAAAGTGTCATTCCAGTAGAAGCCTACACACGGGAGGCATGCATGGTGGAAGCCCTTGGTGAGTGTACTTTTGCTACTCCCTGACTTGTGCCACAGCACCATTTGTTAGGTGACAGTGTATGGCTAAGCTAAGCCGCCATAAGCACAGACACTGAGGGTGGTCTCTGCCAGAGGGTTTATTACATCCCCAGTGGTTCTTTAATGCCTCCCTGCTCTCCTGGAACCCCCCTGGAACTGGGTAGGGTAGTGAAGGCAAGATGAGACCTTGGTTTATTGTCTCATCTGAAAGAAGTGAAACACAGTAGAACAGAATTCAACTCCAATATGAACCAGTTTAAAAAACGACCCAACGACCCGAGCAGAAAGAAAAGTCCCTCTGCACAGGCCGGGAGTGGAACCTGGACATCAGTGATGAGAGGCCAATGCTGTATCACTGAGCTAACCATGCTTCTCTCTGTTTTCACATTGATGAATATATTACACATAATGAAAGGAATATAGACAGAAAACGAAAATAATTTTACAGCAATGTTTCATAGCTTCATGTTCCCATGGTTTTTCCGTTTCATTTTGTGTTGCTTATTTTCTGCAGGCCTTACCCGACTCACAAACCAAAAGAGGGGAGAATACTATGGAAGAGCACGGAACTGGGGAATCAAGAAAAAGAGGCAAATGGGGATATTTCTCCTGAAAAGAGCACTACAAATATTTCTGAATGAGGGAGAACGAGAAATTTGCCAGGAAGATTTGAGGAAGTGAGTGACAGCTATGCCAGGAAGGTTAGTGTGTCTAGCTGCACTTAACCAAAAGATGCAAGGAGGGATTGTCAATATTCTGCCTATGGGTACAAAGACTAACAAAACGTTTTGAACTTAGTTGAACAGAGATCGCCTGATTTCACATTATTTTTTCCTTTATCGCTGAATGTCAAGGGTTATTTAGTGAGTTATGTTCCTCATGTTCCTTTTCACGGATCTTAGATGAGTATTGAACATTACGACAACTTGGACCTAGTACCAGACTTTGGGCACACCCTGCATTTTGGTCGTGTACCATCTGTATCAGATGAACTATAACTCATGCACTCACAATGTCGTTGGAATTTCACTAGACATTTTTTCAAAGATAATTTAGTTTACAAAATTCACAATCATATTTTCGATGATTACATTTTGAAAGATGGAGTAGTTTTATCACCAAATAATTTGTACATTTGTAGATACTTTAGATATCTCTGTGTTAATGTTCTAGTTCCATTAAATCACCACAGTTTATTTTCCTATTTATGAACATTTATAGATCCTTTTATTAAAGTGTTTTAAAAGGATTTCTACCATTGAGAAATTTCGTAAAGATACGATATTTTTCACACGTGAAATTATCAACTTTGCATGTTGGCGTTTTTCCCAATAAAATCCCGTTGTTTTGGAAAAAAAACAGTGTTCCGGTCTATAATAAACAGAATAATACATGGACGCTTGGAGATATGGAATTTATCTTCTCGTTTTCAATTTTAATAGTCCCACTCGTTCGCGCACTCGAACCCGAAAAATTCCATATCTTCTCCCGCACGAAAATATGTGTTATCTTCACACTGTGAAATAACATGTTATTTCACAGTGTGAAGATATTATTACTCTGACCACTGCTCGAGAGCCCCTTTTCGGATTTTTTTTAAACAAATCATGATTTACTATTTCACTGATGTTTATATAATAAACAGAACATTACATGTCCGCTTGGAGATACGAATTTTATCTTCTCATGTTAAAGATGTATCCTAACACTCGCACCCGTGTAATATCCTCTTTTTCATTCTATGTTTTATTGTCATAGTTTTATCGGGCAGCAACGCATATTTTGTAAAAGAATTCTAAAACGTATCGCCAAAAAGCTGTCCGCTTCCCACGTTATCATATTATCCACTAGTCAAGTAAGTCCGATGCTATCCACTAGAAATAAGTCAATCCTATCACCTAGAAGTAAGTCATGCTATCCACGAAACACTAGAAGAGTGTTTGCCTGTTGGCGTCATGTTGTTGTACGAAATGCGGCATTGGTATTATCTAAAGAGACTCACTGATTCATTTTGAAGACTTTCAGTTTATTACAATAACGTTATTAGCACATTTATCGGCCGTGAAGGGTCATATATATCAGCAGCGCCATTTTATACGTCGAAACGTCAAGTGGCCAAATATTTTGCGTTTATATAATTATTTTGCCTTTATCATTATTTCGTCACGAAATTGGCCTCAGACCCTGAAGACATAGAAATACAGCGAACAAGAATATTATTCCTTTAGTTTAGTGTACTCTCCTTTCCCTGTCGTGAAATTTATTCCATTCACTAGTAATGTACATCTCATTTTGACACCTCGCCGCTAATATGAAATGGTCGGATTTTTGCTCAAAATATAATATAGCGTTCGACAAACATTCTGGGTGAGGATTTGTACTAATCCGTTGCACCTGGCGAATACGAATTCGAATGATTTTTTCACAGCTAGATCAGCTACATTAGTAGAATGTAGATTTCAATGCCTTCTTTACACTTTAAGATTACAATAGTTTTCATTTTTATTCTTTTTTACATTCTGTACCTGTTTTTCGTTTCATGTAATTATTCAATTGTTAGTTAGTTTTTACAACAGTGAAGATCTTCGATGCTAATGCACTTTTCTAGAAAATGACTTGAATTTATTTTTAAATGTCAGAATAAACCAAATTGCTCAGCTATTATTACCAGTTTTATTTGAGTGCCATTCTATTTTTTTCCAATTTTAAATGAATTCGCCCCTTTTTGCAGGGATAACTTGTTATTAGCTAATGAAATTCACACTACCATGGTGTTACTAGCAACTCACATCTACTTTACTTATCTTTTGTTTTCAATTTTCCCAGATATATGTAGCCGTTAAAGGAATTGATTAGTATTTTCGTGTTTTTCAGCGGAAGTTCCCTGCTCACAGTTTAGCAAAGTCGGAATTCTTGTTTTTACGTCTTGCATAACGTCCTGTCTGACAACCCAGTAGCTTGGCCTCGCACGGTCGTACTGTGTTACTTGGGCATGACTGTCAGAACAAGTCAATCCCAAAACATAGAATGGTTGAATTATATGACTGCACTCCAAATAATACGAAACAATGCGACATTTTGAAGATGTCTCCTTGACATGGAAGTAAAAGAGTTTTACAAGGCGTTTATCTTTGTCGTAAAACGGTTCGGCTTTGAAGTACTGTCCTGAGTAAACTGAATATTCATTCCCTTGATCCAACACTAAAGGTATGACTTCCCGAATGAAGGATTTTATTTCTAGCGACTCTAGAACTTGCTCTCCCCAAGTATGTGCTAGCTCCAGGATAGAACTCGCTATTTCTTCAGCTAGGGCAAAGTCTTCAGCTTTCGATAGCTCTGTCATCGCTCTAGCAGCGAGAGTAAAAAGTTCTTGCGTTGCATCGGTGAATTCCGAACCCCAAACTGTCTCAAAGATACCTGGCCACATCTTGGCATTGTTGATCTGTTCGTTAAGAATTTCCGTATTCATTTCATTTTCTATAGCTATACTCGAAGCATTCTTCATCTCTACCGTCCCATCGGTTATGTCATCAAAGTTAGACTTCCTCATTGTTACGGAATCGTTTCTTGAAAATCTCGAAATTGAGTAACCCATTTCGCGCTTTCGGCGCTTTTACTAGATCGTTAGCGCGCAATATTGAAGTTTCTCTTGGCAATCTTTTCCAACGACTTTGTGATCTCGCTGTGTTGACTTAAAGAATATATTCCCTTCTTGTATTCATCCGTCTGCTCTCACAGCTGCCTCTTGCTCTACGCGTTTACATAGTCAAATAATACAAAACACCACTAGTAACGAGTCTCGTTCTCTACGAAAGCCGAGAAGGGACATTGGATTTCAGTGTTCTTAAATACATTTCGTTGTTCTTAAAATACACTTCAGAGTTCTTAAATTTCGGTGTTCTTAAATTGACTTCAGAGTTCTTAAATTTCGGTGTTCTTAAAATACACTTCAGAGTTCTTAAATTTCGGTGTTCTTAAAATACACTTCAGAGTTCTTAAATTTCGGTGTTCTTAAATTGACTTCAGAGTTCTTAAATTTCGGTGTTCTTAAAAATACACTTCAGAGATCTTAAATTTTCGAGTTCTTAAAATGATTTCCAAGTGGTGGATCCAGGACCCGATCCAGGATTTTACTAAGGGGGGTTCCGTTTCTTCTTCACTCCTTCGAAGACTGATACGGCAATGAGTATTCTGGAGAATATTGTGGTCTGGGTATCACAATAAGATCCTTGGAACCCTCTCTGGATCCGCCACTGTAATTCCGTAATGTTCCGATATCAATGATCACTGTAATCATACGACGGCCATGTTACAATCGAACGAACGAGCCGAAAGCTGACGGGTGGCTATATACCGATTGGATAAATTGTCATTGAATTACATGTAGCTCTTCCTCTTCTATCTAGTCTATTATGAGCGTTACTACTATAACAAAGTGGCATTACTAAATCCGAAATTAGAAGAGCTACATGTTAATCCAACAATTGATCCAAATCGGTATATATTACAGTGGCGGATCCAGAGAGCATCAGAGTATCAGAACAGTTATTTTAGAACAAGGATCTATTCTCCAGAATACTGCCCGTATCAGTCTTCTAAGGAGTGAAGACGAAACGGACCCCCCCCCCCTCATTTTAAGAACAACGAAATTTAAGAACACTGAAGTCAATTTTAAGAACAATGAAATTAACAACACTGAAGTTCATTTTAAGAACAACGAAATTTAAGAACTCTGAAGTCAATTTTAAGAACAACGAAATTTAAGAACTCTGAAGTCAATTTAAGAACAACGAAATTTAAGAACTCTGAAGTCAATTTAAGAACACTGAAGTTCATTTTAAGAACACTGAAATCCAATGTCCCTTCTCGGCTTTCGTACGTTCTCAGTACAGGTGCAAAAAATTATCCCGCACCAAGACGCCGAAGTTCTCCCTTTTCTTCTTCAAGTTTATCCAGAAGATATCAGTCGACTCGTTGACCTCTTGGCTGCATCAGTTAACATTACAAAACAATCATTTGACTAGTCTTGATGTGTTTTAAGTGCTTTTGGCCTTATGTTTTTGCCGGAAGCACCAATCTCGCACAGTCTGCATGTTTTGTGTTTTGCCAACCAGCTCAAGTTGCAACAACCATCGACTCTCGGATTTGAATTCGTATCCAGCAACACCTATAGTAATTCTATCGCAAACAATAAACACAAGGTATTAAAGCAAGCCTGCTTTAATCTTTACTCTTCGTCTAATTGTGTTATTTGTTAGCTTGTCAACAGTGTGTTTGATATTGCCCGATCTTCATTATAGAATATGAGAAAACTTAATGAAAAAATGCGAAGTTTTCCTCTAAATAAACTCCGCTTGACAGGTGAAATTACCCTTTTTATAAATGCTAATTCACTCAAGTTAGTAAGCTAGTTATCAGGTCATTATTTCCGAGGCTTATAGAGACACAAGTAAAACGTTTGCAAGGTTTTCCTTTGGGACCACGACAAATGGGGGCGTTTATTTTGTGTTGTGGTGATCGAATCCATTACAAGCAAACAAAAGTTCATCGTCAAACCAGGCGTGATTAGTTTAAAGGTTACTTATTACGTATGAGTCTGTGTGCTCTGGAATTAAATTGGCTTTAGGTAGATTATCATGAAGATTTATTTTTTTGTCACGAGATATAGTTCCCTTACGTAAATCACTGTTAAACATGACCAGTACCGACGACGAGACTCACGCGCGAAGCATGGAAAACTCGGGTAAACTAAAAACAGACGAAGCTTCTTAGCGCTCTTTCTAGTGTAGACGGAGTAGAAAGCAATCAGTTTGAACACGGCCCCGATAATAAGGGTACAAGGCTCTGCTGTGTGGCATTCCACACGTATCTCAGGGTTGGCTCAGTGTTACGGCTCTGGTCACCTCAGGGTTGGCTCAGTGATGAGGCTCTGGTCACCTCAGGGTTGGCTCAGTGATGAGGCTCTGGTCACCTCAGGGTTGGCTCAGTGATGAGGCTCTGGTCACCTCAGGGTTGGCTCAGTGATGAGGCTCTGGTCATCTCACGGTTGGCTCAGTGATGAGGCTCTGGTCACCTCAGGGTTGGCTCAGTGATGAGGCTCTGGTCATCTCACGGTTGGCTCAGTGATGAGGCTCTGGTCACCTCAGGGTTGGCTCAGTGATGAGGCTCTGGTCACCTCAGGGTTGGCTCAGTGATGAGGCTCTGGTCACCTCAGGGTTGGCTCAGTGATGAGGCTCTGGTCACCTCAGGGTTGGCTCAGTGATGAGGCTCTGGTCACCTCAGGGTTGGCTCAGTGATGAGGCTCTGGTCACCTCAGGGTTGGCTCAGTGATGAGGCTCTGGTCACCTCAGGTTTGGCTCAGTGATGAGGCTCTGGTCATCTCACGGTTGGCTCAGTGATGAGGCTCTGGTCACCTCAGGGTTGGCTCAGTGATGAGGCTCTGGTCATCTCACGGTTGGCTCAGTGATGAGGCTCTGGTCACCTCAGGGTTGGCTCAGTGATGAGGCTCTGGTCACCTCAGGGTTGGCTCAGTGATGAGGCTCTGGTCATCTCACGGTTGGCTCAGTGATGAGGCTCTGGTCACCTCAGGGTTGGCTCAGTGATGAGGCTCTGGTCACCTCAGGGTTGGCTCAGTGATGAGGCTCTGCTCACCTCAGGGTTGGCTCAGTAATAAGGCTCTGGTCATCTCAGGGTTGGCTCGGTGTTACGGCTCTGGTCACCTCAGGGTTGGCTCAGTGATGAGGCTCTGGTCACCTCAGGGTTGGCTCAGTGATGAGGCTCTGGTCACCTCAGGGTTGGCTCAGTGATGAGGCTCTGGTCACCTCAGGGTTGGCTCAGTGATGAGGCTCTGGTCACCTCAGGGTTGGCTCAGTGATGAGGCTCTGGTCACCTCAGGGTTGGCTCAGTGATGAGGCTCTGGTCACCTCAGGGTTGGCTCAGTGATGAGGCTCTGGTCACCTCAGGGTTGGCTCAGTGATGAGGCTCTGGTCACCTCAGGGTTGGCTCAGTGATGAGGCTCTGGTCACCTCAGGGTTGGCTCAGTGATGAGGCTCTGCTCACCTCAGGGTTGGCTCAGTAATAAGGCTCTGGTCATCTCAGGGTTGGCTCGGTGTTACGGCTCTGGTCACCTCAGGGTTGGCTCAGTGATGAGGCTCTGGTCACCTCAGGGTTGGCTCAGTGATGAGGCTCTGGTCACCTCAGGGTTGGCTCAGTGTTACGGCTCTGCTCACCTCAGGTTTGGCTCAGTGTTACGGCTCTGGTCACCTCAGGGCTGGCTCAGTGTTACGGCTCTGGTCACCTCAGGGCTGGCTCAGTGTTACGGCTCTGGTCACCTCAGGGTTGGCTCAGTGTTACGGCTCTGGTCACCTCAGGGTTGGCTCAGTGTTACGGCTCTGGTCACCTCAGGGTTGGCTCAGTGTTACGGCTCTGCTCACCTCAGGTTTGGCTCAGTGTTACGGCTCTGGTCACCTCAGGGTTGGCTCAGTGATGAGGCTCTGGTCACCTCAGGGTTGGCTCAGTGTTACGGCTCTGGTCACCTCAGGGTTGGCTCAGTGTTACGGCTCTGGTCACCTCAGGGTTGGCTCAGTGTTACGGCTCTGGTCACCTCAGGGTTGGCTCAGTGTTACGGCTCTGGTCACCTCAGGGTTGGCTCAGTGTTACGGCTCTGGTCACCTCATTGTTGGCTCAGTGTTACGGCTCTGGTCACCTCAGGGTTGGCTCAGTGTTACGGCTCTGGTCACCTCAGGGTTGGCTCAGTGTTACGGCTCTGGTCACCTCATTGTTGGCTCAGTGTTACGGCTCTGGTCACCTCAGGGTTGGCTCAGTGTTACGGCTCTGGTCACCTCAGGGTTGGCTCAGTGTTACGGCTCTGGTCACCTCATTGTTGGCTCAGTGTTACGGCTCTGCTCACCTCAGGGTTGGCTCAGTGTTACGGCTCTGGTCACCTCAGGGTTGGCTCAGTGTTACGGCTCTGGTCACCTCAGGGTTGGCTCAGTGTTACGGCTCTGGTCACCTCAGGGTTGGCTCAGTGTTACGGCTCTGGTCACCTCAGGGTTGGCTCAGTGTTACGGCTCTGGTCACCTCAGGGTTGGCTCAGTGATGAGGCTCTGGTCACCTCATTGTTGGCTCAGTGTTACGGCTCTGGTCACCTCAGGGTTGGCTCAGTGTTACGGCTCTGGTCACCTCAGGGTTGGCTCAGTGTTACGGCTCTGGTCACCTCAGGGTTGGCTCAGTGTTACGGCTCTGGTCACCTCAGGGTTGGCTCAGTGATGAGGCTCTGGTCACCTCAGGGTTGGCTCAGTGATGAGGCTCTGGTCACCTCAGGGTTGGCTCAGTGATGAGGCTCTGGTCACCTCAGGGTTGGCTCAGTGATGAGGCTCTGGTCACCTCAGGGTTGGCTCAGTGTTACGGCTCTGGTCACCTCAGGGTTGGCTCAGTGTTACGGCTCTGGTCACCTCAGGGTTGGCTCAGTGTTACGGCTCTGATCACCGTAGGATTGGCTCAGTGATGAGGCTCTGGTCACCTCAGGGTTGGCTCAGTGTTACTGCTCTGGTCACCTCAGGGTTGGCTCAGTGTTACGGCTCTGGTCACCTCAGGGTTGGCTCAGTGATGAGGCTCTGGTCACCTCAGGGTTGGCTCAGTGATGAGGCTCTGGTCACCTCAGGGTTGGCTCAGTGATGAGGCTCTGGTCACCTCAGGGTTGGCTCAGTGTTACGGCTCTGGTCACCTCAGGGTTGGCTCAGTGTTACGGCTCTGGTCACCTCAGGGTTGGCTCAGTGTTACGGCTCTGGTCACCTCAGGGTTGGCTCAGTGTTACGGCTCTGGTCACCTCAGGGTTGGCTCAGTGTTACTGCTCTGGTCACCTCAGGGTTGGCTCAGTGTTACGGCTCTGGTCACCTCAGGGTTGGCTCAGTGTTACGGCTCTGGTCACCTCAGGGTTGGCTCAGTGTTACGGCTCTGATCACCGTAGGATTGGCTCAGTGATGAGGCTCTGGTCACCTCAGGGTTGGCTCAGTGTTACTGCTCTGGTCACCTCAGGGTTGGCTCAGTGTTACGGCTCTGATCACCGTAGGATTGGCTCAGTGATGAGGCTCTGGTCACCTCAGGGTTGGCTCAGTGTTACTGCTCTGGTCACCTCAGGGTTGGCTCAGTGATGAGGCTCTGGTCACCTCAGGGTTGGCTCAGTGTTACGGCTCTGATCACCGTAGGATTGGCTCAGTGATGAGGCTCTGGTCACCTCAGGGTTGGCTCAGTGTTACTGCTCTGATCACCTCAGGGTTGGCTCAGTGTTACGGCTCTGGTCACCTCAGGGTTGGCTCAGCGTTACGGCTCTGGTCATCTCAGGGTTGGCTCAGTGTTACGGCTCTGGTCACCTCAGGGTTGGCTCAGTGTTACGGCTCTGGTCACCTCAGGGTTGGCTCAGTGTTACGGCTCTGATCACCGTAGGATTGGCTCAGTGATGAGGCTCTGGTCACCTCAGGGTTGGCTCAGTGTTACTGCTCTGGTCACCTCAGGGTTGGCTCAGTGTTACGGCTCTGGTCACCTCAGGGTTGGCTCAGTGATGAGGCTCTGGTCACCTCAGGGTTGGCTCAGTGTTACGGCTCTGGTCACCTCAGGGTTGGCTCAGTGTTACGGCTCTGGTCACCTCAGGGTTGGCTCAGTGTTACGGCTCTGGTCACCTCAGGGTTGGCTCAGTGTTACGGCTCTGGTCACCTCAGGGTTGGCTCAGTGATGAGGCTCTGGTCACCTCAGGGTTGGCTCAGTGTTACGGCTCTGGTCACCTCAGGGTTGGCTCAGTGATGAGGCTCTGGTCACCTCAGGGTTGGCTCAGTGTTACGGCTCTGGTCACCTCAGGTTGGCTCAGTGATGAGGCTCTGGTCATCTCAGGGTTGGCTCAGTGTTACGGCTCTGGTCACCTCAGGGTTGGCTCAGTGTTACGGCTCTGGTCACCTCAGGGTTGGCTCAGTGTTACGGCTCTGATCACCGTAGGATTGGCTCAGTGATGAGGCTCTGGTCAACCCAGGGTTTTCCAGGGTTGTCCCTCGTCAACCCAGGGTTGGGAGAATTCTCGAGCCAGATCACGAAGCACTCGACTTCGTCTCGTGCTTCATGATCTGCTCTCGAATTCTCCCAACGCCTCGGTTTTCAAAACTCTGTGAAGGCACAGAAAAAATGTTTTATTTCTTAAATAAAGCCCAATGCAAACTGAAAGAATGGGATCAAAAATAAAACTTGCGGTTTGTATGGCCGTTATGACGATTTTGTGAGAACACACCCGCCGCCCCCGCCTCGTTCTGGTTGATCTTATAAGTGAACACTAACATTGTGGCCGAGACGGAACGCTAGCACAGTCTATTACCCGTGCAGTTCGGCACGGACAGCTGTTTCTCGGCATGGCATAGAACACTGCAGATCGAAGTGCTTTAAACCAGCAAAGACCCATGTGGGACTTGTAGCTGTGACTACATACATACATACATACATACATACAGCTTTATTTTACAACGCTGGCCATTTCAATGGTGCATTGTGCACACACTGATTTCCAAATGGGGCGTTGACAAAAAAAGAGTACATAGGTTACAAAGATAAAAAAGACAATACAATTAAAACATAGAACTATTAAGAATCCCCGAAAGCACAGTGCACCATCATTCGGCATCCCTTTTCAGCAAACGCTTGAAAGAGGCTAATGTATTAGACTGTTCCATAGCATTGCCCCACTATAGCTGAAACTGCGTTTCAGGAAGTTGGTCTTAGGTTTTGGGAGTGCTAGGTCTGTATCCCTGCTTCGGAGGTTATATCTATCTTGGCGATCTTCAGTCTTGAGAAATAAATTTCGTAAGGTTGGTGCACTTTGATCGTTTAAGATTCGATTTTAGATTTATTTGCCTTTTATTCAAGGATTGCCATCCCAGCCCTCGGAGAACGTCTACAGACCTCTGTTCATACCTCGCGCCAGTTACTACACGTGCTGCACGTGCCTGCAGCTTTTGGAGTTTATCTGCGAGGGTCTTTCCACAGGTATCCCAAACTGGCGCGCAATAATCTAGATAAGGCTGAACAAGACATCTATAGACGCTCTCAAGCGAGCTGGCCGGGACAAATGGTTTAATACGTCGAATTGCGCCTATCCCTGCACTGGCTTTTTTACACACATTTTCAATGTGCTTATCGAATTTCAAATTTTCATCAATTTCAACGCCAAGGCACTTCTGTGAATTTACCCTTGAAATCGTTTTGCCATCAATACAGACAGAAGACTGAAGATCGACTGATGCCGATGTTAGTGTTCTGTTTTCACTTGTTGTTCTTATCCCATTTATTTTGCGTGAGCAACTCGTGAAAACTGCGAAAGCCTTGCGGTTGGATTGCAAGGCTTGCACATACAAACCCAATAAAAAGCACGCTTTATTTTTGATTCCATTCTTTCAGGTTGCATTGTAGCTTGTCGAAATTTTGGCTTTTTACTAAAATCATCATTCTGATCTTTCTCGGAGACTCGCTCGTTCACTATGAAACGAAAACTCGTGAAAACATAAGCTCTTGCCATGTAACAATCTCTATTTATTTTTGATGGAGTAAATCGCTGGAACAGAAAGTATAGTGGTTCAAATGTTTTACGATATTATTTTAAAGTGATGTGATAATGCAGACAAGAAAACAAGTGGAAGTTGCTCGTCATTCAAATTATTCTGTCACGTGACAGCCAAGAAATTAGAAACCCGGAAGTAGTTTCATTAAAACGAGCGTGTTTTGCATCAGATCATTTCCAAGCTCCCGTTTTATAAATTGAAATCTACTTTTTAAAAAGTTCTGCGCGATAAGGCATAGCAGTAACAGAATAAATTAAATGATATCGTGAAATATGGCGCCAAATGTTATGTCACTCACTCGTCGCGTGCTGATGAGGAATGTAAACAAAAACGTGACAAAAAACTATCATAAGCAAGTATTTACCGCCAAGGCGAAAACACCGTGCAAAGCGCCTCCCAATGCATTAGGAATACCTTTTGTACGATATTCAGGATTTTAACACCACAGTTGAAAAGGAAAGCAAAGATTACTTGAGTCGCAGCAGTACTTCGGAGTTAACATTTGCATGACAATTGGCTTCCTGCTAAGAGAGCTAAAAATTCAGAAATAAATTCTGAAAGTACTTTGACAAGTTGGTTCACTTAAGGAGTCTTAAGGAGATAAACGTAGAAACCTGCTGTACTTGTAGTTATCATATTAATTCGACCTCGAGTCGCGTGTGCATATGAACGCCTTGATTTATAAAACTGTCATGCTTCGGCGCATCTCAGTGACGTCTAATTTTAGCCTCAGTTGGCAAAACACGAGCGTTAATGGATAACGAATTCTCACTAATGGCTTGGAAATGGGTTGTATAGGCTCCAAGGAAGAGCACAATGATTTGAATTTGGAGGATTCGTACGCACCACTTCTTGATGAGCAAGAAGAAAGAACTCGCAGTGAAAGTGCAGACTTGGATCAGCAAATTCGACCTGTGTCACGCAGAGAAGAGAACGGAGTCGAGAGCCTGCTACAGCAACTGCAAGACGCTTTATCATGGAGAAGAAAATATAGTCATCACTTAGACGATAGCAAGAGTGTGTCGGAACTGCGGTCTAAAATTCACGAGCTTCTAAGCGCGGGAACAATTGAAATGGGAAATCTTACACAAGCTAAACGGTACTCCGAGGCCGACGACATTGTTGATGGAATTCTGCGACTAAAAAATTCATTAGGAGATGAGCTACTAGAAGCCGCAGATATCACGGCGTTCGTTCGCGAAGTTAGTACCATTGGCGAATTCGTTTTAACTGGTGGACAATATTTTAAACCAATGATGGCCAAAGAGGACGATGATAGCGTTTTAAAGGTGTTTTTCTTTCTTGTTTCCGATGTAGAAACTCGAAGAACCATGTTCAGATACTACGTTGAACACACGAGTTTAATCGAGGAGTATTTTGCGCTGAGTTTAGTAACTTCTGTAGGACATTATCAGGTGGAAATGTATGGAGATTCTTGTCCCTCGTATTGGGACATTAGGCGCGATGTAATTAGAGATGTAGAGCAGAAACTCCAGTCAATCGAAGACAAAATTTAGAGGTCAGGACTGTGGGGTCAAAATATGTTGACAATAGTTTCGAGAAGTTTTTTTCTTAAATTGTTTCCTTTTGAGCACTGTATTTGGAAACACCCCTCCTTAGTATTTTGTTTGTTTTATCGCAATTGAAAACTATGACGAGGCTCGTATTCACTGATTTTTGTACTGAAATAATTTTTCTAATAGTGACACCCAACTGCACTGATCGTATGAAATGAATATTGAACGGAAGCTCGAATAAAAAAAAAGCTACTTATGTTAGTGTATTAAGGCAGAGAAACATTCGAATGACAACAAAAAGATTCCGCGGTTTATTATATCCATTTTGAAATCACGCGCGCGTTCTGCAATCTGATTGGCTCTCCGCAGGTCAATTTATTCCTAAATTGACCTCATTTAACATTTTTGACCTGGCGGAAGATGACAGGTTAAAAACTAGCGAAGATATATGGATTTTAAGCCCCCCCCTCCCCCCCCCAGCCGTCTTTTTTCCAGCCGTCTTTTTTCCTTAGTGTTAGATTGCCTGTGTACTACCCCCGCAAATAAACAAACAAATAACTGAAAGAATGAATGACCGGATATATATACACCCCTCTTCAAAAAAACAAAAAACATAACTCATTTGTGATCTTTTTATTTCCATTCAATGTTTAATGTGTAATGGTAATGTAGGAAGTCTACCCATTGGTGGTGTTTATGCTGTAGAGACAACAGCGGAGTTTTGATCTCGTTTAAGTTGGGCTGGGAATCCACTTTGGCCGAGACGCTGGAGATTGGTCAGTGCATTTCGAGCTTTAATACCATACGTGCGCTGCGCACCACTCAGTTACTCAATGAGTAAAACTGATGACCAACACAAATCTTAACCTTCAAAAATGCCCATGTGTAGAAGTGAGAGAAGCAGGAGTAAAACTGATGACCAACACAAATCACTCAGTTACTCAATGAGTAAAACTGATGACCAACACAAATCTTAACCTTCAAAAATGCCCATGTGTAGAAGTGAGAGAAGCAGGAGTAAAACTGATGACCAACACAAATCTTAACCTTCAAAAATGCCCATGTGTAGAAGTGAGAGAAGCAGGAGTAGTAAACAAGTCTTCAGGAATATTGGATTTTACTCGGGATTTGATTATCACATGACACGTTTTTGAATGTAAGAATTTACAGGACATCGAAACCGCTTTCGAGCCGTTGATTTGCGTATCAAAACACCTGGTTCACGTGCAGGTCCATTTTATCTAGATTTTCTTGATTTTTTTTTTTCAATTAACCTATTAAAAATAATCTACCACAAAGTGTTATCACTTTAATTTGGGTCTGAAAGAGTAGATGTCGTCAATTCCATTATGTCCATTTATGCTATTGCTTTTGCTTCCGGGAGGAAACCTTCCCAGTGCTTTATGAGCTGCAAAAGAGAGAAACATAAAACATTCAAGGCCTGATTATATGGACTGAGCACAATACAAACAATACATTCAGGGTCTGTTTATATGGACCGAGCCATCCCGCTAGCGGGAGACACAGTTTCATTCACTCTGGGCAAGCACAGCCGGCCAGCTATGCAAGTTGTTTTCAGAGATCTTAATAAGCTGTCCCATTCCAAATCTGGCCCTCCCACCATGGAAAATTGTCCAGCCTGAAACAATTCATGACACCCCTATTGATACCCCTGGGGCAATTTCTTCAGCGATGCATTGTAGAATCATTTAACATAAGCAGGGTGATAATTATGGCCATTCATACTAAACCCCAGTATCCATGATTCTGTTTTGGTATTCTTATTTGCTCCCATGATACATGACAGGCTACAACAGACCCGGGGGGGGGGGGGGGGGGGGGGGGGGGGGTCACCCCTAAAAGATAGCAAACATGGCGGGCCATGGCGTGGCTCAAGTAATTTTTTACCCTAAAAGATGAGGCCTTATGTGCAAAGTAGGCGCGAAGGAGACAGGTAACAGGTAAAAGATACTCATCAAGAAATTTCCGTGTTTGTTTCTAATTTAACGTCTTCTCATCGAGTAATCTCCCTTTCTTGCACGGTTTTTAGAAGCACCATCATGTGACAACACAATTTGGACACATATTTCGGCCCTAAAAGATACCAATCTCTCTAAAATTTATTGAAGATTACGATCACCCCTAAAAGAGACCAAACCCCCGTGATTTTTACCCCTAATAGATACGACGATCATCCCCGACCAAAAATATATCTGTACCCCCCCCCCCCCCCCCCCCCCCAAGACAACAGATAGTCGTGATGGTGCAACATTTTCTGATATAGGTGAAATGCAGAGAAAGAGGCCTCTGCTAAGCATGGAATACGTCTTTCACATGAAATAGCCCAATGCATTTTAGCGGGCATTTGGAACATAGCACAGATGATATTAACCTGTTGTTGCGTGTTCATCATGGCTTCAAGATACTTGATGACGGCGACACGGAAGTCTTTCACTCGGTTATTCTGCAGAGATTTAATATTGGGTTATCTAGGCATCAAATGCTAACAAGTCACTATTCTCCTCTTGTTTTTATCTAGTCTGCATTTCAATATCAACAAAATTAGCGACAAGGCAAGTTATCAATATCAAGGTATTACCATGACTCCATTACCAATGAGTACAGGTTTACATTATCTATATTTGAGGGCAGGTTTACACTTATGAGATCTGTTATTTAAGGCCAGGTTTACATTATGAGATCTGTTATATTGGCTATAAAATAAATACCTCAAATCTTGACAACTCTTTGCGAATGGTCTTTGAAATCTTTTCGAAGTCTTCTTGCCCCTTTTCCACTTTTTGTTCCCACTGCAAAAGAAATGTTTTCAGCAAAAGAAGAAGGTGGTAAGGACAGCAGTTCGCTAGGATTCCAGAAAGGGGGAAAACTTTAGAAAAATACATACTGCCCGACAGTAAGTACTACCAGTAGTTTTTGGCCCAGACAATTGCAATAAGAAATTCTTTACTACATCAAGTTACAAAATGCCTACCATCAGAGGCTCATGGGAAATCATGTGAGACTATAAAAGCAACTTGAGATGGAACGGATAGAGAAGAGGAAATTAATGATTCTGTTTTTCTCCTACATTCCAAGTCGCTTTGTTGGCTCGATTACAGTATAGTGCATGCCTTAGTGTTTTTCATGAGCCGTTGATGGCGTACTCAAATCAACTTTTTTGTGCATGTAATTTTGCTGTCAATAATTATACTGATATTTCCATTTGCAACTGACAGAGCGGAAATGACAAAAATGAAATGTCTAACTTTGCCATATTTCAATATATAAGCTCAAGATTCCGTATACAAAGAGTTTCTATGGCTAAAAGCTTAATTCCAAATTTTTAAGAAAATTGAAGAATATGAATTTTAGATATGATTGAGCAAAGTTTGCATAATTCCTGATCAACGTACTAATTCTCCCATAAAATGGCACAGAAACCAATGTTTAAAGCCTAATATCTCCAGGAGGGATCCATTAGAAAAAAGTCATTTTTGATATTTTGTTTTTAATCAGACAAGGAGCCTGTATGCAAAAAATCAAGCTTCTCTGAGCTAACCTGACCTTATTATTTGAAATTTAGTGGTCTGAGCAGGTCATTTCCGCTCTGCCTTTGCAACTAGATTTAGAGCGCCCCTGACCATGCCAAACATGGACACATTCTGATATTAAAATAGTGAATAATAGGGAACAGGCAAACCTCTTTGACTTCCTCTTGAGCCTGAGGTAGTTTTTCATTCTTGCCAGCCAGCTCAATTTTTACCAGAGTTTCTCTCTTCTTTGTCAGGGTCTGTTGTGCATTTTGCCAGACACTGTACGTACGAACTCGTTCATGGAAACATGCCTATAGAGTCAAACAAATTAGCAAAATGAATTACATGTCCTCCAAATGATTTTGCTGTGCATGGTGATGCATGGAATTGTTTGAAGGCTAAAAAAATAATGAGGTCAGAATTATAGTGGATGTGTTCTTTGACTTGGTATTTTTCTTGGCAACAGAATGTGTAGCCTGAATTTCAGGCGTCCCTTCCTGCTCGATCATACCATTTTACCACAATATTGGCTGGGGGCAGCGGCTCAAAGCTTGTAATTTAGCACCAAATTTTGATGCATTTCTGCCACCCCTGAAATTGTATTTACCTTAACAGACTGGATAAGACCAATATAATCTTTCAGCAGCTCCGAAAACACAAAGAAATCTGTTTCAGACTAGAAGAAGAAAAGTTCATTATCAATTCTGAAAAATAATTTTGTCATGGGAATAAGGCTAACCATACGTTTGGAAGAATTTATTCTTGAAAATGAGCAGGCAATGTAGGGGTGGACCATTTGACTTTTGGGGGTAGGGGGTGGGTGGAAGATTTTGTCAGTGCAATTATTTTTTTCATTCTTCACAATGGTGTATGATATTTATTTCATAAAATTACAGAGAAATTACAATTATATAATGAATTTGCTCTGCAGGAACGTTTTTTTAATCTTCCACCGTGTCCCCTCCCACCCCCCACCCAAGAGTCAAATGGTCAGCCCCTAAGAGGGCAAGTTCAGGCAAATCAAGTCTACATCAGCATATGGTTATTAATCAATTTCATAGCCAACAAGTTCTTTACAACAATACAGTATATTATTATCTTCAATAATAACTATATATTGTTCAAAGTATATCAATGAGTATGATTCAAGCATCACTCCCAATCTGTAAAGGGATATTATCTAATTACATGTATCACACTTTCGACAAAGTTGGAGCTCATAGATAAAAACTGTTCCATTCAATCCTAGTGTAAGGCTTCCAAATAGTCCATTAATGAGCTGTCCTCACAGCATGTGAAAATATTATTTTGCTATCAATGTTTCTCACATAGTGATATTGTTGCTTGCTATGGTCAGTTTGCAGTGCTTGCTGCTCCAACAGACCTATATGGCTTGGGCATAATGTTTTCCCATTTCAGATCACATAGCATTCATTTGAATAATCTTTCTTTGTTTTGGATGCTTTCATTATTTATATATCCTTCGGTGTGTAACAGATAAAGAAAGAGAGAATATCATGGGAATGCCATGAGGCAGATTGGTCTTGCAGAGAAAAACTGTGCGCTCAAAAAATGGTGATTTGGGTAAATGTCCTACTTGTTCTTGATGCAAGCCTTCAATTTTCTCCTCCACTTCAGCCAGCTGTGAAAGTGCTCTTGAGAGTGATGTGTGTTCTTCTGCATTACCTGATAGTACATTTCACAATAAGGAAAACAATCAGATGAAAACAGCTGTAAAATTCAAGCTGAAGAGTCAACTTTGGCTATAAAAAGTTCACTTACTTAGCATTGCTGCACTCTTGGCAAAACCTGCAGTACTTGTGCTTAGTTCTAGAGGAATAAAAATACATGTAGTGTCATATGGGAAACTAGGACTTCTGGTAATCGACTTATTTTACAAATTTTAGAACCACAGAATTTTTTATAAATTAAAAACATTCAGCAACAAAAGCAAAAGGCAATTAGCATGCTGCATAATGTGAGCATTGTTTCTTTCACAATACTGATACAACACTTTCAGAAATAGATGCCAAAGCTGCTTCGAACGTGTATTTTTGACCCACCTTTCCTGTGCAACACAAGTATTTCAACATTGTGATGTAGTTTCTTTAGTTGCTGGTCAAGAGTTTCAATTTGCTGTTGTTTCTCCTCAAACCACTGCAAAAAACATAAACATTACTTAAATATACCATTGTAACATACCATATGCCATTCTATGCCATTTGTCAAATTAGGCCTGCAATATGATATACAGGGACAAGAGAAAAATGCAGCAACTGGAAGCACTGGGCAGGGCATACATTACACAAACCCTAACACCAAAGATAATGTTGTTGTTGGGTTGATAATGATGAAGAAGATGATGTTGTTGATGATGATGAAGAAGATGATGTTGACTGCTTTGATGCTGAAACTGCTGTCAATCATGATGAAACTGACAGCAGGAAAGGTGATGATGACCGATGATTACATTGCTAATGATGTTAATGATACTGATGCTAATGATAAAGATCATGTGAGATGATTTTGCATTGTATATGTTCAGTACCTGATCTGACTCAGACATCTTGGTTGTCAAACTAAACATGGTGTCTCCCAAAGACTTGACAAAACGCTTCACTCCTCCCCCGCTGAGGGCAGCTGTGTCCTTAGCTCTTGGAAGCTGTGAATATGGAAACAAAAATACAAAATAAAATGATAGCATGCAATCACAATAGTTGAATTTTAGGTTATCTAGAGTTTGTAAAATTTATTGGTACAGTATCCATTTTGTTTGTTTGTTTGTTTTCTAGGATGCATGTACATGTACCTCTTCTGCTTCCAGAAACTGTCTGAAGTCAGGATCATTTCGCAGTTCTGGATGAGTAGCTACTCTGTTTAAGAACCTGAAAATAACAGCAGATACCAAGTTCAGATCAGGGACTGTGCAATAATTATCAGAGTCCAGAGTTGGCCTATTTGTGTCTGGCATCAGGAGTGGGGGGCAGGAGTGAATGTTTTGGTGCCAGAAGGGAGGTCAATCCCAATTTCTAGTTGAATTTTCCTGAGCTCACTCACTCAATCACTATCCTTTAACATCATTTAATCCTCTAGTGCACAGGTATGACATTGCATGGCTTCTTTCACAGCCCTCCTCCAGGCACCCTGGTCTGCCACCAAGACTGTGACTGGCCAGACACCTTTAAGGTATGAGTATACCTTTGCGCGAGAGATGTCATTTTTTCGCGAAAAAAATCACTGTCGCGTCATTATTTACACAACAAGGGCCATTTATATATCATTTTAAAGCTTATGGAACAACCTTACTTACTAAGTGGTATATTTTTATGCAACGTTACTTTGATGGATTCTTTTCGTCGTTTTGTGCTTCACAGGAAAAGTACCAATTTTGGCTTTTGAAGAGATCCTGCCACTTCCAGTTAATGTTAAAAGCTCCAGATTTCCGCAAAATGTATTCCTTAGAGGGCGATCTGAAAAAAGGTGTGCGGGATTATTGATATTTTACGTATTTGCGGAAATATCACGTAAAACAGGTTGAAATGCGATATTTTGGCAATGCTAACACAAAAATTAGTATAAAATTTGTTTTGAAAGGAAAATCAAAAATCCCGCACACCTTTTTTTAGATCGCCTTCTAAAGAATAGATTTTGCTTAAATTTGGAGCTGAGTAATTTAATTGGAAGAAGCTGGAACCTTTTAAAGAAAGTCGGTACATTTTTCTTTGGGGCTAAAAAAAGATATGTTCATGTACAATATAATGAGAGCAAAATTGTTCATCAGATAGACCAACCTTTTAGCTTTAAAATGATATATGAACGACGGCTGTGGTGTAAATTGTGACGCGATGCGAATTTTTTTCCCGCGACACCCCTCAAAGGTATACTCATACCTTAAGTCTTCCTCCCAATAATTATTGTAAGTCCCTGGTGCCATTAACAGAGGGCTGAATAATGCATTGTTTATCCTCTAGTAAATCCAAGCAGATGGTAATACAGGCCCCTTCAATATAACCATTTGACTTGCTCTGCAAATTTGCCATTTTTCTTAGTTTAGTGGTTAAATTTTCAATGTTTCCTTTTTCAGTTCTAATCTTACCTCTCCAGCAATGCTTTCCTTTTGCTGATGAAATCAGCAGAGTTTGAGTCCTCTTTTGAGAACTTCACTTTACTCATACCTGTAAACACAATAGAATATTCAATAATCTAAACAAACAATATTAAAAGCATATGTTCTCTATGCACTCTATCTTTGCTATAATCTCTATCACAAGTGACATGTAAGTGAAGTTAGCCAAAAATATTAACCTATGGCAGGAGAAGTGACCAAAGCAACTAGAAATATATTTTCTGATAAGATTTCGCCCTCAAGAAACCAAGCCATGGACAAGTTAGTACTCTCAGAACCATCACATGTCATCAGGTCAAGATGACAGAAATAATTCAGATTCATTCATTTTTTGTATATTTCAAGGTTATTCCTCCATTTTGCTTGGCACACACTGTTCTACACATCTAGAAATAATTCAGATTCATTTTTATTTTATTCCTCTACTGAATAATGTTTGCCATCTTGTTCTGATTACCCATGACGCAACTTTTCTATTCTTTGATACGCAACAAGAGCTTTTCTATTCTTTGATATGCAACAAGAGACCTTGTCACAAAACACATATTGTGTGGTTCCAGAAATTATCCATACCCCCCCTATGGAAGGGCATTGGAAATTCTGGAGGGGTGGGGGGTCAATTTACCTGATCATTTCCATACAAATACTGTATTTTTCCTCGGAAATTCCAGAGGGGTGGGGGGTCACTTTTCAACACCCTTCCATTGGGGGGGGGGGGGGGGGGGTATGGTTATCTTCTGGAACCACACATTTTAAGTGTGACATAACATTACCAACAACAGACTTCTCAGGAGCTGGCGGGACAATCTTGCCAAGATGAAGGTACTTCCCAGACAGGCGATCATGGAGACCCAGGAAATCACTGAACCTTCTTTTGACTGTCGTCTCAGGGCTGTTAAATGTTGGCATACTAGTCTATAAAGATAAACGCATGTTTCAGTTCATTATTCACCAGTTACTTATGCCAGCTAAATAGACTGAGTCCTTAACGTTGAGGAGTTAGTTTACCAATCAACTTTTCAATCAACATAATTATACCTTTTTGGTCTTCTTCTAGTTCCAATGGAATTAAGAATTTGTTGTATGCAAGGAGAAAAGAATAGCTTTTGGAATGAAAACTAGACCAGCAAATTCCACTTACATAAAGCCCCCTCCTGCAGTCAAACATTGAAGTCAGTAGTGTGACTTAAAGACAATATAGGGCTGTCCTGTGGCTCTGCTCCATGACCCCAAAAACAAAACAAAATCAAGATGGAACAGGCAAGATAAGCTTGCACATCCATAAAAATGTCATGTTGCTTTCTGATTGTGCAGCTGCAAAATTCCTGCACCCCTGTTTACGATCCCTGTTTCAGCTAACTGCACTGGAAAATTTCAGTTTTCCCTGCCTACTATGGAATACCAGTGTGAGTGAATTCCACACTTTCATGTACTAAAAGTACATTAAACTGTGTACTGCAACAAACTAGTGCACCCCTGTATTATGTTAACCCATACTTTTAACCTAAGTTACTCTAAGACCAGCCAACCTGGATTTACAAGGTCCTGAAGCAAGGGTTGAAGATTTGGGGGGACTGTCTATTTGCTAATGTCAATCTAACACAAGATGTATTACCTTTGTGATTACCCTGTAGACCATATAAGCATTCATTCCATCACCAACTTTCTCAGGATCAGTCACTTTGATGTCCATGTCAAATTCATCTGTCTCTTCTTCTTCAAGTTCATCCTTCTCCTAACAACAAATGTAATAAATCTCTCAAAAACAGAACCAGCAACTCCTTGTTCCACTAATTATGCAATGTAGCTGTAAAATAAGGGATTGTAAAATCAAGAACCCAATAGGCTTATTCTGGCTCTTCATATGTTTCAGCAAGTCTATAAAGTAATAAGGTCTGAATATCAATAAAGGTTGGCATATTAAACATAGCTAGAAAATTTGAACTCAATATCTTGTGTTGTAAGCATGTGATGCAAAGTTCAATTTACAGAAAATGTATGAACTAATGAGTACTTTCACCTCCAGTTATTCAAGTCAAATTTTAAAATGTTTTCACTTAGCCTTGAAAGAAGTCAAAGTTGAAATACTATCCTGCGAATGGGAATACACTAGTTCTGATGGATTTTTATTACAGGTTAAGGGCTTTCCAAAAATGCCTCAGTTACTGGGGGGCAAAAAGCTTGTTAACCCATACATTTTCTGTAAATCAAACTTGCTGCTGCACACTTATACAAGATGTATACAGCTGAGATTTTCTACTTATATTCTATTTGTCACCCTTTATTGATATTCAAAACTGATCCTTTTGCAGCAGCCTTGAAATGCCTGATTCTGGTTGATGCTTATGCAAACAGGGGCATAGCCAGGGGCAAATGAGTCAAAACATGAACAATGGAACTTGCCTACTTGTGGGGGTATCTGGTCCTTTTCCAGGGACAGAATGTGCAAACTAGGCAAACATCCACACACTCACTAGGGTATGGTGGAAGGGGGGGGGGGGGGGGGGGGGGGCACTTCACCTCTCCATACACTGTATTTTCACTGGGGGTAGGAGGGTCCTTAGGTAAATTGCCTCTGAGTGGGGGTAAGGGTCATTTCTGGAATTACACACAATAATGATTTGATGTTCATTTGTTTTAGGAAAAATACTTCCCTAAATAAATTCCAGTATGACTGCTGAGTGAAAACGTAGTCAAGACAATGTGTTTTTGACTTGCTATGAAGAGTTAAAAGTTCAGAAACAATAAGTTACATAACACGCCCATTTTTATCATGTGTATGCACTTCCCCCACCCCTAGTTTAGCTTTTTTGTTTTCCTTATCAAAGAAATCAGTTTCAAGCACTGGAAAAAATTCCAAAATTCCACATGTGATCTCATAAGGGTTTTCTGTGGTTTTTAAGAAAACCATACTGAAATGTAAACCCATAGCAGGTTTTATGTGTTTTTTTCGTGGTTTACCTGGACAAACCACAGTAAAACATAGGGGTTTTTTTAATGTCCTTTCTGTTCGCATGGTTTGTTGGAATTCCTAATTTGTTTAATATGAAATCCAAAAATGGTATAAAATATTTTCTATTCTACGAAATACCAAACTTGTTATTGTCTTTTTCTTCCAAAGGATTCCATATAACCATACCAGATTGTCAATAGTACACATACTTGGGAAATGTGAAAGCCACACGAAAAACATTCTAAAACCACAAGACTAGAAAGCAAACATGTTATTGTCGTTTTCTTAGAAAGGATTCCATAATAACCATACTAGATTGTCAATAGTACACATACTTGGGAAATGCGAAAAACAAACGAGAAATTTGTAAAACCATAAGACTAGAAACCAAATATGGTATTGTCGGTTTCTTAGAAATGATTCCATAATAACCATACTAGATTGTCAATAGTACACATACTTGGGAAATGCGAAAAACACACGAGAAATTTCTAAAACCATAAGACTAGAAACCAAACATGTTATTGTCGGTTTCTTAGAAAGGATTCCATAATAACCATACTAGATTGTCAATAGTACACATACTTAGGAAATGCAAAAAACACACGAGAAATTTCTAAAACCATAAGACTAGAAACCAAACATGTTATTGTCGGTTTCTTAGAAATGATTCCATAATAACCATACTAGATTGTCAATAGTACACATACTTGGGAAATGCGAAAAACACACGAGAAATTTCTAAAACCATAAGACTAGAAACCAAACATGTTATTGTCGGTTTCTTAGAAAGGATTCCATAATAACCATACTAGATTGTCAATAGTACACATACTTGAGAAATGCGAAAAACACACGAGAAATTTCGAAAACCATAAGACTAGAAACCAAACATGTTATTGTCGTTTTCTTATTAAGGATTCCATAATAACCATACTAGATTGTCAATAGTACACATACTTAGGAAATGCGAAAAACACACGAGAAATTTCTAAAACCATAAGACTAGAAACCAAACATGTTGTTGTCGGTTTCTTAGAAAGGATTCCATAATAACCATACTAGATTGTCAATAGTACACATACTTGGGAAATGCGAAAAACCACGAGAAATTTCTAGAACCATAAGACTAGAAACCAAATATGTTATTGTCGGTTTCTTGTTAAGGATTCCATAATAACCATACTAGATTGTCAATAGTACACATACTTAGGAAATGCGAAAAACACACGAGAAATTTCTAAAACCATAAGACTAGAAACCAAACATGTTATTGTCGGTTTCTTAGAAAGGATTCCATAATAACCATACTAGATTGTCAATAGTACACATACTTGGGAAATGCGAAAAACACACGAGAAATTTCGAAAACCATAAGACTAGAAACCAAACATGTTATTGTCGTTTTCTTATTAAGGATTCCATAATAAACATGCTAGATTGTCAGTAGTACACATACTGGGAAATGCGAAAAACTCACTAAAAACTTTCTTAAACCATAAGACTAGAAACCAAACATGTTATTGTCCTTTTTCTAGAAATGATTCCATAATAACCATACTAGATTGTCATAGTACACATACTTGGGAAATGCGAGAGCCACACGAGAAACTTTCTAAAAGCAAGAAATAAATGTGATTATAAGCGTTTGAACGTGATCAGCGTTTGCTGGTACAGCGAGATAAGTGTAATATACAGCTATTTCAAAAAACCTTGTCGGAAGCCGTACGCGCCCAGACCGCAAAGTTGTCTGGGTAGGAGGTCTTCAGTCGCCTCACTTCTTGAGTACGACGCTAATAAACTACTCGAGACATTTCTAGCTTGAAACAAAGGTCTCTTTCGTAGAATTCTTGCACTCAGACCAGCGAGGTTTCATCAAAATAGGATATTTAGTTTCTACCCGGTCTGGGCGCGTAGGCTTGAGCGCTCACAAGACCGACAACATTTATTGAAATAGCTGTTGTGTAAATCTTTCGGGAGCCTTACACTACTACTTTTGTTATACCGAACTGCATTTCATATTCTTGTGGTGGATATCAAACTTGGAGTACAGTAGGGGGTATCCTTTAGCAATAGTTTAACATATTTCGATCGTTATTTGCGTGAATACTTTGAATAATATCCCAGCTAAAGTGGATCCCGTTTTTCCTCTTTAAACATCTCTTTTGCACGAAATTTCAAAGTTGGTGTTCAATTTAATTGCTTCAGATTAGAGAGTCTTAGCCAATTCGGCGGAACCAAAATAAACAAATGAATAAATTATTAGCAGATCAATAAAAAAATCTCAATTTTGGCTCCACCGAATTGGCTAAGACTTTCTAAATATCAGAGGCAAATAAACAGTCAACAGCAAATAACAACAGTCTTGTTATTTCGTGCAAAAGTGATAGCAAAATTTTGTTTTAGAGATGTTTAAAGAGGAAAAGGGGGTCCACTGTAGCCGGAATATTATTAAAAGTATTAAAAGTTGGCTTAATGCAAATAAAGATCGCAATATGTAAAAACTATTGCCAAATGACACATCCTACTGTCCTCCAAGTTGTATATCCGTTACACGAACATTATAAAAGTTATGACCAAATTCATATTTACAGAAAAATGCGCTTGGACTTTTCATGGAGTCATCTTAAGTAACGCACATCCGGACATCGTTGTTATCCACTCAGAACTCGTCTCTCCAAATATTTTGATGCCACGTGCCTCGTACTATACTCAGTATACTACTGAATTGAATAACGTTAAGACGGTTGTTTTCTCTGACCCAAGCTTGTCTTGACTCTGGGACTGGACGACATTTCTTATAGAAGTAACCATGTATGTTCTTTTGGCGTAAGTGTACTTTCTGTACTGAAGCTCTCCATGGCTCCTCATCATCTCCTTGAATTTGCAACATATCACCTGGTTGCGGGCAGCCTGGGACAAGTACTCCCCCTGGTAATGGAACAGTACGTCTGTTTGGGTCGATCACCGCGAATCGATTCTGTTCAGGCAGCATCATTATTTTCCTGTTGATGCAACTGATAGGAAAAGCTTTGCCTGTTTGGCAAGGCTGCACATAGATGCCATCACTAAACTTGTGATGTATAGGTTCTCCTATGTCATCTAAGACGACTTTATAAACATCACCAATTGCAAATGCAACTTTAACGTCATTAATCTGTACAGCTAAAAAGTTTAAAATCTTTAAAACAATGTCATTGTTGTTGATGTCTGCAACAACACCGTCTCCGCATCTGTATACAGATATCGTAGGTTGACTTGGCTTCAAAACAGCTCTGTACCCTTCAGCAAATTGAGAAATATCACTAATGTCAGTGTTTAAGTGGCATGCTACGCTTTGGATTTCCTCGTCGGAAAGTGGATAGGGCTTTCCACTACCAATAAGGATACCCTTATCTGCTGTTTGGCGATCCTTTCCTTTGCAATATCTAGCCAAATCTTGAGCAGCTGCGAGAGAGGTAGCAGTAAGCTGAAAGAAAGTAATGGGAGTATTAAAGTTAACTTTCGTTCCTTTCAAAACTCAATCTACCACTGAGGTCATTCATATGTACCTCTTCCATGTTGCTTTTTCCTCTGTGTTTAGTCTTAATGGTCAGTGGAGACCAAAACTTCACAAATTCCCTTTGCGCTTCCTTTCGTGCAAACGTCTTCTCTACAAATTTGCGGTTACTCGATTGTTGGACATATCTGGAGACAGCTCGCTCAAACGTGACACACCAGTAGTTGTCTGGAGCTGAGAACTTAATGATGTCCTCACATAAATGGTAGGCAAGTGAGTGGAGATTAATTACACATGCCTGGATTCCATACATCTCCTCTAGCAGTATGGCATATCTATGCGTCAGCTTCTCAAAGTTTTCAATCATATTCACAGTCCACCCGTTGCGACCAGCATGGAAGACATATTCGACCATTCTGGGTACTGGAGCCCAAGTCCGATACTTCTCATCTGGAATAACCCCGCCAAGAATGTATTCAGACGCTGGATAAGCAAATCTTTGGAACTCTTCAGCTGGATATGAAAAACAAAATAAAAATAAGTACAAAGTCAGGTAAGGAACAGTATTTTTGTGTCAAATAAAAAAAAAATCGATACGTGCAACTATATTCAACAACATCGTTGATCTGTAGTTACAGCAGTATAACATACTGGCACTGCACCTTTCCAATATCCAATTGATGATAGGTCTTTAAGGCGGTTTGCTTGATAATCTACAGTGCATGCCGAAAAGATATATGTCAGGGACAATAACAACAAAAGGATGCGCAAAACAGATGCATTGTAAATCATTTTAGATTATGCTAACCTGCGGTCCATGGCATTTGCCGGAGTCGTTTTCTCAGTTCCTGTATGTCAGTATCATCTGCAGAAAGGAAGCGCTCAAGATGATTTTTGACAATGTTCAGGGGCAGTAGATGGGATGCATCATACACTAAATCTTCTAATATGTTAAACCCATATAACGAGTTTAAGCGATGGAGCAGCGATATACCCAGAAAACCACAGTCTCTAGATAACGTATCAAATACTGTGATCCGTTCTTCTTGTTCTACAGCACGCATCGATGGCAGTTCGTCTGACAGAGTTCTTTTCTTGTATGGATAACGATGGTGCTTCCTGTGCTCGTCATAATAGTAGTGCTTAGATTCTGCAACCCAAGTACCTGTTGAAATAAAATCAATTTGGGGAGTAATCTTTCCTAAAGAACATATTCTAAACGGAGTCACGTGGTATGACTTCATCAATGACGACCTACTTTCTATTGAATTTTTAAATAAATACAAGGTGACAGGTCCTTTTGTGGTACATATAGGTATACACCTGTTTGGAAAAACATTGCACTGAAAAAAATGCATCTGACTTTTGTCTCAAATCTGACAATCAAGACAATGAAGAACAAAAGATGACTGTATGTATAAATATTTTTGAGCAATGTGTTTTTAAACGAGTGACGTGTCTATGCCCTTTATTATAAAAATGTATCAAAAATACCTGTTACATGACATCTCCTGCAACCTTTCTTTCCACCAGCTCCTTTACTCTTTGCCACCTCACACTGGGCAGGGTGATCACCGGTCCATAGCAATAACAGGTGTCTTATCTTCATATTGCCTGGGGGGAATGCTGCAGTGCCTGCATGGTTGATGTCATATCCTAATAATAAATATGAAATGTAAGAGGCACCATGTAATGTGATAGGTTTAAGAATATGCTCCAAAAGTAAATCTTACATCCTAAATTACATGTAGGACATTTGGCATCTGTAGAAAAACAGATGCAAATATCCCAAGGCCAAATGACAGTGTTCAACTTTTCCCTATAACTATCACATAAAGCCTGTTTACAATTTGACTAGCTTCTGATTTTACTAGTCAGAGAAGGTTGTATACAGCGATTTACGAGTTCTGGTTTACAGTATTGCTAACAAATACTGGTAAAGCAATACAATTAATACAAAATTTGATACAGTTTCCCCTTTTAATAGGCATGCAACAGCCTAGTATCTAAGTACCATCTAGTATCTTACCATCTATAAATCCTTCTTCCAAGTCTTGCACCAATGGAAAAAGGAATGGATCTAAGCTATTTGGTCTTTTATCTGGCAGCTGATATGATGGTACAAATCCAACTGTATATATTTCATCTGTATGTAGCCTGTCATCCTTACTCATTGTAGCAATGCTTACTTCAATACCACCTGTAACACATAAATACTGGTAAAGTTTATAAAATAACACTGGTGGCTGATTGATCAAGAGTGTCAACAAACATAAGCATTTCAGAAAGCCAAAAATACTCCCAAACCCACCGGGGGGGGGGACTCCTATATTTTTTGGTCTGGGATGATCGTCAGAAATTTTCAGTTTCACCCCTAAAACTTTTATCTTTTAGTAAAAGATACCAAACATGGCGGGCCATGACGTGGCTCAAAAAATTTATTACCCTAAAAGATGAGGTCTTATGTGCCAAGTAGGCGCCTAAAAGAGACCATTAAACCACCATGATTTTACACCCTAGAAGATACGAAGATCATCCCCGACCAAAAAATATGGAAGCCACCCCCCTCCCCCGGGCCCAAAACACAATTTAAAAAAAAGAAAAAAGCATCCTCACCTTCTTAAATTTACAAAATTTTCATATCCTACAAACTCTTGCATTTGATTTCTAACTGTCAAACTGCATTCTGAATTCCATCAATCATACACCCAAACATCTCTTGTGATTGCTAGAAATGGTTCTGGGAATTTCCCAATCTCAATTCCATCTGATTAGATCAAATTATGTTTACATTGTCTGAAGGACAGGCCTTGAGAGCTGAAGGAACAATCACAAGTAATGTTTCATTGTTTGATTGACGGAATCCAGAGCACAGTTTGACATTTGGAAATCAAATGGGATAATTCATAGAATTATGAAAATGGCAGTAGCATACAACAGACAGCAAAAAAACATTCCATTTGTAGTGGAGAGCTATCCAATAATGAACTGTGAGCAAGTTGTTTTCAGTTGGCTGCTAATTTTGCTAACTATTTTTGGAGGCGTATTCGCGTACATAGTAGAATAATGTACATGAAGACTGGACCCCCTAATATTTAAACAGTGTAGCCTCCTCCGCAGGCGTCTCGTTGTGTTTTGAAACACCTATTTCGCGATTAGTTGGACTTCCGCTCCCCCCAGTTTTCTCTTTTGCTTCCGGTTTGAACTCGTTCTCAGGTTCCGCTCTGCCAAAAAAGCCAACGAAGCGATGCAATATGCTAGAAACACAGAAATTACATGGAGATGCCTGCGGAGGAGGCTATGAACAGCGTACAGTACCTGTAGATCTTACTCCTGACGAAAAAGGCTGAAATCCGTCCCAATGACCTATGAAAAACAAAGATACTTGTAGCACCAGATTGAAAAAAGGTCAAATAAACAATTATGAAAACTCCACTAGTATTGGGATGGCTAGTAGACTACCCCTAAGGTTGGGCCCTCCTTAAACATAGACAATTCAAATTTCCTAAAAAGTTCAAGATCAGGGGGTGCAATAATTTTCAAAAGAATGGCTGAAAGGCACTTGTAATTTGACTATGAGAACATCCTATCAAGTGGGTATAGGGTGGATGCAGCTAATTATCACATACACTCTCACATAAAGTAAAGTAAAATAAGAGCACAAATAATTCATCCAAAAAAGAATACATTGTAACAAATAATTATTATACTCAGGCATCAGGGGCCCATAATCATAGCACTTACCAATATATGCTATATTCCGTGGGTCCCCGCTGGCATACTTGGGGGTGCACATAAATGTTCCATAGCACTCATCACAATTTATCAACTTTTGGTCACCCTGGTCTGGTGCATTTTCAACAGCTGATCCATGAATAACATTTGTACAGCCATCCACCTTGCACCTCACAGGCAGGCACCACGTTGCTTGTGGATCCCAAAACCAGGACAACTCTGAAAACCTGTCACCATCCCATACTTCTTTTTTTAACTGAGGCGTGTTAGCTTGTCCAAGCCAGTGTTCTTTTTCATTCCAGTGCCCCAGCATTTTTTCACACATGTTTTTATTTGAGGTCCATCTTTGAACTTTATCTCTAAGTCCAAGGTAGTAATATTTCACCTTTCCCGGAGACCCACAGTGTCTGCATTTGTCATTCATGTTTTCCATTATGTCCCAAAAATTTCTGTGATTTTCATTAAGGCAAATGAAATATTCTTTGGGTTCTTTAAAACCTAGCTCTCTCAACAAGGATTCTGATTCTCTCCAGTTTGCTGGCCATCTAGATTTTATAGTTTGGTCATCAGGATCTAGATTAGCACCTCTGCAGTACATGTGTCTTGACAATTCCAAAATGTCTTCAAAAGAATTCATAGAGCCACCTGTTTCATTAATAATGTCAAGGGACTTCAAAATACCAAAAATTATTGATTCTTTGAAATGAATTTCTTGGATATCATCAAGTGGTGCTTCAGTGTAGTCGTCCTCGGCCCCATCCTGAGAAGTAGTTTCAAAGTTATCTGATTCTGAATCATCAGAGAAGGACTTTTGAGTTTCATCACTGTGGAGGCTATGGCCAATTTCCATGTCGTCCTCATTGGGGGTCCCAATAGCATTGGTGAATGCATTGGCATCTACAATAAAAATATATTATCCGTTATTGGGTTGGGCATAATGGGTTGGACAGGGGGTACATTTTTGTGCATTTTTGCGGCCTTTGTCTGTATTTTTCTGGGTATATCTAAACTTGTCGGACCATAATGTCCCGAAAATTTAGGGTAGGGATGTGCTGCTGGCTCTCTGAGAACCTGGCCCTGTATTCCCCCCCTTCCCCTCGGGCCCAGATCACAGGTGACCCAAAATAAAATCCATGAACTTATCTGGCGCACTAAGGACAATCACATCTACATGCCAGGTAAGTTTCATGGATTTTTATTCATAATCTCTTACAAATTTCGAGTCGGAAATATTACCCTATTAAACTGTGTGTACATTCCTACACAAAACTCTGCATTTCGAGGTATTTTGACCCGAGCTTAGGTTACATTTTGCCGAGACCTGAATCCAAATTCCTGCATCCTATTCCGGACCTAGAACCATAGTTAGTAAAGGAGACTAGACTATGCTAAAAAATTTCATATGACAAACCTTGGTTGGGCTCAAGATCCAAAGCTGTGGCTTCATTTTCTTCGGTAGATCTCTGCTGCGTAAGCCTGATCGCATCTAGTTCAAGATGGCGCTGCTGTGTTCTAAAATTCACTGCATTTCCTCGGCAATCTCTACAAGGGCAATGAACATGAACTGCCGCTTTCGCATCACATTTGCAAAGTGCATTTGGTACAATATTTATGTCCATTCTGACGTTCCCTTTCGCGCAATAAAGCCTTATACATTTTTTAAAGAACTCGCGAAAGATCTCGAGAATCTTTGTGCCGGAAGGCTCGTTTTTTGGTCAGCGGTCAAAAGTTTAGCAGAGGGCGGGAAAATTTGTCCAATCAAAACGTAGCGCGCGATTCCTGGGCCAATAGGATTGTAGCAGGAAACTTCAAAATCAAAGGGCTCGTTTATACCGCGTCCTCTTTCCTTGGCGAATCTCTTGAGAGTGAGGTGGACTAGAAGTTGTTGGAGCCTAAACCCGATAAAAACTAGGGAAAATGTCATCTCAAAAGGCTAAAAAGACGGGTAAATCATTTCGCCAGTCGATACCGCAAGAAAAATCAGATAGCGCGCCCGATAAAGATGAAAGCGAATCCAATTCTAGCGAATCCAATTCCAGTGCAGAGGAGATCTTTGGCGAAGGTCATGTCGTTGGTTCCCCGCCGCGAAAAAGGATGCTTTTTGACCTTGACAAGACTGAAGAAGACGACGACCCATCAGGTAATGTAGTAGTAATTATAAACTGTATTTCTCATTTCTTTTTGGTAAGTGGTTCACGCGCCGTTTGGGGTGTTAAAGATGGACCGACTACAATTATACCCACGTGCGGGAGAAAATTACCCACGTGCGTGAATGTTAAATAAGCTTACTAACGGTTTCGCATTCCAAAGAAAGTGAGCAGTCTATAAATATTTTTGTAGCACCCTCGCTGTAAGCTGTTTTTTTTTCTATTATTGTGACTTTAAAAGTATAAGCACCGAGCGAGCAGAGACTACGTACAATTACCGACTGGCGGGAAAAATTGAAAAAATCCCGGCGTGATTGTGCTTACTAATAAGACTTAAGCCCGGTGCACACTAGCGTAACGCCATAAGGACGTTATGTTGCAACGAAAAAAGTACGGGAAAATAATTGAAACAATCAATATTTTCCATGGATCTTCATTAGATTACTTCACCCAAGCAATCTTATGTTATTTTTTGATGACTTCAACTGAAACCACTAAAATTTGTTCGCGTGGCATATGTCGTTATGTCGCAAGTGTGCACCGGCTTTACTATGTCTATATTTTCGCATCCGAACAGAAAATTAATGGCGAGTGTCATATTACGTTTTGTAGCACCTTCGCTGCGCTTTTTTTTTTTTTGTAAAGTATTATTATGTGATTTACAATGTAAAACGTAAAAAAGCGTGTTTCTTGCTAGACAACTTGGTAATGAAATTTATTTATTTACTTATTGCAAGATTGGACTTGTGAGGAAGTAAGAAAATGGGCAGCAGGGCTGTTTGATGTTTCTGTAGCCAACAAGTTCACCGAGCAGGAGGTGGATGGGCCTACCTTGCTATCACCACAGATCCACAAAGAAGACTCTTATTCGTCTCTAGGCCTAACCACCATAGGAAAGAGAGCAAAGTTTTTGGATGCAGTAAACAAACTCAAGGGTATGTATGTGAATGTGAAATTATTATGTCAATGAATATTATACCATTTCCAGGAAACGTTGTCTCCCAAAAAGCCTAACTTGAAGCGCAAAGGATAAATGGGGATACCTAAACTGCTACTGTTTGATCTGATTTCAGACAGTTATCGCAACCACAGGTAAAATCATTAAATTTCAGCACATTTCTCACCATAAGCTTTGTTGCTTTTTCCAGTGACAACGTATCCCGGAAACGGTATATCTCATTAGCAAAATCTAACTAATGGTATATTATCAAAAATGGATTCTGATTGGTTGAGCTACCTATTACGCTTATGCACCAGTCAATTGCAACCACCACCCCCCAACCTCGGGGAAGGGTTGGGGCAATGTGGGGCATTTGTACGTATCGGTCACGTTTTGGTCCCGACTACATGGGGGATATTCTTCTATTGACCCCCCACCCCTGAGTGTGGGGGATTAGTTGGGTATAGAACTTAATTCCCAATCTCTCTCTTTTCACCTTGGAACACATCCACCTCTATACTAGTAGGAGCGCTGACCACACATGCCAAACGATTATGTGATTTTCCGAGGAAATTTGAGGTCAATGCATTTTATATCTTATTAGGTACTTTCATAATTTATCCCTCATAATTTTCGAAAGTGTTGTCAGTGTTTACTCTCAAAATATACGATGCGGCGAGCATTGTGGCGATCAAAAATGCCATATGGCCGGCCAATTTTCCAGTAGAGACAATCAGGAAAAAGGATTAAAGGGTCATAAATTCCGATCAAATAAGAACAATTATTTCCAGCTCTGTTTTCTTGCGGCTTCTGAATTAGAAAAGTAGGTGCGTATATAGCTCTTATCCTCAAAGTTCTAAGCGCTTTACAATTTTGGATGGTGTGTATTAGTATGGCGAGTTCTGTGACACAGAGGTAGGGCAACTTCCAGCAATAAATGGTTCCGCAGAGGAGACAGGGACGAGAAACACGTTTAGGAGGAATATTTCAGACGAGAGGACTCGACATATATTGGCATGTAGCATCGAACCACTTCAATCCTTGCCCCACAGGTTGGGGGAATTTCCAACACGTATCGCCTCAAGGGTGGGGACAAAAATCTAGTATTGCTCAGCTAAAAGTCCATGTCCCCACCCTTCCCCGAGGTTGGGGGGGTGGTGGTTACAATTGACTGGTGCATTATACCCTAGTAGTTTAGCACAGGGAGCTCACCTTTACAGTTTAAATCAAGAAAAATAGCAAGAATCTATCTGTTTTTCGCTGAATAAACCGAAAGTAACTCTATTTTCTTTTGTCTGCATTCTGTTCTTTTCTGATTGGCTAATTATGCTTTGCCCAGACTCGCCCTTTTGGTTTATTCAGTGAAAAGCAGATAGATTCTTTTTATTTTTCTTGATTTAAACTTTAAAGGTGAGCTCCCTGTGTAGTAGTGATTAAAATTATCTTCTCCTAAACTTGCTTGCATCAATATCTGACCAACTAGTTGGATTTTTACTAAGACAATAATTATCCCCCATTGCTCATGGCCTCCAAGGATGGACTCAGAGCCCATTCAGGCTTGAGGGATAATTGTTAATTAAATATTTTAGTGTACAATTCACTGGATATGTTTTTCAAGTCTGCAGTATTTTTCTCTAGCCTGCTAAGTTACCCTTTGGCTGGGAAAATGTGACTCATTGATGCCAAATATGTTTTAGGCCCGTTTTAAATGCCAAACTTAATTCTTTCGCGCTAATTGACTTGGTTTATTAGCCAGTAAAAACAAGTTATTTCAATAAGAATGATTTTATGAGGTTAATATAGCCTAGTGTTTAGCGAATGGAGAAGATCTCAGCACCGATTTTAGGAGCGCTGGAATGATTCAGAATTGTACTTCAGCGCGGCATTGGCACGGAAGATAGTGCCCTTCCTAATGCAAATGAACTTAAGACAATAGATCTAACTAACTAAACAATGGGAAATTGACATTTAGTGCCACAAGTTCAACGTCTAAAACTGGCCTTACTGAATTTTAGATTTTCCTGTGAAAAAACGTGGCATGCAGGAGTTTTTTGGGAAAGCATGGGAATGGGATAAAGAACCCCCTCCAGACCCTGTACAGACATTCTCTAGAATTATAAGGGGTCCGTTTGTATTTCCTCGATTAAAATCACTGTGTGTTCATTTAAAATTCATCCCCCAGGGGTGTGCGTTTAATCAAGAAAAATATATGGTGTCTTTTAAATTAACAATGCATTATATTAACATTAGTTTCATTTAACTAGAGATGCACAAGCCCAGTTCTTCTTTAGCGGAGTCGAAAAATACTGTGGTGCTGGGAACCCAAGATCCTCCCATGGCCAATTTGGATAGGATGCTGACCAATGAAGAAAAAGATAAAATGCCAAGCTGCGATCACAGTACATACAATACAAAGTAAGTGCAGGTTGTATAGAGGGGATGTCAGATGAGTGTTGTGTGTAATTCTAATCACTTTGCATCTATACTCCTATACGTTTTATTCAGATTTGGTTGTTACTTTGTGTTTGGTCTAAATACTATGATCATGAAATTTGCTCTAAGTTATAACTTAGTCACTAAGAAAACTGAATCCACTGGAAATGTTGCAAAAATCCATTAATAACATATCGCATGTGATTTATAGAGGATATTACATGGCCACACAGAGATACAAATTTTATCTTCGAGTGTTAAAAATTATCTCAGGAGTGAATGCAAGTACACAATCTAAGGCTGCATATGACACACTTGGTGCCAGCACAAGTGCCTGAGTATACAAGGTCCAGACCTTGTACTCGGGCACCAGTGCTCCGAATTTTGGCTAATGGCCACTCCAGAAGCTGGTGGTGTGTTCACATTCTGTGCTCGGGCAGCATGCCCCAGGGCACCAAGTGTGTACTGTTTGACTGTATTGCAAATTGCAATCACAATCATTGTGTTGGCAACTGCATAGCAATTAATTCAATATGGGCATGAGACGCTTCTAATGAATCCCCCTGCACCTACCATTTTTTACCATGGGATCACCTATATGAAAGTCCCAACACATTCACCCCTTACCAAATAGACTGAGATATAATGCCTTTACAATGCCTTTACTCCCTGGTTATTTTCATCCAAACATTGTTTTGTGTTTATCCCTATAGGAAACGGCTTATTACTGCAGCAATTAAAGATGAGTGGGGTGATGATGTCCCAGATACATTCCGGCATAATGCAGAAGCAAAAGCAAAGTTGAACAAGTTTGTGCAGAGAATATCCCAGGACAAGACTTATGTCTTTGAGAAATATGGTTTAAAGGAAAATGCCATCCGATCGTTTACCATGACACATTTCAGAGAAAAACGGAGAAATGATAAGGATAATGAAGTTACTGCAGCTTGCATAAGGAGCACAGATGAAAGTTCATCACCTAACAGTTCCATATCCAATGCAGATTCTCCTCCATGTCATAGGAGTGTGATGAAAAAGAAACTGGATTATGGCAATTATTTTGACAAAGGTGTGTATAATATAAGCTTTCCACCAATCAAAGGCCCATGGGCTGGGGAGGAGGACATAGTCCAATATTATTATCTATTTTTTTTGGTCTATGTCAAAAACAGGGGTTTAATTAAGTATTTTTGAAGTAGATGGACGATGAAGTTTTAAGGGACCCCCCAAAATTATGAGCATGTCCAAAATTTCCTCAAGCCGAACCAATGATGTCACAGTTCAAAACATCACCCCTGACTCGTTTTGGTATCATGGCATATTCAAGGGCGTTCTGGATTATACTCGGAAGGAGGATTGTGCAGAAATTTATCAAATTATGCACTGCAAGCCTCCAAAGTATCCAGACACCACTTCAAGCCCTCACCAGGGGCTGATACTGCCGATTTTGTCTGGATGCCATACGTTTCTAATTAAATTTTTGAGTTTTGAAATTGTTGTATCTTGGTCAGTATTGATTCGATTAACACCAAATTTTGGGATTTTACACAAATCGATGTGCTCTTTCTTACTAAGTGGGACTTGTTTTGACTAATATTAAAGGGTTTCGTACACAGTCCCTCATGATATGAAACTCGGCAATGCAGATAAAAATAATGTGCGTATTAAAAAATTGCTTTAAAATTTGTATTATAATATACTTTGTGTTTTAAAATATTATACTTTGACTTTTCCAGAATTGAGCCAAGTAAGCAGTGAGGCAATCATGTTGGTCTACCTAGAAAGACAATCTGTACTTGAGGTGAAGTTTAAGGAACTACAGAAACTCTCAAAGACTCTTGGCCTCAAGCTGTTGAGAGGCAAAGACAAATCTACTCACATTCGAGCTCTGGCAAAGGGTTTTCTGGATAATGGTTATGTGGTGCTTGCTGAAACTGCCACCAAACTAAACCTTTCAAGAGATGATATCAGTGTAGTTAAAAGGATTACTGTCTGATGACAAGAACATGTCTGCCGATATTATAAACTTTCACAACAACTGCCAGGCCAGTTAGAAAAGGGACCTGAAAAACATTTGCTTTTGTCAAATGTGGCATGACTTATGGACAATGGTTTGGTTTCTTGTTCATCCTTACAGATTAAACCTGGCAATGACCTGTATAGTCTGTCAACCAGGCCAATGAAGTTATGTTTAAAAATTCCGTAACAAAGTATTTATTTCTGTAATATTTACGGTATGTGTTATCCCACTATAGCTAACTAAGATAGAACAGGGGCGGTAAGGTGTTTTCCTCGGGGGGGGGGGGGGGGGGGGGGGGGGGGGGGGGATCCCATATGTCGTCAGGCGGGGGTGCTCGTCGTATCTTTTAGGGGTTAAAATACGAGTTCCAGGTATCTGTTAGGGTATAAGACAAAAAAAGGCCAATTTTTCCCAGATGGTTTCTTTTAGGGTGTTCATGGCTTGAATTTGAGAGCCATAAAATGGTATCTTTTAGGGGTTAAAATTCTGGTTGACCATGCCTAGATTGGTATCGTTTAGGGTTTAAATTTTATTTTCCCGACGAGCACCCCCACTCAACGACATATGGGAGTCCCCTGGGGTTTTCCTGTGAAGCCCCCCTAAGTTTTTTTTGTTGTGTAATGACCAGGATTGTAATACCTGTGATACATGATTTTCATGAAATCTTGAAAAGCTTCTTGCATTTCTCGTGACACATGAATTGTACTACAGACCCCCTTACCACCCCCTGATATAATGCTGCCTGTTTTTGAAATTGTCTATTGCATTTTTAAACCGCACGGGGGGGGGACTGCTCCCTTAAAAAGATGCCCTTCCCTGGAATTTCCACTTTTTCTGGCAAAATAGCCCTAGAAAATCTATTTCTGGAAAAAAATGACCCTGGAAAGTCACCTTGGATTCCTCTCCCCTGGAATTTCCAGAGACCAGTGCACCTCCCCTGGAAAATTTTCCATTTCCATAGGTCCTCAACCTCTCCCTGGTGCAGTTTAAAAATGCAATAAGCCATTTTGTTATGAAATAGTGTAATGAACTCAAGTCAAAGACAAAAATTATTGACAGGCGCGGATCCAGAAAAAAAAAAATTGAGCTATTTATGGTCGGCTTTTTCACATGGAATGTCACAAATACAAGAGTAGTTTTGTGTAAAGATGACAATAATAATAACTTTAAAACATACCAAAAATTTTGTACCTGTTTCTGTAAACAGGTGTAAATGTCCGCGCATGATTGAAATGCCTAATACAACATATAGTTGAAAAAAAGAACAAGAAAAAGGTAAAGAATGAAACACAATTATACACAAATATTGCAAATATGCAATGTAAAAGTAAATAGCAAACAATAATAACAAATAGTAGAGATTAAATCACTTGAGTATCTATAAAATACGATTTACTTGATTCCCTATGTGTGATTATTTTTGCATGCATGTTTCAACATCGTATGATTGTTGTTTGCAGTGGTGACTTGGGCCAATCAACTAAAGTTAGCTCTTTGCGGGAGTTGACAATATCATTTTTGGTGTTCCATGTTTCAGCTATTTCCATCCATTTTTCCATACATTCATCACATGGTATCTCATTTTCCGTTGTAATGGATTTCACACAGTTTCCTTTGGTGGTATTTAAAAACCATTCATGGTTTTGGTACATACCACCATTGGAATATTCCGTAGCCTTGCATGTTTTCCATACATTCACCACATGGTATCTCATTTTCTGTTGTATGGATTTCACACAGTTTCCTTTGGTGGTATTGAACAACCATTCATGGTTTTGGTACATACCACCATTGGAATATTTCCATAACCTTGTATGTTTTCCATACATTCACCACATGGTATCTTCTTTTCCGTTGTATGGATTACACACAGTTTCCTTTGGTGGTATTTGAAAACCATTCATGGTTTTGGCATGTACCACCATTGGAATATTTCCATAACCTTGTATGTTTTCCATACATTCACCACATGGTATCTTCTTTTCCGTTGTATGGATTTCACACAGTTTCCTTTGGTGGTATTTAAAAACCATTCATGGTTTTGGTACATACCACCATTGGAATATTTCCATAACCTTGTATGTTTTCCATACATTCACCACATGGTATCTTCTTTTCCGTTGTATGGATTTCACACAGTTTCCTTTGGTGGTATTTAAAAACCATTCATGGTTTGGTACATACCACCATTGGAATATTTCCGTAGCCTTGCACGTTTTCCATACATTCACCACATGGTATCTCATTTTCTGTTGTATGGATTTCACACAGTTTCCTTTGGTGGTATTGAACAACCATTCATGGTTTTGGTACATACCACCATTGGAATATTTCCGTAACCTTGTATGTTTTCCATACATTCACCACATGGTATCTTCTTTTCCGTTGTATGGATTACACACAGTTTCCTTTGATGGTATTTGAAAACCATTCATGGTTTTGGCATGTACCACCATTGGAATATTTCCGTAACCTTGTATGTTTTCCATACATTCACCACATGGTATCTTCATTTCCGTTGTATGGATTACACACAGTTTCCTTTGGTGGTATTGAAAACCATTCATGGTTTGGCATGTACCACCATTGGAATATTTCCGTAACCTTGTATGTTTTCCATACATTCACCACATGGTATCTTCATTTCCGTTGTATGGATTTCACACAATTTCTTTGGTGGTATTTTAAACATCCATTCATGTTTTTTACCTTGACCACCATATTCCATTGGAATATTTCCACAACCTTCTGTGGTTTATATAATTTACCACAAGGTTTCTCTATTTCCGTTATGTGGTTAACAGTGTTTTTCCATCTATGCTTTTCACAGTTTCCACATAATGATTTCCTACAATTTCCTAGTGTGGGAAAATTGCACTTTTACCATTGGTGTATTTTGCATGGAAATTTTACAAAAACCACGTAAAAACCACAGAAAACCCTTATGAGATCACGTGTGGACTTTGGAATTTTTTCCAGTGAAGTGCTGAAATTACATTATTTCGAAAGCAAATCTCGCAACACTAGACCCCAGAGTAAACTTTGATTCGAGATCTTATCAAATGAACACGTCAAATCCCTCAAACATGTAAGCTTAAGTTACACGTGAAACTCAAAACGTGCATGAGCAATGCAGGTCCAAACGTTCCACAAAAGGTCGGGGAATCCCAAACCAAACGTATAAAGTACGCAGATCGGTAATAGAGAGATGACGGGGTATCGTTTACCTCTGTTTTAGGTTTTGCAGCTTCAGCTGGCTTGCTAGCGGGCTCTTTGGACTCCGTAATATTGGTGACATCTACAGAAGCGGCGGCTGTGGCGGGAGTCTCTTCCTGATCCTTGGCTTGTTCTTCTTCCTTGCTAGCTCGTTTGCTTGGGCTTCCTCGTTATCTAGAGATATCTCTGTAGTAGGTCCGAAGTGCGGTTGTTCCTCTTCTTGTGGTTTAGTTTCAGGAGAGGCTTCATCATCGTCGAAGAGAGAAGGGCTGTCTTGTTCCGCCATCTTGAGTCTAGCTCCGGGAGGTCACGTGAGAGCTGACACGGCCCCGCGGGTTTATGGGTCCTTATTGACACGGGCAATAGGATAAAACCAGCTCGTGAGGAATATCTAACTCTTAGTCGACCGTTTTTCAAAAACAACTTTGACCGAGTTTGCTTACTGAGATATCACTATTTTTTGTAAAATGTCAATGATGACGTTATATCAATGACCATTTGGCGAACTGCTGTTTATTTCTTTAAAATTTTTCACATAGCTATTCATTGTTTTATTACTGAGGTATCAACAGCTTAATTTTGTTGTTTTAAAATGCACACTTTCAAAACATTGATCCAGCTGGATTAATGTTTAGTTTAATACCATAAAATCAAGACCATAAGATTCATTGAATGTTTCATATTTATTTTATTCTTTATATTAGACCAAACACCATAAATCTGCACTGATCCATCTTACTCTCTACACCCTTTGTCTCTGAGGCATAAAATTTGAAAAAGCAGCAATATTGTGTACTCTCAAACACACATTAATTCCCAGGGCTTGTACGCTCAGAATGACAAAAATCCAGGATTTTCCAGGAAGTCTTTAGTTAGTTTTCCAGGCATTTTTATTGGGTAGAAATCCCCCCCCCCCAAAAAAAAAGAAAAGAAAAAAACATGATAAGTCTGGAGGATGTCATAATTTCCAGCTCAAAATCAGATTCACGAAACTGACTGATTCAACCACATTTGAGTTGAAGCATTTTTTCCAGGAGTTTTCCTTCAAATTCCAGGACTTTCTATGAAGGAATCCAGGATAGTTCAGAATTTCCAGGACGTGTACGAACCCGATTTTTGCAATGAAATTAAATATGAAATTAAATTAATTATCTCTCTCAGGAACTCTTGATTTTGACTGTACAAACACACATTAATTCCCAGGGCTCATACGCTCAGAATGACAAAAATCCAGGATTTTCCAGGAAGTCTTTAGTTAGTTTTCCAGGCATTTTTATTGGATATAAATCCCCCCCCCCCCCCAAAAAAAAAAAAAAAAAAACATGATAAGTCTGGACAGAAGCTTATGAGCCTGTAAAATTCACATGCGATATGCCGTTTTTTTTCTCACACGAATTTGAACATAAAAAATCCTGCGAAATTTGTTATTGTTTCCGTGACCTGCCAGAAGCCTTGCATACTGCTCCATTGCTCATATTATGATTACTATTAGCTGTTTATATTGTCATGAGGTGCCAACCTCATGACAATATAAACAGCTAATAGGATCAATGCTCCTGCATTGATCCTATACTGCTCCATTGCTCATAATTATTGTAATAAACTATTAGCTGTTTATAAGTTATTGTCATGAGGCTGGCACTATTCCTTGAAGATCTAATTTGTAGAGTGTTATTCTGCCATAAAAATCTGTACTGGTAAGGAAGGTTAGCTTGAGAACTTTCATCTTCTTGCAGCTTTCGACTGGAAATATCTATGTTTGGTGAGTCAAGGTATCAAAGTGCAATATAATCTTCAAATAAAATTCATTATTTTTTATTTGCTTTGAGAGGTTATACCATAACTGATACTTAAGTTTTCTTTCAAGAGTTAATAAAGCAAACTGGCCATGCACCATTCCAGTGTTTCAACATTTTATTCACTTTTTTAGCCCTCAGTGTGGTTCAGAAAAACTACATTTCCAGATAGGTTTTCTCCAGGCCAACCTTGACTATCAATGGATAAAGCTACAAGGCAGTTTGAATTGAGATAAGGATACTTGTAATGTATGACATCATCTGGGTAGAATTCATGAAAAGGAGTTAAACTGCTTGATGAAGGACCTCCCTCTAATCTGCACTCCTTTCCTGCAAAGCCCCCTTGAAACTGGATATTGACTTGTTTTAGCTGGATTTCTTGAGGAAACTCAAACAGAACTGACTGAGGGGATCCCTACAATAGAAAACAGTTAAACGACATTATCTTCTCAGATGATCACTATACTATCATTTGGGATTTAGCAAAACTGCCTCTGTTTTATTCAAACTATCCGTTCCTGCAGAGATGCCCACCTTAAGAAGTCATGAGAAAACCTTGAGATCACAGTTGAAATACAAAAGGTTATATGAGGAAATGCCAAGAAAGAAAACCAGGAGAAATACAGTAAATATTATCAAAAAGGTAGAAAATCTTGAGACTCCTGGTTCCTGGCTTCGTTGAAGATTGTTGGGGCAGATTTATTTTAATCCAAGTGTGGCGGGGAATTAAAATTTAAAAAAATTATTTTATTTTACAGCTCTACATTGGCTACCTGGTCAGAATTCCAGCATGTCTCTTCTTTCCCGTCAAACATGTATTGTTTGCCATATTCCTTGGTGTCTCTGTTGAGAACTGAGCTGACCCTGCAAGTAAGAATTTCATCTTGAATGCACCCTACCACAGAAATTTCATTACTGGAGATTGAAACTTTAAACTATTCACAGGGTGGTGATGGGGGTCTCCATCACAAATCACAAACAAATTTTTCAGGCTTTCACAAATCACTTATACTATGGATGTATCAAGTTAACAAAATTTCTAATTGATATTTGCTTAGATTGTACAGTAGTGCAAGAAAATATCACGGAAGAAAAAAATTCAAAATCACAAATCACAGCACTCAGAATTAGCAACTCTCAGATTATGAGTGAGACAGCTTTCATGAATCACGGCTTTAGTTTTTTTAACCAATCACGAGCCAAACTTTGGCCCAATCATGGATCATGAAATACCTCTTCACCGCCCTCTATTCACAAACTGATTCAACAAACTTTGTTAAGAACCCCAATAGGCCATTTGCACTAACTGGGTCACGTGACCCAAATCCCATACATTCTGAATAAAATCTTGAAAATTCAACTCGCTGCTATTTGCTGCAGGTTAGAGATTTTAAGCTGAAACTTGGGTTTGACTAATATCAACTGTTTCTTTGTATTTCTGGAATTGTTTTTGACAAAACATCTCATTAAGAGGTAGTTGGGGTCACGTGACCTGGTTAGAAGGTTGAAAGAATTCTTGGGGGTAGCAGCGATTAGGACTAAAGAATTCTTGGGGGTCAAGGCCTGAAAACGCTAAATTCTTGGGGGTGACTGCTGAGAATTCACCAAAATTAAAGAATTCTTCAGGGTGAGCACATCAAGCAAATCAAGCAAATCACACTTGTTGGTAGCCTGAATTTCAGACGTATTTTCCCTCGTAAAAAATACCGTTTTTTTGGTACCTTTTAGGGGTCAAAATCAACTGAGCGACGCCATGTTTGGTACCTTTTAGGGGTAAAATCAAAAGTTCCCGACGAGCACCCCCGCCTCAAAAATATGGGAGTCAAAATATGTCTTCTTCTGAGACAAAAACAGGCCAAAAACTGCAAAAACCTTAAATCTCATGAAGATCCAAAACCACATGAACATCAAAGAGCATTATATCTTTCTCGTATAAAATAAAGCCATAAATACGGTGCAAATATCATACCTTATTTTAGTATTTTCATTTATCAACAAAACTGTCCCGCCGTCCGCCATTTTGTTTGAGGACTCAATATGTCATCACATTTGCGCCCCCAGGAAATGACGATCCTCTCTCCAGTCTTTTTCTGCCACAGCTGTCGTAAAATCGAGAAAATCGACAAGAAACAACATGTCGGTCAACTACGCGTCAGGACTCTCTGATTACCCGAACAAAGGGAAATGCGGTTTACCTGAGGTAAAATTTCTTGAAATCAAGATTCGAGATAGTTTAATGTGTCCTCTAAGCTCCTGCTCTGTTTAATTCCTTTAGATTTGTGATCCCCGGAGGAATTGGAGCGCAAAGTTTCGGATCTCGCTGACATGATAAGGAAAGCGAAGCATGTTGTAGTTCATACAGGCGCCGGGGTTAGCACTGCAGCGGGAATTCCTGATTTTCGCGGACCTAACGGCGTATGGACACTGGAAGAGAAAGGGATCGCGCCTAAACTTGATGTATCTTTCGACAGTGCAGCGCCGACTCTGACACACATGGCCCTTGTCAAACTCGAACAGGTCGGCGTCGTCAAGTATATCGTCAGTCAAAACGTGGATGGTTTGCATCTCAAATCGGGCTATCCGAGGTACAAACTTAAACAGAAATATAAGATTAGACCATCAACTGGGGGACTATTTATTGTGAAAATATTCTAATGCAGAGAAGAAAAAAAATTAGGTAGCGTGTCATGTTTGTGATTTTCCATGCACATGAACATTTCCACTGTTCAGCAGCAGTGGCAATGATGCATAGAGCGGATTTCACATGACTGTCAAGACTTGTTATGTAATTGCGATTGCTTTGCGTTCTCATTGGCTACTCCTTTTTCTCAGCCAATCAAATTCTGTAGTAAATACAATTGTCTAATTACTCAGTAATTGGTTCGGCTTGCAATTGGCTGAGAAAAAGCCATTTAGGAGCAAGTCGTGATTTCTCTCGATTCTGATTGGCTAGTGATTGCTCAATAAACCTTTCCGTAGTTTTCTTATTTCCACAGGAGGCCACGGAGAAACAATCCATCACCATAGCTGGATAAAGCAGACTAAGGGGCCGATTACATGGATAATTTCAGCCCGGGCTAAGATTTCAGCCCGGGTAGGGGGGCTGAATCGCTAGCCCGGCCTTCTTAACAAATACATGTAATACGAAATTTACGATTACATGAAGAAAATCTTGGCCCGGGCTGAAAATCCTGGCCCGGTCAGAGCGACCCGGGCTAGGATTCTCAGCCCGGGTTGTTTGGCAAAATTTCACCATGTAATCGCAGCAGAATTTCAGCCCGGGCTGGAAATTTGCGCCCATGCTGTCTTATATCCAGCGTAAAAGCCAAATGACATGCGCTTTAGTTGCAAGATGGCCCTGGGATTTGAAACAGCCCGGGCTGAAATGCCACATATAATCACAACAAAAAATCAGCCCGGTCGCCTGGCTGAAACCTCAGCCCGGGCTGAAATTCTCCATGTAATCCGCCCCTAAAATTAGTAAAATTGGAAAGTTTGAGCAGAAAATCTTTTGAAATAACGAAGAGATGGGAAGGTAAAGTTTGCGATTTTAATAACAGTTTGTTCGGCAAACGAGAAATCTTGCCTAACGAGTATGCATACTTTGGAGGCTTGGTCACAAAGCCCTATACGAACATACACAAAATTCGAGAAATTTGCCAGGCTAATTCTTCGTTATTTCAAAAGATTTTCCTCTGAAACTTTCCAATTTTGTTAATTTTAGGCTGCTCTTTCCAGCTATGGTGATGGATTTTTTCTCCGTGGCCTCCTGTGGAAATAAGAAAAACTTCGGAAAGGTCTATTGCAATTGATTTCACAATGGCCATGAGAAAACCGCTCTATTAAGAGTTGATTAATCAGGACACAAGTGCAAGAAATGTGCAGTATTCATAGCAACACAAACGCAAACAAAAATTAACAACATGAGTTTCTTGTTTGCTTTTGTGCTTCTATTGTTAATTCCTTGTGCAAGTGCAAACACATTGGAGCTGTGCAAGGTGAACACAGTTTAGATTTACTTGCATTTCAGCATGTTCTTTTATTTTTACTAGGGGTGGCGAATGGTCAATGCGAGAAATTCAGAGAATGCAAGAACACCGTTTTCAAAATCTGAGATTGAGAACTCGATTTGAGATTCCCCATATAAACACAACAAATGGGAAAATCCAAGATCCGAGATGACCTGAAAAAAATCCAAGATCTGAGGAACAGCAAATCAAAAAATCTGAGAATTCGAGAATGCCTAAAATTTTGTGAGAAAACAGTTTTTTGAGGGACCATTCGCCACCCCTTTACTTTGAGCTGCATCAGGAATTTTTCAAGTTTAATCTTGAACTGAGGCACTCTATCTTCACGTTATCAGCTTCACCATGGACTGATCCTACTGACTACAGGGAGATGGGGGGAAATATCCTACTGACTACAGGGAGATGGAGGGAAATATCCTACTGACTACAGGGAGATGGAGGGAAATATCCTACTGACTACAGGGAGATGGGGGGAAATATCCTACTGACTACAGGGAGATGGGGGGAAATATCCTACTGACTACAGGGAGATGGGGGGAAATATCCTACTGACTACAGGGAGATGGAGGGAAATATCCTACTGACTACAGGGAGATGGGGGGAAATATCCTACTGACTACGGGGAGATGGAGGGAAATATCCTACTGACTACAGGGAGATGGAGGGAAATATCCTACTGACTACAGGGAGATGGGGGGAAATATCCTACTGACTACAGGGAGATGGGGGAAATATCTTACTAACTACAGGGAGATGAGGGGAAATATCCTACTGACTACAGGGAGATGGAGGGAAATATCTACTGACTACAGGGAGATGGAGGGAAATATCCTACTGACTACAGGGAGATGGGGGGAAATATCCTACTGACTACAGGGAGATGGGGGGAAATATCCTACTGACTACAGGGAGATGGGGGGAAATATCCTACTGACTACAGGGAGATGGGGGGAAATATCCTACTGACTACAGGGAGATGGGGGGAAATATCTTACTGACTACAGGGAGATGGAGGGAAATATCCTACTGACTACAGGGAGATGGGGGGAAATATCCTACTGACTACAGGGAGATGGGGGGAAATATCCTACTGACTACAGGGAGATGGAGGGAAATATCCTACTGACTACAGGGAGATGGGGGGAAATATCCTACTGACTACAGGGAGATGGGGGAAATATCCTACTGACTACAGGGAGATGGGGGGAAATATCCTACTGACTACAGGGAGATGGGGGGAAATATCCTACTGACTACAGGGAGATGGGGGGAAGTATCCTACTGACTACAGGGAGATGGGGAAATATCCTACTGACTACAGGGAGATGGGGGGAAATATCCTACTGACTACAGGGAGATGGGGGGAAATATCTTACTGACTACAGGGAGATGGGGGGAAATATCCTACTGACTACAGGGAGATGGGGGGAAATATCTTACTAACTACAGGGAGATGGGGGGAAATATCCTACTGACTACAGGGAGATGGGGGGAAATAAGGGGAAATCATAAGGTTGGTGCTGACCACAAAGAGTGACCAGAGAAACATATGCAGAAAAACTATATTAAAAAATGAAGAGCTTTGTGCATCAACCACATAGGCTGATTACATGTGTGTTACAGGGTGTTCCGCTGTGTAAGAACCATTCCCGGAGGACATCTTTGTGTTCAGCTCTCCTTTCATTTTTTGTGATATCCAAAATAAGCGAATGTGTGTAATCTGATTACACTTGCCAATATCTTGCTTATTCACTCATAAGAACTGAGTGTTTTATTATACATTGTAAGAAAAATATGCAAACTTGAACTCACTGAGCATGAGATTCTTCAGCAGCTCACTCAATGATTTTACACTTGCACATTATGGAACTTTTTATTTTCTATCCTTTTTAACTTGTGGATGTCCGAAGAACAGGAACGAGTTATACTTAGGGGGTGAAAATGGTGTTGTCATTAGCACGGCCAAGAGGGTCTGGGAACTAGATTACGGCTGCGCCCAGGATCTCTTACCACAGGAAACCCATCAAGACCCGGAATGATGACAAGCCATAGACTAGGCTATCCAGAGGGCCACCAAGTCTTCTAAGTATTTAATTCAAGATAATGTGTACATCACTGATTATCAGTTTTAACTGTGTGCATTGACTGCAACTAAGAGTACAATATAGTATTATAGTTGATGGCTCACCATCCACGAGTTCGCCATTGCGGCACAACTCCACTTTCAGCCCTTATCTGTCTTCTGCATGCACACTACATGGGAGTATCTGTAGATAATAATAATTAGATTATACTGTAAATGTAATCATGTAAGTCCACTAGATGATGTGATTCTCAGAAAAAGCTGGGGCTCTCAGCCAATCAGAATACTGATAGTGAGTACAATGTATTTATAACAGTTTCTGGTAGGGCACGTTGAAAATACCAAATCAACAATTTGCACTTATCTGTGCTTGAAGTTCAACTTGACCATGGAATAATGTTTTCTTCTTCCCTTCTAGATCCAAACTGTCAGAGCTCCATGGCAACATGTTTGTAGAAAAATGTGACAAGTGTGCGAAGGAATATGTAAGAACTACAGCAGTGGCAAGTGTAGGACAGAAGCGCACTGGACGGCCTTGTGAGCAAGCAAGACAAAGAGGAAAATGCAGGCAAGATCACTTAATAAACTTAAACTGACATTTAAACAGCAGACTTTGCATGCTTTAAGTTCTCTTGGGGGAAAATCGGCCTGCAGCCTCAGGATGATATGGCTATTTGCCACACTGGTCAGTTGATAACTTTTAATATTCAAATATGTCAGTTGTCTTGATGTTTTTGAAGATCTAAGGTGGAAGGTAGCTTTACCAATCCCAAAAACAGGTCCATGGCAGCCATTTGTTTCCCACATTATTCCAATAAATAACAAGTAGAAAACTATTTCTCCCACAGAGGAAAACTGTGTGACACTATTCTTGATTGGGAGCATAATCTCCCATACAGTGACTTACTGGCAGCTGAACAGAACTCAAGGTACTGGTAGAGTAATATTTAATATGGCAACTTGAACAACGGTATTGATGTAAACACAGCAGAACAACTCACAATATGAACAGTGCTTTATTTCTCACACTTCCCTGATTTCAACAACCGAAAAAAAAAACAAGCCCTTAATTTCATGCCCAAAAAATACCTGGCTACAGATTTTGTACCCAAAAAAATATGATACATAGGTGAAAAAATGTGAAATTTGAGAGCAGTGGAAGGTCATATGCCTTTTATTTCCCATACAATCCAGGGCTCGATCTTCATTTTTGAACTACATTGTCAAGTTGCTAGTCAATGGCCAGTATTCACTAGTCATAATATATTTTTGTATAGGACTCTCCTGCATGCATGTGAGCTTTTGTTTAGAAGACGATTTAGAATCTGAGTCATTGCTGCTTCCTGACCTTCCTCAGAATAGTTGTTGAATTACTTGTTTCCTGCTCAGCAGATGCCTCAGCCTCTTTTGAGGAGAGGAGAAAACTATAAAATATCCATAATCGATTGTCATTTTGTTTCTTGTTATTCTGACCATTTTTGAAATCCACTAGTCAAAATAGAAACTTGTGTTTGGCTAGTAGCATGCTGTCGTGCTCTCTAAAAATAAGAACTGTGCTTTAGCACTTATCCTCTAAGCTCTAAATGCTTTACATTTTGGGATAACTGATTCCTATGTTTTTAAAACATGAGTGTGTGTTAGTATGGCGAGTTCTGTGACACAGAGGTTGGACAACTTCCGCTGGTCCTTGTGGTTCTTTAACGTCCCTCTGATTCCGGTTAGTGTAGTGTATGACGGGACCTACGGATTTACATCCTTATCCGAGAAGGTCTAATCATTTGCGGATATTAGAGCCAAGGCAGCACCTTCCCCTCAATTATTTAGAAAGACTAAAGGTCATATAAAGACTCTCCATGGCCCGACATTGTGACCAATAGGTCGCCAATGGTGACTGCCTTTGAGCGTTTGGCGACCAGAAAATTCAACCTAGTCGCCAAATGATGATCCTCCTTTCAGGGCTTTACTTTCCAAAGACTATTTAACCCACCGCCATACAAAATCGTGGATTCAGAGAAAAAAGAATTGGGAGATAAGATTATGTCCTATTGTGCCTAAAATGTTTTAGTAAGGCACCAATGGCACATTACAAAAAAAGTTAATGTAGGGCCCTGCTCTCTAGATATTTACAGTTAGTGATTAAAGTATCTCCCTCACCCTGACCATAATGCATCACTCTGTATGTCTTTCAACAGGCAAGCAGATCTCTCCTTATGTCTTGGGACGTCTCTACAAATTCTGCCCAGTGGTAACTTACCTCTGCTGACTGTTAAAAATGGTGGCAAACTTGTTATAGTCAATCTACAGAAGACTAAACATGTATGTATTTTTCTTCCATTCAAGTGTAAGACAGTTGCTTGTATATCATAGGTAGCTTGAAATTACCTTTTTTGTTGAGTCACCAGCTGGTAACTACAGTAAGTGAAACAAACCATCATTGGAAAGAATATAGACAATAAAATAAAATGCACATTCCCAAACCCCCATCTCAGCTGCCTCTCAAATCGTACATCATCTGTTAAAGAATGAAGGTCAGATAAAACCTCATATGTTGTCTTCCATGTCTCATTTATAAATGATCAAAATATTAGGGATAAAACCACCTAAAAGAGTTTATCTTACCTTCACGGTATTCTTAAACAGATAGACAAGTCAAAACATAACCACTGGAGGATGGTAAGCCTGTGCTGCGAATGGGTGTTTTCCTGTGGTAATGGCTCAGTTGTAATACAAATCTTTTGTTGTTTTATTTCAGGACAAGAAAGCAGATGTAAAGATTAACTTTTATGTAGATGAGGTCATAAAAAGATTAATGGCTAAACTAGAGTTGGATATCCTGTCATATACTGGGTTTGATCCTTGCAAACTTGGGTACACTGTGTTGGAAAACTCAGAATCGGAATCAGAAAGCGAGGAAAGCATAGATGGAACTGAAAGCAAGGATTCACTGATAAGAGAACATTACAGAGAAGTTGAAAATGGAAGAATACCACATGTAAGTGTAGAGGAAACATCCAACTCAGGTGGGACATCTAAAAATGGTTTTGTTAAAAAGGCAAGTGGAGAAGGAGAACCCCCTACTAAAAGGATGAAAGAAGAGGAAGCAAATGTTATTTGTTAACTTGTACAAATATTTAAATATTTAACTGGAAATTACAGAATGAAAATACTGAAGTGTCACCTTATAATATTGGAAAATAGTTTTGTAAGAAGCCTTGTCAGTGTACAAGAGCAAAGTATAACTAGAAAGGTTCCATGGCTAGAGAAAGGTTAACTCTGTTAGTTTCAAAACGTATGTCACATTTCCCTGGTCAGAGCTAAAAACTGCTTTATTATACTTAATCTGAAATGTGACGTCCTTTCAGCTTCTCTTGAACCTGTATTTTGGTCTGACTATGTTTATTTGCCACCAAAAAAATTAAACGAAAAACTGAAAAGAAATCGAAATCCTCCATTTACCGGTCGGAAATATTGTTTAGTTGATTTTGATCTGATGACCGACTGACATGCCAGCTCTATATGTTGAAATGTTGCCTGCATATAGACTCAAGTCGCACAGTAAGGGTGATCAGCTATGGCTAGAACGATACAGTCTTCGATCTTAGTGACCGAGGATCAAGATCATTGATGAGACGCGAAAACATCAACAGTTGAACGTTTTATTGGCATTTAGTTTTAGATCGATAAGTACACGTATAAAATACAAAGTATGCTAATGGTGTATCGTTACCAACTATGTATTGTGTGGTTCCAGAAAATATCCATACCCCCTCCACGGAAGGGTGTTGGAAAGTGACCCCCCCCCCCACCCCTTACAGTATTTGTATGGAAATGATCAGGTAAATTGACCCCCCCACCCCTCCGGAATTTCCAATGCCCTTCCGTAGGGGCGGTATGGATAATTTCTGGAACCACGCATTGTGATGTTCTGTAAATTGTACAAATGTCACACTCGACAGCGCGACTCTGGATGTGTTCTAAGCTTTAGGGTATAAAAAAGCCAGCAAAAGGATGCAAGTCTTAACTAACTTGCTCTTGTGCTTCACCGAGCGAGTGAAATACACAAGTAAGGTTTGTTCCAAATCCCTTTAAGAGTATTGTATCCTCTTTCTCTTGGAAGGTTCAAGGGGCATGGAAAAAGACGAAAGGAAGGTGTATGAATTGATATTGCACGAATGCTCTGGTCTGGCATCAATTTTTTTAAGACCCATAAAATTTTGCGACAAAGAGCTAGATAAAGAAATCTTAAAGCTTATAATTACAAGCAGATTCTCTTGTGGCTAACCGAGTGGAAACGTCTCGGCAACAGATGCGCTAACACCTATTATTTAAACATCTTGCCACAACCGCGAAGAACTCATTGCAGATATCAGCTGATTCTCGATAGTAAAAGAGCTGACATTTTCAGTGACGAAAAATGAGTTTCAGCCTGACTGTAGATCATTTTGCCTTTAAAATGATTTGATTTAAAATAAAGTCTATCCATTGGGCTGTTCCATATTATATCCGTTATCCCCTATCGAGGAACCTGGAAATTCCACAGGGGTCGCTATGTTTGACCCTGGAATTTCCACAGGGTATTGATATTTCCACAGGCCTACAAGAAAATGAGGGACTTCCACAGGGGTTGCTTCAAATTTCCACAGGGGTTGTACAGGAGTGTGGAAGTTCCACAGGGGTAGAGCAAGTTTTGGGGGTCTACGGATTTTTTTTTTTTTGGAACAGCCCATTCCTTGCCTTATTTCACATAATCCACTACCCAAAACTGTTCTATACCTAGCTTAGCTAGTTAAAACTTTTAGCACCTGGCTGAAAGTTTTCCGTCATTACTCTTCCACCCTGAAAGTCAGGGCGGACTCTTTCCTATGGTGACTCTACTATAACATTCATTGGCAGTAAAAGGCATTCAACTAAGGGTATATCAATCACCATTGCGCTAATGGCTTGTAGCGAAATGTAAATTAGCCAATCATGTGCTGTTACTTGTGATTGACATGCATCATATTTTAAACGTCATGCGCGAAACAATGAATTTAGCTTAAAATGACCGAACACCGAGATGTTATAAACCCATGAACGCCGTATGATCACAGTACATTGAGTATTTCTATGGCCTGCAAAGATCATTGTCGCGTCCCGCGCGTTGCCACTGTACAATGTATAACGGAGAACAGTCTTGTGCGCATGCCGTAATATGGCAACCGCAATCAAATGTTCAGGTTTTTGTATACGGTGATGAGCGTCAATCCCATGATTCAGTCCACTTTACTCTCGCTGCTGAACGTCTTCACAAATAAAAAAATACCTCAGCAAGAACATTTGCATACTGGTTTGAAACAATGCGATGGTACCTTAGTGAAAAGGAACAGCAACACCATTACAAGTGTTTACGGAGACTAATTCTCTAGTAGATTCAGCTGCTACGAGCTGAATATTCAATGTACCCCAACCTCGTTGAAAATACGTACAAATCGGTCATCAACGGGTGAATTTTTCTCTGCGCAGGAGCGCAATTTTTAAATACAAAACCACTATAAACTATGCTGCACTAAACCTATAGAATTCTTTGCTGCAAAGTCTGATTTGCAGAAAGTGCTATATGATTTGCATGCGTTGCTTGTTTTTTGTTGTTTTTTTCTTTTGATGTAAAAATGGCTAATGGGCGTATAATAAATCAAGCCATTTTCATATTATAGAATAACAATGTGCATATTTTCTGCGCCGAAATTGATAAAGCGTTCACCGGAGCCAAAAACACAGAATTTTTACAGTTTATACACTGATGGTAGAGTAGTGTTTGTTTTGCACGGTAATGTACCCTCTTGTAAGCTAGTGGTCTAACTTGTGTTTGTATCCAAATTATGTACGTTGGCAAACAAGAAAACAAAAAGCTTCTAAACAGCTTCAGATTTGCTTCAATCATGCGTCGCAGCGTTGTTTCAACAGCTGAGCTGCTGAGCTCCTGATTAGGTGCATTTATTCGGATAACATTTCCTGTTATATCTCACCCTATGAAAGGGGATCCGGGATCCAGCTAAATCTAAGGACTCGCATCCGGGATCTAAGGACTGGGATTCGGGATCCATGGGTCGGGATCTTCTGGGGATCTGTTTGATGACCGATATATCCTATACACGATGTAACGATGGGCGAGCGGGAAATCTGCACAAACTCATTCTTGAGAAAAGCTGGATTTCCCGAAGGCAAAATGGGAAGTATTATTTAGTTGACGAATGCGGTGACACATCTCGTTTTCTGCTTATAAAAATCAGCTTTTCCCGTGAATGCTTTTCTGCAGACAGCCCTTTTGTTCCCATGGTGCTTGATGTCAAGAATAGGAGAGGGCACTATCTAAAGCCCCGAGCTCGCCCAGACACCAGGCTATCAATAACTATCGTCTGCAGCAAAGCAAGCATTCTTCTATCCGCACTGCAGCAAGGCGAGCGTTCTTCTATCTGCACTGCAACAAGGCAAGCGTTCTTCTCAAGGGCGGATTAGGGTGGCTAGCCCCCCCTTGTCCTCATGTTTCTTGTAAAAACCTTTTAAGATTAGCCACCCCTTGGTCTGAACTCTGTAGTGCATCCTTTGTACTAGCCATTCCCCTTCTTAAGGGTCTGCATCCGCCACTGCTTCTATCTGCACTGCACGACGTGCTACCTTCCCCTTGATGCTCAGCAGCTATGGGAGGTCCAGTGAGTCTACTTGACGAGCCTGGATTCGGTAAGAGAGAGCTTGCCCGTACGTCCGACTTTGTTCATCTTCTCCGGTTCAGAAAAACTCCCTGTTATTGATTTATGTGAAGACTCAGGAGGGGCCTGGGGAAGAGACAAATCACGAGATTGAGCTTCTAGTGGGGTATCATTCTCGTTCCCAGACCTCCCCGGCTAATGGTGGGGTATCAATCACGCCCCCGTAGCCCGTAATCTTAGCCAGCGGGCTACTGAAAAGGCGCCCGGGATGAAAAAAGCGACGCGTCTACATTTTTTACGACTAGAAGAAACAAGAAGCAGTTATGCACTGGCTGAGTTTATTTCATTATTGAAGCGATATTTCAGGCCTCTCGTCTGATGCAAATCTCAGGCCGGGCTGGACGAGAGGTGAGTAGGACTGGAACCGAGACCGTCAGCATGCAGTCCAGAGAGTTGTCGTGTTCGCAAATGAGCCGAACTACACATGCAAGATAAGGTAAGAATTCTTGAATTCTTCTAAACACGGTTATTAAACAACTGTGCATTGCTATTTTGTTCAGAAGTTCTGAACTTTGTACGCAACTTCTTGTTATCAACGAACGTATCAACTTCAATGCAAACTTTGGAACATTTGACCGAAGGTTTCGCGGGTCTTTGATGTTCAATGAACTCACAATTTTATTAATACAAAGCTTTCCTAGCCGTAGTCGATTCTTGACTGAGATGCAATTGAATTATATCCACTGAATGCCAAGTTAGGAACTTGGAACACACTTGTAAGTAAATAAGTGCCTTCAAGACAAATTACAGATAATAACTTTGGCGTAGCTTTCTTTATGATAAAACTTTGTTGATTCGAGTCTTTCGTAATAGAGTTTAATAAAATTTTCCATTCATTTTGAACCTGTCCGTGTCTCTTTCGATTTACGCACTACTTGTGCACTTCTCTCTCAGTCTCAATGATATAGGAATTTTGTTTCAAAACGGTCGCTAAAATCCCTCTTCGAACTCGCGCTTCACGTTAAAGTACTAAATGGATTATGTTTTCTGGCATTTCGATTTGTATGTCATGTAAATAAATTCAGTAAATCTTCTTCACTCTTAGTAATTTCTATGAACCCTGGTAAGACTCGGATAAAATAGAATTTAATGTTTAAGTTTTAACACAGCAGGCATGTTCTACCCATTTTCTGCATTTTCAGGGAAAGCTCTTGCTCTAGCGCTCGTGATTTTAAATTATTGCTATTGTTGCTGAGAAACGTTTTTGTTTCTAACCTTTGGTCTCAAGTGTATTAAGGCCTGGGTCAGCCCAGAAAATCGAGGAAATCACAAAATTTCAAATATCTTTGCAAATCATTAATGTTGGAGCATGAAATTTTCAGGATAGTTAACATCCATCGAGTGAAATGTTTTAGTATGGAATTTGGGCTGATATACTGAGCACGTGGCCAGTCACGTGACATTTTCACTTTTCAAATTTTAAAAATTTCTCCGGTGGTGAGTTTCACTCCTTTCTAAAAAGTTAATAGCTAATAATATTTCGCTCTTTGGGTTCTATATAGTGGTGTCTTAGCTGGTGGAAAAAGTTGCTTCTTTAAGGTGCTTTAAGGAGCTGATATGTTGATTAGGTCACGTGACCTCATTCCGACCCTTATATTTCGTTAACGCTAAATGATAGCTCAGCAGCCAAAACAGTACGATATTTCTATTGCTGAGGCCTATCCAGTTTCATCAAAATTGTATAGTTAGATGTTTTCTCCATCACCGGAAAAGCAATTTACTGTTTAGTCACGTGACATGCCTTGTGACGTCACTCCGTACTAAAAAATGGCACCAAAATATTAAGTTCGTCGAGTTTTATCACTGTACCAAAAATTAGCCTGCCTTAAATAGATTAAAGCAATTTAAGGCAAATTTTGCGTTTGGGGGGCCAGCCCCAAGCCCATTTAGAATCCCAGGCCTTAATGTGCTTGAGTGGCAAAATGTTTCACATATGCTGGCAAAGTAAGTTCATTTTTGGAGCTTTTGCTTTATGATATTTTTACAAAACCGTTTAGTTATTTCGCGATGTGATTTGACTCCATTTTCTGTTCCGCACCATCTGAGCCAGTGCAGTCGACAGACTTTTCGTCGCGACAGAAAGCCATGCGACTGTATTAGACGAAACAGGGTAAGCGGACCTGATTGGCTTAGATGGTTTGACTGACAGAACAGAAAAAACCCAAACCCAAAGCGACAGCGCGAAGCATCTGTAAAGCTCCCAAAGGCGTGTATTGGGGGAGGCTATTATCTGCCGGAAAAGAGGTAAAATACTAGTAATTTTTGCCAAGAATTGAGACTGAAATCGTAACTTTGTTTTTGCTACATGAACCGCCTTTACTCGAACCAGTTCCCTAGACAGTATGCAAATGTCGCGCGTTGTTTTCTTTGTTATACAACTACGCGAATGCATGACACGCAACTAACTTCGTTTAATGTTAAAAGACTGACAGCAGAAAGAAAGCTCTGCTACCACTCTTCCCAGTAGACCGTTACACCTCTCGCTTTTTCTGCCCGCCGGCGGCAGTCTAAAATTGATCGCGTGATCAACTTTTTTTGTACCACGTGATGGGTTGCTTGTGCACCACGTGATCAACCGTTTTGGGCCTAGACTTCGTTGGAATGCAGAAAAACAATGAACTCTCAAAGTTTACGCCCACAAACATTGATCACGTGGTACATAAGCAACTCATCACGTGGTACAGAAAAAGTGATCACGCGATCAATTTTAGACTGCCGCCGGCGGGCTGAAAAACCGAGAGGTGTAACGGTCTACTGGAAGAGTAGTAACAGGGTAAACGTGATCGCACAAGAGATGCCAATGACAAGCCGCGGAAAAAGCCGCGGGGAAACCAACACTGTAAGACATGTATAGCGCTATTCACTGTTTATCAACATTGCTATTCTAATGCTATGTGCCAACCGTAGATTTAATAGCGCCCTTTGTTCTGTGAACCAATCGATCTCTGGTTGGCACATTAATAACAATGGATGACGTCAGCGTGAACAGCGCTATAAGGAGCGCCGTATACACGTATTTGACCGGGAAAACTAAATGCAGAGTACCAACCTTCTGTTCCTGGAAAAAGTGTACGATTTTGGCAAAGTCCGGACGGTCCTCGTTATTTTCACTCCAGCATTCTCTTATTAGACTCTGTTAATAAAAGAAAAGTGGTATATTAGCAACAGTCATCAAGACGATGTCGTCCCATACTGAGTGTCATTGTGATTTTCACATTACTGGGATTTGCCCTACCGGTCGGTTTAGCGAGATGCACAACTTGGAGAGGTATAGAATACGATGATTTAATGGCCGAATACAAGAGGTGATTGCCTAACACAGGGTACGACGGATCTCACATTACAGGCGTATGCATAGTGGTCGGTTTAGCAAAGTGCACAAAGAGGTATAGAATACAGTTGTTCAGAACCAAACAGGCCTTTGATAAGTGTAAGGTGTTTATAACCGGCGAAATCTCCCACACATTCAAAGGTACATAATACATACCCTGATACTTTCGGGACATTTGGCGTTCCTCAGGGACTGTTGTCGGCCCATTCCCACCATCCATATGATCGACTCGACTGGGGAGTGCGAGAAGGGCCATTTACCTGTCATAATCTCATATAAAACGGTACTGTAGGACGAAAAATAAAAATGTCAATTATCAAACCATATACTGCGAACACAGAGTGTTTCTTCACCATATTGAAGCCGTACATAAAGTTGTTATCACAATTATAAAGTAATTTGTTAGAGTTTTCACCGGCCATTGGCAGAACGGAAGTTATTTAGTGTCCACAAATTAAATGCACTTCCAGAGCGATGGCACTTCAGGAAATCCGCCACGCTTGGACTTCAAACTCAGAGAACGTTGCCAATGATGAGTGGAGCTCACCCGAATACGTAAACATTCGTCTTCAACGAGTCTTTGGCGGCTGCGATGAGTTCGCGCTCGTTCTCGGACCATGTGAGTGTGCGCATGTGCTCTGGAGGTAGGTAGGTCAGGTGACCACGAGGAACACAGATGTAGCCGTGTCTGTGGAGGAATACATAATTTAGGCCGGGTATGCGGAGGAATACATAATTTAGGCCGTGTCTGTGGAGGAATACATAATTTAGGCCGTGTCTGTGGAGGAATACATAATTTAGGCCGGGTATGCGGAGGAGTGCATGATGAATTAGCTCGTTTATGCGGAGGAGTACATTAAATCAGTTAGCTCGTCTATGTGGAAGAATATATCAATGAGTTGGCTCGTCTGTGCGGAGAAGAACAGGTGTTAGGTGGAGAAATACATAATGAGTTAGGTCATGTGATCAAGAGGGATAGAGATGAATCCGTGCTTGCGGAGTAATAAAACCCCTCCAACCTGTCGTCAGCAGGGCCGCGTACGCAGGATTTTAAAAAGTTGCAGTCACCGCCTCGAAGATACGCAGGATTTTGCAAATCTGCAGGCCAAGCTCATGAATGCAGTACTTGTACTAAATTCTCCTTCCCCTACGCCACTGGAAAGTATACAATTTAACCTCTCTACTTTCTTGCGGTATTAGACAAAGTATAAAATCTTAGTACCTCTCTACGACTTTCTTGCCGGTATAACCTGTCACACACAGCTTGACTTTAGACTCGAGGAACACATTCATGGAGTTGAGTCTCGAGAGGACGATCCCTTTAGCATGTAGATAACTCAGACCTTGAGCGATCTGGCGGGCGATACTGATGCGAGTGGAGAGGGGGAAGATATCTTGACGGACATGTATGTGGGTATGTAGAGATAAGCCACGGCGAACGCTACCGAAGAGAGAGGAGCATCAGACAACAACTGAACGTGCGACAACACTACTTCAACATTTGAAAATGCCTTTTCCCACTCAAAGGAGTTGTTATTATTAATATTTTTATTTGTTGTTTTTAAACCGTTTTGTATGGTCAAGCGCTTCATTATACTTAAAACCTAACCTAGATAAGTTCCATTATTATCATTTTATTGTTAATAATCGTTATTATCCTATCATTCTATCATTTTGTCATTAATTTCACTGACTTCCTCTCAATGCATTTTACGGGAACAACTGCAGTTTAACTTCATCAAACATTCCCACCCAAAACAACTACATTTCAATAATGGAACAGAATTGAACTTTATTTAAGCAGTAGAGCACAATTTTCTATTACTTTATCGGCGCAATAGAGCACGCGTGATGATGGGAGAGACACGAGAACGTTGTAAAATTACGAGCCGCAAGCGAGTGATTTTAAAATGATTCGAGTAGTAGATTTGGACCAATCAGAGCGAGCGTTATATCGCAGCTATATTATAATAATGTGTAGATTATATTTGAGTCATTATTTACCTCGTTATGAAGGCGAGGTTTGGTGGTTCCAGGCAAGCTCCCATGAACAGCACCACATTCTCGTGTCTGATCATACTCAACAGAGACACCTGTACAGAGAAGAGAACACGTGACACAATCACTAAAATGGCACGCTCAACAGAGACACCTGTACAGAGAAGAGAACACGTGACACAAGCACTAAAATGGCACGCTCAACAGAGACACCTGTACAGAGAAGAGAACACGTGACACAATCACTAAAATGGCACGCTCAACAGAGACACCTGTACAGAGAAGAGAACAATGATCACGTGAGCTGTTTCGAATAACCACGTTCTCTGTCCAGAGTGATCACGTGCTCTCTTCCGAATGATCACGTGTTCTGTAACCCGAATGTTTACGTGCTCTGTTCCGAATGATCACGTGTTCTGTTTGAATGATCACATGTTCTGTTTGAATAATAAGACGCTTTGTTGGAATGATCACATGTCCTGTTGGAATGATCACATGTTCTGTTCGAATGATCACGTTCTGTTCGAGAGATCACGCTCTGTATTATTGGTCACATGCTATGTGCATTACCAGGGGCAAACAAATTTTCCCCTGTACATACGTATTCTTTATTTAAGCACGCTGGCCATATCAATTATTTTTACACAGAAAAAACGATCTGATTTCCATATGGGGCGTGACTGAACTAAATATTATGCATCATAAAAGTTTTAATCTGATAAAAAAAATGTCTGTCAGCATGTCTCCATAGCCTTTTTTAGCCTTGATGGAGAGATTGTTCCAAAGCATTGCGCCGTCGTATTCAAAACAAGTTTTTTGGTGTTTGGCCTGGGTAGCATCAGCTCAGTCTCGATAGTTATTTGAAATGTCCCGAATGACTGTATGCGCGCAGTCATAAGGTCACAAAATAAACAGCACGTGTATCAAAAACATAACACGGACGGCATCTAATCCAACATTTGATAATCAAATGATTTAATTAACTTTGAAGTATTTGCAGGACCGCTTACAAATAAAACTGAAGCTGGATCCAATAAAGGACCTATCAACCAGTAGATATGTAAGAAAGAATTAAAACTTGAATGGTTGATTAACAGCTTATAATTTTCATTTACACATTTACGTTCATCTTTTGGCGAGCGGCAAGATTCAGGGCTCTGGGGAAATAGATTTTTTTTAAACCCAGATTCTGGGTTTCCGGTTTGAACGTTGTATGAAAGTTCGTTACGTTTTTGACCTACCACGCATGCTCACAAATCGGATTTTCCCAGAAATACACGGCTCCGGGAATCAGAGACAGAAACTCATTACTGAGTAGTGCAAGCGAAAATACACGGCTCCGGGAATCAGAGACAGAAACTCTTTATAATTTCCATCGATGAAAGTATATAATACAAATGATCGTACCGCGCATGCACCACAGGTAACCCACGCCGTAATTGCAAGGTCGTTAGGACTTGTCGAGATTAGATTGCTCGCTCGCTGACGCTCGCTCGCAATTAACACCCCAAACCCTCCTCTTTTCGTAGACGAATGATATCCGAGTGGCCACCGTGAAATGTCAACCCCAGGAGCAGCGTTAATACACCACAGGCTCTTGGTGTGAGACCTCGGGAAAAGCTAGGAAGACCACGGAAAAGCTTGGGAGACGAAGCTGGATGATTCCTCACCAGGTAAGAAAGTAAAACCCAATAACAATGAGGTTTACCCAAAGTAAATGAGGAAGAGCGCAAAGACGGAAATTTCGAGAAGAAATAAATATACAAACCTCTTTTAAGAATTCTTCCAAATCCAATTTAGATGACTTTTTCACGGTGTGAATCATAATGTCTCCGTGCCATCTTCCCCTGGGAATGGGAGAGACATACATGAGGTTGGTTATAAATTGGAGGGCAGGTTGCAAACTTCAATATGGCGAGACCGACACAAGGTGACATGTCATTACGCTGCAAGCCGCTGACCGAAATACTGAGTATGGTCACGGGGTGACGGGAGAGGCTGGTAACCAAACAAGAAACCGCTGTACAGTTAACTCTTTTGTCGTTTTATCTGTTTAGTGTCTTTTTCACATGTTTACACTGATTTTATCCTGACAATTATTTTAAAACGACGTTTTTTTATCGTTTACAAGGAAAAGGGAAATAATGTAGAATCCCATTCCCAGTTTAGTGAATATTAATTCCCATTCCCAGTGGTCAAATCCCAGTCCCAGTGACCCCAATCCCATTTTCCCAGCCTAAAATAAGGCCAATCCCAGCTCCCATTTTACCCCTTCTGGACCCTGTATTATTATTATTTATTTTGATGGAATATGTTTGTGAAGGGCTGAGAGAGACGGCCTCAAAGTTGTATTCTATAAACTCAGCTTATGACGGCCTTTTGCTGCATTATTATCAAAAACTAGAATAGTTTATCTCTGATAGACATAGAAACACGAAAAAGGAGGTCCGTAAATAGTGTGGCACTGAACGCTTACTTGTAAACATGTCCTTTGGCCCAATCCCCACGACATCTCCAAACTGAAGATCCGCGAATGGGATGTTCCACTCTCTTAAGGATTTCTGCGAGGCCAAACAGAAACCAATTTCACATATAGTTCAACAATGATTTATGGCTGTCTGGTTTACTGAGTAAAAGAACCGAAAGGGACGGGTTTTATGAAAAAAAAAATCACTCACACGCCCATGTGTAGAGAGTGCTGCGCCTTGAAATTAAGAAATACTCGCTATAAATCAATAATCATGCACCTTACACGTCCAACAATATAGGAGTAATTCATCAAAAATCTCGACGTAAATCCATTAGGAGAACACGGCGAAAACATATTTCACGCCTAAGTGAAAAAGTTAGGCGTAAAAGGGAAGTGTTAAAGGCGTATTTGCGGCTGCATCGGGCACTCAAGCCCTGTAGTGTGGCCATATAATTTGTAAACGGAATGCAATGTGAGGACACACCTTGATGTCTTCTTCTTCCTCTTTGTCGACAAATCCTGGGGAACTGAGAACATTTTGAGAAAACAAAACAAAATGAATAAACAAACAGACAAATAGAGTTTTTGTTGTGATCACAAGGAATGTCTGCAAAACCCTATATTCGCGTGTGTTTCTATAGCCACAGCCACACAAGAATAGGAAGTGTTTCCTCGCACCTTCCCACCTGGATATGAAATATTGTACTTGTAGTAGTTGTTGCTGTTGCTGTTGCTGTTGCTATAGCAACACAAGTACTTACTGCGATATCAGTCTGACACTTTCCCGGCGTGCACTAGGGGTTTGGCAGTCATCCACTGAAATACGAAGATGAAACGCGCGCGATTATTCATCACACATAATTAACCATTATCCTGCGAGATTGCGCAGAATATCGTCTGATACTTAGCCGACGAGGGACGAAGTCCCGAGTTGGCTAAAATCAGACGATATTCTGCAAAATCGAGCAGGATAATGGTTTTATTATTCAGCACATCGATAGCACAAAAACCCCCGAAAAAAATGACTTTTGTGTATTATTTACGAGCTCAAAACATCATATTTTCCTCAGAGACGGATATCGCAGGATAGCTGTCATGTACAGAAGACAGCTATTGGCGTTCCAATGACCATATTTGGGCAGTGCATCGATGTGCTGAATAATAAATTCAATTATTTGCATTTCTTAAATACATTGGACTTTTTTAAAGATATATATAAAACATATAACAAATAATTTTGTGTTAAAAAAAGAAATCATATATAATATAATAATAATAATAATAATAATAATAATACAATATTAAAAATAATATATTATTGTAATTATATAATGGCATATCACGGTATATAATGGCATGATAATGATGACTATGGAATATAACCATACTATAATGGAAGTGATGATCCCAGTGGCGCCCTGAAGACCTGACCAAGGAAGTGATTAGCGATATAAATCGGTTACTTATCCGATAGCTTTGTTGTGGCTTATCAGTCAAGGCTGTTTAGCGCGCGGCGTAACATCTGATGGCCAACACACAAACAACACACTTACAGTTACTCCTGTGGGGCTACTCATCCCATATGTTATTGACTATACTAGGGATCATTCGCTGAATAGGGTAGAGTTTTTTGAGCTTCTGGCCTCATAAACAGGTATACATTTCCCTGATTTTCGAGTCCCTAGTCATAATCAGGACCTATCGAATTTTCAAATGTTCGAGTAGGTCACGGCATCGGCATTCATTTTCTGATATTTCGTGCTTTTTGTCAGTAAACAGGGTACGAAAATTAGCGGTTTATCTGTCATAAACATGGTAACATTTTGTGAGGTCGAGCGAAACACCCCTACCCAACTTTGGGGCGAGTTACAATTTTTCAGCGCTTCTGATTTGCTGTCGTTTCCGCCATATTTCGGCGAGTGTGTGTACGACAAAGGACGAGTGCGTGTACGACAAAAGACGAGTGCGTGTACGACAATGGACGAGTGCGTGTACAACAAAGGACGAGTGCGTGTACGACAAAGGACGAGTGCGTGTACGACAAAGGACGAGTGCGTGTACGACAAAGGACGAGTGCGTGTACGACAAAGGACGATTTCGCAACACATATCAAGATAAATGTGTCGTTTTTGTCAATGCCAACCCGTGCGTGACGCGGGCTATCTGTGTTTGAATTTCCGGGCTCCTGGGGCCAAAATAAAGATGGCGGCCTAAAAGAACAGCAATTTCTCCAAAACCTGCAAGTTTTGGCGAACTTTTGACAATTTAGGGCAAGAAATAAGCTAGGAAAACTTCTGGACTTCCAAATATGGTAAGTAGAAACTTCCATATAAGGAAATTTTAGAAAACGACACATTTCAACGGGAACTTTCTTGATATGTGGTATGTTTGGCACGATTAGAAATGAAAATCTGCAACACGGGTTTTGAACTACTTCAGTAGCCAAACATGCCCTTTTTGGATATGCATTATCTACTTTGGAAAGCGATTTTATTTATCCCATGATTGATAGGATCTTATAAGGATTGCAGAGTCTTATTTTTGTTGTCCTCTCATAACTCGTTTACTTCCTGGTCACGTAATTCTAATCAGGTAGGACAAAACAAAAACAAAAACATTTTGTTGCGTCATCACGTTACACCCACGTTTGACGCGAACAACTATCGACGCAAAAACGACGTCTTCCGAAGGCACTCGAAAGATTCCCGAAAGCGAATCGTTGACTTCCGTAAACATTCCGAGCCCCCGAAAACAATTATCCATGCTCACCATTTCTGATTTAAATGACTGAGAGTGATTGTGTCTGTTGTGAAGACGTGTATACGGGACAAGTTGCGTGATGGGTATGACGAAAATTAAAGACTAATGAGTCTTATTTTAGTTATTAAGACGCAGAAATACGAGCTAGACTTTAGAGTGGCACTTTGTGCCGTTGCTTGGCGAGTGAGGCATACGCCGACCGAACAAGTACAATTATGTAAAAAAGACTAAAATTATTGCGCTTTATAGGTGGGCAGAAATATTGACTTGAACGTTCTCAGAACATGATTAAAATAGGCAATGTGAATTACTAGTCAAAACAACTTCCTCGCTTTGCGGTTCCCGAGGTCCGGTTGACGTAGTAGTTTTGTGATGTACTTTATTATATCGGAGTTGTATTATGATATAATAATAATAATAGTCTTTAATCAATACTAGAAAAAAATACATTTCTAGGATGGCAATAAACACACAGAAACATGCACACAAAAGAGGGGAAAAACCCGCTACTACTCAAAGCTCTACTGCGAGGGCAAGGTTAAATATCTGCCTGAAAGACGGTTCGCGAAGCAGTTAATCTTTCAGTATGGAGATTTGGCCTAGAAGTTTTCTTTATACGAAGATTGTAGTTATAGTGTGTATTATAACCTGAGCAATAGACCTAAGGGGGTGGTTGATGTTAGCTCTAATTTTGTTGAAAATCTTAGTGTCTGTTTTCTCAAGTAATTCATTTACATTGAGTTCATGAGATATACAGCTATTTATTTCAATAGACGTTGTCAGAGCAAGCGCGGCCACACTACAGGAATAATGGTGTAAGACTGTGAGAGAATAGAAAAAGAATCGAGAATAAGGTACGTGTGCTTTGCGATAAACAAATATGTTTAATTGCTACATAACGCCTTTACCCATATTCCCTAGCGGTCTGGGCACTTAAAAGCGCTTTACCTACAAGTTTCTTGAAATAGCTGTATACCTCCGTATCTTTACACCTGTCTAAGAATCTCTAGCCCCATAGACTGCTAGGCCATATTCTATTTTGGGCACAATACTCATAAAAAAGTGATCTACTACGGCCCATGATTGTAGAGCAAAATTTAGAGTTCGTTTGAAGCGTTATTCCTAATATGTGATGTGCCGCCTTACACAGACGATGGGAGAGTTAACAAATCCGAGTCTGGCCAAATCACTTGGTCCGGCTGTGTATGGTCTCTTGACACGTTATCAGCTGAGAGATCTTATAAACTGTTTCAGCTAGCATTAAAAACCCAATTCGGGGGAGGGGGGGGGGGGCGTGTCTGGAAAGCTACACATCTTTCTCAAATAAATGCTGGTGTAATCTGCGGTGGGTGCAATGAAACCCCGTTTCTACTAGAAAATGAGGCAGGCGTCATAATTCGCTCTCGTGAGGGCTAGTGATTACAGAAAAGAGTTTTGTCGGAATTAAAATGCGCAAACAAGAAAGGGCTACGGAAAGTGTTCGAAACACTAGAACTAGTCGAAAACGATTGAAAGTGGAATTTTCGCAATGCGATTTGCACCCTGCATATCAAAGTTCTCTTAAACATGAGGTAATTTCACATGCTGGACCTCACCCGATATAGAGCGAAGGTCTAGGAAAGGGCAAACGTTTGCAGTTCGCATGTTAAATCCTGAGAAGGTTGAAGCTTGCATTTGATTTACATGAACTGATTATTGTTATGTCAACGTTGAGCTAAAATAAGCATCCGCTTACTGCTGGGTTAGTGTCATCAAATACTTGGGAAATATTTTGTGATTTCTAAAGCAGAATAAAAAGTACTAAACAGACAGAAACCAAAGAAAGAGACGTCTTGGCGAGAGAAAAGACCAGAAAAGTGCTTCCCTAGTATCGCTTGATGAATACTTAAAGATTAATCCACATCTCTGTCAATAAAATGGCACCATTTCTATGGCAACCACTTGGAAATGATGAATATTGGTCATCTGCAAGACAGTCTGGTTAGAAGAGTTCACTCCCAAGTGGCACCCAACATAATCCAACATATCATTATCTGCAAATGGAATGGATTAATCTAGCCCAGCAGCTCTAATTTGTCATTCTAATTGCACTTTTCCCCGATAAACCATGTTAAAATGCTTCATGCCTTTGTTGTGTGTGGGAGACTCTTGCCGTCTCTTCTTAAATCATCACTTACACCCCGCAAGTAGTTTTTCAACCTCGGTTGAGACTGGACTTTCTGTGTAATGTAGACCTTTTTATAAGCTCCACCATGTATTTTTTTGGCGAATTTGTTCCAACGTTTGCATTTCAAGAAGAAACGTTTAATTTGTTTGTTTTTTTCGTGGAGAGTCCTCAACAACTAAGAAAGTGACTGTTCGAGTCATCACTTTTAATGAAAACAAAGTATTCCTGTTTCTTCCTAAGGAAAAACGGCTCGTTTTTAAAGAATGTTATTTCCTGTTGTTTCTCTCCATTTCGTACGGCGTTCTCTTCATATAACTAACCCTAAGCGATTCGTGTCATCAATGGAAAACCAACCTGAAGAGCTCCTAGTTTCTTTTCTATCGGCCTACACTTTCATTCTAATTTGAAATGTAAACTTGGACCTAAAGCAGTGCAACCTGCACTTTATTCCACAGCCAGCACAACTTTGCCTTTCCAATTAGTGTTTACCGTCGAATTCACGGCACGTACAGGTGAACATGTCAGACAATTTACTTTGAAATAAAATATAGTAATCAAAAGCTGTCCCTATATTGCCCATATCCCTTCGGGGCTTTATCTGTTTGCCTTTATTACATAAGCTACGCACGCGCGCGGCAAGCGTCTAAAACATACTAAGCTAAGCACGCGGCAAGCGTCTAAAACATACTAAAAAGGACTTTCAGTGGATCAGTATGGGCGGCCGGCGATAATGGAATAATTTCTCGTTTATATGACATACATCAATTAAAATGGATTTGGCCAGGAAATGGATAAACGGTCTTTCTGTCAGTTATGTTTTCTCTGATCATCCAAAACTCTAGTCAATTCCAACTGCTTTTTTGCATTTTAGTATAAAAAGCCATAGATTGAATTATTCGAACGGAAGTTGAAAAAAACGGAACTCTTTTCCAGTCCAAGTGAGTAACGAGAATTTGAATTTACAATTCCTTCAACTGAAAGTGCATTTTCTTGGCTTTCCAAACAATATAATATTATTCAGCCACGTTATTTGGCGCTCAAAAAGACTATTACACGATTTCAATGGTGTAATATCAATAATTATGGAATTAATAAACATTAAGCCCAAAGAAGGTAAGAAACAAAAACAACACCAGGACAGGAGAAGTAATGCACTATTCCTTTCAGAAGTTTCCTGATTTAATTTCGATACAAGTGTCAAAAACGGGAAATGAAAGACATCCTACTAGTGATAAGACAAAAAGAACGAATAATTAAATAGAGAATTAAAGCTGAATTCCTTTTTTGCTATTCATCATGCAGTGAATCCTAATAACGCCCGCGTGCCTGAGATATATCGGAAGTTCTTTTTTGTAAAACTGGCTTTTTTTTACACCAAAACGTTTGAAGCCAGAGGCACGGCACTCCTACTAAGGTACTTATTTTCTCATGTTAATTAGAGACCTGATCTGACAAAAGTAAACACCTAGAATCAATGACTTAGTATTTGCTCTGGGAAGCAACCTGAAAATAATAATAATTATCAGGCAAATCCCTTGACTGATCAGCTAAAGATGTTAAAAAAGACGCCCTTATAATAAAACAAATTTAGACATGGTTAATAAGTATTATTATTCTATAAAGAAGTATGAACGCAAGGCTGTCTCCCGTCAAAACTCGCAATTATTGTTATTTGTAAGCCTGTCTATTATGCTGCGAAACTAAATCTCTTGAAAGCTTCGCATTTTTTTTCGTTTATTTTAGAAATGGCTGTCCATTTTTACGCGCGCGACTCTTTTCCCGCCATTTATCACTCAGATATCCCACGGTATAAGCATGGCTTTATGCTTTCATAGAAAACAAAATCAAAACATTGGTCTGCTAAACAGTCTGTTTTTGCAACTAAGTGGCTAGTAAATTGATGGACATAACTGAAAACACAGAATAAGTAAGATTTAGACAACACTAAAATACCCATATAAGGGTGACCATATAAGGGAAATTATCAGTAGGAAAAGCATGGTAGGCCTCGCGGTTAGCCTGCAAAATATTCATTAAAACCCAGTCCATACATATGGAGTGATTCACATTAATTGCCCTAAGAAAAGTCATAGCAATGTGGCCGCGAACAAAATATATAAAAGCACTAATCAGAACTATTCACGCCAATGCAAGCAGACTTTCTATGAAATTCAATCGCAAAAAAATGGGAAAGTGGACTGGGGATCTCTTCTAATGTATGTTAACAGACAAAATGACAGCAATTCCGCTTCTAGACAGCTAAGATATGACTCTACCGCAAAACACCCGATATTAGGTTAAATAACAACATTTAAATTTCTCTTCAGTAAAATATCAAAACTGTGAATTTTTACCTGAGAAAATCCGTCTCGTGTCCCAGAGACTGTGTCCATGTTTTCTTGGAAGGGGCCATGACGCTGGTACGTTGTACCTGGCCAGGCTATCCCAGTTTTCTTCTTCTAAGAAGTCCTCTTGGTCGTCGTTTTCTAAATCAATGCCTTCCTCTAGGCTGTATCGTTCCAGGGTTGCAGTGAGTGAACGAAGATTGGAAAAATCCGGTGTAGGTGATGTGCTTCGATGAGAGTTAGCAGAAGAAGGGCATGAGGCAGGCACCGAGGAATAGCCCGATGATGAAGTGTACGAAGTGATAGCCGAGGCCTTGCTTGACCACGAATATGTCCGCGTCCATTGTGGCGGACAAGGGAGAAAGTTTTCATGCCCATGAGAATTGAAAGCCCTCCGCAAATGCTCAGGAGGATGATGGGCCAAGTCAGTATCTTGAATGATGTGCCCGCTAGGGGATCTACACGGTGAAGGAGACTGTTCTCTGTGGACAGTCACATTTGCGGTGGTAGAACGTCCCGTAATTGACGGATATAAATCCAAAGCCTGCCTCGGACTATAACAGAAAGAGTCATATAATCCGTTGATGAGTTTTTGGCGGATTTTGCCTTTTGCGTCCGTATATTTGCGCGGTCGAATGCTTTGATTATTCTCATTGGAAACCCCTGGATGGTCTTGTAAAGTGTAGCTTTCACACGAGTCTAGTGCCCATTTCCTAGCAAGTCCCCGGGCAGATCTTCTCCAAAGCCTGCCGACTCGACAGGTCACTATGACGCAAGGACAGAAATTATTGAATTAGTACTTATAAAAATAATGCGAAAATAGATTTCTTAGTTGACGAATAATCGCATTTTAGGTCGGCCCCTCCTAAATATGCAAGAAATCAATATTAATATTCTTCAAGTTAAACATCCTTCTTACCCTGGTTAACTCTTCTACCCTCACAATGAGTGGAAATTGCAGCGGAACATTTTTTATGACACTTAACTCTGCAAAGAAAAGAAAAGTTAAATATCACCTTTTGAATTGCGAGTGCTTAGAAAATAATCAGTAACCTACAAATTACAACTGAGATAGGGTTTTAATATTTATATACCTATAGATCTTTTCGTACCGGTTGCAATGCGAGATATTTCGTAGCGACAAAAATGTGTAACTCGTATACCAACCTGCAATGTTTGCAGCGTACTCCAAAAAGGCGAATCACCCCTCTACATCGATCACAGTACCTTCTACACAGAATTGTCCTAGCGAAGCTGGTGGAAAAGCAAAAAAGAACGTGAAAGAAGCGGTCGAAAAGTGAAGACACCATGATCTGTTGTCGTGTATACGACGTTTCTGCAGGTGCCGGTCGATATGTGATAAACAATGTGAACGATTTCCTGAGTCGAGTTGTTGTATGGTATAGGTCTTTGGACCTCTCTCTTTACGTGATAAATGCTCCATCCTTTAGCTATTACTAAGAACGAAACCTTTGGAGCTAGTTCAGTACTTGATCTTTTGAGTTTTACTCAGTTGGCATTGAGCCAAATAGAGGTGGCTCCATTGCATTTGTTACTTGCTAACTGTCGACGGAGATCATGAATCAACCGCATACGTCAAGTAAAAAGGAAGATTTTCCCCATTCGCGGACTTCACTCCAAAATTACCTGTGACTCTCGTCTTGCATTGTCTATTCCATCGAAACAACTTTGTTGAACCATGGGAGAAGTGTTAGCGTACTTGGAAATGAGAACTTTTAGGCGAAATATATTACCAGCTAAGCTCTCTGTTCGAGAACCTGTGATGCACTGAGTTTGCTAGCCTACAAACACAGCAAAATGCTAATGTCCATTGGATAGCTCACCAGCTGCCAGCTTTTAGCCAATCAGAAAGCGGGATGGCAGTCAATAATCAGCTTCTATCATAAAAACAATACAATCCGCGTGTCCTGTAAATGGCGAGAAAATCCCTGGTGAAGCCAAGACATTAAAACCTTTAAAAACGAAAACAAAAACTTTGAGTAATTCTATTAACTTTTTTGCTCGACAAGATTAGCTCGCTCTAAGGATCTTTGCCTTTTGCCAGTATTCCTTGGTCTGATTTGAATGTTGTTTTTTTTAGATCACACTTCTCCCATTGCAAACCAAATGTACACGGAATATACTACACAAATCTCAAGGGCTAATATGTTTAAATGCATTCAAAGCAACGAACTCGATCCAGAGCCATGACTTAGCGGTCAACCTGCCTAGGGGCTCCAATCCCCTGCAGGACAAGAAAAACAAAGTATAAAATTCAAAATGTCGGTAACATACGACAATATTTTTGTCATTCAAGAACATCTCGCTGCAAGGTTTTTTAAAGACATGAGTTTATACGACGTGGAATTCAATAGACATAAAGATAAAATGCGTTGTTTTTATCTGGATCAGCGATAGCTTTGAAATACCGACTATTTTGCATTTTTCTGGAAACCTTGCATCCTCAATTAAACTTTCCCGAAGGCAGTTTTGCCAAAAAAAACATGCTGCATATCATTCGCGTTTAGTACTGCATGCCACAAACGGAAGGCCTCTTGCACTCTCATCCAAATTTCTAATAATCTAATAATAAAATAGAGAATCTGGTTTTGTTGGCTGGTCAAAAAGGGGTCCATTTATAGGCAGCTAAGATCCCGTATCACCACCCCAAATCCTAAAAAATCCTAAAAGTCCAAGTGCCTTCTCAGAAAAGATATATCGTTTCTGTACGATGACTTGTTTCGATGCAACTTTTATTTCTGACATCTGATCTCAGTCGGCACGGAGAAAAAAAAAATAGAATGAAGAGCCACTTTCTCGTGGCTGACATCTTGTCGCTTGCTATCAAAGCCTTAGCAAAACAATGAAAAGTTGTAATTATTTACTTCAAAGCATTGCACAAAGTGTGTACTTAAAGAAGTCTCGGCTTTTGAAATGCAAATTGTGTATTCGGAAAAAGGCCCTGTTAGGTGACAGAGATGAAACATGACTAGCCAATCGCATGGTAGCATTTATACACAGCCATCTGTTATTCTACATCACGTGGGGAATTAATTCTCACTGAAAATAAGGCCACAGATTAGGAAAGAAAAACTATTATTTCCTGTTTAGAAAACCAGAAATTCAAAATATTTTTATAGACATAAAGATTTTAAACAGCTAAGGCAAGTCTTCCTCGCGACGTGACTGGTTGTTGGAATGGCGCTTACGAACTAGGAGGCCGTGCAAATCTACCACAAAGAATTCTGAAAGGCAAAATACCTTCTGAAATTATAATTGAATTGCCCTATTTGCTACTCAGAGTCAGTAAATAATTCTAAACAACTTTTCAAACGTTCGTCACGCAATCATGTTAAATCCTGTGAAATTCCGAAACGCTGCTGCAATTTACATGCGCAATGCAAGTTTCCGCTGCTAATAATGTTTCATTTTATTCACAGATAGAGCATAAAAATGATAATAATGTTTGAAAGGGACTATACACTGGATCAATTCTTCAGTCATCAGAAAATGTTTTCATTTTCCCGCTGTGATGGCGAATATATGACTATAGAAAACTTTGTACTGTCACGTTTTGTTTTTCACACTCAATATCTAGCTAACAAATTCCAATTTATGAGTGCACTTTATGTAATGACTGCATGCGTTTCAAAATTAAAGGCTTAGAGAAAAAGAAACATTGGAACAATTTTCCTGCTACCTCATTACGAAGCTGAAATTTAATGGGATCATTTGAAATCCAGCTTTATAGTTATTTAAAGATTCGAACCAGAACTAGATTTGAGCTCAGATTTGAAGATCCCCCCGGACGACGTAGCAGCACTAGAAATAGCACCACCGAAAGGGCGAAGAAAGCATTGTTGAATCTAAACCATAGTGTTTTTAAGATACCGACAAGGTTGTAAGTGTTGCATTAATCAGGGCACATATCATCCAACACAAGCGACAAAGGCCATAAAGCAATCAGTAGCTCTAAAAAAGTCGAGCAACTTGTGCCAAACCCTAGGCATGGTAAAACAGTTTGGCCTTTTTTCGAAAGTGGTTACTGTGGGTTACTCGAGCTCCGCTTTTAGGCAGTGCCTAAATATATATAGCTGCCTGGGCAAAGCATTCCAGATGAATATAGTGCGCGAAAAAAAAGAAAATTGGAAGGCATTGATTTTGGCTGGAAATAGGGCGAACTGAAAATGGTTACGGACACTATCTCTGTTTTTGCTCTAGACTTGAAAGGAGCGTACCAGATCACTTGCCACAGAAGTACCTTTTGGCGTGTATAATACGGACTTGGAAGGAGCGTACCAGATCACTTGGATCACTTGCCACAGAAATATACCTTTGGTGTGTATAATATACGGACTTGGAAGGAGCGTACCAGATCACTTGGATCACACGGCTGCGTTTCTGCACTCAATTGTAAGAGAAAATGATCCTTGTAACCTTATATGGTAAAATGACGTGAAAGTCGTATAATAACCCGCATGATTTTTGATTTCATTACATGCCAACAACCGTAAATCTCAGATAATATAAAAGAGTTTATCCCTAAAGCCTCCTATTTTTTGTATTTTTTTTGAGTTAGTGGATTTTTGGCACACAATTCATAGGCATTCAAGCAATTTTTCGCATTACAGTCCCCCATTCTATCTTATACATAAGGTTTTTAAAAAAAATATATATATATGGCCATTTTCCGCAACTTTTTGAAATAAAAAATTTAGCAACTTTTCGGCAACTTTTTGAAAAAAGTAGCAGCTTTTGGGCAACTTTTAATCACTTTTATCGGCAACTTTTGAGCAATTTATCGGCAACTTGTGCCGAAGCCTAACCATGCCTCCGTGGCTTCAAAGCAAATAAAGGCCTTTGTCACGCTCTGCCAGGTAACGCAATCGTTTGCCATGGCCTTAACGAATAACTGTTTGTGCTAGATATGTTCTCTTCCTTAAGGATTTTTTTGTAGCGGAGCCCCCATAGCTACATGCAGGAGAAGAAGGAACAAAACAAAAGTGTATATGCATCGAACGATTCTGTCATGGACTTCCGGTTTGTGCGTCCGTTCGTTCATTCGTTCGTCCGGCATGACGTCATCAAAACTAGAAAAATCTCAAGAAGGCAACATCGCTAGGTGACCAAACTTGATGAGGTTATCATGGAGGCTAGGCTAGGGGGATGCACCACCAACATATCAAGAAAATTCCCGTTGAAATGTGTCGTTTTCTAAAATTTCCTTATATGGAAGTTTCTACTTACCATATTTGGAAGTCCAGAAGTTATCCTAGCTTATTTCTTGCCCAATCTCGTTCCCAGAGGCTACTCCGCTGATGTTGTTTGTCGTAGGCTCTGGCAGCAGACAATCGTAGCTGATTCTGATTGGCCGATATTCCCGCCCGCCATTTTGAAATTCGCCTAACCGACAAAGACGGTCACCATATATGGAAAACCGGATATCCTAGATTCTAGGACATCCGGTTTCGTCTGCGTCCAGAGCCTCCGAGTCAGCATGACCGAGAGGCTCTGGGTACGAGATTGATTTCTTGCCCTAAATTGTCAAAAACTTCGCCAAAACTTGCAGGTTTTGGAGAGAATCGCTGTTCTTGTAGGGCGCCATCTTTATTTTGGTCCCAGGAGCCCAGAAATTAAAACACAGGTAGCCCGCGTCACGCACGGGTTGGCATTTACAAAGACGACACATTTATCTTGATGGGTCACGTGGCATGACGTCATTGTTGACGTCATCAAAAATTAGAAAAGTCAATATCTCAAGAAAGCAACATTGCTAGGTGGCCAAACTTGGGTTAAGATATCTTGGAGGCAAGGGGGTGCACAACCAAGGTCACGTGGCATGACGTCATCAAAACTAGAAAAGTCCTTGACGGTAATGTATTGATTCGAGCTCCGCTTTCAGGCAGTGCCTAAATCTATATATTAGCATGTTTTGCTGTTCGACCCATGCCCCTCTCGTTGACCCTCGTGTCGATGTCCGGCTTGTTATGAATTTTTTTGCACACAATGGATGCAATCAAGAGTGGATTAACTGTATTTGTCCACATCACAGTCAGAAAAGTGTCTATTTTTAGATTTGAGTTTCGCGCGCGAAAGTATTCGAATGCTCAGGCTCGAATGCTCGTATACCCAATACACAACAAAATAGAGAATATCCTACCTTATCTTTGCGATTTTAACGGTTTTTCCATTGATCTGCGATTTAATTTTAGGCTGGATCTCACAACTGCTCGCGTGGCGAGAAAGTGGGAACCCTGTGGATGACGAATTTTCGCGGGCATCCTAGTTCTAAAAATAGACACTTTTCTGACTGTGATTCGGGCGTACATAGTAAATATGGAAACTCTTGGTAATCCACTCTTGATGCAATATGGAATCCAAATAACAAACGCAATGGGCTTGTTCCATATATGGAATCCAAATAACAAACCCAGGGCCTCGTACAGTAAGGCCCAGTCTCATATATGGAAAACAAATAACAAACCCAGGACCGCGTACAGTAAGGCCCAGTTACATATATGGAATTCAAATAACAAACCCAGGACCTCGTACAGTGCGGCCCAGTTACATATATGGAATTCAAATAACAAACCCAGGACCTCGTACAGTGCGGCCCAGTTCATATATGGAATTCAAATACAAAACCAGGACCTCGTACAGTAAGGCCCAGTTACATATATGGAATTCAAATACAAACCCAGGACCTCGTACAGTAAGGCCAGTTACATATATGGAATTCAAATACAAACCCAGGACCTCGTACAGTGCGGCCCAGTTACATATATGGAATTCAAATAACAAACCCAGGACCTCGTACAGTGCGGCCCAGTTCATATATGGAATTCAAATACAAAACCAGGACCTCGTACAGTAAGGCCCAGTTACATATATGGAATTCAAATACAAACCCAGGACCTCGTACAGTAAGGCCCAGTTACATATATGGAATTCAAATACAAACCCAGGACCTCGTACAGTGCGGCCCAGTTACATATATGGAATTCAAATAACAAACCCAGGACCTCGTACAGTGCGGCCCAGTTCATATATGGAATTCAAATACAAAACCAGGACTTCGTACAGTAAGGCCCAGTTACATATATGGAATTCAAATAAACCCAGGAGCTCGGGGACGGGTCTTGGGACGAGCCAGCACGACGTTTAGACCGGGCCTTAGCATAACCGAGACTCTCTTGGGACGAGTCAGCACGACGTTTAGACCGGACCTTAGCATACCGAGACTCTCTTGGGACGAGTCAGCACGACGTTTAAACCGGGCCTTAGCATAACCGAGACTCTCTTGGGACGAGTCAGCACGACGTTTAGACCGGGCCTTAGCATAACCGAGACTCTCTTGGGACGAGTCAGCACGACGTTTAGACCGGGCCTTAGCATAACCGAGACTCTCTTGGGACGAGTCAGCACGACGTTTAGACCGGGCCTTAGCATAACCGAGACTCTCTTGGGACGAGCGAGACGTACTGCTCACTACCAGAAAAGAGAAAACTAACAAACACTAACTTCACTATTTGCTTTTTATTTTGACAACCATTTTTTCTGACTATTAAGTAAACCATGCCTGATGTGATGAAATGGTTCTTGTACTCACGAAGCAAAGTTTCTTGTTGAAAATGAGAGTACGCACCGACAAGAGGTACACGTGTGCCCAGCAAAAAGATGCCATTTAGACCGTATAAACTATACAAAACAAATATTATTTATCACGATCAAAGTTCTCCATACTCTTCCAATACATTGTCAGCTATAGAGGATATTACACGGTGGCGCGAAGATATGAGTTTTATTTTCGAGTGGCAAGAACAATATTTTACGAATGACCGCAGCGAATGAGTAAAATATTGTTTTTGACACGAGAAAATAAAACGCATATCTTCAAGCCACCGTGTAATTTTCTTTTTATTAAAACTGATTTCCAAGCACTTTTGTTTTGACCGATGTCCTCAGGCACAGTCAGGAGGCAAACATCCACCCATTGTGGATAAGGGGTTGTTGTTTCCATTTTACAGCCAAAAAATAACCACAACTTGGAACACAATGTTATAAGCAGTTGCTCATTATGCAAAACGGGCTTTGGGTGTGCCAAAAAGCCGTACCCCCTATCCAAGGAACTTTCTCTACCCCTGTGGAATTTCCAGGCTGCTGTACAACCCCTATGGAAATTTGAACCTCTGACGAAATTCCACGTTTTTCTTTTCTTTTAAAATTTTATATTTTGAAATTCCACGTTATCTTGTGACCCCTGTGGAAATTCCAACGTTGCAAACGAATACCAAAATCTGGGGTAAAATGAAAGGCCCTGTTGAATTTCGAGGGTCAAAAACAGCGGCCCCTGAGGAAGTTCCAGGGTCCTCGATAGGGGGAAACGGATATTAAATGGAACAGCCTTCCTTTTTTCTGCTTCACACCGACGGATTTTGAATATGGAATCATCCCAAACAAAGAAAGATTATTCGCATGAATGGCACGTGATCTGAGGTAAATCATTAAGCGAAAATTCCGCCGCATCGACTGTGTTTACGTGTTAAATTTTACTGTACATCAGTCGACATACTCTAAATATTGTAAACTAATTCTAAATACAGTGGCGGGTCAAAATATTTGACGGGTGGGTTGGGGGGCCAACCCGCTGTACCCGCTCCTGTAAGATTGCCCAAATCAGCAAATTGCAGGCTTGATAAAAATAGTGGTCGTGAGTCGGAAGCTAGAGAGAATTCATTACTATTTGCGATCATGACGGCAATTTTGTCGACTTTGTTTTAAAGGTCGGTCGGCCTTCGTGAGAAAAGCTTTCTTCCACTTATCAAAACAAGCAGCAGTGTCGAGAGGGTAAAACACACTGAGTCGAAAAGTGTTCGCGGCCTACAAGTAAACGCAAACAGCTGTAACGTTTCGCAACAGAAGTACTTTTGCTTATTGTTCTTTAGTTTTTAGATATAAAATTATATTTCGACATAAACTTGATAAGAAATCAAGGTGACTGCGATGGATACTTTACAAGCGTAAGTTACGGTATATATATAGTTATATATAATATGTATAATTCTTCAACGGCATTGAAAAAAATCAAAAGATACCACTCTACCCATGTGCTGTCGGATAAAATTGACTTGATTTCATGAGCCTTCTATACATTGACTCCTTGATAAATGTGGTTCAGCTTTTCGTTCCATTGTACATCTTACAACAATCTGCTAATCGGATCTAGAACCCGGTCTAGAACTGAACAGAAAAACTGAACTGAACTTTGAAATGGCCAAATTGGAACGCATCCAAAGCTCAACACGGGAAACTGTGATGTTACTCCTTTTTATAACACGAGCACTACAAATCAGAGAGTCAGATAAAATTGACCGCTTGTACAGGAATACTGCAGGGACCACGTGTACCACAGAACCTTAGTCAATGTATAGTCGCTTTGATACGCACAAATGCGCAAAGAAAGTCGGACAGCAACGCGAAGAAATAGCGAAACACCCTAATTTCCGTGCTATTCCATCACAGCATCGCACGCCGCACTTTCCTACACTTGGCCGATTACTTGACATCTTTTGATACAAATATCTTGCTTTTCCTACATGAATTTGCTATATTACATAAATTCTACACACAGTACAAATGTTTTTTTTTTTTTTTTACAAATTAAACACAAATTATTTCTATTTTTGACCATTACTAATAAGTTTAAAAAATAAATAAAAGCTACATGTTAGATTTCTCCATTACTGTCCATGCATAAAATTATTCTTTTAGCTCAGTTTCTACAGTTTATGAATTTAGATGAAGGTAACTTGTCACACCTTAAGACCGAATGTCCATCAGTTAGTTCAATAAGTTAGGGGTTAGAAAAACAGATTTATACAATAAGTTTCATATAAATTGTTAAAGCACAGAACAGCACATTTCGTCTATGACTTTTTAGAGCAGAAATGACTATACCAACTGATCAATGCAACAACAAAAAATATACTGTTTTAGAACATTTGAATATAATAAATGCCCACAAAGTTATAAATTACTGACAGAACTGCTTTTGGTTCTTCTAGTCATAAGCACAGATCTATGTATATAAGAATAGCCAATGAAATTCGGGAACTTTTGCAATGCTGTAAAATGTGGCCCCGCATACCTGCCCTGGATTTCGCAGGGGGGTTCAAATGTTTCGGTTGTCTCTCGGGTGAATTTAGACATAAAAACAAAAAATTTGCCGCAATGTCTTCCTCCTTGCGATGCCAGCCATTTTTCATGTTAGGGGAGGATCTCATCGCCCGCAATTGTTTTATGAATTTGTGTATTTTGCGTTGCATTCTTGAATTCCCACACTTCGGTTAAGGGTTGTATCCGAGCCCTACATTTTTTAAACCGGGATTCGGCAAGTTTTTCTCAAGTGTAAGTGAAACAAGACCCTACCTAGTAAACATGCTTGTACAATATTTGAAAATTAAATCTGATAATAGTCCGATAATAGTCTTTTACCGCTTCTTTGGCTTTATAGGCCAAGCAATTTGGCGTCACACAATTCGGACACAAGACTATAATATATGTTAGTGTGAAGCGCGCACCAGGTAAAGTTCACCCGGCCCACTTTTGAAACATTAAGGCCGGCCATCAGATTTCACTTTCACAATATCACTGTACCTTCTTTGCTTAAAAATCTCTTATAGATACCTCAGTAAGCCTGAGCAAGCTTCAGTTTTAAGTACATGTAGCCATCTTAGCAGCATATATGTGAGGTGACTCCAATTTTGAGTCTGATTACCCCTAATAATATATGAATTTAGTTGCGTTTATCTGTTTTTACACAATTCGTCAATTGATAATTGGTATACTAATATTTGCAAAACACTACACTCGTATTTCTTTCTTTTTGACTTTACAATCCTATCCTAAATTTACTACTATTTTTGCATAACTATAATTCTTGGAGATTCAAAAATAAGTTACCGTCGGATGCAATGTTTTTCGTTTCACAGCATTGCCATGTCCTTCTGGCCGCCCGTGGATTGCCCTTGATATTTCTTAGCGCCCATCAACAGGAAGTGGAGCACTGGGATGCAGTATTCAGTTTATCTCTGCTCTTGAGCCACAATATGAATAGCACGATTATACGATTATGGAAAACCATAGGATCTACAAAAACAAGAGAGTTCAAATAATCAGTGGTTGTGAACTTCCAGAAAAACTTGTCTTTCGAAGATTGGTCTTGACAGTCATCAACAAATATAATGAAAAAGCCTAATCAAGTTTTTCACATTGATCATTTTCTTCCAAAATAACAATAACAATGAAATAAAAATGGGCTATGGCTTACGCGAGAAGATCCATACTCAAATACGTTTTCGATAAGTTTATGTCCTTGTGTTTTACTGCAGTCGGCAAATGCAACCTGGAAACTATGAAACTCATTCTTGTCAACTATATGAAATTCTCATTCTTGCAAACTATGAAACTCTCATTCTTGCAAACTATGAAACTCTCATTCTTCGGATCGACCTTCCATTTGTGAGAACCTTCAAAGAACTCTAATTCAATAATTTTGTTATACTATGTAAAGTATTTACACAATTTTGTATTCATTTCATTATGCACACAGATCAATAATTTGTATCCATTTCATTATGCACACACAGCAATTTTGTATTTCACTAGTATATCATTTCATGATGCACACAGATCAATTGTATATCATTTCATGATGCACACAGATCAATTGTATATCATTTCATGATGCACACAGATCAATTTGTATTCCACTGTATATCATTTCATGATGCACCTGATCAATTTGATGCGCAGCTAGAAAAAGTGACTTTTGCTGTACTGGATCATTTAGCAGTACAAGCTGCAAGACCAGAGAGATGGTGACAATACATACCCAGCAAGCCTGTCCATGCGAAACTGATCCTCGGTCGCTTGGTCAGCAACCTCTGTGTCGCCATGCCCAGACAGCATCTGTAAACTCTCCATGTCAAGCGGGTCTAGTTCGACCCTGAGGGGGTCATCTGTATTGTACATATCCCCCGTGTCTCCTCCCGCCGTGTTACTAATGGCAGAACTAATGTCTCTAGCAAAGTCAAATTTTTGTGGTTCATCAGCTGCTTCTGTGACAATCAAATCTGGCACACGCCCACCTGATTGCATATAGTACTGTAGGAAACTTGGGAAGTTGTGAGAATTCTGTGGTGGATTCGTCATGGATGGATATGGCATTCTAGGTGAGGCCATACCCCCACCCATAAAATGCATTCCAAACTGATCTTGATGTTGCTGAGGCAATGGAGAACTGTTAGGGAGTGGGTGTTGCTTCATATTTACCTCCAGCGGAGACAAAGGTGCTGCTGGGATATTCTTAAAAAGGGGGACATTGTAGTCGATGCGGTAGGGGACATATTTTGCGGAGAGCTTGTGGTTATTTGGGAGCCATACAGAGTCTGAGGTAAATCTGAGTTGTGATTTGCCTGTTGGTAGAGCTGGACCTGCTGCAACCGCATTTCTAAGGGCGACAGGCTGGAATCCATAGGCAGCTGGGGTGGGAACATGTGCTTGTCCAGTGTTGGTGAGTGAGTGTGGCGTCTAACATGTCCTTGTCGCTGTGCGTTGCCAGGATACAGCGGAGGAGACGTTGCCTGCATGGGATTCTCCTCTGTGTCAATAGGAGTTTGCAGAGGCGATTGGAACTGAAGATTTGTCAGGTCAGGGAGAGAACCAGTGCTTCCAACATTTTGCAGTGTTCCCATGGGCGACCCTGGGTCGGATGTTGGGTACACTCTATCAAGGAAAGACAAAAACAATCAACTCACAATCAAGCAAGAATGGGTCAGTATTCAGGCGCAAAACATAGTGCAACTTGAAAAAGACGGAGCGCGTCAGAAAAGCGGAATTGCCGATTTTTGCCACGGATTCTAGGTCGGCCCTGTTTTAAGATATTGACCTCAAATTTACGGAGATGTTAGACATCCGTGGCAAAAATCGGCAATTCCGCTTTTCTGATTTTTTTCCTCTTTGATCTCAGCAAATTGCCCCATTTCTCGATTTTAAAAGTTTTTCTTCAGCTAAAACCCGAAATATCCCCAACATTTTTCGGAAATTTTCTAAAATCCTGAATGCTGAGAATACCCCCACTTTTTTGAAAAAAAAAAACTACCCGACATATTTTGGTTTGACGAAACACATCAAAAATCCAAACATTCCCCTAGTAATTTTTTCTTACTGCAAAATCACTGGAAAAATCTCCCACTCTTTTTCTTAAACAATATGCGGTTTTCCGGCAATTCTAGGTGCCTTGATTTCTGAATTTCTAATTTGCCACGGATTGATAGACGCATGTAGTACTCAGAAAACCGTGCGCGGGATGTTTGATTTTCTTTTCCAAATTGATTTTATGAGTAATTTTCCAGCAAAAACCGTAAAAAATACGAAGTTTAACTTTAGAACGTGATATTTTGAAAACTATTTTGCAAATCAAAAATCCCGCACATTGTTTTGAGTATTCATCTGTTATTATAGTTCAGTTTAGAGCGGTCGTGTTTATTTAATCCCAAACATCCTGGAACTCGTATAGCAAACACACTGCTTTTTTGTTTGCGGCCCAAAATCTTGAGTTTGGTAATAAATTTCACTAAATAGTTTATACGTCCAAAAACTTCATTTGATACCCAAGTCGGCTCTTTAGGTTCAATTGCGATCTGACACGATTTTTTTTTTTCGTGAACACCTCTTCAACCCAGAAATCGTGCATTTATACGCATTTAATTGCTAAGGGCACTGGAGCTCAACTGGTTATGCTCCAGTTCTAAGTTACGGTTACCCTTTGTGTAAACCTACTCAGATTCAATTTATTAACCTTTGGATTTTTGTCAGACTAGAGAACTAGCAACAATAAAGGTATGACTAGTTTTTCGGGAAAACTAGGTGGTCTGCGTCGGCGGAGACGTGAACATGAACAACAACAACCAAAGGTTGAGATTTATGTTAAACGCCGTGGAAAAATGGTGTTTTGCTGACGTTTCGAGCGTTAGCCCTTCGTAACATAAATCTCAACCTTTGGTTGTTGTTGTTCATAGCAACAATAAAGACATGAAGTTAACTATTTATCTGCCAAATAATTTCTTAAAGTGGGGCTGACAATAGGACCAGAAATCAGATCAGACAAGTGGGTCCCAGGACACAATTTGAGAATTCCTAATGCAGTCCCTGGAGGACCATCTACTGAGAGGATCCTCTAAGACGTTCAGAAAAATGCATGTGCCAGTTACTCTGACTCACATCTGTTTCTTGGATTAATCGCAGTTGTTACATTTAGGGGAGGGTTTTGATTTTTTGAACTTAGAATCAACGGTGGGCCTCGATTTTTAACAGAGTGTTTAGGGGAGGGTTGCACTTTTTAGACAGGATTTTTTAAAAGCATTTCCAGCCATTCCGAGGGCCAAGAACATTTTCCTGGGGCAGATCCCCCGACCCCCCCCCCCCCCCCCCAATAGCCTTGTAGCTCCTTGGTAACATTGCTTTCTGCATGCTAAGTGCATTCTTAGAACCTTTGGTCACCAGGTATTTAATATAGGTTTGAGTATGGGTGAGATAAGGCCCATCTAGCCAACAACATGGAACTTTGAGGAGTTCCTTTCGAGGCAGGCAAGAAATTCTGTTAAATTCTGGAGCCACTAAAAACTTTCAACATCGCATCCCCCCACCCCTGTTAAATACTGACTGCTCCCTAAGTATGAGGACTTCTCACAGAGTGGACAGGGAACCTGATTTTTTTAAATATTGACACACTTACCCAATGTTAGGCACTTCACAAGATCTCGGTCTTCCATGAACAGGACTGTGAGCCTAAAAATTAGTAGTGTGAAGGATTTTACTTCAAAAAGCCCCCTTTTTTACCATACGTCTTAGTACGGGGGATTCACAACCCTAAGAACGCCTGTTACAGTATGTGGGGTATTTTTGAGAATTGTTGGAGTTTTGAGAGTTGGACAGTGTTTTCCAGTGGGAGACTAATAAGTATGTTCAGGAATTTTATGAAGTCTGTAAAAGTTATTTTTATGGGGTGTGAAACAAAGAAAATCCTGCAACCAAGTTGGTCCCTTGTACTTGTGCATGACAACTAAAAATGCATGTAGAATGTTACTGAAATACTGTAAAGGGAGATCGAATAAGTAGTAATACATTTTCAGGAAAGTTTTGGGGCAACTAAAAAACTTCTCAAACAGCCGTTCTTAGGGTTGTCACTCCATGTTCTTAGGGTTGTCACTCAACGTTCTTAGGGTTGTCACACTAAGGCAGGGGTCAAATAGCCTTACGTTCTCGTGGTAAAACACTCAGTTTTTTTTTTTTTCAAATGACCAACTGACATTTTGTATTTTTCATTAGGATATTCCTGAGGGGTACAAACATTTCCTTGTATCACCAGATCAAAGTCAGCCTCTAATTAATATACAGCTTCTAATACACTAACTGTATGTTAGAACTGTGGGCATAAATATATCTCTTATCACTTAATCTTGATTTCAAACCATACTGTGACCCATAATATCATGGCAACCAACTAAACTATCTGTGACTGTGCCCTCTGTCTGTTTGTCTTAGAATTGAGCTTGTTGGTATACAACTGTCAAAATGATTGTAAAGCAGTTCATTTAACAGTTCATTTCACACCAAGCACTGCAAGCTGTGCCAGACATTAATCAGGACATTAATCACAAATTAGCCATAAACGTCTCCAAAATAACTTACCCCTAAACTACAGTACAAAGAACTTTTGAATAATGGTCTACATACCCTTTTTGGCTCGTTTGCCATTTTGTTTATGTCAATTTCTGCAAAATAAAAAAATCTTCAATGACAAAATGTTCCATATGAATACTCTGCAACTACAACTTTGAAAACTTTTTACTAGGATTAATAATTATAACACATTTAGTTGACCCCCTGTTCATAAATTGAACAAAAGGTCCACTTCAGGGATGGCATTTAATTTCATTTTTAAAAATCTCTTGGAGCTTGGTTTTCCTGAATTATTTTCATGTATTATAGACCATAGGTTGTGGAGGGGAATGGTTAGGGAAACTAAGCCCAATGAACATATCCGAGAACCTAGCTTTTGCATGAGAACCAAACTTTCACGTTCATTTTTGCATTGAAACCGAACTATTTTTGCTAGTTTCAAATTGGAATTTTTGCTAGTTTTTGCTAGTTTCAAATTTTTGCTAGTTTTAATTTTTTGCGAGTTGGAATTCTAGCCTGAAGTTGAGTCTACCGTTGACCAATATTTGGTAAAAGTGAGGAAATCTGAAAAGGACCATTGAACTGTGTTGTATCAAGTCATTTTTCTTGTTGATTTCCCCATTTTTGTTGCTAATCTGGTAGCACTAAAACTGACTAGATTTCTTCTTGTTTGAATTGTAATTTGTAATATAATCCCCTAGTTCATCCCCACACTATTCAACTTAATACATTGTACCTTTGGGCTGGTGATGCCCCCCTGCAATCACTGTTTGATGGAGAGAAGAGTCAGAAACGGCCCTGAAACAAACAGACACAAAGGCAACTATTGTCATTATATTGGTACCATAGTTTCTTACACATACAATGCAGTGGTATCAAAGGGACCTTAAGATGTGTTGATCTACCCTAACCATCACAACCCAGCTTTTTAAAAGTTTATATATAAATGTTATTGTTATTGTTATTGTTAAAACATTGACTTCTTTTGGGTTCTGCTCTGACAATCAAACTCTCTGAACCAACAATGTCTTTTCAGTCAACTGAGTTTTGTTAGAATGCATGATTCCAGAAATTATCCATAACCTCACATGGAAGGGGTTCGAGATATGACCCCCACCCCTCTGGAATTTCCAGTGTGAAATACATTGAGTGTATGAGAAGCAAAACGCATTAATTTTTTGATCCACCATCATCTGGAATTTCCAAATCCCTTCCATAGAGGAGGTGGGTATGGATTTTTTTTCTGGAATCACACAATGGAAACCAAATCCCTTCCATAGAGGAGGTAGGTATGGATTTTTTTTCTGGAATCACAAAATGGAAACCACAAGAATGTTGCAATGGAAGCCAGTTGACTGCAAGTAGGCAAATATATCCATCACATTTTATCCCTTTTGTTTATGCTATTGAGTGTTTCCCAAACATATCCATACCCCCCCCCCCCCCCCACGGAAGGGGGTTGAGAAATGACCCCCCCTCCCCTCTGGAATTTCCGAAGAAAAATACAGTGTTTGTATGGAAAAGATCAGGTAAATTGACCCCCCCACCCCTCTGGAATTTCCAATCCCTTCCGTAGGGGGGTATGGATATTTTTTGGAAACACACATTGTAAGTTCTATTGTGTGATGGCATCAACAAAATCAAAAATTGATACAGTATCCTAAGTCATGGCACAACAGGACAAATGCCTGATTGGTTCAGAAAGTTTGACTGGTAGAACTTACAGATGGGGGCCATGATGCGGCAGGTTTGGCTGATAACAAAAAACAAATATTATGATGAAACTAGTCTAGGAGCAAATCTTAAAAAATGGCCCAGAAAGTGGTTTTCAAAGCAGACTCTGCAAACTTGTAGAAATAAATGTGTTTAAAATAGTTAGATATAAACTTGTGCCGTAATTTCTGTACGTACTGTAAAAATGAAAGTTAAAGGATATATGCGCGATGGTGGCCATTTTTAATTCTTTTGTTATTCAGGAGGATCCTTTGTTATTCATGAATTCCTGACATCCAGAAAGTCAAGAATGACATTGACTGTACAGCTTTCCAGGCCTAATGTTTGTAGTTTTCATGGTCTGGTATCTCTTCACCAACTTTATTTGAATCATTTAACTAGGTACAGTCGAAGCTCTCGTAAGCGACCACCTCGGGAACTGAAAATTGCGGTCGTTAACGGAGCTGGTCGCTTACGAGAACGGCTCTCGTAAGCGACCACCAAGCGGCTTCCTACTTGAACAATAGTTGTTGATCGCTTACGAGAGCTTAGTACAATAAATCTAGAAAAAAACATGTGATACTAATGCTTAAAATAGTTTGATTTATTTCCCGACTTTTATTAAGAATAGATAACCGCAAATATGTACATAGAAAATGGCATTTCACCGGTGCAGCTTGTATCAGTTTAGATATTTATGAGGTGATGACTGATGTTTTAAGACAAAAAATACTATGGTCGCTTACGAGTGCTTAAAAACAATAGAAAATCTCTGTTGGTGATTTGAAATTATGGTCGCTAACGGAGCTGGTCGCATCGATAAGGCGGTCGCTTACGAGAGCTTGAAATAACAGAGTTTATGTGACATTTCAAACGGGGTTTCGAGAAAATGGTCGTTATGGGAGCTGGTCGCTTACGAGAGCGGTCGCACAGAGAGCTTCGACTGTATTTCAAATAAAGAAAAATGTTTTTGATATTTTCTAATGTTTCTGATATTTTCTAATGTTTATGACAGCAGAGATCACAGAAAACATCAACAACAGTAAACTGTCCAAATAAGTGTCTGATGTATTGGAGGGATATTTTTTGCCAATGCACACATTTAGGCATGTTGTACTTGTAGCGCTACAGCCTATATCTTCAGTAGGAGGCACAGCTCATTTGAATAACAAAGAACTAATATGGCTGCCAACTTCTAAATTCTGTTTCTGATGTTAGAGTGGCTATGAAGAAGATTTATAGCTAGGAATTTTCAGTGCGTGATTCCTTACAATGATGCAAAGTTTTGGATACATTTGATCCTTGAATGACTGATTTACAGGCGCAAAAGTTCGCATTTTTTTTTTACAAAGGACATATGAGCAGTGGGGGGACAAAATGCCCAATCTGTGCAATACAGATCAAATTGAACCTTAGGCATGCAACTATCTTTCTATGCTATTTTCCGGTGTCTGCGCATTGGGTGCTACGACACAATTTTTTTCCGGTACCTGCTCCTAGACTATACATTTTACTTGATGTTCTTCTCTTGCAATGTGTAATAATTAATACCTCAACCACAGAGGGAACTAACACCCCACCCAACCTTTACTTTCCAGTGATTGGGGTATAAATAAGAGGTGTATTCACCCTCCACCCAGTGGAATTCCCCATTCCTTCTGTGGTGGAGGTATGGATCTTGAGATCTTGCATTTCTTATGTTGCCTTATACCTGTTATTACTACTTTTCTGTTTTCAGCCAGGAATGCCAGGTAATATTTATAAATCAAGACCTTTAAAACATTCCATGGTTTTGGAATACCCACTGATCTAATTGCACTTGCCTGTTCATTGTGCCTAATTTTGACATCAGAAAGCATTGCCCAATAAATTTACCTTGAAGTATCTCCAAAGAGTCTCCTGTAGCTCAGATGTTTCACAGAAATATTAAATTTCATATTTTATTTAATCTTACAGACATATTTGTTGTAACATAACAAACAATGTAAAACTAACAGCTAATGTGTCAAAAAGAACCAATAAAAGGTAAGGTCCTAAGAACCATGGAAAGCAAAAGCTAAACATTGTCAGCATGTAGAATCTGCCAAATACATGTAATGCACTGTTCCTTTAATTTTTAATAACCAAAAAAAGAAGATTGCTAGGTCTGTTGAATATAAAGCAGTAGATGGCCAGCCACATTGGGGAATCTGAAGAAGGGTGTTTTTGTGGGAAGGCTCTCAGAAATTCATTTAGTGGAGTCTATTAGTGAATCACAACAAATTGACTTAACAAAACATGTCTTTCTATGATAAGACACAGATGGTATTAACATGAAATGATTCATTCTACTGATGCAAATTCAAAATGAGGAAGTTGGTACAAAAGAAACAAATTATTGAAAATCCGTAGGAATTCAGTTACTCTAGTGAAAGCTGTATTGTAGGTGCCCCATAGATGCATGGCATTGCTCATAACACATTTTTTAAAAGTGTAGAGCCTATCATACTGGCAGAGCTCTTCTAATTTCTTTTATACTTAATGTATAAAAGTGTTACATAAAGTACAGCTTGATGCTGAATTTAAAAAAAATCCACACAAGAGATCTTTTGTTAGGTGATGTTGTGCTGTCTTATCTACGATTAATATTGTTAAGGGGGGTGACAGAGCACTCAACTGGATGAAATAAAAATTGAAAAGCAACGTCTAAATGTGCACAAATTAGCTGGTTGCTGTAAATCAAGCTGGAGCAAGTCTTCATGAGCCATATCAGGAAGCTGCAACTGTCTCAATAACACCTTAGGAAGCTTGCTTATAATGTGATATTGAAAGTTGGCCGATAGTCACTCATAAACACAAAATATTATGGCGATATTACACTCTTCTAAAAATAATACCGTGAGTAAGAGTCTTCACTTTACGTTTTGGGCAATCATTTAAATAATATAGTATCGAAATAAATATGAAACAGAGTGTAAAAAAGGGTCTGTGAGGTCTAACAAAACGGTAGCGCTAATGGTTGGGTAATTTCCTGTGCTATTGCACTATTTCTTCAATAATCAATGCGAATTTTAGGTGCTAAAACACTGTTGCCCTTCTGAATTCTCGTTCAAGCGTTTCAATAAGCAGGCAAGGCATGAGTATCAGGAACAAGTAGCTTCTAGCGAGCTAGGCAATTATTCAGAGGTTCCCAACCAGTCATGTTGATTTCACTTGCCTGATTAATTTCAAATTGAGTAAACAAGAGAAATCGACATGTAGGTCTAACTTTATCTGAGGTTGAACGGTAATACATGGACAAAAGCTCGACGGATAACTGATTGTTTTCAAACGTTGGGTACAGCGCGACGAGTTGAGTAATTATTTCACTAGTCAAAGGACCCAAGAAGGTTTAGGTCGTGTAGTGAATGTTTCAAGGTAGCAGATATTAAAAAATTAGGAATTTACCTTCGCCAACTTTGTGCGCCTTGATCAAGTTGTGGTGGCGACAGATAAGGTGGTGCGACGTGGTAGGGAGACGAGTCCGCTTGAACGCCGTCAAGGAAATACAAAATTTAAAGCAACAACAGTGATCTGCCCTAATAAAACCCACTAAGTCATAACTAAGGATCCTAAAGGGTCTATATCAAAGCTTTAAGGGGTCACATTTGACTTCAATTGCAAGAAATCACTTACAAATCGTGCTCAAAATAGTGAGTCTTGCAAAAGTGAAACTTGCAAGTGTTCTATAATGAAAGGAGTTTCGGTCCAAAACGAATATAACCTTTGCTACAACACCCAACTTAGAAGGAAATAAAGTATTTTAGAGAATGGATCAACGAGCTATGAATTAAACAATGGTAACAGAAAACACCAAACAGGTTGTCTGTCAGACTAGTGGTACGAGTTCGTGGGCCCTGGGGTCGGCAAAACACAACTGAAGTGGTTAGAATGAAAGGATATTCCAGCGAAATTACGCTTTGGAAATGGCATGGGCCTGTTTCCCGTATATCTTCGCTCTCTCATCGGTGATCGGTCGCCAATGCCATGCCTTTGCATCTCTCCTAAGCTGTTCAACGCTTTCTGTCAGAAGCAAAAACAAAACATACGATGCTTGTTGGTGTAGTATCAAGAGTTGACCAGGAGCGTAGGAAATTTGAAAACAACGCGGGAGTCACTGAAATATCGCTTCTCAGCGGCGGCAAGGAAGGTTGCTTCTTGTTCTAAATTTTACCTGCAGATCCAAGTGGTTTTGTGCCATGTTCAGATTCACATTCGGTAGCGATCTATACTGCTGCTGTGGGCCTTTCATGGAGTTCTATAAAATGAAAATCGGAGCAGATCAGGTTTGATGGACGATTAACCGAGGAGTCAATTCACCAGCATTCGACCTCTACAATATCTAAAATCCACCAAGCAAACCCTATACCCCTATCTTGGAGACCTCTTTCATTATTTCCTCGAATGCCCTAGTCTCTTCTTGCTGCCTTTGATTGTGTATCGCTATTTTCTCCACGAATTTTCTCGGGTGCGCCATGTTGGAAAATTTGGCTAGCGAGCGTGTTGTCAGTCGGTCCGTCGCGGCGTTCCATTTCGGTCACAGGGGGCTGTTCGAACGGCCAATCAGAACGCGCCAAAAACAATCGAACGTCTTTGAAAATGCAAATCGGGTCAGCGACTTGCTGCTTGTTGATTGGTATTTGAGATCACGTGACCTCAGCAAATAAGTGTAAAAACGCGCGAGATAAGAGTTTTAGTAGTATTTTTGAGCGGTCCGGGGGTGCTTACCATTCGTCAAGGAAAACCGGTTGGTTTGATCAGCGCCCAATGGTACAGAATATTCCGGTTGGGATAAAATACCGAGTGGAATGGCGCTTACCATTCGCTTATTCGCATTTCGGTTCGGATCGGCTACGTCATTAAACCGGTTGGAGTGCCAATGGTACAAGCCATTCCGATCGGTTCGTTCCAACTGGAATGGCGAGACAACCTCTGAAGCTGAACCTCTCGTACCAACCGGAATGACCGAAACATCGACTGTACCATTGGAATCCCAACCGAAATTACCGGTTTTTCGTGACCAATGGTAAGCACCCGGGTATCCATCAAATCGCGCGCTCTGATTGGCTCGCGAGCCGTCTGGAATCCTACGATCCGGACACCGGGTCCGGACGAATCGCGCGTGCGCTAATTTCTGTAAGTTTTATGCTGTTTCAGTAAAAGAAGAAATATATTATTTACCGGCTTGGGGTCTGTCCAGATCATGAAATACCGTGACCGAGGTCTTGAAAATACTGACCGCGAGACCTCCAAACGGTAAATAACGCTTCCCGCCGAAATGACATTGTTGTAACAGTAGTCGTAGACACTGCGTTCAGGGGCGTAGCACGGAAAACTGAAAGTAGGGCGGGGAGGGATACTAGTTGGTTGATCAATCATTCAATTAATTTTTTATTCTTTCTATATAGTGTGTGTGACCGGGTCACACTAAACTTTCCTTTTGGGAAACAGTCGATCGCATTTCGAATTACGGTTAACCAACGTGATCATGTAGGTCACGTAGAATTGTATGGCCACTGATAAAGAACGGCTCAGAACCGATGCGATTTGAAAGTCACATTACCGTATGTGGACTCGACTATACGTATCAGTGAGGAGGAAACACGAGGAAAGTGCCTAAAAAAAAAGAAGAACGGACAAGCTCTGCAAACAATTAAAAGTGCAGGAAACTGGGGTTTATGTAGATTCGTTCTAGGCCGTATCCACCAGTGACAATCTTTGTGCTTCCTAGACTTGAATCCAGGGTTCCTTCCCAAGCGTGTCTCTTGCCGTTACTGCGCATCCAGAAACGTGCTGCACGAATCATTTTTGATGCCGACTATTTAACACCTTCTGTTACGCTATTCTGCAAACTTCAATGGATTCCAATCAGTGATATGATTAAGTGTAGGAAACTGCAGCTTCTTTTTCTACCCTGGTTAACACTGAAGCTTCCCTTTGCCTTAGAGAGAAGTTCTCTTTTCTTAGGGCACTCGTGCAATAAACGCTGGGAAGCGCACCTTTGCTTACTCTGCTATGTCCCACTTCCTGCTGATCTCAAGCAACTTGCTCGAACTCCCCTTATACCTTACGCAATGCTTTGACGTCCCTTTCCATTTCCCTCAAGTTCCGACTACGACAACTCTTTCCGCAAAAACTACATTCCGTTTCGCATCTGGAGGAACTTGCTTGCTATGTATGCCGTTTTTCTACTCCATTGCTGCTGCTTTTTCGATTCCGCTGGCCATACTTAGTTTTCCCTCCCATATATTATAATATCGACATTATTCAATGTAAATATTTGTATTGTATTCAAATTTCTTGTATATGTTTTGTATATATATTTTTGAGGGCCATGAGTTAGATAACTGTAAATGGTTATTCATGTATTACCCTCGTTTATTTTGAATTGACCACCCTTGTAAATATCCTAAACCCTTGGTTTTCAGTTGTCACTTGACTAAATTTCAGGGGCGTAGCCAGGAATTTTGGTTGAGGGGGGGGGGGGGGGGGGGGGGGCAAAGCCCTACATTCGTGTCCAAATTGTATCAAATTGGTATACTAGTACATTCGTGTCCAAATTGAGAGCTCGGGCAGAAAAAAGGATGCACTAAATCATCGTATCAGATGGTTTCAAAATCGGCATGAGCTCTTGCTAGAAATTGTTAGTTTCTGTAAAAAAGAGAGAATAAGGTAAACCAAAAATCTGGGAAAGGGAGGGGGCGGCCCTGTGGCCCCCCTGGCTACGCCCCTGAATTTATCTCCCCAAGTATACTTTATAACGCTGTAAAGTTATGTTTCCTGGGAAGATTTGAGGCCGATTGAGTGTTTTCCGAGCGAAATGTATGGCAATGACTCGCGCCATTTTGTACAGTAAATCATAATAGGCGGCGGCCAAATCACCAGTGAATATATGGCGCCATTTTGTACAGTAAATCATAGACGGCGGCCAAATCACAGTTCTCAAAAGCGGCTATTTAACGGATCATATCAACACGAATCTTTTCGCAATGGTAGGATATGAACATTAATAACATGCTAATTTGTCTAAATTGTAAGAAATAAGCAAATTGAGTGAAATACGGCACGCTCAAAGCCGACATTTGGTGCGACTACTCCTTCAGTAGAGTTATAATCATCTGCGTAGAGGTTTTAGTTTAGAAGTTAGCATTTTGATGACGTCACGTGAAGTACGACCCAGAATTCATCACGGTGACGGACAAAAAACCAGCGCGCGATAGGTGGTCATGGTGGGAGCGAGAGGACTGGGGCGAGTCAGACACGGACCTTAGAACAATTCGCACCAGTGAATGAAACAACAACGATTGTCAAGTTATATTTTATAAATCTATTGCTGAAAATATTCTACCAGTTTACATGTAATCTTCAAAAGCTTTAAGCTATTTATTACTTGTTATGACAGACATTTAATGTTCCAGTTAAATTGGCCATGTGACTACCTTCTCCCGTGATCACCTTACCTTCCGTGCTCACATGTTCTTTTTTTTTTTTTGCTCACGTGATTAACTTTTTCGCAAAAAGATGCATTTGGTAACGCCAGGTTTTCTATTCAGCATTATCTATGGAAAGTGAAAAAAGATTTAGCTCTTGGCTGCATAATCGTGCTCGAAATTTCAACCTTTTGTTGTTGTTGTCCAACCTCGTGTATGTTTACTTTCAAAATCTGTTGAGCGACTGATGTCAAACGCTAGAAACATAACTCCACAATGAAGGAGCACATATCGATCACGTACACTTATGATGCAATATGTTGTATAACTATTTTACAATGACTCACATTACATTACATCTTGGCACGCCGTCACTCCCTAGAACTAAGTTGCGTGGCGGTATCGGGGTCACGCAGAGTCAAGGGACAAACGTATCATACCTATTTGTGACATGGGCCGAGGATTTATCTTAGATACTGAGAGTAAAAAATTACTCGTTATTACTATAATTAATATATTAAAGTAGCATTCGAATTAGTGCAACCAAAACTGTCTTAAGCTAGAGACATTTAATGAAGGCTACCTATATTTCTAATCGTTTTACCTGTTTGTCGTTTACGTGCAATGCCATAATCTTAATGTTATATTTTCTTATCTACTATCTCTTTTTCAAGACCACAGAATAATTTCATTTCTACTTTGAATTGACAACGTTTCACTAGAAGTACATACAACCCTTCCACTATTCCTCCATGGGTTACCTGTGGCCAGAAAACCTACATTGTAGGTCTAGAATGAAAGCTCTCATTTCTTTTTGCATGTCTCTAATAAATGGGCGATTCCAGCTATAACACGCGCGCGCTGCATGTCAGTAGATGTGCAATTTCTAGCCTGTTTCCTTCAGGCTATGTTTTCCAATGATACATGGCCTTCGGGTGTGCTTCCTGTGGAATGGACGATTCCAGCTATAACACACGCGCGCGCTGCATGTCAGTAGATGTGCAATTTCTAGCCTGTTGATACATGGTCTTCGGGTGTGCTTCCTGTGGAATGGGCGATTCCAGCTCATAAGCGCGCGCTGTCTTCTTTATTCAAAATTCCCAAGGCGTGTCCCACAACTACCAGAATGCAGCGCGCGCTTTTTTAACAGTTTGTTCCAAAAATGTCCCAAAACCATACATATTCCTAAAATTAGACTGCATTGAAGATTTCTTGTATTGACTGTGTTGATTAGAGGACCTAACTATGTACGAAAATTGACGCCTGTCACAGGCGAGCCATTGATACTTTTAGGCAGGCTTGTAGCTCTATACATATCCGTCAATATTAGCTTCACCATTACTTTCCGTAGAATTCTTGTTCAATAGAAAGATGAGTAGATTGACGTTGATTTTCGCTCGCCCAAACATTTTCATTACAGCAACGCCTTCGTATTGAAGCTGTAGCAGATCCTAGAACAGAAAGAAACGACATTTGTCACTGTTATGCCTGGTGCACACTTGCGACATAACGACATAAGAAAAATATCACGCGAACAAAATTTAGTGGTTTCAAAACGTTGAAGTCCACAAATAATAAAATAAAATTGCTTTGGTGAAGTAATCGAATGATAATCCATGGAAAATATTGATTGCTTCAATTATTTTCCCGTACTTTTATCGTTGCAACATAACGTCGTTATGTCGCTAGTGTGCACCGGGCTTAAAGTAAAGAAACTGGGTCATTTCAGAAAATCAATACATCGCTGCGCGGAACAACGTATCTTTAATGATAATAATAATAGTTTATTGTACCACTCTCGCAGAACCAGTCTACACTCTGGATGTAAATTTGCATAACCATTGTCCGTTGCCATTTTTAGCTTGACAACCGATGACGCTTTGATTCCAAAAATACTGAAACACGAACATGAAACTCCTGCGCTCATCGCTTGTATTTTGAAGAAGACAAAAGGGCACAGCGAGCAAGTATAAGGGTTGAGCTATCGCATACTAGTAATTTAAATTACGAGCACGCATTCACAGCAGTTAGATTTAGCGACAAGAAGAGTGTCGACTTGACTAAATTCTAATTTTTGGTACAATATCTTAAGATTAGAGTACAGAGCTGAGATTTACAGGAAAGCTTCAGTTACTATTATTGTCCAACTGTTGAAAATTTGAGCCCAGAGCTGCGAAGTGCCGTGCAATAATGGGCATGCGGGTAGATGATGCGCATGGCCCTCCTCTAAACTGCCTCAAGTAAGTCAGACAGATAAGCAGGTAGTCCAGACCACACTGGTGCGGCATATTCGAGTACAGATGTTATTAGTGAGCAGTATATGAGCCCAGAGCTGCGAAGTGCCGTGCAATAATCGGCATGCGGGTAGATGATGCGCATGGCTCTCCTCTAAACTGCCTCAAGTAAGTCAGACAGATAAGCAGGTAGTCCAGGCCACACTGGTGCGGCATATTCGAGTACAGATGTTATTAGTGAGCAGTATATGAGCCCAGAGCTGCGAAGTGCCGTGCAATAATCGGCATGCGGGTAGATGATGCGCATGGCTCTCCTCTAAACTGCCTCAAGTAAGTCAGACAGATAAGCAGGTAGTCCAGGCCACACTGGTGCGGCATATTCGAGTACAGATGTTATTAGTGAGCAGTATATGAGCCCAGAGCTGCGAAGTGCCGTGCAATAATCGGCATGCGGGTAGATGATGCGCAGGGCCCTCCTCTAAACTGCCTCAAGTAAGTCAGACAGATAAGCAGGTAGTCCAGGCCAAACTGGTGCGGCATATTCGAGTACAGATGTTATTAGTGAGCAGTATATGAGCCCAGAGCTGCGAAGTGCCGTGCAATAATCGGCATGCGGGTAGATGATGCGCATGGCTCTCCTCTAAACTGCCTCAAGTAAGTCAGACAGATAAGCAGGTAGTCCAGGCCAAACTGGTGCGGCATATTCGAGTACAGATGTTATTAGTGAGCAGTATATGAGCCCAGAGCTGCGAAGTGCCGTGCAATAATCGGCATGCGGGTAGATGATGCGCAGGGCCCTCCTCTAAACTGCCTCAAGTAAGTCAGACAGATAAGCAGGTAGTCCAGGCCAAACTGGTGCGGCATATTCGAGTACAGATGTTATTAGTGAGCAGTATATGAGCCCAGAGCTGCAAAGTGCCGTGCAATAATCGGCATGCGGGTAGATGATGCGCAGGGCCCTCCTCTAAACTGCCTCAAGCAAGTCAGACAGATAAGCAGGTAGTCCAGGCCAAACTGGTGCGGCATATTCGAGTACAAATGTTATTAGTGAGCAGTATATGAGCACCAGATCACTCGATTGGACTCCTGACTTCTTGAGTGATCGTAAGGCATAAAGACGTTTGTAAGCTTTCTTCACCATTTAGTCCACGTGACCATTCCACGATAAGTCGCTGCTCAAGTACCACGCCTCGCTTGGAGTGGACTCGCCTACAGGCTCATTGCCCCCGGGGGGGGGGGGACTTAGGTTAGGGTTTAGGGCTCATTGCATACAAATACATTTAAAAATGCTCTGAGAAGAAACAGAATAACTCACCTGAAAAACCAATTCCACTTTTTCCATCGCTACACCCATGATTTGGCGGAAACTTCGAAAGCTCCCACGTCATCGCCGGACTTGATTTCGAACTGCACGTTCTTGAACCTAAAACGGAACGAGATTTTTAAAATAAAAACTGCAGCGCCTCGTGAAAGAATGAGTCTATTCAGCTATTTCACTGCAAAAAGTCCGCTATTTCGAAAACATTTATCAGTCGCACAATATTGTAGGTACGCTGGATAAGAAGTCTAATTTCAAGGGGCCGTGATGACTCTCATGTAATTAACAAATTGGTGTTTGTGTTGGATTCGTTTACATTAAAAAGAATGTGCGAAAACACATTGGCGGCCGACACCTCCCACCCTGTTTTTTTTTTTTGGAAGCTGTGAGGACGAGTATAACACGAGGATGAGGGGTAAAGATTTGTAAGACCATCGCCTGGTAAGCACATAACATCCCAGCTCCTACCCTGTCTGGTTTGTAAGCTGTGAGGATGAGGATGAGGGGTAAAGATTTGTAAGACCATCGCCTGGTAAGCACATAACATCCCAGCTCTTACCCTGTCTGGTTTGTGAGCTGTGAGGACGAGGATGAGGGGTAAAGATTTTTAACACCATCGCCTAGTAAGCACATAACATCCCAGCTCCTACCCTGTCTGGTTTGTGAGCTGTGAGGATGAGGATGAGGGGTAACAGCTCAAACATCCAACCAATCAAATCATTGTAAAACTTACTGTGCTGGCGGAAGACCCTCGATTTCAAGTATGACACCTTTCTCGTAAAGTTTTTGTGCGCTGTACTTTAACTCTCCCTTGAAAACTTCTTCTTTCCCTTTCTTCTGCTTGATTCCTCGACTGGATGGTTTCCTGGAACGAAACACGGTGAAACGTTTTAAAGAAACTGAACTTTCTTGTCCTTTTACTTTGCTCATTATTCTTCACGTGAATGCAAGGCGTCTTAGTTTCTTGTTTTGTGCACCACAACCAGATAATAATCCAAGGGAAAAGGGTTCTTTTCTCTGAACTACTGGACGTATTTGCCCTTTTTAGACAGGTCATCCAGACAAACTCTGGTGTGATCTTTATAGTTCTAAATATTTTTTTATGGCAGAGTTATTCAGATTTCAGTGTTATTGTATAGTGCTGTCGCCGTATTTGCTATTGTATAGTATAGTTAGTTCCGTCCCACACTGTCTGCCTCGACTAGCCTTTGTTATTTACAGGCAGTGTGTGTGTACGTAAATATAAAGTTTCTCGTAATCTAATAAAGATTGATTGAGATACTACTTCAGGTACTTACCCATCTTGGATAGGTTGTCCAGACAAACTCTGGTGTAATCTTTATCGTTTTAAATATTTTATCTTAGAGTTGTTTAGATTCTACTTCATGTACTTACCCATCTTTAATAGGTTGTCAAGAGAAACTCTGGTGTAATCTTTATCGTTTTAAATATTTTATCTTAGAGTTATTCAGATTCTACTTCAAGTACTTACCCATCTTGGATAGGTTGTCCAGACAAACTCTGGTGTAATCTTTATCGTTTTAAATATTTTATCTTAGCGTTATTCAGATTCTACTTCACGCACTTGCCCATCTTGACCATCTTGGATAGGTCATTCAAACAAACTCTGGTATAATTTTTATGGTTATAAATATTTTATGGTAGAGTTATTCTTCTTCACGTACTTGCCCTTCTTGGACAGGTTGTCCAGGCAAACTCTGATGTACTGATTGTAGTAATCTATTTGCTCCTCATAGAAGTGTGTCTTGGTTTGTAAGCTGTCTAGAGTTTGGTTTAGCTTCTTTCGCTCTTGTCTCCGTCTCTGTCGGTATCGCCGCTGATTTCTAATATCCTGTCACAAGAAAAAAGCATTTCCTTTTCAGAATTTATATTTTACCGCAATGGACCACAGGATACCATCAATGACTAGGTTCCCATTAAATCAATGAACACCAAGTGCCGACAAAGTGTACACACAGCATAAACTGTTCAAGCACCAGCAAATTATTTCCTGCAAGAGTGAAGAAGTACAATGTTGTATGCTAATCCCATTACCTTAGCTATGGCATTTACAATGTCTTGGTAATCATTCTTGATAGTAACCAGGCCTTGGCTCTCGAGCATGCGCAGATTACGGATGATCTTTCTCTTGAGCCCTTCAAGGGGCAGTCTAAAAAGATATAACAATACAAGGTTATATCCCCTTGCACAAGTCAATGAGACCATCAAGGGGTAGTCTATAAAGATGTAACAATACAAGGTTATATCCCCTTGCACAAGTCAATGAGACCTTCAAGGGGTAGTCTATAGAGATGTAACAATACAAGGTTATATCCCCTTGCACAAATCAATGAGACCTTCAAGGGGGAGTCTATAAAGATGTAACAATATACACTTAATGACTGCTCTCGAGGGAAACAGCGAGTTTTGTTTTCCCGAGAATCTCGATGTTTCCCTCGACTTCGTCTCGGGAAACATCGAGATTCGAGGGAAAACAAAACTCGCTGTTTCCCGAGAGTGCAGTCATTAAGTGTTTTATTATATAGCAAAAAGAAAATACACGGTTAAAATAGTCCATGTTTTATTTTTACTTTCCCGCTCTAGCGATGTAGCCCGCGCGGCGTGAGACATTGCATATCTGTATTATTCCACTCAGCTAAACTTCAAATGGCATGAGACAGCACATCTCTATTCACTCAGCTAAACCAGCGAATATATCCACATTAGTTATTCATTTTTGAACGTCAAGTTCCCTTACTTGTGATCGCCATATATAGATGCCGACCGCCTCACTTGGTGTTCCTTCCCCCTGCTTCGCTCTGCGTCTTTTTCTCTCTCCTTGATCAATCGAGTGTGGCGATTCTCCTAGAAAAAACCAAGCGAGTACACGAAAGCTTGTTTTGTTCTTCAAGAAATTCTCGGTGGCGCTATGATCGAATGTGCTGCACATTCGTGGAGCACTATAGTACGTGTCTGAGGAAAACATGGCACCTAAATGTTTACGATGCGCTATAGTACGTGTCTGAGGAAAGCATGACACCTAAATGTTTACGATGCGCTATAGCACGCGTCTAAGGAAAGCATGACACCTAACTGTTTACGATGCGCTATAGCACGCGTCTAAGGAAAGCATGACACCTAAATGTTTACGATGCGCTATAGTACGCGTCTGAGGAAAGCATGACACCTAAATGTTTACGATGCGCTATAGTACGTGTTTGAGGAAAGCATGACACCTAACTGTTTACGATGCGCTATAGTACGCGTCTGAGGAAAGCATGACACCTAAATGTTTACGATGCGCTATAGCACGTGTCTGAGGAAAGCATGACACCTAAATGTTTACGATGCGCTATAGCACGCGTCTAAGGAAAGCATAGCACCAGCAATAACATCATCTGTACAAAGTACAACCGAGAGACTGAAGGTGGAAGATGTTTCAGTTACAAGCACGAAATTTTGAAACGCTTCACCTCTCTACTCTCTACTATGATTTTTAAGAATAGAATTTTTAACCATCAGTAGTTTCCTCCTTTTGCTACCTTTATTTGTATATTATCTTATATTAGCATTTAGTATATTTAACAAATTTCCAGAGGTTTTGAGTGGTGTGGACTCTTATTTACCACGCTATTACGCCATCATCGTGGTCAAAATGTTGTGGAACCACGAGCCGCAGGCGAGTGAATCCACAACAAATTTTGACCACGAAGATGGCGTAGAAAGTGGTAAATAAGAGTCCAAACCACTCAAGACCTCTGGAAGTTTGTTTTTTACCATGACAAAATGCCAAATGATATAATTATGATCATTTTCCGTTGCAAATAGTGCGCGCATTCGAACAGTTTCCTAGTGTTGTTGAGCCGCGGGCGCAAGCTGATGCGAGCAGAGTGGTATGGACTCTTATTTCCCACGGCAAATAAGCCAATCGTTTTGCGAGAAAGCTAACTGTTATGGTAAAATAGCTTTTAGACTTGATGCTATTTATATAATATATTGGAGGGCCATAAGTTTATTTGCTTTTAGCTATTACGTGTCACCCTTAGTAAATAAAGGCTTTATGATTATTATTAGTATTATTATAGCGCCCTAAATGTTTACGCGGGTGCACTATAGTACGCGTCCGAGGACAGCATAGCGCCCTAAATATTTACGCGGGTGCGCTTTAGTACGCGTCTGAAGAAAGCATAGCGCCCTAAATGTTTGTGCGGGTGCGCTATAGTGCGCGTCCGAGGAAAGCATACGGTGCGCTAGTACGGTTTTGCTAAAGCATACCTGTTCTTCGCTTGCAGGAGTTTCTAGAATCTCTGTCAGGTTTTCACCGGGCTGTACTAGTAATACATCTACAATCATACGCTTAGTTCTGAAATGACAAATAGACGATACATTTTGCATACTTCTTATTTTAATTTAGTCTTTTTATCAAAATCCATCCAAATACCATGAAAGTTTCATTTTTGCTTGTCAGGGCAGTCGACGTCGTCCGGTACCTACCTAACCAATAGGGCCCTCGTGTCCGAGTCGACGTCGTCCGGTACCTACCTAACGAATAGGGCTCTCATGTCCGAGTCGTCGTCCGGTACCTACCTAACGAATAGGGCCCTCATATCCGAGTCGTCGTCGTCCGGTACCTCAAACTTGTTAGTAAGCGTCAGAGAAATCTCTGTCTGTGCAAGATTGTCCAACTCGTCATTCGCGTGTTCGCCCTCGGGAGTGGCGCCTAAGGAGCGAAAAGAGCATGGCTGACATATTCTTGTATGTCTTCCGTTGCGGGTCTATGTATTGTGTATGCAATTATACATGTAAACATATTGCATACTGGTACCGAGTCGTTTACGGGATAACTAGAATTAGTGCACGTTATTACACCCGGGTACTACTCTTACAACTCTCGCATTTTCAGTCTGCCGGCGGCCATCATCACGTGATCACCATCAGGTGATCACATGATCACCTTTTTATGTATGACGTGATGAGCTGTTTATGTACCACGTGATAAACAGTTTCAGGTGTAGATTTCGATGGAAAGCAGAAAAACAATGTGGCTGCTAAACGCTTTAGTTAAGGTGGCGTACACCTATTCAAAGGCGAAACAACATAAAGGTTTAGATACCGAGTTTAGTCGTAAAACGTTCCCCGATTAGTGTCATTTTTTGCCAGTCAATAAAACAACTATTCAGCTTTCCACTTGGTATCATTTTCTTTGAATAAATTTAACCGATTTCTTGAAATCAGTGAATAGACAAAGTGGGGTAAAATTAAATATGGCCTCCTAGTTCTATAAAAACACGGCTAAGTCCCACTTTTTTGGTCTTATACAGAAAGTCTAGTACCCTTTTATGTGCCTGTGAAAGCAAATCGGAATCGAGTTCTTGGCAGGCGCGCAATGACTTCGACTAAATCTAGTTATCGCAGATGCTTACATTTATTACAGGGCCCAATATTAGGGCTATTTTTAGAAATGAGTGCTTGTAATCTTCTTATCTTACCTGACATTTGAAGGCCTGATGCCCAAGGAAGTTTTTGCAAGGAAGTGCGCCAAGCTGAATGCTCTCCACCACAAAGTTCTGATAGCTTGAAATGGAGGATTTTGTTTCACTTCTGAACTGAAATTATGCATCCTTTACCTCTTTGCTTAATTTCCAACTTTTCAGCTGAGATTTTCCTTTCCTGTTTCCTGACAGTATAATAGTATAATATAATTGCGTACCGGCGTGAACTTTTGAAACTCCCCTGAGAGGAGTCACGTTGAGAGGACGAGAGGCGTTACGCATGTCGTTGGGTGCTCCTGCCGAAATTAGCTTCCTTAGAATCTTAATTTCCTTTTTCGTGATCTATTATGGTCGTAAACAATGGATAACGCTTCTCGTCTACCAAGGTGACTCCTTTCATGGGAGTTTCAAATTTTCACGCCGGTACGCAATGTTGTGTTTAGTCGAAGCCATGCATTTTGGCTTTGGTTTGAGTTTAGTTAAGAATGAATTTTGAGGCCAAACGGCCTTCGCTTATTTCTCAACACCGTATTCGAGTTATTCACTAAAGTTCGGTAAGGCAAAAGTACATCTATTCTATTATACTGTCAGGAAACAGGAAAGGAAAATCTCAGCTGAAAAGTTGGAAATGAAGCAAAGTAATAGAGGATGCATAATTTCAGTTCAGAAGTGAAACAAAACCCTCCATTCAGGCTATCAGAACTTTGTACTGGACAGCATTCAGCTTAACGTACTTCCTTGCAAAAACCTCTTATGACATCAAGCTTTCAAATGCCAGGTAAGATAAGAAGAGTACAAGTACTCATGTCTAAATATAGCCCCAATATTGCGCCCTGCAATAAATGTAAGATCTGAGCCATCTAGATTTAGTCGAGGTCATCGCGCGCCTGCCAAGAACTCGATTCCGATTTGCTTTCACAGGCACATAAAAGGGTACTTGAGCTGTCGTTATAAACCAAAAAAGTGGGACTTAGCCGTGTTTTTATAGAAATAGGAGGCCATGTTTAATTTTCCCCCACTTTGTCCATTCACTGATTTCAGGAAATCGGTTAAATTTATTGAAAGAAAACGATACCAAGTAGAAAGCTGAATAGTTGTTCAGGGGCGTAGCCAGCACTTATGAGAGGGGGGGTTCCAAAATTCAAAAAATAAAAAACTCCACATAGATCTCGGGGAAAAACTAGCGTTTGAAGAAATTTGCTACATTTTATTGGAGCTTTTATTTGTTAGCTATTAAATATTTACAATTTTAGTAGTAAGTCGGTCCAGAACAGAGGCGAGGAGGGGTTCCGCTGTGGGAGAGGGGGGGTTCCGGAACCCCTGGAACCCCCCTGGCTACGCCCCTGTTGTTTTATTGGCTGGCCAAAAATGACACTAATCGGGGAACGTTTTGTGACTTAACTCGGTGTCTAAACTTTCCTGTTGTTTTGCCTTTGAATAGGTGTACGCCACCTTAACATACACATATATACTCTCACCTAAAAGATCTTGGATATTTGGAGCATCTCCTAGATCATCTAGCAACTCATGAAGAGGATCATTAGGATCAGGCGCGATCTCATCCAAATGATCTAGTAAAAGACTATGCGTATCGCAGATTTCCCGCACTGAGATATAGATGATGGGTTTGGACAGTAACACTACATCCGTGTATTCGTCGATATTAAACCGCGTCTCAGGGTCCTCCACTGTGGACACCTCTAGGAAGAATTTCCTGGACGAAACATATGATAGCTTTTATTAGTAAAACGTATATTGCAGTAACCAAGTAAACTGATTACTTGTGCTTTAAAATGATATATAACACATGTAGATAGCTTAAAAGGAAACGAAATGGCGACATTTTGGCAAAATACTGCTTGAACCTTTCCCCTAATACCTTCAATGTTCGACTAAGCTGTTCACTGGAATGACAAATTAGAACTTACCCCTTGACCCTTTCCCCATACCTTCTATGTTGGACTAGAAGTTCACTGGAATGACAAATTAGAACTTACTTAAACTTCTTGTGCGCTTCCCCAATGTACTTGTTCAACTCACTCAGGTGAGCGTTTTCGTTCGCGTACTGAAATAACAAACAAATCAAAGCGACGCTATCGCCAACTCGTGGTAATAGAGTGGGCGTCGGGGTTCACTTTGCACCACTGCATCCCCTGACCCCCTCTGGTGGACATATTCACACTTGCCCCAGTCGTGAGAATGGCACTATGGGAGAGTTACTTTACTAAGATCAAATGCGGCTTACCATACCATTTAGGCAACTTCCACTAAATTTGGTTGCCTAAAGTTCATCCCCTGACATATATAATTTTCCACAATTATCCTGTTGCCCGTGGTTATGACACCATATCACGTGGCAATGTACTTGTACTCAATAACTACTTAGACTTTCACTAAGTTTGGCTGCCTGGAAATCTTCCTTTCCTGAGATAACCAAAATTTTAAACTTTATCCTGTTGCCCGTGGTTATGACATCACATCACGTGACACAGTCACATTGGTTACGAACCGAGTTAATGAGGAGATTACGTCCAAGCACCAATTTAATTGATTCAAGAGACAAATTAGTATTCAACTTTAATAGAAGGCGGACTAAAACGGAGCATAGCAACATGAGTGAGAGCATTTGTTTTTTCCTTTATATTTCCCTGCACCAGAAATAATGGCGCCTTATAATCATCAGACATTATGAAGAAAGATGACAAGCCCATGCAGCGGACAGTTTAAAGATCGAGAATTCGTTGGATGAATAATTTTGCTCAAAGCGTTGCTATGCAAATCAGTGTTATCTGGAAAAACTTCAAAGCGCGTGCAAACTTCTTCCGCAATTTATTACTTACTCGGCATTTTCCAACAACACTCACACTCCACTCACCATTTCTATGCTTCGCATATCCACTCGTAAAAACATGTTTATGTTCATCCTTAACCCAGGGAATCACGGCCACAGCGAGGTACCCCTTAACGACCCCACCATAGGGAGGTACACCTTAACGACCCAGGGAATCACCACAGGGAGCTACCCCTTAACGACCCCACCACAGGGAGGTATCCCTTAACGAACCAGGGAATCATCACAGGGAGCTACCCCTTAACGACCCAGGGAATCACTACAGGGAGGTACTCCTTAACGACCCAGGGAATCATCACAGGGAGCTACCCCTTAACGACCCAGGGAATCACTACAGGGAGGTACCCTTTAACGACCCAGGGAATCATCACAGGGAGCTACCCCTTAACGACCCAGGGAATCATCACAGGGAGCTACCCCTTAACGACCCAGGTAATCACTACAGGGAGGTACCCTTAACGACCCAGGGAATCATCACAGGAAGGTAACCCTTAACGACCCAGGGAATCATCACAGGGAGCTACCCTTAACGACCCAGGTAATCACTACAGGGAGGTACCCCTTAACGACCCAGGTAATCACTACAGGGAGGTACCCCTTAACGACCCAGGGAATCATCACAGGAAGGTAACCCTTAACGACCCAGGGAATCATCACAGGGAGCTACCCCTTAACGACCCAGGGAATCACTACAGGGAGGTACCCCTTAACGACCCAGGGAATCATCACAGGAAGCTACCCCTTAACGACCCAGGGAATCACCACAGGAAGCTTCCCCTTAACGACCCAGGGAATCATCACAGGAAGGTACCCCTTAACGACCCAGGGAATCATCACAGGGAGTACCCCTTAACGACCCAGGGAATCATCACAGGGAGGTACCCCTTAACGACCCAGGGAATCATCACAGGAAGGTAACCCTTAACGACCCAGGGAATCACTACAGGGAGGTACCCCTTAACGACCCAGCTGACCCAGGGAGTCACTGCTCGCCTTGCTTTCTTTCGGACCCATGGAAACACCGCTCGCCTCACCTCCGTTTGCCACGACAAGTTTTCTAGGGGTGGTTCATATTAAAACAGGATATTATATCGTAAATTATTTAACAACTGTTGTGATTATCGCCGAAAGGTAGGCTGTAGCCGAATAGTAGACTATAGTGTTATAGCCACCGGTATTTGATTATAGAAAGAGAAAACAAAGCTCTATGAATATATAAATGAATCATGCTAGTCAGTGCAGTCTGTGAAGTGTAGTAGACCATGTACTAACAAAGATATAGAACACGTTCCGTGAGGGCCTATCTGCTATACCATGCTTACAGCCACGACCCCCAGTAATACAGTCCTAAAACGACAGGTTCGTAATTATTTCCAGGGGACGGGCTAGTTTAGTTTTTCTTTTATTTCGTACTATCCAATATGTCGAGTGTTCGTAAAGATTTCGATGGGCTCTAGGTTTCATCAGCTTCAAGCGAAATCGGCACGTTCGCTGTCGTAATTCGTTGTTGTTTTGGAGGCGCGTGCTTCCGCCTCTAGTACTGGCTTCGATATTTTTTGCTCTATTTGAAGCAGACAAAGACGAATCTACCTTCAGAGCTGCGGATTGTAAACCTGACTTACCAGTTTATTAGAACCTGACTTACCAGTTTATTAGACGCAGCAAATTGCAACAGTTTTGCTATCGTACCGAGGTTCCGTCTCTACGAAAGCAACAACAAATATAATGAGAATTTAACAATAATATGTTTTCATTACATACAAAACGAGATTAAATTGTGAACTACTAAACTGTCATGCACAGAAATAGAAAATACTATCCTCATCTTCTAGTCGATCAAGAGAATATCTTGGAAAAACGTTGTTTCTAAAATTGCGACGAAGCAATCTCGAGACGAGTTCCAGAGGGCCAAGTTTGCCGTAGACGTTTCTACCAAGGCTCCCACTAATACAAAATAATATCTAAGGAATAAGTCGAGCTAAAGCAATGTGCGCGCCTCATGACTGTCATTATGTCTTGTGCGCTCAGCTGGGTGCAACCCTAATAAGGCGCGCCCTATTTTTTGCTTGTTTTAAACATTTCCATGATGACACTCTTGACTATAAAAGCAAATCTCCCTGTCTAAGGGAGGGGCAAGCGTACCTGCTCAGGTAACAAGCCTCTTTCTATGCTGAGCGTCACGATATCGAAAGCGTCCGGTGCGACGATAGCGGGATTCATATATCTATAATATACGAGGTTCCCGACAACCTATGGAACGGGAAAATGCATTAGTGATTCAGTGACAACTAAAATAAAGTTAATGTATGTATCTATATAGCGCTTAATTCCATAGGCTCTAAAGCACAAATTGCAAGATGTCAGGGCCCGGTTCCTTGATTGTCGGTTAACACTAACCCAGGGTTAAATGTGGCTATTTGATTGGATAAGAGTCTTATTTATCCCTAGGTTAGTGTAACCCACTTTTTAGGAACCGGGCGTGATCTCTTAAGATGCGGACTGCAGTTTACAATCATGAGTGTGGAATGAGTGGGGTTATCACATATTGATGTACCTCATGGTCAGCTTTGGTATTGAGAGACGTGACCTCGGATTATTGTCTCATCCGAAAGACGTGAAACGCATATCACACAGTCGTAGAAATAGTCATACAAATGGTGATATAAATGGACACGTAGAGTCACAGAGTCGTAGAAATAGTCATACAAATGGTCATGTGACAGAGTCGTAGAAATAGTCATACAAATGGTCATGTGACAGAGTCGTAGAAATAGTCATACAAATGGTCATGTGACAGAGTCGTAGAAATAGTCATACAAATGGTCATGTGACAGAGTCGTAGAAATAGTCATACAAATGGTCATGTGACAGAGTCGTAGAAATAGTCATACAAATGGTCATGTGACAGAGTCGTAGAAATAGTCATACAAATGGTCATGTGACAGAGTCGTAGAAATAGTCATACAAATGGTCATGTCACAGAGTCGTAGAAATAGTCATACAAATGGTCATGTGACAGAGTCGTAGAAATAGTCATACAAATGGTCATGTGACAGAGTCGTAGAAATAGTCATACAAATGGTCATGTCACAGAGTCGTAGAAATAGTCATACAAATGGTCATGAGACAGAGTCGTAGAAATAGTCATACAAATGGTCATGTGACAGAGTCGTAGAAATAGTCATACAAATGGTCATGTGACAGAGTCGTAGAAATAGTCATACAAATGGTCATGTCACAGAGTCGTAGAAATAGTCATACAAATGGTCATGTGACAGAGTCGTAGAAATAGTCATACAAATGGTCATGTGACAGAGTCGTAGAAATAGTCATACAAATGGTCATGTCACAGAGTCGTAGAAATAGTCATACAAATGGTCATGAGACAGAGTCGTAGAAATAGTCATACAAATGGTCATGAGACAGAGTCGTAGAAATAGTCATACAAATGGTCATGTGACAGAGTCGTAGAAATAGTCATACAAATGGTCATGTCACAGAGTCGTAGAAATAGTCATACAAATGGTCATGTCACAGAGTCGTAGAAATAGTCATACAAATGGTCATGAGACAGTCGTAGAAATAGTCATACAAATGGTCATGTCACAGAGTCGTAGAAATAGTCATACAAATGGTCATGTGACAGAGTCGTAGAAATAGTCATACAAATGGTCATGTGACAGAGTCGTAGAAATAGTCATACAAATGGTCATGTCACAGAGTCGTAGAAATAGTCATACAAATGGTCATGTCACAGAGTCGTAGAAATAGTCATACAAATGGTCATGTGACAGAGTCGTAGAAATAGTCATACAAATGGTCATGTGACAGAGTCGTAGAAATAGTCATACAAATGGTCATGTGACAGAGTCGTAGAAATAGTCATACAAATGGTCATGTGACAGAGTCGTAGAAATAGTCATACAAATGGTCATGTCACAGAGTCGTAGAAATAGTCATACAAATGGTCATGTGACAGAGTCGTAGAAATAGTCATACAAATGGTCATGTGACAGAGTCGTAGAAATAGTCATACAAATGGTCATGTGACAGAGTCGTAGAAATAGTCATACAAATGGTCATGTCACAGAGTCGTAGAAATAGTCATACAAATGGTCATGTGACAGAGTCGTAGAAATAGTCATACAAATGGTCATGTGACAGAGTCGTAGAAATAGTCATACAAATGGTCATGTGACAGAGTCGTAGAAATAGTCATACAAATGGTCATGTGACAGAGTCGTAGAAATAGTCATACAAATGGTCATGTGACAGAGTCGTAGAAATAGTCATACAAATGGTCATGTGACAGAGTCGTAGAAATAGTCATACAAATGGTCATGTGACAGAGTCGTAGAAATAGTCATACAAATGGTCATGTCACAGAGTCGTAGAAATAGTCATACAAATGGTCATGTGACAGAGTCGTAGAAATAGTCATACAAATGGTCATGTGACAGAGTCGTAGAAATAGTCATACAAATGGTCATGTGACAGAGTCGTAGAAATAGTCATACAAATGGTCATGTGACAGAGTCGTAGAAATAGTCATACAAATGGTCATGTGACAGAGTCGTAGAAATAGTCATACAAATGGTCATGTGACAGAGTCGTAGAAATAGTCATACAAATGGTCATGTGACAGAGTCGTAGAAATAGTCATACAAATGGTCATGTCACAGAGTCGTAGAAATAGTCATACAAATGGTCATGTCACAGAGTCGTAGAAATAGTCATACAAATGGTCATGTGACAGAGTCGTAGAAATAGTCATACAAATGGTCATGTGACAGAGTCGTAGAAATAGTCATACAAATGGTCATGTGACAGAGTCGTAGAAATAGTCATACAAATGGTCATGTGACAGAGTCGTAGAAATAGTCATACAAATGGTCATGTGACAGAGTCGTAGAAATAGTCATACAAATGGTCATGTGACAGAGTCGTAGAAATAGTCATACAAATGGTCATGTGACAGAGTCGTAGAAATAGTCATACAAATGGTCATGTGACAGAGTCGTAGAAATAGTCATACAAATGGTCATGTCAAAGAGTCGTAGAAATAGTCATACAAATGGTCATGTGACAGAGTCGTAGAAATAGTCATACAAATGGTCATGAGACAGTCGTAGAAATAGTCATACAAATGGTCATGTCACAGAGTCGTAGAAATAGTCATACAAATGGTCATGTCAAAGAGTCGTAGAAATAGTCATACAAATGGTCATGTCACAGAGTCGTAGAAATAGTCATACAAATGGTCATGTCAAAGAGTCGTAGAAATAGTCATACAAATGGTCATAAATGGTCACTTAGGTCACGTGGAGTCGCAGAGTCATGTAACGATCACGCAAAAATCAAAGAGTCTGAGCAGCTATACACCACTATACAGGCTTTGCTCTATCACTACTGCTTAACAAGCCAACACCACTATACAGGCTTTGCACTATAACACGTTACCCATACCTTGAGGATTTCGTCTTTGGGGATGTCTGGAAATTTTTCCTCGAGTGACTGTCTAAGTGTCATAGCTACATAACGCATGCCGAACCTGAAATGAAATCTAACGATAAGGACTCTACAAATAACGATAAGGACTTTACAAATAATGTTAACCCTTTCACAACCATATACGGAAAATTCACATCAAAGACTGTCTTACCAAAACTCCGCATTAAGACAGATTTACCTTCAGAATGCAAATAGAGCAACGAACTATTGATTAAGTTTGTTTAGCTGTTACCAGGCTTTGAACTTCGCGTTTACTACAGAAATAATCACTTCTGACATGCCAAAACGAGTGTACTCCAAGGACTTCATTTCTTGTTCATTTCTAAACTAGAAATAGTTCCTAATAGTTCCCCCTCCCCCGTAATGGACGGTTAGACAAGAGATTTATATAAGTATTATTATTTATATAATAGACGGTTAGACAAGAGATTTATATAAGTCATTCTGCCTTACGACAACTAAAACCAGAATTACGCACAGTAGCTTGCTTTTTATGTCTAGAACAGAGATTCATAAGAATGAAGTGCTGGGGCAAAAAGATTCCACTGAAGAGGAGCTGAAGGTTTCATTCAGCCATTTCCTCCCAGAATTCTCAAAAGATCAAAGGAAATGTGAATGAAACCCCTTGACTATACTTCTTTCTTGACACAGCACAATAGCATCCCCATAATAGACTTAATGATGTCTTGGAATTTCAGCTTGTATTTTAAAGAAATTTTATCAAATGTCTAACCGTGCGATAGCAAGCCACCATCGGAAAGCAACTTACGTACGGCTAGGACTAACTATAAGGAGGTACGGCTAGGTGGCGCAGTGTGATTGTGCACGGCACACTGTGCGTACGGTCCTGAGTTCGTATCCCGGATCGACCAACCGTATCGACTTTTCTCTGTTCCGAGTAGCTTGCTTATAGCTTTGAATTCCTTTCACCTGGAGCTCCGATAAGAGAAAGAGGGGTAAAGTGGTGCACCGTCGACCTCAGGTTTCTTAGCCGAAGGCTATTACGAGTGATCGACGTTAAATAAGGTTACTTTACTTTACTTTACTTTAGTCAGCGGTAGTGCTTTGCAAAGAGTACCACCCTCCCTGCCAATAATACACAGGAAACCCAGAAACCTAGACCTGATATGCAAAAATGGGCAGGGACATGTCTGTCTTGGTTAAAAAAACAGCTATATAAATGTAGGAAAAAGTTGGGCCTGAAAGGGTTAAGGACTAACTATAAGGACTCTACGATAAGGACTTCACACATAATGTCAAGGACTAACGATGGAGGTGTAACGATGAGGACTCTACACTTAGCTTAGCAAAACAAAGTTGTTCACTAAGACTGGATGACCAAATTAGGAAACAAAGTCAGACAAAGCCTACGTAACAGCAGAGCCAGCAAATTGCTCACTTTGAAACTTCACTTTCCAACCAAACTGTTCAGTGTTTTTGTAATTAACTGTAGAATAGGAATAAGATACAGTTTGTCCAGACTTACGGTATTTTGTCGACAGACTGGACGATGGAATTCAAGAACTTGTCTGTGGCTTGCGTAAGATTCCTCATGGAGTGGGCGATCCTCTCGTGCACTTCGGGGTGCTTGAGAGCTTGTTCTGGATCCACATCATAAGGTAATTTGCTGCGAACAAGCAAACAAATCTCGAGCTACAAAAATTATAGTTGAAAGACGAGGACGGGTGACAGGTGATGAAGGTGAAGGTAAATGCGGCAATTTGGAAGGAATAGTGAAAAAAATAAGGTGGCTCGGGGTAGTGGGTGGCATGCTATCATTATTATATAGTAAAATACCGACTTGTTAGTACTTTTATTGTCCAAGCCAACCAATTTCCTCACTCAATTTTTCCTTGTCTGATTTATTGAAGCTTTTAATATATCAACAAAATGAAGCATGGGAGAGGTTTTCTTAGCCAGGTAAAATGTCGACTTTATCCCCTACCTGGTCTCTCCGGTCTCACTCTCCATTTGATTTATCCAGGCTTTATACACATCTAAGGGACTAGTGTTGATATTCAGGTTTTTGTCATTTAGCACATCATTCACTAACGGCTGCAGTAAATCACGCAACGAGCTCTGACCCGCGCACCTCTGCAACAAAAATAGGCACCCATAAGGGTTCATGTTAATATCCTAATTGCATCAATGTGAAATACCTGTAATTTATGTAAAATACCTGTAAATTAGCTGGCGTGTTGTCACAGACTCCGTTTGGCTCCGTCTGCGACAATTCACCTCATTATAGCTAATTGTATGCTCACAATAAACATGTATTGTATTGTAAGCTCGTACCCAGAGCCCTTGGCCTGCGGCAAGATTTCAGCAACCCAGATGTTGCTCAGTTCTGCCACAAACCGCCGTAGAACTTAGTTCTGTCATTGGTTATCGGTAATTTTCTTGCATCTTATGCAGTTTCGTGGGTTTCAAAGACGAGTCTATTTATGCTCGTTTGGAATCACAAGTTTGGATTCCCGCAGAGCCCCAAAATCTTGGCGCTGACCAAAAGATGGCGGACTCTGGGTACGAGATGTTATTGGCTAACAAGGAATGCATGCGCAGGCAAGTCCATGGTGGGGAGGGGTGGGGAGATTGTTATTACCTCTAGATAAGAGCACGGAGAGATTGATTGCGCGACCGTCTTATACTCTTGGTACATACCTGTTAAAATGAACAACCATTCTAATAACAGTCGGGTTACCGGTGATGATTTCTTGAATTTTGTCGACCTTAGAGCTGTGTGAAAAATAAAAATAAAATATGAAATAAATTAAGTGTTTTAATGTTCTTAGCCTCGGCTTTGCAGCATTACGTAAAAACAGTGCAATGCACCACGTCAGTTGTTCAAAACGTCTTTGCTAACTTCTTCTTCCTTTGAAGCCCACCTACTTTCCTGTCTTCAGTAGAAGGTACGTACTCTTCCCTAGCATCCAAAGTGTAGTCTTTGCTAACTTACTATATTTCCTCTCTAAGAGCAGTCTCGAAGAGTTTCAGTAAAAGGTACTCTTCCCTAGCATTCGAAGCGTAGTCTTTGTTAACTTACTATATTTCCTCTCTAAGAGCAGTCTCGAAGAGTTTCAGTAGAAGGTACTCTTCCCTGGCATTCGAAGCGTAGTTGTACAAGGTGAGCACGACTGACTCCATGAACTTGGTCGTCCGGCTTTGGGGCATTGCAAAGATTAGCTTGGCGAGGTAATTGGGGTTTGTCTGCAATAATAATATAAAAAAAACCATAACATAACAACAATACAGTATTATAACCTGATACATTCTCTAATGAAATGCAAACCCTTACGTGATATGAGTTACTATATTTTTTACCTGTAAAATGTAGAAAAGATTCTGATAGGATTCTAGTTTCTCCCTACTCTCCTTGCTTAAGGATCGAATCCCTTTGGTTCGCTGCACTGCCATCGCCATGTCCTGTTTTTCTCTTTTCAGTTTCTTGCCATGATGAATCACATCCTGTAAACAGCCGATTCGTCCCACATGATTTCAAGTTCATTCATTGAACTACCTTATTTATTTTATACCTCCTTTATTTTAGCGGGTCTTTAATTTCGCGAACTTTGCAATAAAAACGAGTCGGAGTCGGAGTCGCGAAATTAAATGGCCACACAACAGTCCTATAACGTTTAAGATCAGATGAGAGATGTGTTTTTTTTAAAGACTTTAAACACGCTAACCTTCAAGGTTAAAAAAAGGATTCACTTCAGTTTTTTGCTGAAATGGTTGATTAGCAGCATTGTTGTGAAAAAGGAAAAAAAAATACATTTTAGCGAAATTTCATTTCTTGCAAATAAAATTTTTCTGTCCCATCCTGACATTAAAGACTAATTAAAAACTACATTGCAAATACTGCAATATACTAAACTGAAAACTTTTTGTACCTGTAAAGTAATTCTGTTTTTGACGAGGAGCCCTATCTTGATGTCCATCAGGTTCAGATCGTTTTCAAGCTGCTGGTTCGACCGAATGTCCGTCACCACTTGGGCACGAAGTTTCTGTAGCTCTGTCGATGAGAATTAGTAGCATCGGTATATCATTAGAACGCTGATAAAAGCGCTATAAAATAAACATTTTGGCAATGACAAGTGAGGCGATCAAAGTGTGAGCACAGATGACGATGTCACAGTGAAAATGATGACGACAACCTGCTTGCTATGATGCCAAAACAATAGCAATGGGGAGTGTGACAATACGGTTGATGTAACGATTGACACTTACCTAGTTCCTCCTCAAAGTCCGCATCACTGTGTTGTAGAAGATGAATAGCGATGGTGTAATGATTGACACTTACCTAGTTCCTCCTCAAAGTCCGCATCACTGTGTTGTAGAAGATGGAAAATAGCGATGGTGTAATGATTGACACTTACCTAGTTCCTTCTCAAAGTCCGCATCACGGTGTTGTAGAAGATGGAGAATAGCGATGGTGTAATGATTGACACTTACCTAGTTCCTCCTCAAAGTCCGCATCACTATGTTGTAGAAGGTGAATAGCGATGGTGTAATGATTGACACTTACCTAGTTCCTCCTCAAAGTCCGCATCACTGTGTTGTAGAAGATGAATAGCGATGGTGTAATGATTGACACTTACCTAGTTCCTCCTCAAAGTCCGCATCACTGTGTTGTAGAAGATGGAGAATAGCGATGGTGTAATGATTGACACGTACCTAGTTCCTCCTCAAAGTCCGCATCACTGTGTTGTAGAAGATGGAGAAATTTGCGCACAGTCTTGACTGGAGGATCTTGCATAGAAACTGAAAGGAGCCGGAAAAATAGGTGCCGAATGACGGTAAATAGAGCAAGTTGGATAGTCTAGTTAAATATGCAAAACACGTCTTTATTTGCTGGTGTGAAAACAAACACTGACAGTCACTCCTAATCTACAGACAGCTATCATTTTAATGGAATGGATTGAATGCTATTGGCTAGATTTCAATGTATAAAGTACAATTGAATGGAAAATGTGGACTAACTGAGTTTTCTGTAGTCGTTCTGCGCCACATTTGCTCTGACCCACGCTTGGATTTTCACAATAGCTGCTTGCTGTGGACATGAATGAAAACATGGATGGTGTGAATAAGTTTTTAACATCTGAGGAAAACGAAATTGCCTTAAATACATTCGCTAACCAGAGCTAGTCCCAGATCATGCTAATGCAAGAGCGCACAAATTTCAAAATTACAGATCGGAGAAGGACGTCCAATTATTTATTGCTTAAAATGCTTTAAACACGAAATATTGCAACCTATCAAAAACGTATGCGTTGAAATCCGCTATAGGGCATAACAAGGGACACAAATGTTTACAAAGTCATAACTTCAAAAGGAATTCGAACTTCCAAGATCTCCGACACGGTTTTTTAGAACACGTCTAAGCCCATGGTAAAATGTTGCCAAAGAACAAAAATAGTGTATATTCGCGTGCGTGGAACTCTCGAAGCTTGAATTAATGCGTATATTTTGACATGCCAAAAGAACTAAGACGGAACTTGAATGAAACTATACAATGGTCGATGTGTTGACAAAGGTACGGCATACCAAGAAATACTTTGTTCCAAAGGTAAATTATGCAAAAGTACCCCGGAGGTGTTCTGTAACCTTAATCACGCAGTCATTACATGGTAATCGCTTCCTTGTCGCCTGCTAAACATGTGTTCTCAGAATGTGCAAGGAAGCTCTCTCGTGCTACTTGCCTTGCGTGGTATATACGTGTTATTCACGTGTCAGTCACAAGCCACTCACGTGCTACTTGCCTTGCGTGCTATACACGTGTTATTCACGTGTCAGTCACATGCTACTCTCGTGCTACTTGCCTTGCGTGCTATACACGTGTACTTCACGTGTCAGTCACATGCTATACTCACGTGCTCTTTAAAGTACTTTTCTCTCTCCAAGTATTTCTTTCTTGCCAGGCACATTCTCATCCATGACTGGATCTGCAGGAGTGAAACAAGAAAGAGAACACAAAGTTTTATGGATAACCCTCACTTATGGATAACCTCGCTTATAGTGTACCTCACTCTTAATCCTGGGGCATTTAAGCACGAATCCGTTGTCCAGACTCGCATTTTTGGAAAAGATTCGCATAATATACAATTGAGCGTACAATCTCGTGCTGTTAAGCAAGACGTTTTTGTTTTTTTGTTCTAAAAGCCAAGTAGTTCTTCTCTGTTTTAGAAGCGTGTAAGTTTGAACGGTAGTCCAAAACAGATATACGTGCGCGATGAAGATCCAGTATCTGCTTATCCTGTATCAAGACAGCGGCTGATACAACATCAACCAACAAAACAGGCAGAACGGGCCTAAGATCGGACTACAGCTAACAATGTTTGCTACCTTGATGACATCTTCCTCTGAGTCTTTTAACTCTTTCAACCTCTTACGGTACTTGGTGCGTTGTACAAATCCACGCACATTCGCCTGAAATAAACAAATTGAATTTATTGGAGAAAGGAAGACTGGCTAATATTATAATGCCGCTTTTGTCATTCGTCGCACCACCAGTAAAAACAAAGTGACTACAATAAGTTAATGATTGCGGTTGACTGGCAGAACATGGCAAGTATATAATTTTCGCAACTACAGAGATAAAGTACGAGTTCTTAGTTCTTCCCTCTGTCAGCTTAGTAATTTGAATAAATAAATGGAGCAAGTGTTCCAGTCTCGAAGAAAATAGAAAAACGGGGACCACAGCATAGTGATTTCATGTTCAGGTTTAGTGCCATTCGAGTTTATGAGTTAGATATGAATAGTGCAGAGCAATCAAAGGAAAAATGATAATAACAAATACTAAGTATATGAGTATATAAGTGAGTTGAAACGTCTAACAAACATACATTGCTTAGTGCCAAGCTGCGGAAAATTCGCAGAATAAACAATTGAACAGATTTTGAAAACAATGTTGTTGCAAGACTTCAAGATGTTAAATGTTAGTATATTATCACTTACCACTGTTGCTCTAATTTATTTGAGCAAAAAATAAAATATTATGAAAAGAAAACCTGCTTGGTAAGCAGGCGAGAGTTCCTTTATTGACCGAATATGGTCATAAACTAGCCATGAATAATCCACAGCTTGGTTCGCAGTTACATGTTTCAACTAAGTTATATGTTTCTGCAGCAACTCATTGTTTTCGTGGTTACAATAACTTAACAATAATAATTTAACTTTCGATAACACATTCTTTGCAAAGCCCAATAAACATTCTTACAATGCATATCTCTAAAAACACCAGCCCAATTATCCACGACACAATATACCAAAACATCAAACTACGCCACATAGTAGTTCTCGCTTCTCGATCCCTTCTCTCGGCCGTAGCATCGTTGTTGTTGTTATTTCCCAGTGTTTCGTGTATTTGTTTCAAGTACCTGGTTATATACCGTAATGGAGCATTCCCATTGGTTAGCTAGTATCACGTGACCGCATGTAGTCAAACTACGGGATACGGATTACGAACAGATTAAACGTTTTCACGGTTTTTTTTTTTCACGCAATTTTGGAAAAAAAAAATATCTTGGTCTATGTTGATTCCATATTAGAGTAGGTATGACTTCAGAGATATACACCTGTTTCAATTAACGTTGCTCTGCAAAACGTAAAACCATGAACCATGCTTCATCAGTCGAAATGGTAATTCCTGCCTAAAACGAAGCGGTTCACGCCAAATTGTGTCTCAAAGTAGTAAACAAAGTGCCATTGGGTGGTTTTAGTTTAGTTTGGTTTGCCAAACTCGAGGAAAATACAAGAAATAGCGTCTTCATTATGATGCATGGTTTTACGCTTTGCAGAGCAACGTTAATTGAAATAGGTGTATAAAGCCGGAAGCTTTTCCTGGATGAAAAAAATACCTGGATGTTTGTGCCACATGGAAAGACACTGGATGTTTGTGCCACAAGGAAACTCCCGTTTGTCAAAATTTCTGGTTACATCCATGAAAACGTCCTTGAATAAAATGATTCTTTTGTTATTCTTAACAGAAGGGATGAAACGTTAATATCGACAGAAATTAGTAATGCTCCACTTTATGTGTGTTTGAAATGGCATCAAGCTCGAGGGAGATGTGACAATAGACGCAAATTAAAAAAAAAACGTTCTCACCTGTATTTTGATGATAGCTGGTAGTTGTTCTACAGGCCGTCCTATCCTTGTACTATTACATGACAAGGTACCGTTCTCACCTGTATTTTGATGATAGCTGGTAGTTGTTCTACAGGCCGTCCTATCCTTGTACTATTACATGACAAGGTACCGTTCTCACCTGTATTTTGATGATAGCTGGTAGTTGTTCTACAGGTCGTCCTATCCTTGTACTATTACATGACAAGGTACCGTTCTCAACACGACTGCTGTCTCACCTGTATTTTGATGATAGCTGGTAGTTGTTCTACAGGCCGTCCTATCCTTGTACTATTACATGACAAGGTGCCGTTCTCAACACGACTGCTGTCTCACCTGTATTTTGATGATAGCTGGTAGTTGTTCCACAGGTCGTCCTATCCTTGTACTATTACATGACAAGATACCGTTCTCACCTGTATTTTGATGATAGCTGGTAGTTGTTCCACAGGTCGTCCTATCCTTGTACTATTACATGACAAGGTGCCGTTCTCACCTGTATTTTGATGATAGCTGGTAGTTGTTCCACAGGTCGTCCTATCCTTGTACTATTACATGACAAGGTGCCGTTCTCACCTGTATTTTGATGATAGCTGGTAGTTGTTCCACAGGTCATCCTATCCTTGTACTATTACATGACAAGATACCGTTCTCACCTGTATTTTGATGATAGCTGGTAGTTGTTCCACAGGTCGTCCTATCCTTGTACTATTACATGACAAGGTGCCGTTCTCACCTGTATTTTGATGATAGCTGGTAGTTGTTCCACAGGTCGTCCTATCCTTGTACTATTACATGACAAGGTGCCGTTCTCACCTGTATTTTGATGATAGCTGGTAGTTGTTCTCTGATGAAGGTTCTCCTGCCATCGTATGCCTTCCTGGCGAGGTAGCCTTTCCAGTGAGCCTGAAGCTTGACGATCATGGGCTCGTTAGATTGGAGGTACACCATCCGATCATAGTCGCCCGTCTCGCGGGACACAACATGCTAGGCACGGGCGAAGAGAATAGAAAGATGGATGTCAATCGTCAGCACGTGAATGGTTCCCTCGTGGGCTCAGGGGCACTAACAACAGCGACAGGGGCTGTTTATCGAGTATATATTTTAGATGTATTGTTTTTACGAATATGCCAGTGGTGAAGGCACCTGCACCGAAAACTGGCCACAAATGGTACCCCTTTTTAATGTACATGACCTACAAAAAAGCAAGCTTGATTTCCGATCCGGTGACAGTGACAATTTGAGAAAAGTACAATTGGGTCTCAAAACCGGGTTAGATATGATGACAGACTGGATCCTGAAATGTTTTACAACGAGAGCGAGTCGTACTCAGGCCAAGGCGACTCACGAGAATCCGTAGAGCTGGTAGGCACTCTAACCATCTACCATAGACTTGACCATATTTGCAAGCTCTAACCTGTATTTCTTCCTTGGTGAGGAGCGCGGAGTTGTTGTTATAGTCGGAGGGAGCTTTCCAGCAGGTGTCTCCGGATAGGCTGTTATAGTAGAACATGTGACCATGACTTGTCTTCTGGGCAAGCCACGGAGATGTACCACCTGAAACGCAACAATCTCGCTTAGATTCCTAACAATGATGCCTAAATAAAAACTGTCCGCGCCTCTGGCTTTAACGCAATGTTGAACCAAGAATCGCACTGAAAATAGCTCATCGGGCGAAAAGTGCATCCTTCTTTTCACAAATTATCTACGTTTGACTTGAATCGGCCTCATGGTGGCGTTTGTAACCAGAAAGGTCTAAGAATTAAAATTCCTCATAAAACAGTCCCAATGCAGGATATCTCAGACAGCTGAGTGAGCGCTCTTGTAATTTGCCCGCCATGCAACTTACAGTGTGACCCAGGTATAACTCTTACCGCTTCTTTCTTGGCTTGTTTAGCGGCTTGTAGCCTGTTTACATACACCTCAGCACATGCAGATGTGACACTTCGTATGGACGCACCAGGATCACCAGTGCCGCCATGCAACTTACAGTGTGACCCAGGTATAACACTTACCCGCTTCTTTCTTGGCTTGTTTAGCGGCTTGTAGCCTGTTTACATACACCTCAGCACATGCAGATGTGACACTACGTATGGACGCACCAGGATCACCCAGTGCCGCCATGCAACTTACAGTGTGACCCAGGTATAACACTTACCCGCTTCTTTCTTGGCTTGTTTAGCGGCTTGTAGCCTGTTTACATACACCTCAGCACATGTAGATGTGACACTACGTATGGACGCACCAGGATCACCCAGTGCCGCCATGCAACTTACAGTGTGACCCAGGTATAACACTTACCCGCTTCTTTCTTGGCTTGTTTAGCGGCTTGTAGCCTGTTTACATACACCTCAGCACATGTAGATGTGACACTACGTATGGACGCACCAGGATCACCCAGTGCCGCCATGCAACTTACAGTGTGACCCAGGTATAACACTTACCCGCTTCTTTCTTGGCTTGTTTAGCGGCTTGTAGCCTGTTTACATACACCTCAGCACATGTAGATGTGACACTACGTATGGACGCACCAGGATCACCCAGTGCCGCCATGCAACTTACAGTGTGACCCAGGTATAACACTTACCCGCTTCTTTCTTGGCTTGTTTAGCGGCTTGTAGCCTGTTTACATACACCTCAGCACATGCAGATGTGACACTTCGTATGGACGCACCAGGATCACCCAGTGCCGCCATGCAACTTACAGTGTGACCCAGGTATAACACTTACCGCTTCTTTCTTGGCTTGTTTAGCGGCTTGTAGCCTGTTTACATACACCTCAGCACATGCAGATGTGACACTACGTATGGACGCACCAGGATCACCCAGTGCCGCCATGCAACTTACACTGTGACCCAGGTATAACACTTACCCGCTTCTTTCTTGGCTTGTTTAACGGCTTGTAGCCTGTTTACATACACCTCAGCACATGCAGATGTGACACTACGTATGGACGCACCAGGATCACACAGTGCCGCCATGCAACTTACAGTGTGACCCAGGTATAACACTTACCCGCTTCTTTCTTGGCTTGTTTAGCGGCTTGTAGCCTGTTTACATACACCTCAGCACATGCAGATGTGACACTACGTATGGACGCACCAGGATCACCCAGGGCGGCAACAAGTTCTTCCGGGTCGCCATTATCAATAGAGTGGTTAATGGCAACCAATCCCTCGGCTAGTTGGTGTGTATCGCCCGCATGCTTGTTAGAGTGATCTATACACGTCTGAATCTCGCCGTGCCACAACTCAGCAGAGTCTTCACCAGTTTTCTTGACAAACAACGGTAATCGAAAGATTTAGAGGTCAATGGTAACACCATTGTGAAATGATCAGGGATTTCAATTGAAGTAATAAATATATCTCTAGGTGATGTGACCGTACGTGAATTCTGTACTGTGATTGTGTGGTGTAAGGGTTGGGGGCCTTTTTCTCATACCTGTGCCTTAGCGACCTTCGTAGCGTACAATACTGCCTGATAGACCTCCGCATTCGCCTCATCTACCTCAGTCAGCTTAGCTTGGTCCACTGATAGCGCCGCAAGAGTGTTACTCGAGTCACCACTTTCTATTGCCTCGTTAATCACCGCGATGGCAGATATTACTATAGATGTAAAGTACAAATGTAAAGTCAACGAGCGTGACAGAGTGTTACTCGAGTCACCACTTTCTATTGCCTCGTTAATCACCGCGATGGCAGATATTACTATAATAATAATAATAATAATAATAATAATAATAATTAATAATAATAAGTCAACGAGCGTGACAGAGCAGATATTACTATAGATGTAAAGTACAAATGTGAAGTCAACGAGCGTGACAGAGCAGATTTGTTTGGCTCTGAAAGGGCTTACGACATACAACACGCTTACGGTGCGGAACCGAGACTTACAATAAGCCGTTTGTGGCGTGAGAAACCGCTGATCAACCATCAAAATGTTCCGACGTGTCACGACAGGGCGCGTCACGATCACGTCACGGCGCAATACGTGCCCACGTTCGTTCTGTTTATAGCTTTTCTATTTATAGAGATAGATTTGTTACAACGTTTGCTGCAGGCTCAAGAGGGGCTCAACGACGGCTCAAGAGGGGCTTACATTTTCAGTTGAACGACATGATCTGGAATTAAAAACGATTGGCTTCTTCGGCACCGGCCAATACAAATGAGTAGTCGTGAGTTATTCCAATTCCACTAACATCCTCATCTCTACTACATCCAGTACTCGAGAGTTTTTGAGTGTTATTTAGAAAGAGTTTTAAGAAAAGCTAGGAAAAGAATGTAAAAAAATATCATATGCTATTGATGGGATGATTAAAGTCGCTGGTAAAATAACCCTTCATCATGCAACTGATAATACTGATAACAAAACCGGTAATAACTATTACATCACTTAATTTATTTATCAGACTGAATATAGATTTTTTGAAGTATATTTATTTAACGTGGTGACAGGCATTGAGGCACGCAATACAAGTATTCTGTTATCAGGTTATAGTGTTCTGTTAATTGACTAAAGTGCTATTCAATATCTCACACAAGTGCAGTTCTAATAAAACCTTGACATGCGGTTTTGTGCTTGCCTGCAACAAAAGAAGGTGACTTTGAACGTATGAGAATCGTCTTTCTGACTCATTGTACCAAGACAAATAACCTTGAATCGCTTTGGCTATAGCTTTACTTTGTTTTCATTGTGAGCACCAGACTCACTCGTATGAGCGCGCTGGAGACTCAGGGTTGCAGGATAATCACAACCAGACGTGTCACTCGTATGCGTTTGAATACCAACGCATTACCAACCAAGAAAATCTCACTGCAAGCAACGAGGAAGCTCCTGTCAGAAGTAGCATTCTATACATGCTATTGTGCTTTACTTCTGTCCCTTCTTTTGCTTAATCTTCTTTTCTTTTAGCGCCACAACAGCAGGATCATCCTTCTTCAAGTTCTTCTTGTGGTACACATCGAACACATCGTCACTCTTAATCGCAACCATTTCACCGTAGTCGATATTCCCGTCATTGTCCACGTCTAGAATGTTGACAAGTTTCTTCAGCTGTCGTCTCGTCATGGGTATGCCAGTTTTCTTGACCCCAGCCATAAACTCAGCGCGAGTGATTTTCTTGCTGCCGTCTTTATCCAACTGGCGGAAGAAGTCAACCATTCGCAGGCCTCGTAACTCGATATACTCTAGTAGAAGGTTCAGCACGTCCTGAAAGAGAACGCACACGAGAAAATAGTGTAGAATTTAATTTATTGTTCCAACCTCAATAATTGTGTTCAGCTGCATCAAGATAATAGATGCTTCACTATTCTCGTCTTTCACAAACCATTTTGACTGTAAACCTCAACAACATCATGTGTCAACAACTTGGTCATCATTATCGTCAAGAAAATCATCTTCGTTTCCACATAATCGTCACCATCTTCATCTTTATTATTACTAATCATCACTAACCACAAAGTCATTACTGTTTACCACCATTGTCATTGTTTGCACATCATCAGTATATTCATCACCATCACCACCCTCTCGTCATCATAAGCAACTGCGACAAGATCGCCTTCATCAACGTCCCAAACTAACCATTATTAAGATGTCCATCGTCGTTATCCTTACCAACTTCATCAGCAGCATCAGCGACAATATCGCCTTCATCAATAATCACCATTACCATCACCAACAATATCTTCAAGGTCATTTCCATTTCGACATCAACATAATGAACACCAGTACAAACAAAAACAACACAATCCCCATAATCACTATGAGAATTGTCATATAAATGTATAGTATGGTTTATTCAAGCCCATCGCAATAACTATAATGAACGGGTCATCAAAATGACTCATCGTTACTTACCACTTTCTTCTTCATCTTCTTGACGCGATCTTTCCCTCTCATGGCGGCACCGCATTGCACGCTCAGATTTGGTCTAATTTCCAGTACATCTTCTAAAAGATCTTCAAACTCGGCAGTGACTGGGATGTCATCAAAACCGAGCTCTTCCATAGCGCTTTCCTCGTTCTTTTGTATAGCAGAGAGGATGTCAAAGGCACCTTGGCTTAACATTGGGTTCTTGCCTGTGAATGGTCAAAGCGAAACAACATTCTTAAATATATCCAATACAGTACAGGGGCGGATCCAGAAATTTCAGAAATCGGGGAGGGGGGAGGATAGTGAAAATATAGGAACCTTAAATTGCAAATTCCCTTTAGCAAATACAGTGTATGGGAAAATCTCCCGAGAAAGGGCGGGGGGCAGCCCCCCTAGGGTTAGGGTTTTAAGTCCGCACCTGATGAATATAAAGAAGGAAAACTGATTTTGTAATCCGTCAAGATTGACATCAGTGATCTATCATGGGGCCAAAGGGCTTTGTGTAATGGAAATCTTTACATGAGTGAATACAATTAAAAACATTATTTGGGTAAGCGGTCATCATCAACATAGTCATCCTTCACGCCCTCATCATGTTGTTGTCGTTATCATCACTACACCACGAAAAGCAAAACCAACGCAAAACAATAACTATTTCGTGTCTCCGTGCCAGCGCACCAAATTAGTTCTATTTCTACGTGGTTCAAAAATAAAATAGAGTCCACAACATGTCTTACCTACACGCAGAATTTGTAGTGTAGAATTCTTCAGCAGCCCGCTGGCGATATGTGCCGCGCCGATAGTTGAGATTCTGTTATTAGAGATGTCCAATTCCATTAGAGTGTTGTTCAGCACTAACGACTCTCCAACAGCCTTCGCTCCATCGTCAGCAAAGCCATTCCACGAGATGTCCAGAGATTTTAGGGCGCAGTTGTGACGTAAGCCGTAACCGATGGCAACGGCACCTTTACGACGGATCTGATTCCAGCTAAGATTCAAATACTCGAGACCCACATTCGAGTCGATAGCAGGACCTAATAACTGACCGCCAATCTCACAAAAGGAGTTATGGCTCAGATTCAAAGATTTCAATGTGTAATTTTCCTTCATTGCTTCAACGATCGGCTCGACGTCCTTCTCGAAAAGTTTATTTCCTGATAAGTTTACTTCAAGTATTCCGAATTTTGCCGGAGCATTTCTGAGATGGCATAAGCCCCTTGAGATTGTAGATCATTTTGGGTAATATCCAGCTCGGCGATGAAAAAGTTCTCGGTGAGCATTTTTGAGATGTAGATGGCTCCTTCCTCCTGGATGTCATTATTGGAGATGTTAAGAGTAAGGACTTTGGTATTTTGCATTAAGGCCACTGCTACAGCCTCAGCGCCTCTAGGTCCGAGATTATAATGTTTAAGGTTCATTTCTGGTTTGTGGAGCTGTCTAAGAAATGGCGAACATGGTACGAGGCCTAGGTTAGCGCACGCTTTGTAGTAGACACCTCTTCCTTGGCTTGTATCCTCATCTGACTGCTCCCCCCGGAATTCGGACTCGATATCGGTATCATATTCAGCATCACTACAGTCATCTTGTTTTACAGGGGGTTCATTTCGCCATCGGAGTCTGTCTCGCTACCAGCACTGGTTGTTGGGACTTGACGGATACATCCGACCTCAATTTTGGTGGTCGAGTTGGAGGCCATTCTGATAGAACGTGAATGATCACTTTTCGCGTGATTGGAAAATAGCTAGAAGTGTTGAAAATTCATGCAACAGCACGTAAAACGCAGGACGTCTTAACGCAAAAGGAAAACCACGTTGAAAGGTGTAACCGACAGATATTTGCGGCACGTGAAAGGCGCTAACTGCTCATGCGTTTGGGAAACAACTTCACCAACTGTTCACATGTGAGTGGAAATACTAGAGTACGTCATATGTACATTCCTTTTCAAACGTATTGTTACTCTTGTATAGTGTAGCCGTCCCTTCGCCTTGCAGGTGCTTGTTGCAAATCCCCGGTACTGTATCAGTATTGGTAACTTCAGCTTGGTAACTTCCTTTTATCTTCGGTGTTTAACCTATTAACTTCCGCAGTTAGAAACAGAGAGACTACAACATCCGATACCACTGAAGCATCTTTATCAAATAGCAACTGCTTTTTGACGCAAACTCTTGTTGACGCAAAACAGTTATTTGTTGAGTGTCTAATTTTACAAAATTAATGATCGACGAATCTGCTTTTCAATTTCCTGTGTTTCTATTCCGAACGAAGTTCGTATGTTTACTGGCGAGCGATCTCAAACGTCTCTTGACTCCAGCTCATTCCACGCAAATGTGTTCAAAATATTTCTTGAAAAGTATGAGCATAGATTTCGAATCTCTTGAATTTCGCCAGAAACTCGTTAAATTGTATTAAGTCGTTAGAAACGCCAAGAAAAATAAGTACTTGAGAAAACAAACTCAGATGCCTTTGGTACAAGTCAGTAATGGCGATACAAAACTGAGCCCAGTAGTATGTACGTGTCTTGGGATATTTTCAGGTTGCCTTCCTGTTCAATTCTTTCAATTGTAATGAAGCTGTGTAAAATTTGACTTTATACTGTAATGTCCTTAATTCTCCACAAGAAATTCGTATATCATAAAATCCCCTTAGTGTTAAGACCTTAACGTAAGAAGACGTGAAGTTTAACGACCACCAGACGTGAATTAAATGGCACAGAATGACAATCTTGATGTTCCCTGTTTTTGACGGCTTGAAATGAGTAACCACAACTCTGAAACCCTGATAAACATAATATATAAACATGTCTTGAGAGGCTTGTTGCCTAGCGATGGCAAACTGAATAGCCTCGGGAAATCTCCATTTCAATGTTAATATTTAGAGAAAGCCAATGAGAAATAGCAATGAATAGTAATTATACATCAGAAACACTCAGTAGGGCTTGAGACAGGCATTAATAAATAATGGCTTCAAGAGGCCATCGTGTTTACGCTTTTTAACTCATCTTCAATACCAGTCCTCATATATTTGCAGATATATTTTGGCTTTGTGTTTTTAGAACTTACGGATTCAAAATTAAGGTTATTGAAAGATAGACACAAGATTAAGTATTCTAGAAGAACGTTATTAGATATAAGCTGTTTTAGAGGAAATTCAAAAAAAACTAAATCACAGGCTAATGAGTTTTAGTCAAATCACACTACTGTCAATGCTGCGTTCTGATTGGTTTAGCTACTAGTAGGCTATAAGTTATAGCCTACTAGAAGCGAAAAGTCGGATTTGAAAGCCAGAAAATGGCAAATGACCAGACCAGAAAACGTTTTTGGCTATACAAATTGGCCTGCTAGTGTGATTTGACTAAAACAATTATTTCTCTCGCCCTCATGGCCTCTATGTCAATAACTCATTCTCGAGGAATAATTGTTAAATATATATCCGTGCTATTGAGTCATATACAATCCAAGATGGCGGCCACGCGAACGCAAACTCGGAATTTTCGACCTAAAAACTGCTCTCCAACGCCTGCGAACAGGCTACCGTACCGGCAATCATCTGAACTTGCATTCATTTTCCTCCTGTACCATAGTATTGACATGCTACCGTACCGGCACTCATCTGAACTTGCATTCATTTTCCTCCTGTACCACGGTATTGACATACTACATGCTACTGTACCGGCAATCATCTGAACTTACATTCATTTTCCTCCTGTACCATAGTATTGACATGCTACCGTACCGGCAATCATCTGAACTTGCATTCATTTTCCTCCTGTACCACGGTCTTGACATACTACATGCTACCCTACCGGCACTCATCTGAACTTACATTCATTTTCCTCCTGTGCCACGGTCTTGACATACTACATGCTACCGTACCGGCACTCATCTGAACTTACATTCATTTTCCTCCTGTACCACGGTCTTGACATACTACATGCTACCGTACCGGCACTCATCTGAACTTACATTCATTTTCCTCCTGTACCACAGTATTGACATGCTACCGTACCGGCAATCATCTGAACTTACATTCATTTTCCTCCTGTATCACGGTATTGACTTACTACATGCTACCATACCGGCAATCATCTGAACTTACATTCATTTTCCTCCTGTACCACAGTATTGACATACTACATGCTACCGTACCGGCAATCATCTGAACTTACATTCATTTTCCTCCTGTACCACGGTATTGACATACTACATGCTACCGTACCGGCACTCATCTGAACTTACATTCATTTTCCTCCTGTATCACGGTATTGACTTACTACATGCTACTGTACCGGCACTCATCTGAACGTACATTCATTTTCCTCCTGTACCACAGTATTGACATACTACATGCTACCATACCGGCACTCATCTGAACTTACATTCATTTTCCTCCTGTATCACGGTATTGACATACTACATGCTACCGTACCGGCACTCATCTGAACTTACATTCATTTTCCTCCTGTATCACGGTATTGACATACTACATGCTACCGTACCGGCACTCATCTGAACTTACATTCATTTTCCTCCTGTATCACGGTATTGACATACTACATGCTACCATACCGGCACTCATCTGAACTTACATTCATTTTCCTCCTGTATCACGGTATTGACTTACTACATGCTACCATACCGGCAATCATCTGAACGTACATTCATTCTCCCCACAGTATTGACATACTACATGCTACCGTACCGGCAATCATCTGAACTTACATTCATTTTCCTCCTGTATCACGGTATTGACATACTACATGCTACTGTACCGGCACTCATCTGAACTTACATTCATTTTCCTCCTGTACCACGGTATTGACATACTACATGCTACCGTACCGGCACTCATCTGAACTTACATTCATTTTCCTCCTGTATCACGGTATTGACATGCTACCGTACCGGCAATCATCTGAACTTGCATTCATTTCCTCCTGTACCACGGTCTTGACATACTACATGCTACCGTACCGGCAATCATCTGAACTTACATTTATTCCCCCCACAGTATTGACATACTACATGCTACCGTACGGCACTCTGAACTTACATTCATTTTCCTCCTGTATCACGGTATTGACTTACTACATGCTACCATACCGGCAATCATCTGAACGTACATTCATTCTCCCCACAGTATTGACATACTACATGCTACCGTACCGGCAATCATCTGAACTTACATTCATTTTCCTCCTGTATCACGGTATTGACATACTACATGCTACCATACCGGCAATCATCTGAACTTACATTCATTTTCTTCCTGTACCACGGTATTGACATACTACATGCTACTGTACCGGCAATCATCTGAACTTACATTCATTTTCCTCCTGTACCACGGTATTGACATACTACATGCTACTGTACCGGCAATCATCTGAACTTACATTCATTTTCTTCCTGTACCACGGTATTGACATACTACATGCTACTGTACCGGCACTCATCTGAACTTACATTCATTCCCCCCACAGTATTGACATACTACATGCTACCATACCGGCACTCATCTGAACTTACATTCATTTTCCTCCTGTACCACAGTATTGACATACTACATGCTACCATACCGGCACTCATCTGAACTTACATTCATTTTCCTCCTGTACCACGGTATTGACATACTACATGCTACCCTACCGGCACTCATTTGAACTTACATTCATTTTCCTCCTGTACCACGGTATTGACATACTACATGCTACTGTACCGGCAATCATCTGAACTTACATTCATTTTCCTCCTGTACCACGGTATTGGCATACTACATGCTACCATACCGGCAATCATCTGAACTTACATTCATTTTCCTCCTGTACCACGGTATTGACATACTACATGCTACTGTACCGGCAATCATCTGAACTTACATTCATTTTCCTCCTGTACCACGGTATTGACATACTACATGCTACCGTACAGGCACTCTCTGAACTTACATTCATTTTCCTCCTGTACCACGGTATTGACATACTACATGCTACTGTACCGGCAATCATCTGAACTTACGTTCATTTCCTCCTGTACCACGGTATTGACATACTACATGCTACCGTACCGGTAATCATCTGAACTTACATTCATTTTCCTCCTGTACCACAGTATTGACATACTACATGCTACTGTACCGGCAATCATCTGAACTTACGTTCATTTTCCTCCTGTACCACGGTATTGACATACTCCACACACAGCTGGAGCTCCAACGGAGTGAGGTCATCTTTACCAACACCGCAGTCCTGCACATACCAAGAAAACAATTTACGTTCAATAGTATTTTCGATTTTTCCCCTTTTTGGGGGGGGGGGGAGTCTTAACAAAATTCAGGCCCACCACCCTCTCTCACCCGGTTCAAGGCCTTATTTTTCAATACAGTAAAAACCCGAATTAAGAACCTGGAAGCCTCAATTTCCCCATTTTAACTACCCTTTTTATAAGAACCTTACAGTAAACATGAGAGAAATAATTCAAAATGATTTAGCCTAAACCAAGAAAAAGTAGGTTCTTATACGCGGGTTTTTACTGTATCACAAATTTCAGACTTGAAAAGGATCCATTTGGCACCAATAAATGCGCCATATTTCAATCTTGAATATCGCTCGCGCCATAAAATGGTTTCCCTTTCAAAAACATTATTACTGTAAAGCGCTTTGGATCCTTGAGAGAAAAGCGCTATAAAAAATAACTAATTATTATATATAGACCTTATATTTAGACCTTATATTTTAACAGTATTTATATACTATCATTACATGATCCTTGTATGTATAGAATTATTGTAAAGCGCTTATTGGATCCATAAGAGAAAAGCGCTATAAAAATTAACTTATTATGGTTATTATTGTAGCATGATGAATACTACAACTCGTAAATGTGTACCTATTAGTCTTACTTTTTATCTGTAGAGTGTATACTGATGAGTTTACCGTGTGTATAAATAAACGTATGTATATATGTACTACGAATACTACTACGAATACTACTTGTCATTATAATATTCGTCAGCCATTTTGACTTTGGGTTAATTTTCTTTGCTGGTTCATTGCACAAGTCAAGACTAAGGAAAGTAAATCCAAAAAGGAACAAAAATTTGGCTAGATTATGCTGCTTGTTCCTATCTGTGAAGTATGTGAAACTTCCGAGCTCTGGGTCTGTCAATCAATTAAGTTGTTCTAAAGTAATTAGGCTGCATTCATTATGTATACTACAGGGGGGGGGGCAGAGGATTTTTGGGGGGGATCTCAAAATTTAGGAACTGGAAAAGGGGGGATGTCAAGTTTTTTTCATAACATGAAGGGGGATGCATTATTTTTGTTGAGGTATTATATATATTTAAGACAAGGTTGTGCAGTTTGATAGTAAATGAAGGAAGGCTCAATTGTTGAACACCGAGTTTGAACCTCCTTCCTGAAGAAATATCACTTGCACTACTATTCTCGTGTATTCACCCTCTTTCAACTGATATGTTGAAAAAAAACTGCGCGCTTCGCGCGCATAAAGAATTATATTAAACTTAAAAGATCGTAAAAGGCCTTCTTGTTTTACTACAATTCCTCAAGGTCCTCTTCAGTGGCTTTCGTCTGCCAGACAAAACGCCTTTGGACTTTTGATTAATAGTCTTGTAGCTTCATTGTCAAAATTGCGACGCGCTTCGCGCGCACAACGGAAAACATACCAAACAATCAAATACAAAATAAATGATACTCAGCCTATGTGTAGTAAGGCTCCAATCGAGGAGCGCACCAGATCACTTGGTAGAAAGTCACTACCGACACAAAAAAGTAAAGCCACCTACGATTTTTATTTGCATTTTTACGCTTTGTATTTTTTTTTTTATCATTGAGCCTTGTTCTTTATTTTTTGTAAAATTGATATAAATATAAATTGAAAAAATTGTCTCCGGGGTGATGGGGGGGGGGGGCATGTTTTTTCCTTTTGACCAAGAGGGGGGATTCGTAAAAAATGTTGTGCCTTGGGGGGATCTGAAAATTTTGCATTGTCAAAAAAATTTCCTCTGCCCCCCCCCCTGTAGTATACATAATGAATGCAGCCTTATCCATGCCAGAGCTAGGCAAAACTCTATTGTTCTACGACATTGAGGATTCCCCACGAAGAACATGTCCTATTGTTTTAACCACAGGAAAATAAAAGTAAAAAAAAAAAAAATGTTAGATTTCCACTTGCTTTGAGAAAATAAAGCAATAGAAAGTCTCTAGACCAATCAGATCAAAGAAGAACAAAACAGGTAGAATCAGCATTTTACGCTAGGTTCCCCACATACAAAGTCTTTAAAAAATGTCCTGTTTGTGAGTACCATATGTGCCCTAACAATCCACAGAAAAGTTCTTTACTGTTTTTTGTGTCTACGCCAATGAAATTGCCTATATTTTCAATAGAAATTAATTGCATTCCAACATGCTTTTCCGTTGGCTTGCCTAGGTCTTATACGGACCATTACTTAGGGCACGTCCACGCTAACGCGTTTTCGTTTGAATCCGTATACTTTTTGATACGTTTAGGCATATCGTTTTAGTGTGGACGAATCCGGATAAAAATGAAAACGAATGACGTCAACTGTACCACTTACAGTGCTGCGCGTGTAACCGTGAACACCCAACAAAGTTTCTTTCAAGTTTTTTTCCAAAAAATATTGTCGCGTCGCAATTTACGATACAAAGGCACAACGATATAAAGGCACAACTCTCAACATCGATACGTGCTAATACATGCAACACTGTAACTGATGAGTAACGCATGTGGTGGAATAAGCGGAAGTACTCGACGTATACCTGCGCCTTTTCTTGTTTGACAGAGACGAAGTGATCGAGATATCTCCCTGCTAATGTTTCATCCACCATGGAGAGCATGGAATGTGGCTTGTTCATCTTACGGATCAGTTCATCTGAGTCCTGTTTCTCAATAGCGGCATTGATTGCAGCAGCAACCGATAAAACTGAGAAGGCAAAGTTTCATGTAAATATAGAGAAATAAGAATAGATCTTCTCTTTTCGAAATGTCTAGTAAGATACGGTACCTGCATGCCAGTATTAAAAGTACGCACCTTTTACTTGTTCATAGATATCTTCATACGCTAGGTCCTGGAAAAGCAACGTTTGCATTAGTCCCAACAAGTAACCTATTTGGTTCTCGCCTGAATAAACACTGCACGCGCTTCTTGTCCTTTTTCCAAACGGAGAAAATCAAGTTGATTTTCCATAGGCTTGGGTCTGCTTCAGTTAGATGAGCTAGTGTTTTGTCTTGTTTGCCAGCCCGTGTGAGCGTCCAGCTGTTAGTCTGGTTCCTGTAGACGATATGCCCGTAGCCGATAGACAATGTTACCACCTAACCCTACCTGCTGTAAATTCTGTTTAGTCTTGGAGAGTCCATCATGATACATGAATGCACTTCTGTTCTGCACTTTAGGCATCATAGCTTCTGGCTTCATCAATAGGGCATGGGTCTGCTCAGCGTTCTCGGTGTCTAGACTGGCATTAATAGCTACTACTACTGATTGCACTGGAAAATGGATTGAAGACAAAACACTTTTACTTCCAAGTACAGATGTTGGTGTCAGTGAATAGTGTTGAAGATCTTACTTTGGGTGAACGATTCCGCCTGACTGTTAGCCGCCGTTACTCCCTCCTGGATCTCAGCGTGTATCAGACCAATATTACCAGTTGTCTGAACAAAAGATTGTGTCAGTAACACAACATTACTTCCTCCTGGATCTCACCGTGTATCAGACCAATATAACCAGTTGTCTGAACAAAAGATTGTGTCAGTAACACAACATATTCTTAAACATAAGATACATGAACGAGAGTAATGGTTGGTTCTTCCTTTACAAAACGTTATACGCTGCGAGCGTCTCACGAAATTAAACTCCCACCCAAAGGAAGATGGGCTTTTCCCAAAAGAGTGTGAAAGAAAGGGTCCTTCGGATTTAGACGTTTTTCTCGACGTTTAAGGCAAAAAACTGCTATGTAACATTTCGTGTCATAGACGCTTTAAAGGTGTGGTCCCTTGAAATTTCTAGGGGTCCCTATTCTAAGCAAGCTGAAAGGTTTTCTAACCTTTCATTTGCATTGTTGTAGCAGTCGCACCTTGTAGACATTACATAATATAACTTCTGTTCTCAGTAACACTACGTACGTTTTGCAACATCTCTTGCTGAACAAGTGCCAAGGGAGGCACTAAACTTATTTCTTGGAAACAGGATGTACATTTTGATGAGCGTCTTGAAGCACTTGACAGAACACACGTGACAATTACATGATAAATTAAGGTATATGAATAAATGTTAGGTGGTACAAACATAAAAACAGAACACACGTGACAATTACATTATGAATTAAGGTATGGGAATAAATGTTAGATGGTACAAACATAAAAACAGAACACACGTAACAATTACATTATGAATTAAGGTATGGGAATTAAGTACTATTTAAAACACGAGCAGATTTGTTTATGCCTAGGTATCCTGGTAGGAGTCTGTACATGGTAATCGCGGGGCTTCAACGGCATTTAGTCGAAAGTGGGAATGGAATTCAACTACTGAATCAAAGCAATGCAAGGTAATAATACAAGTTCAAGTAATTTTCAATCTGACAACCAATTGTTTGACTTCGAAGTTTCCGATGAATTGCTTGCAAATCTCTGCCAGAGGCTAGTCCAAAAATAGTTATGTTCAGTATTTACTAACTGTACCTTTAATTTCATCAAATAGTTTGTACGAGTACAGGCTCTATAGAATAACTACATTGTGCATGTATAAATATGTTACTTGAAGTAAAGTAATAAAACACTTATGACCATATATTTGTGCATTTTATGTGAGATCGAAAATGCATATGAACATGAAGCATTATATAATGTCACTAGTGACATTATATAATGCTTCATGTTCATTTGCATTACTTTGTTCTTCTATTTACCCCAAGATTTCCCTGGGGTAGAATTCAATACCCTCCCCTGGGCTTTAGAAATGTAGAGTATTTTATTGAGAATAAAGTTCATTCACGTGTTCAAAGGAGGTCATCTGATTGGCCAAAACACCTATCGAATATGAATGAGTTTTTTAATGTTAGATGGTACAAACTGTATTAAGGTATGGGAATAAATGTTAGATGGTACAAACATTAAAGTGTAGGGCAGAAATAGGTGTTTCTTTTCAAATGGCCAACTCTAACCTCCTCGTTGATCCTTCTCCTCTCCAGTAACGCCTGCATGTACCAGTTCATGTTGTGGGGGTCCTGTCCCTTCAGTCGTGCCGCTTTACTCATTATACCCTTACGTAACGTGTCAGGATCTTCTGCTGCTAAGGCTTTGTTAATGATGAACACGGCTTCTTCCACTAAAACAACCAAAGATACGAGACACACACTCAGATTTACCAGATTCGTTAGTATCAAACATCCATTGAAGTTTATCATTGTGATATTTCTACACTCCAAGGTTTAGTGTAACATTTGGAAATAGTTACTTTCACTCATCTTCTAGGGTCTTGCAAACGCTACAGCATTCTGCTATCAAATCTTGCGCTTCAGTTAACAGTGTAAAACGAGAATAGCGCTAAAAAAGCGCGGCAATGATATAGTATCATCACTAGGTTTTATCTTCGAAAATGTATCGAAAGAAAAGAAAGGCCTAGCTTCGCAGCCATGGAAGTATTCTCTCACCAGACGCAATATGTTCAAAGTATTTAACGTAAGCAAAACAAACAAACAAACAGATAAAACGGCTTACTCGCAGCTTGTGCTCTTCTTCTCCGCACACTCTCGTTGACTTGGTTGAGGTAGCCCTGGATTTCGGCTTGTGTTAGAAGCTTATCATAGATGTCCTCTTCTCCTTTGCTTCCTGGCGACTAAAATCATACAAAAACAAGCCGTCGCTTGAATGGAATTTCAAGAAATTAATGCTCCCAACCCATAACAGAAACACAACACCTTTTGTGTGGGATAATGGGGTAGGGAATGGAGTACCCCCAAAATTGGTCACACGAATGTCTAAACATTTACTATCCTGGTAACATCCTCTGGAGGGGTTACAATCCCCTGTGAGGTCTTATGTGATTTTGTGGGAGCTAGAGGCAAGGGGTTACAATCCCCTTGACCTCGATCCTCTAACGGGGGTTAAAATCCCCCAATTGAGTCTTAGCCTATCTAGGGTCCCCCTCCATGTAACCATGGTAACGAAGCTATATGCTGGAGGGGAGGCCCTAGCTTTGTGCGTCTATGGGGCAAAGGGGTGACTAATATGGGAGCACTTTTTCCCACAAATACACAGAGTGTATCGATAGACCCCATCCCCACATCCCTCGAGTCTATCTGTTGCTTGCATATACGTTAAGGGACCACAGGAATTGGCCCATGCTGTTGTGGATTCCCCGCCAGATGTTCATGTCTGTCTCGTGATGTGTAATTAGTTTAATATGTTTGTATAATTATTATATTTTCTTTTGTTAATGGCGAAGCAGAATAAATAAATAAAAAATAACGTCCCGATGGGGTACTCAATACCTTTACTAAAGCCTGTGCAGCCTTGGCTGACTTGGCCTCAAAAAGTGTAACCTGATATTCATCAGCATTATCTTGGTCCAGGTCTGACAAGTGAGCATTAGGATTGCGCAATGCCTCAAGAGTGCCGAGGTGGTCCTGATGATCGATAGCTTCATTTATCGCTATCACAGCAGCATGCACTGAAAACAATGACAATTATGTAATCAGCCACGATTGCAACCAAGTGTTCGTTTATTAAATTCTATGAGTGACTGCTCTCATTGGTAAACAGCTCTTTTAACATTTTCAAATGACCATTTCAACTGTTACTCAATCTGAGGCACTGGCACATTTTAACGCGTTTTCAAAAGTATCCGGATTAGTTTCACCGAAAACGCATCGATTGGCCCGCGTCCACACTACCGTTTTCATAGCGTTTTCAGCCGTCCACACTAAAACGCTCGAAAACGCTGAAAGGGATGGCGTGACGTCATTTTGATCATATACGCATGCTCAAAAGAGACGTGCCTGCGGTATTTTCGGTTTCACACCAGTGCGTCTTTGAAATCTGAAATCACGTGGTATAGTTTACGTCATCGTTTTCATTTTGATATTTTTCGACCATCCACACTAACACGCTATGCATACGGATTCGTTTTGTCCATTTTCAAGAGGGTTTTCAAACTGATACGGATTCCATGAAAACGATCAGCGTGTTAGTGTGGACGGCCTAACGAATCAAAAATTATTTTTATACTCGAAGTAATGTTGAATAAAGTTGATCATTTACTAGACTAGACGAAATATCAGAAAATTGCAATATTTAAGGCGCATGAGGCATTTTTAGTAAAAGCTGGCAACAAGAGTTTTCTAATGTAATTTTTCACGCTGAATCCGATTTTTCTTGTTGCCATTTCTGATTTTGCATTTTAATGGGTGAAAATGACGTCATCATGATTGACAGCTGTTCGCGAACCCCTTAAAATAGTTTTGTCGCTATATTTCAAATTCGAACGAATATTTAACTTGAACAGGATAGTTTAGAAAGTTCTATACGAAAAATTGTCGTGTTATTCGGATATGGCGCTGCTGTGATATTCAAAATGGCGGATCAAAGATGGCCGCCATATCGTCAAATTTGATTTTTAGAAACTATCAGTCTGGTACTCAAAAAAGACGGAAATAAATACCTGACAATGAATTCAAGGTATCACAGTATGAAATGCAGTGCTGCTGGTCGAATGAAGCCATATTAAATATATAAAAGGCAAATCAATATGAAAAGGTGAATCAGATTCACCGCCGCTTGATTTTACGATCTTAACGATATCACCATTTTTCGATGATCATCCTCATTCCCGGCAACAAAACTGTGCCTTTGAAGTCCTTATATCAAAAGCTTGTTCAAAACGATCATGCAATCTGCTGCCCCGTGGCATAATCGAAAAATAGCGGAAACCTCAGGATCAGCAGAAAACCTCAATAGGAAACCTCAGACAAGAAAGGGGTTGGAAAAGGGCTTTCAAGCATAGAGAGGAAAGCTACTCCGAGGACAAATTAAAGTCTTACATTCGCTACTTTTGCTTATAAGTTGAAAGTTGCTACCACCAGGCTATAAAAAAAATTCGGAAAAGGCTGGAGCAACGCCTAAATTGCCATAGAATGATTTCCACCTTTATCCCTGCTTTTTCTTATCATTATTATTCCTGTGTGTGTAAGAGGAATATTAAAAGAATAGTCGTAGATGTAGTTGACTCAGTGATAGGCTTTGGAATCAATAGTCATAGTGAGAACTTTTACAGTAGGGACGACTAACTTGCTAATTTGTGGATTGCGCTTCCTACCTAAATTCACTAACAACAATCATATATTTACCTATATATTATTCTCTTTCCACCATAATCGTCAGTTGCTACTTTTTTATGTATTGCAGAATCGTTTAAGTTTTGTCTTTTATTTTTTTTAAGTTTAGCCTTTGAACGTGATGGCCTCAAACAATCAACAGATATCCAAAATGGCGGCACGGCTGCCATCTTGGATCCGCCATTTTGGATGACGTTCTACGCCCCATCAATCACCCTATCCCATAATATAGATACATTTTTTTGAATATCACATTGCCACTTATACATTTGAATTTCACTGGCCGTTAAAATTTGAAAAGAAAAATCGGCGAAAAATTCATTGTAGAGGTTTGTGTGACAGCTGTCAATCATGACGTCATTTCACCTCTTAAAATGCAAAATCTGCGTTGGCAACAAAAAAATTCGGATTCAGCGTAAAATTTCGCATAAGATGGCACTTGTTGCCAGCTTTTACTAAAAAATGCCTCATGATGTACGATTTTCCGAAAGTTCGTCTAGTCTATACAGATCATACGGATTCAGACGAAAACGCGTTAGTGTGGACGGGCCTAGACAGCTTGACTTTCATTTTTTCATAGTTATCATCTGAGATAAACCCCTTCTGACCTTTCGCCCCAAGCCCCCCCCCTCCCCCCGCATAAAATACATTGATTGAATTAAAAACGCTAGTAGCTGAGTAGCAGGGACTTCTGTACTGCGCATGCACGAATCTGCTGACCAATTCAATGTGGTCCGGGCGCTTTAATTGCCAATTTCCATCGTTTTAGTCGGAATTGACATAATGGCGCGAAGTTTTCAGCTCGCACTTTTCTTTTTTCTCTATTTTGTAATTCAAAATATTTCTACGATAAGCTCTAGTGTTGTGTGCAACAAACGAGATGTCGACAGGACATGTCCTGACTCCACTTTTAAGCCATGTTACGAGAGTGTTACGGAAATTGTTTCAAACGACGATGATAGCATGCAGCTTGTACAGCATACGATACAGACGATATACTACCATAGAAAAGCCATTGCTGAATTCATAAGAAAACTTAATTTATGATTACAATCTTTTAAAACCTTGAAGACCCCCTCACCCACCCATCGAGGTTTATAGCACTGGACGACTGCCACAATCAGTATTACAAAATTTACGACGAACGACAAATTGATTTTGTTTTTGAGTTTATTTCTTGGCAGACAAGTCATTTTTAAGACGCTAGAGAAACACTTCCAATTACAAGAAGGTATTCACTCAAAACACCCAACCCCTATCCTGCCTAGAGGCCATCCCTACAGCTCTTTAGTTGCATATTCTGTCACAGTTAGAATCACAACATTGATGGTGTGAAAATGCCCCTGCTACAATTCAGAAGATCTGGAAAAATAAGATGGATGAAATATGTCAACATTACTGATACTAAAAGTCGTTAAAGACCTGCACGTGTAACAAAAATCACAAAAGTACTACAATGAAAAAAAGTTTTAGTTATGTTAGCGAATTTTGAACACAAGAAAATGTTAACAAATTAACAGCTGGATCATTACTGGTTAAAATCATGCTAAAACTAAGATGGAGAAATGAGGTCGATATTTTTCTATAGCACATAAAAGAGGAGCCCACCATTGCAAATTATGCAAGAAAAATTGATGGCGAAATATTGTTATTTATTACGTATTTAACTCAAAGCGATCTCTGTTTAATCTGCACTCTCAACAACCTTATAGTATTGCGACATCGGTCAGATACATAAATACGATATATTTGTCATTCTGTGGTGGTATCGGCTTCAATAGTGTTACGCATAATTTGAACAGGTTCAATAGTCATTTGAGTTCAATAGTATAATTCATATGATCAGCGAATTTTCATGGCTAGTTTAATCGTTTCTTGATGATACCCTTGGTTGGTTGAGAACAATCAATAAAGATTTAACATGGAGAAATGACCTTGCTGGAATTTTAGCGGGCTCGGAGCATTCAATATAATTTACTTGTAAACTGAAATTACACAGAATTTTCACTGGTGTTCTCGACAATCGCAAACGCGAATTATCAAGATTGACTTCAAAACATGCCCAATGCTTACCATAGAGAAACTTACCGTATGTGAAATGATTCAGGTTCTCCTTTAAAATGAGCAAGCAACCTCCAATTACGGGATGTAACAAGACAACATGGCTGCAATATTGACGAAGCTTGAGTTTCTTTGAACGTCCCATGATAACAACTCGAACCTATTGCATGTTCCTTTCCATAGAATAGGCAGCAAAGACATAGATAAAAACCTTTAGGCGAATTCTGGAGCCAATTCATTTCAATTTCGTTCCACATATCACGGTCAAATCCCGTAAACATTGAGCTGTCATGACCCTTCTCCGAGGCATGAGGGAGTTCCATAAATCTAAGCCGCGCATGCGTATGCAAATGTCCCTGCTACTTAGTAGCTGACCAATCTTCAAATAACAAAACACTAGTAGGTGATAAATAACAAAACTATAGGCAAGACAACTTGACAAGGCTCAACATTGCGCCGCCATGGCGACAAGATTCAGGGTTGGGCGAGTAAACATTTCAACCCAGTAACCAAATGGTGACAAGATTCAGGGTTGGGCGAGTAAACATTTCAACCCAGTAACCAAATGGCAACAAGATTCATGGTTGGGCGAGTAAACATTTCAACCCAGTAACCAAATGGCGACAAGATTCAGTGTTGGGCGAGTAAACATTTCAACCCAGTAACCAAATGGTGAGAAGATTTGGGGTTTGGCGAGTAAACATTTCAACCCAGTAACCAAATGGCGACAAGATTTGGGGTTTGGCGAGTAAACATTTCAACCCAGTAACCAAATGGCAACAAGATTCAGGGTTGGACGAGTAAACATTTCAACCCAGTAACCAAATGGCGACAAGATTTTGGATTTGGCGAGTAAACATTTCAACCCAGTAACCAAATGGCAACAAGATTTCGGATTTGGCGAGTAAAAATTTCAACCCAGTAACCAAATGGCGACTTTCCATTCTGTAGGTTTTCAAAAGTGTCTTTCCCAAAATTAGCTGTCAACAGCATTAATTCGGGAGAGAAAGCTGACAACCAGATTTCTATTATGAAGAACAGACCTTTGGTGACTAGATTGATTTATAGGCGCCAATGGCCCCCCTCGGAAACATTTAATGTTGCTATAATATAATGAGATGAACCCCTTCTCAACCCCTTCCCTCTCTCTGTATAAAATACATTGGTTGAATGGGAAATAAGGTGTAATGGCCTCGCAACTTCTTCCAGGATGCTAGAGGATCTGAAACTTTTGATATTGGGATTCTTGATGATCCAAAATTTTTACTTATTACATGCCTCCCCTGAAAATTCACGATTCTCAGTTTTAATATCAAAGAATGAATGAATGATGTGTTTATTACTTCCCACTCGTAGGTCATTTTTGCAACGCTACTTACATGCAGCTTCATCAACAGGAAGCTAGGAACAAAAGAGACAAAATCATTTTCAGCAAATTAACATGATACTAGTATGAAATCCTTATGGAAAAAAATTCAGCGCACATGTTTGACTGCAAAGCCAACAGCCAAAGCAAATTGCAGCAAAGTAATTTTGCCCTCAATTAAGAAAAATTGCCCTCGCTCTTAGCCAATCAGCATTGAGTAATTTTGCCCTGTATATTATAAAATAATAACGGGACACATAATATCGTGTATGTAATAGACCTTTTTCCAAAATGGCTGCCGCAAATTCACATGTCTTAAAATTAAACTGACTGAAAATCAAATACTGGTACTTGAAAATAGTATCCACACATTAGTAATACCTTAAATTTTCGTTAAGCCAAATGCCATGTCGGCTGAGAAAGCAGAGTCTGAAAAATGAAATTTTACAGAGATTTGTATGACTGGGGGTATGATGCATACCCCCAGTCATACAAACGTCTGTAAATTTTCAACTTTTCAACGGCCATTTTCTCGGAAGATAATATTGGATATAATGCAATGAAATTTTGTAGTTTTACTAAAGTGATGATGTGTGTTCTGGTGCTGGTGTTCATTTTTAACAAAAAACGATTTGAATTTTCGGCGGCCATTTTGGAAGAAGGTCTATTACAAAATGATATATTTTATCAAGGAGGTTTTCTCCTTGCTTTCATTAATTATTTACTGCGACTTTCATAATTCTGCGAATTCTCGCTAATGATTTCCAACCGTCAAACCACCTTCTGTTTTCAGTCAATCAAACTCCCGAGTCTTTTCATTGTTACTCTTTGTGCTTTTTGATTCGCTAGACGCTGGCCAATCAAAAAGCACAAAGAGTAACAACGAAAAGACTCAGGAGTTTGATTGACAGATACCAGAAGGCGGTTTGACGGTTGGAAGTCGATAGCGAGAGTTCGCAGAATTATGAAAATTGTCGTAAATGTGTGATGAAAACTACTTAACCATAAATCAGCATTGAGTAATTTTGCCCTGTATATTATAAAAATAATAATGGGCCACATCTGACAGGATGACTAGGCTTCTGGAAGAGGGATTCCTTTCGTGAAACCAGTCGCAAAGTAATTACACCAATTCTGAGTAAAACCTTCTAGGAGTAATTACAAAGTAATTGCGAATTACTCACGACAGTCATCTGAAATCCACTCTAATATCATTCATTAATTTAATGTGTGATGAAAACAACCAGGCATTCCTTGATTTGAGGTGGCCTGGCCACAGTAAATTATGTTGACTTAAGTTTTCTTTCAATCTTAGCTGTATGGCCCCTTTTAAATAGAATATTGGATACTTTAGTGCCAGAACACAAAAGGAGGCTGTATTAATTTTCCTTTTAAATCAGATAAAATGGTTTTACCAGCTATTAATTTCCGCACAATTTGGAATTAACAAAAGTTTCTCATAATGGACAAAATGTTCTGTACAATTTGCTCCCAAATTGGTGCACAATTTCTTTTTTTCATACTCAATCAGATGCCCTGTAATGAACCTTGTTAATACACACAATGCTACCACACAATGCTACCTCACTCTCAAGGATGCCTCCAATCTTGCTAAAGGCTGGCATCTGGAGTCCATATTTCTCAAGTTCTTTACGCATGGCACTGATTTGTTCCTCTGCAAATTTTTAGGGTAAAGTTAAATATATGTATATTATTTAAGCATTAGAGCACAGCTTTCTATGACTTTATTGGCACACAATAATAATAACAATAATAACAAGAAAACAGCCCATCACTTTGTGACGTCAGAAGACCAAACCTAAGTTCCCCCTTCCATAAACTGCTGATTTACATTACTAATGACCTCCCTTTTTGTGTGTTTCTTTTGCACTGGTCTCCCTGATTTTGGTGGAGAAAATGACGAACGTGTGTGTGTCTTGGTGAGTCAGTCCGGGTCTCAAATCTGTCTAAGAACCCGCTAAAATTGAAAATGCAGCCTATTAAAGAAAAACATTTGACTTCGGAATTGTTTGTATAATGCTTATCAGTAAGGCACGAGAAGAAACAGGTAAAGTTAAACTGTTCTAAGAAATTTCTTAGTTTATCATAGGAATATTTAGAGAATATCATTCATGACTTAGCGCGCGCTCTGTAGGCAGTGCCAGGTGTAAGTTTGTTCAACCTTGAATGAAATTTTTCTCAGCTCAAATCTTTCTCGAATTAGAATTATCCCTATGCACAAATGTAAGTAATCTGTAATAGAACCATTTAAGTTTGAATGTCTATGGTGCTATCGGCTAATGGAACTGTGTTCTTTTTTAGTTTATGTGGGAGATTTCAACATGGCCGCGATGGCGGCTTTGTCCCTCGCTGAAAAAATCAATTGAATTAGAACTTAGCCAAAGGTGAATCTTTTCCAACAAAAACACGCCCACTGAAGAGATTTCCTCCTTCTCTTCTGGTTTGTGTCCTTCGTTTTGCGATGCAGCGTCAGGATTTGCCTTTGCGTGCTTCCAGAAAGCAAGGCGGTGTACGGCGGTGTACGTTTGTTCAAACTTGAATGAAAATTTTTCTCAACGTAAATCTTTCGAATAATAATTATCCCTGCACATTCCTGCAAGTAATCTGTGACAGAACCATTTAGGTTTAGATGACTATGGTGATTTCGGCTGTGCGAACTGAGTTCTTTTTTAGTTTCTGTGGGAGATTTCAAAATGGCGGCGATGGCAGCTTTGTCCCTCGCTTAAGAAATCGCTTGAATTAGAACTTAGCCCAGGGTGAATCTTTTCCAACCAAAACACGCCCACTGTGGAGATATCCACTTTCTCTTCAGGTTTGTGAACTTCGTTTGGCGACACAGCTTCAGGGCCAAGCAGAGTGAGTGCGGACGATTTAGCCAATCAGAAACGTTTGTGCAGACAACCCGATTATAATAGTATAGATAATAATGGTAGAGGCATGAGAACATTCAAAATGTTTTGAGTGTCCCTCCCAACATCACAAGTGCTCTATTGGCTGATAAAGTCAGAGAAAGTTGTGCTCTAATGCTTTTATGACATAGCAGGTGATAGCCATTACTTTATTGGTGAAATAGAGCATTTTTTTCTGATTTGGACCAATCAGAGTGTGTGTTATATCATAGCTATAGTATCATGTAACATATACAGTAGCTTGTACATTATAATAAAGAAAGGCAAAATCACAGAAAATTGACTAAATTTTGATAAAAATTGACTAATTTTATTTCTAACATAAGCATATGAAAACTAATTCCCATGGCTTTGTTTGTTTATTAGCCCAAGACAATAAAATTACATGTAAGATACTACAGAATAAAGCACCAAGTGGCACTTACTGTATTCAGAACAAATAATTATTCATCCTCCAGTATACAAGCAGACAGATTTAGAATGTGACAGATATTTTTGTGTGGGTGTCAGACAGAGCATGTGTTCTTTCATCAGAATTAAATGGATCCTTACTCACAACAGAGGGGCACATACCCCAAAACGTTCTCATTTGATCCAACTCTGTTCAGAGCCTCCAGAGTTTTAAAAAGCTTATCTGGTGGTGAAGTGGAGGGACAGCCAAGTATATATATCAAGGGTAGGTTAGTTATCAGACTAAAGGATAGCTTTACAACTATCTTTACAGTAATATGTAGTACCTGTAAATTCAGCCTTTCCATACAAATCTTGAATCTGGGGTGCAAGGCCAAGCTTGAAAAGGAACAGGCTGTTGAAATACAAACAATTGAACTTTATCATTCATTCTAAATCTCATACATAATTAATGAGCCAAACGCAAGGGAAATCACAACCGTGAACGACCACTGTATACCTCGATAAAGTCCCGATATAGACACTACATATGGGGTACCATGTTTATATCTATCATACAGACACTCATGTTTAATAAATGAGATATAGACACAGTACCTATTTCGACACTTGAAAGTGCATAGGGGTGTACAAAGGGTGAATCCTTGCCAACCAGGGATCAGAGCTAGTGCTGGTGTGCACTTTCTGGACCGGCCTTACCCTTTGGTGAAATTACTTTAGGATCATGTCATGAACACTGGTCATCCCAACCGCAACCTTTATCCATGTGGAATGCTTATTCTGTATCTGCGCATGCTTGAAATTCTACGTCACAGTAATCATGAACATACCTTTTGTCCCAACACAGAAGACATGTCAATTATTCGGAATGCCTCTCTAAATACACTACATATCATAATGAAAAGCTCTCATTGTCAATCTTTTGTTTGCCACTTCAAAATAGCTAAACAATAAAACTTGAAGCCAGTCTATATCAGATTTCTTATATCTCGATTTCAATGAAGTAGTTCTTGCAAATTTATTTCCTTTTTTTAAACTAACTTGGAATTATGAATTATTACTGGCAACCGTTTTAGAAGTACATAGTTTACAAAACTCGCTGTCATGTTTTATCGGCAGATAGAAGAAACACTTGGCTTCGCCTTGTGTTTCTATCTGCCAATAAAACACTCCAGCTCGTTTTGTAAACATTACTTAATAATAATAAACACTTATATCAGCATTCTAAGCAAACAATAATGGTCTATAAAAAGAAAATGTTATATCTACAATGTGTGGTTCCAGAAAATATCCATACCCCCCATGCTCTGTGTTGTTATTTCAGTATGATTATGTGCTACTACCATTTGCAGCCTTCCATGAGGCGTGACGCTACAACTAGGTTTGAAAACATTCTATCACAGACATTTGTCAATCAAAACTTTTTGTTTGGTCCACAAAACTTTGCCAATGAGAATGCAAATTTCATACTAAACATTTTGAGTTTCTGTCGCGATAATCTTACTTTTCACCACGAGTCATCCTAAGTTGAATATTATCAAAAACATTTAGTACCTTTTCTTGTCAGAAATGCCCAGATTCTGTAAGTTTGTTTTGATTTTGGTGTGTAACTTCTGTAACTTTAGAGATTCCCACAGGAAACATGAAAGTTTCACATCCCTGCACGTGCAGTTCAATTAGCAAAACAAAAAGTTTTGATTGATAAACGTCTGCGATACAAACTTTTCAAATCCTAGTTGTCGCATCACACCTCACGGGAGATTGCAAATGGTAGTATTTTATACATTTTGATGAGATACCTGTGTTTCTCCAGTGTTGAAAAATTGATATCTGTCAAATGTGAAAGATATGATATCTTTCACATGTGAAGATATCACTGTTGGCATGAAAATTTTGAATTTAATTTGTAAACTTTACATCTTAGCTTGATATGTTTATAACATTTAAAAAAAATTTGTATCAAATTCATTAAGCTTACATCAAACTTTGCTTGTTGAGAGTTTCAGTGGCAGAAGCGGTTTGCAGGTTTATCGATTCAGTTTTAATAAAAGGCTCTTATTTGTCTTTAAATTGATCTAATCAATATTCATATAATAAACAGAACATTACATGGGCGCTTGGAGATACAAATTATATCTTCGAGTGTTCAACTCAATCTCTCACCAGTGAGCGCAGCGAAATTTGTATCTTGGGGCGGCCATGTAATATCCTCTATTTATCTGAGATGATTGCAAGTCTCACAATTGCAGATGAAGTGATTTCGATCAGGGGTGGCCTTCTATTTTCTTTGTGCTTGTAAAATTGCAGAGGCTTTAACAACTTATGTAGTGTTTCACTTACATAAAATCCCTAGCTTCCCACAAACAAGATTGCTAGTCGTTACTTGTCTAAAAGATCGTAAAAAAAATAAACTACAGTAGCACTATCCTCTTTTCACTAATATTTTGCATTAGAATGAGAAAAAGATGTAAGGATTATCTGAGCAAGTCATAAAAACAGTGATCCTTTATTTAACCACAGAAGATACCATCAACTTGTATGTAGTATAATAATAGAAAGCAACAGACAACAAGCTAAATTGTCACTACATTACATTATCCAAGATGTGTTTTCATTCAATTTCACTCTTCAGATCAATAACACTTCCAGTTGTGCAAAAATATTATTGTGCAGCCATTTTATTCATTGACAAGGTTATGCAAATTATTAACCTGAATTTCAGCATTATTCAATTACTGAGACTTTTATGACAATTTATTTTATGACTTCTATAAATGATTGACGGTGTGTTGTAATGCACAAGTCATGTATTATATTATTTATGTCTGATATAATCATGAAGCAACAGTTGTTAAGCCATTTCGTGACAAACCAAACAATAAAGAAGTGTTTAGGTTCGATGTTCACAAACCTCAGAGCATGAATACAGTAGATGAGTTTTGGCATATTCTTTTTGTCATAGATATCAGTTGTTTCTGGGTAGAAGACCTGTTGAGAAAAATATTAAAATAAATAAATACGGAACAATTTCTAATTTGATGCGGTAGTTTTATCACTGATGATCAGTTAGAAATCTCTGGGGACATAGATTTTCTACACTCTTTTCATCATTTGTTTGTTCTAGAGTCAACATTCGACGTTTGAATTGATGAACCTTCGGTTCCGGTTAAAGTTGAAATTCGAATTAATTTGAGTCTGAAATATCTGAAAACACTCAAATAATCCAGCAAGAATGAGCCTGTAAAATATTAATTCATTGCGCTACAAGTTCCGATATTAATAAAGTGATTTTCAGTTATTTATGCATGTATCGAAATAATATATTATTTCGTGAGAAATGGAGAATTCGGCAATGACCTGCCAAAACCAAAAAAGCATTAATACAAAGTTGAAGTATTTAATTGTTGGAGGGCAAAATAATAACAGTCTGAAGCGATAAGCTATATCTCAATTTTACCTGAGGTAAACCGACTTCGTCGCAAGCTTTGAAGAAGTAGTTAATGTTGTCTGTATGTCGAAAATGTAGGCCTTTAGACTTAAAAACAAAAGTACAAATTAATAAAACTGGAATTGAACTATAAAACCAAATGGCTTTAGCAATAGCTGAAACTGATCACCAAAAATTCAACAAGTTTCAACAAAACGTGTCCCGGAACAAGACCTTTTCTACTGAAACTATACCAAATATTTGTGTTAAATACTCACGACAAAATGCTTGGAATCTTTGTCGAATATTCTTCTCAGAGGAACCGTTTTAGGGTCGAAGAAATTTCCTAATTTTGCAAGATGCACTCCACAACGTAATGCCTCTTCCAGTGCAGTAGTTTCTGGCAATTCTTCCTTGAGACATGCTTCCATCCACCTATGGAATTGACATTCAGATTACATACTGCTAAATTAAAATATTAAGAAAGACACCGTTCAAAGTTTCTTGATGGTTGAGAATGTGCGGTGCTGAAGTGTTAACTCAACTCCCTTACACTTTAGCTTCTTCCAAGTGACACAGATACTGGTACGCCATGTTTTGCTTTCTTTGCTCATCCATCTCCGATCCTGATGCCCGTTCAGGGCCATGTTCTATCAGAGAGACAAGAAATAATCTCAGATGCGTATTTCGAATGACTAGAAATGAGGACAAATGTTGAGATCAAGTGCTATCTCTAGACTATAACCTCCTTCGTCGTAGCCTCCACTTGCTGGATCCCAGTGACCGTCTTCTCTGTCTGTAGCCGCTGCCATTCCTTCTACCTTCTATTTCAATCCAAAGCAAATGGCTTTCTCCCTAGAGTAGGGGAACTAGGGCTGTCTTTCGTAGAGTCCAATAAAGGAGGTGGCTTGCTCCGTTTGTTTTCCTGAGAGTTATTCTGGATTTGGAGGGAATTTCGAACTGTGACGAAGAAATTATGGGATTCGCCACAACTCAAACCCTCCCCTGTAGGTTGACCCCAGTAGCTACTACCGTTCAGAGAAAATATCCCTTTCTCCTCCAACAAACAAAAAATGAAAACAGCCATTAAAAAAAAATAATAATAAAAAGTAAGGAATAGTAAGGATAAGTGACACTACAGAATGCATGATAAGACATATCTTATAAATGCGATTTGAAGAAAATATTTTCAACCTTCCCCACCCATGTTGGTTGGGTTTTGACAACCGAGTTGAGTCTGGATTTTCCGTTTTGTTTGTCGTGAAAATTTCTCTTGTGTTATCGAAACCTTTTCGTCGCAAAGAAGTATTCAAATATTGTGAATTTCATTTAAATCCAGCTATGACAGAAGTCTGATTTCCGCTATCTAAATTGGTTTGCATTTCAGAACTGAGACGATTACTTTTTGAGTACACGACTGTAGTGTAATTGCCAAAACAACGACTATAGAGCTCAGCAGGAAGGCTATAAAATGGAAAGACCAAGTTCTAGGGAGGGCAAGCGACCTTCTCTTCCTGCAATTACGAATGGAGAAAGCTCATTAATCATGAGGGACGAGACTTTAAGTCGAATGGGCGTACTAGAAGACAGGCTTTTTAATCAGGAGAAAACAACCAGGGCACTTGTGGACAGGGCTTTGAGAGTGAAAGAAGACATTATCGATAGCCTTAGCATTGCTCAGATGGGCTGGCAGGGCGAGAAAAAAGCTCGAGCTCTGCTTCAAGAGCATATCCGGACTATTACTTCTGTGGTGAAGCGTTTAAGCCGTGAAATTGAAGTTCTGGAAGGTGAATTGAGGTCCAAAGAAAGTAAAGTTACAAGTAATGCTAGTGCTTTTAAAAACTTGGAGTTGCATCATGTTGCTGGAGTGACTGATTTGAGGGGGAGGGTTGCTAGATGTGGGCTGCGTGCGCGATGTTGGTGACCAATTTCAGAGGACATGAAAAATAAGAGTTTTTGTGTAAAAAACAGATGATAACAACCATATTACATTTTGATAATTACGATACCAATTAAGCTGCTGCCGAACCACAAGGAAGTTACAATAAACTCAAAGATTTAAAAAAATTACCACCGAAAAATGATAGCTAAAGTCGCAAAAATCGAAAAACAAGCGTAACATATTCCGTACACAATTTCAATTCGCGCAAATTTTAAAATAAGCTTTCGTTTGTTTAGAAAAATGAAACCATCATATGGGATGCACATGAGCTGTAGAATGTGAAACAAGAATTTGTTTTTTGATTTTTTATGAATAACCACCTGAAAATATGCAAAAACTAGCGTGAGAACAATGTCAGCTTTGTACTTCCTGTAGATGTACACAAGATGTAAAATTGCTTTAAAAGAGTGCATTCCAGGTCTAAAAAATATATATCTGCGTGGGTATGATGCACATGAAATATACTTTATCCTGCAAAAAAAATCATCTTTACAACTCCTTTGTTTTTTTCTACGAGAAATATAAAACCACCGTGAGAACAAATGTCCAATCCTCCTTCACAATTTTACACCATGACGATGCCTTTTTCGTTGCCTTTTATGATGCGTTTTGCAATGCAACTTTGTCAGATGCCTTTTGATGCCTTTTGTGATGCCTTTTTCGTGGCCTTTTATGATGCGTTTTGCAATGCAGTTTTGTGATGCCTTTTTCGATGCCTTTTGTGATGCCTTTTTCGATGCCTTTATGATGCGTTGTGCAAAGCCTTTTGTTGTGCCATTATTTACGATGCCTTTTGTGATGCGTTTTCGATGCCTTTCTGTCTGCTTTACAGTGATCTAGCATTAGATTTTACATTCGACCTTACACACAGTCACAGGGTTACTCCTTTTTAGAACATATTTTTGAGAAGTTTTGAACTGCTCTGCTTTCTGTTATGTTGAAAACCGGTGCCAAGCGCTTATTGAAATCCCGGAAGCGAAATCTTGAGCTGCAAAATGAGCGAGCAAAACGGTATTACGAGCGAAAAAGAGAAGAAATTTTGGCAAAAAAAAAGGAAAAGAAAAACAGTTCTGGCCCAAAGTCTTCAGAGCAGGTGAGAGCGAAATGGCGTTTCTATAAGAACACGGAAAGACAGCGAAAGACGAAGGCAAAAAAAACATCCTCGAGTGCTGGTAGTGGTTTCGCGAACAGGTCATCTCGAAAACGAGCCATCGATAAAGTGCGAGAGGCGCTTCCTCATTCGCCGAGCAAAAAGGCAGCCATCCTTAAGTCGCTAATTGACAGCCCACAAACTCGCTCCCACCTAGCTGACACTGGTACGCGTGATTATGGGAATACCATTCGTGTATATGGGAATGCTCATAAAGAATATTGCATTGTATTTTTTTTATTGGTCTATATAGAATTAAAAGATACAAAACGTGTATAACATTGCGGCTTGGAGATACAGATTTTATTTATATTAACTTATTATAAATATCTCGCGTTTTTGACATTCTTAAAAATAATATTGGGATGTAGTGCGGGGGGACTCCCATATTTTCGGGAATGATCGTATCTTTTAGGAGGGGTTAAAATAGCTATTGTTTCTTTAACGCGTCGTTCTTTGATATCTTTTAGGGGTAAAATTCCCGACGATCATCCCGACCAAAAAATATGGAGCCCCCGTCTCCTCTTCCCACCCGGGAGTTAAATTTGTTTTACCCCTTGCCAATAAGAGCGTTCATTCTTTATTTGTTTTAGAATCTTTTTGTGGTATTGATAAAAAACAGCTCCATGGCGGCGCTTCTGTTTTCAGATTTGCCTTTCCTTTTATAATCTAATTGCGCAAAAAACATATTTGCCGCCCCTTTTTATTCATAGATATTTTGTGATTGCTGGTCACAGAGTTTGCAGAGTGAAATGATTGAACGAAGCAACGCAGACCTCACTTCACATGATTTGGTGGCTCTTAAAAGAGCCATTGTATTTTTTAAATTGTTTAATCGCGGCTCTCATTTAAACAATTTATTGAATCCAATAGAGAGATGGTGCGGCTACGGTGGCCTGACAGGGTGCACATCAGACCTCTTACGTCGGCAAAGAATTCTCTAATGCGTACCAGCATCAGGACGATTGCTTGTTCCTCGTCTCCAGCATTTAGATTGCCAATGGCAATAGTTGATTTCATGAGAATAAGACGCCTGAAGACGGTCTGCATCCTCTCCTCCTGTATTCTTAGCATATAATCAATATACTGTAACTCATCAACTAACCATAAATGTTCATCTGAATTCGTTAACATTCTTATTCAATAAAAAGGCAAAATAGGAGACAGCACTGGAACGCCCCGACAGAAAAATCCTCCAAAATATCCAATGTAAAACGCAAAAGGCAGATATATGGCATTAAAAATGCATCATAAAATGCATCATAAAATGCATCTTAAAAGGCATCAAAAATGCAACGAAAAAGGCATCATAAAAGGCATTGAAAACGCATCATACAAGGCATCAAAAATGCATCATAAAAGGCATCAAAAATGCAACGAACATAAAAGGCATCATAAAAGGCACCACAAAACGCATCGAAAAAGGCACCGAAAAGGTACCACAAAATGCATCACTGCAAAAGGCATCAAAAACGCATCACAAAAGGTATGTTACGCAATTGATCACCAACTCCATGCACATAGCCTGTGACCATGCTATAGAAAGATTAGTTACTGATGTGAGGATCTGTGCTGAGACATTAAACGAAATGAGACAGAAACAGGAAAACTTGGCAAAGGAAAATAATGACAGATTTCAAGGGCTTCAGTTGTCTATCAATGAACTTGTTATGAAGTTTGAGAAATATCATACGGAAAGCAATACAAGTATGCAAAGAATTAAAGGGGAAGCTGATGATCAAGTGTGCCAGTTGCACGCAAAAACAAAATCAGTTGTCGAGGACATTAGAGGGAACATTTCATCAACGCGTCAATGGACAGAATCAGAATATTTTAAACTGACAAGAGAATTTGAAGGCCGACTTGAACGGTTTGAGAAACTTATTATGACCAGACAGGAGAAGCTAGAATTTAAGGTTAACACTTATCTGGCAAAAGTTGAGAAATTGATAAATGAAGAGAAGGATAAGTATTTCAATCTCTGGGAACTCAGGCTGAAAGATACAATGTCAGAACAGGAAAAACAGCTGAAACATACATGTGCCACACTTCGGCATGAATATAAACTGGGCTTTAATACTGTACACGAAAGTGTTACAAGTTTACAGAAAGTACTTGAGGCAAAGCTGAAACTTGTGGAAGATGACCTTCGCAAGTCTATAAATAATATTTTACGAATGGTGGTTCTGGTGTAATTTGCATGCCAAATTACATACTGCCAAATTACATACTGCCAAATTACATACTCCTTAAAGGGGCACTCGCATGCTTGCCTGAAAAGCAAATAATTCAAATTGCAATCCAATTCCATCCTCTTGATAATAGATGAAAACACTATAGTTTTGTATTTATTTAACAGCAGTTAAAAGGTCATTCAACAATCCTGGACTGTTATTTTGGTTATATCCCAGTGAACTTAAATGTATTTTGGTGATTTGAATTAGACTTATTTTTTGACAGGAGATAAAGTTACAACTTTTGAAACTGTACAATAGATTATACAAACCTAAGCATTCGACTCTAGCCAAGAGTCTTGATCACAGTGTGTTTTGTCAGGTTGTACAATAATTGAGCGTGTGAGTGCCCTTTTAAGCAGGGATCAAATGGCAATGAGTGTTGGTGATGAGAGTTTTCCCGTTTGATCACGAACTCTCATCGACTCTCATTCACTCTCATCAACTCTCATGCACTTTGAACAATTTGAGTTGTTGACCGTTTGATCGCACAGATGAGAGTTTTTCAGTCAGCAGCTGCCACTAAAAGAACTACAGGTTCATTTGGTTCCTGAACTGCAGGCTTTCCTCTGTGAACAGGCACTGGTTGCTAGTGCTCACGCTGACTCTCATGAACTATCATCACCATTTGATCGCTTCTCGTGAGAGTAGATGAGAGAGGATGATAGTTGGAACTCTCATTAGCTGTCATCAACTCTCATCACCGTTTGCTCCCTGCTTTAGAGCCTGACATTTTATTATCTTATGCAGGCCCATAGCCAGGGGTTCCCCCCCACCCCCCATGTTACAAAAAGATCCACATTTAAGGGTTTGGAATTGACTGAAAACACTGTTTTAGTGATTAAATGGGCCAAACAGAAGACTGTGGTCACTTTGGTATACAGCTAGTTTCGTATACTTGCTTGTTCTAGCGAATTTTCACTAGCGGTTTCTGAATAAAAAATAAATGCATACCACTTTGGTCCGCTTTTTCTAGATTAGCACCCCCCACAAAAATCCCTGGCTACGGGTCTGCATAGCAATGGTAAATTATTAAAAATGTGGCCAACTTGTCATCAATTGAAACCCGGATGAGAATTAAATATATTAGTGTCTTAATGCAACTAAATGTTCCCATAGATGCCCATACTGAGGCCAGTTTCAGACATCAAACTTTTGCAGTGTTGAATCCAATTATTAGAAGTTTCATATGCAGCTTAGAGGACATTTTGTCTTGAGCAAAAGGTAAAACCATATGAACGAGGGGGTGCGCAAGCAAGGTAGTTTTTGGTTCGGGGTCGTTAATTAATATAAGAAAAATCTAAACTCTGCTAAAATGAACAACTTCATTAGATAGAACAATCTTTTAACTTTAAAACGATAATATAACTGATTATCATAGCATAAATTGCGACGCAACGAGAATTGTTTTCCGCAAGCGCAGTCACTTTGGCATACAGCCAGTTTCGGATATTTGCTTTCAGTTTTAGTGAATTTTGACTAGCGGCTAATAAATTCATACCACGTTGGTCCGCTTTTTCTAGATTAGCACCCCCCTCAGCACCATTAAGGCATGGCTCACAAACGAATTGTCATAAATGTAGGGGGTGGTCTAACTCCAGTGATTTCAACTGTTCGGTTATTTAAAGGTTTTTAGCCTGTGTGGGCTTGAAAAATAAGTAAATTTTGGTTGCTGTTTCTATGACAACTTTAAATGTGATCTTTGAACTCGAAGGTAACGGTTTTTTTAAAAGTGCTCCTGCGGACAGGGAAAGGCTTTGAATCCTGAAAATGTTTAAGTGCCAATTGACTTAAGTCTGGGTATATATTGTTGATCTAATTGGAAAAGTTGACTTCTTCATTGGGAATCCTATTTAAGGACAATGTGAAATTCGATACCGTTCGATAACTTCTTATCCATATGTGTTGTGCACCATTTCCAATTAGATTTACAAACACCAAGCTAAGTATTATTTTTTCCACTAATTTATTTTTTTGCCTCTTATGAATTTTTCCTGTCAGCAGGGGCAGTTTTTAAAATTCCGTTAAAAATGAGGTTCAAAGGTCACACTCCAGGTTGTCATAGAAACGATACTCAAACTTTGTTAAGTTCTGGGTGCTCTGTAACATGAATTAAGTTTCGTAAAGAAATGAGTAAATGCATTAAATATAGACCACCCCCTACGCTTTTCCTCCCATAGCCATGCCTTAATAGCACTGAGCCCCCATCCCCCACAAAAATCCCTGGCTACGGGCCTGGAACTTGATAGTGTATCGTTGGTTTTAACATTACCTTGACTTATTCATGTATTATTGTCTATTCTAGGACTCCTTCATTGTTTTGATTAAAGATTTTAATTCAAACGAGGCGGTTAGGAGTCATAATAGTCAACATACAATGCTCGGTACCCGAATGCGTCTTCCGCGCCACATGCACTTGCGGCCTAGCGGTCGACTACACAGACCACGTCATCCGTGACGTCATCATCAACGGTTTGTACGATACTGACATCAGGAGAGAGGTGCTAGGAATCGAGAACATCCTCGCGAAACCCATTAACGAAGTCATCGCGCTGGTCGAAGGTAAAGAGATGGCACGTAACGCCTTCCCCTCCTCTGCCATGTCGTCACTCCAGCCCCAGATATCGCCACGAACTCCAGCCACTACCGCCCCCTCACCTATCGACCGGGCAAGGGAAGCACTATGCCCGGACTGCAATCAGGCATTCAAGGTCTTTAGGGAAGGGACCAGGTGATGGAATGAGAAACCACACCAGATGTGCATCGACTGCTATCGAGCCAATCGCCGCAGAAAGCGCCAACAATGCCAAACCCCACAGCGCCCGCCCCAGGCCCCTAAACCAGCAGTCCATGCAATGGAGCCCGAACCTATCTCTCAAATCGCGTTGCTACAGACCAACAGCCCAACGCCTCTCGCGCAGAGAGCCACGCTCAGGCACCAGACACCCACGCTACTATCACTAGAATGGATCATCACATCTTCTCTTATAAGGGAGAATGGAGAAGGGCCCGCCACCGCGACCACCCCCGGGCCGCTGGCGCTACACGAGAGCCCCCCAGGGGTTGCCGTCCTCGGGAGACGGGTACAACCGCAGGTTTGACGCCGTCTTAGCGGAATTCGAGCGTAAAGAACGCTGTAACGACGACACGGTACACCTACGACAGCGACTAGAGGAACACTGGTGGAGGACGATCGACTTCCTTACCCGCGTAGGCCAAGCAGGCATCGTCCTCTACCCCGACAAGTTCCAGTTCGCCGGAGAGGTGTCGACTTTGCCGGCTTCCCGCGAGTAGCAGGCCACACCATCGAACCGCTGCCAAAGTGCCTCGACGCAGTCAGAGACTTCCCGTCGCCGAACAGCACCACCGACATCAGAAGCTGGTTTGGCCTTGTAAATCAGTTTATTGGTTTATCAGTCTTGTTTATTAGCTTTGCCCGAGGGCTGGGAAATCTTCACAGAGCGCGAGGCTCCAATTACGAGGTTCCCTGGTCAGTGTGGTGGGTTAGTAAGTTGTAAGCCCTGCACTGAGGTTGGGCAACTTCCGACGTCCTCGTGGTTCTTTAACGTCCCTCTGGTTCAGGTAAAGGACGGACCATTTGATACTTGATGGGGGGGGGGGGGGGGGGGGTGGGGGGGCTGATTCCCCAAAAAAATATCGAGCAAGCCTCTGACCTAGAAAAAAAATAACGCGCAAGCAAAGCTGGTGCCGAAAAAAAATCGAACAAGCTCACTCTAAAACTCTCTCCTGATTTCTGTTTTTTTAGGGAACCTGATGCCTTTGTAAACAAAGTGTTTTTTGGTCGGCTCGCGCTGCGCGCTCGCCACCTACAACACTAAATAACTTTACTAGCTTTGGGCGCATAAAAAGCGGATGCTGTGGTGTAGCATTTGCAAACTAAAAATCGTACTGGGCTATGATTAATTTTGGAAAATTTCTATGATTTTTTTTCAATAAGAATTTCATTGACCTCGTAGTTTGATTTTCAAAATCAGAATCCTGAAACCAAACATCTTCATAGTAGCGAAAATCTTTCATCCTGATCGGATGCTATAGCATACCAATTTCGCAAATGCTAACATAACAGGAGATCTTGAAATCGTAATTTATTGAAGGGATCAATAGTCGTTTTGACGGCGAAATAATTTAAGTGATATCTCAAATCAAAAAATTAAAAGAAATATCCGGAAAAAAAAAATCGAGCACAGTCACGTTCTAGGAAAAAAAATTCGAGCAGCAAGACTGGACGCGAAAAAGTATCGAGCCAAAATAATTAGCCACTCCCCCCATCAAATATCAAATGGTCCGTCCCTTAGTGTAGTGTATGTGAGTGTAGTGTATGTGAGGTCTCCAATTATTCACAGCTGCGCGACGTCATGGCGCCCTCAAGCCATTCCTCAGCCCCGCCAACAATTCACGTGGTCCCTTGAACTAGAAGACGCTTTTCGAGCTTCAAAGAAGCCATTGTCAAGGTCATCCGCCAGGGCGTTGAGATCTACGACCTCAATAAGTGAACCTGCCTCCGCCCCGACTGGTTATGAAGCATGCAGGCTGTCTGACCCCTGTAATGGTCCAAGCGCGGAATCGGCTACTTCCTCTGCAACAACATTGCAGTTGCTCCTCGGGCGTCCCTGACTGTTGCGCCGGGGGTTGGCGAATCACAGTGGCTGGCTCGCGGTTCCTGAATTCGGCCGAGCAGCGCTATGCGGCCATCGAAGGCGAAGCCCTCGCCGTTGCTTGGGGCCTGCAGCAGACGCGCTACTTCACCCACGGTGTGAAGACTTGATTATTGTCACTGACCACAAGCCCTTGACGAAGATCTTCGGGGACCGCACCCTGGATGAGATCACCAACTCTCGCTTGTTCCTCCTGAAACATACACTACCCTGGAGGTTCGAAATCATACATTTGCCTGGGAAAAGCAACCACACCGCCGATGCAGCCTCCAGGAGTCAAAGGCCCCCCCCCCCCCCCCCCATTGGTTCACCGAGCTTCCCTGACGCCGCAGAGTCGGCATTGATGGCCACGATACGACGTGGCGCCAAAGAGCTCGGCATCATATCCTGGTCCCTCCTCGCGCACGAGACAGCTGCCGATGCATCCCTAGGCCGCCTCCTACCATCAATAGATCAAGGAGCACAGCACCTCGACAGCGCAGATGCCGAACTCGGGAGTTCCCGCCGCATATATGAGTCGTACACAGAAGACGGAGTCCTCCTGTACAAGGACCGCGTTCTGGCCCCCCCGTCTCTCCGCGATACAGTCCTACAGCACCTCCATGCCGCGCACCAAGGTGCTTCCACGATGGAACAGTGCGCCCGTGCCATCGTTTACTGGTCAGCATGTCGAAGGATATCCATGAAGTAAGAAAACCATGTACATGACTGTAACCGGAACGCCACGTCACAAGTCGCAACACCCCCATTGCATCCTCGCCACCGGTCCACTCCATTCGAAGAAATCTTCGCCGATTTCTTCGACTACCACGGATCAGCACCATTAAGGCAAGCTGACAAAAGAATTGTCATAAAACCTAGGGGATGGTCTAATCCAGTACTTTCAACTGTCATTCTAGTTATTCTAGTTTGTCTAGTATTCCACCGCCTGTGGGGGGTGGAAAAATAAGTAAATTTTGGATGCTGTTTCTATGACAACTTCAAATGTGACCTTTGAACTCGAAGATGACGTTTTTTTAAAAAGTGCTCTGTGGGTAGGAAAGGCTTAAATCCTGAAAATGTTTAAGTGTCAAGTGGCTGAAGCCTGGGTATATATTGTTGATCTCATTGGAAAAGTTCGACTTTTATTTGGAATCCTATTTTAGGACAACCTGAAATTCGATACCCTTCGATACCCTTTTATCCATATGTGTTGTGCACCATTTCCAATTAGACTTAATATAGATTTAGCCACTGGCTAAAAGCGGAGCTCCTGGTTATAAAATTTCTGTGTGAATGAAAGGGATTCCCATGTGTACATGGTTTACATGGTTGCTTTAGAGTCTTCCCTTCACGAGATATTAATTTTTCAAGCATAGATGACGTCATCGATGACATCATATCACGTGACCACTTCATTTCGCTCATCTAGTGACCTAGACTACACTACCAAAGTTTGGTTGTTTTATAGCCTGAGTATCAGGACCCTCCCCCTCCTCGAAAAAAAATGAGAGAAGGAGGGAGGAGGGCCTGACACAAATGCATTCAAAAGTTCATATTCAACATTCAGAATCTGAATGCTGCGCTGATTGGCCAAAAGACAAAGGGACGCGTCACGTGAGTTAAACCGGAAGCGAAACTTGAAGCGTTTTGCTCGTTCGAGTACAAGCCGCGATGGAGAGAGGAATCTTTCGGGAACACGAACGCAAATATTTAATAAATTCGTCCATTCAAATTCGGAATATGGACGAAAGAGAGTTTGACGATGATGTAGAGTCTGGAATACAGTTTTTTCCTGCTATACAAGTAAAAGAAGAGCAGACCGCGTGCCTCAAATTCTAGTAGTTTTGCCAACTGCTTTTGACAAACGCTAATTTATCAACGCCGATGCTGTACGCTAGCTTCTGGCTTTAATTAGAAAGATGAGAGAAGACCCTTGCGAGTATCGTTACTAGGCCCGAAAGCAGCAAGTCTCGCTAAAAGCTAAGGGAATTTCGGCATCCCTCGAAGATCAACGATAACAAAGAAATCCTGCTCGGAAGCGCTACATTTTCTCCTAGCTCAGGCTAAAATTGTTCCCGCAGGATTTCGGCAGCTTTCGCTAGAAAAAACGGTCCTTTGAGCTCGTGATAAGCTTATGCAGTTCTGTAGTAGAATTTCCTTGCGGAATTCCTGCACACATCGAGACCCGCTCGCCGAAGTTCCCACGCAGTCCACACTTTCAAACAGGTTTCCCAAAATAACCGATCGAGTTCCAAGCTTTCCAGATACTTTTGTTGGAGAAAATAAGTGTACTGATCCGGATTTGTGCCATATTTAATAAGCTTGATCTTTTACAAACGAAAGAAGCAAGCAAGCTCGTTTTGGTTTGGTTCAGGGAAACGTACTTGAGCGAGACAATAGGCGATGACAGCTGACGACAATTTTTGATATGATTTGACAGCCGCCTTGAAGGGGGCGGAATTCTATTTTTCCTCTCTCATTTTTTCACAGAAAAATAAAATTCCGCCTGATACTCAGGCTAGTTGTTTTAGAGTCTTCCCTTCACGAGATATAAATTTTCAAGCATAGATGACGTCATCGCTGACGTCATATCACGAGACCATCTCATTTCGCTCATCGGTGACCTAGACTACACCCAAGTTAGTTTTGGTTGTTTTAAAGTCTTCCCTTCACGAGATATTGATTTTTCAAGCATAGATGACGTCATATCAATGAATCACTTGTCATTTTTGCCGAATGCACTTGGGAGGACTGGGTCGAGTCGCGCGGGCTAGCTGTGGGCCCAAATCAATGGCGGACAGATCCAGAACTCGAGTCTCTGTGATTCCTGCAAGTTTTCATTCAAGATTTCACAGTTTTCTTGCTACATTTGCCGAAATTCTTATCAAAAGAGGATCTCCTGTCACTCCCTTATAAGGTAAATGATTCCAAATATGGTTTGGCCGTGAGGTGTTGAAAAACGACAATTTTTGGGTTGGAGATTGTTTCATATGTCATCGATGACGTCACATCACGTGTCCGTGTTACAGCACCCCCCTTGTGGCATAGACAAAATATCCCAAGTATGGTGTCTTAGCATGTTTCCTTGAGGAGATATATTTTTTTTCTTTGCATGCCACAGGGTTCCCATGTGTACACGGACGGACGGACGGCGTACGCTATATAGTATACTATACGTTTTTCCCTTAGGTATGGTGCTCCGCTAAAAACACCAAGGTAAGTATCATTTTTGATTGATTAAAGATTTAATGCAAATGAGGAGGTTTTTCTTGATATCTAACAGCTGCACATGATCATATACAAGGGACTTGCTATTTCGGGTACTAACAATGCATCCTGGAGCAACTCACTTCAATCTTGAAGAAAATGTACAAAGAGACGACTGCCTGAATTCGTGTTGCTGTGATAGTGGGTTAGGGTAACGTTGCGGTGCTGGGAAGATGAGTGCCATTGAAGTGTTAAAATGGAACTTGTACGCAGATGATGTGGTAATGTCTTGCACAAGTGTTAGTGCATGAAGCCGAGATTCTAACGACGCTGACGAATGTCATCAATGACACATGCAAAGCGGTTTGGTCTGTTAGGGCTAAGACGAAAACGCAAGTATTCAACTGTAATGTACTGGCGAAATCAACCAACCCTGTTTAGTAATCTGTTTCCATTGAGAACGTAAGGAGAGGGTCCACAATAGGTTTTTCGGGACTGGGCCTTTTTCGGGAAAGCGACAAAAAAGCAGGCGATCGCGAGATTCGGGATTCCGATTGTTCGCGGGATGCGGGATCTTCATAATTCAATGCGCGGGGTTAGGGTTAGGTTTTGGTTATTTTGGGTGATCTTAGGTTATCTTGTGTCCAAGTAACCAGTCACTAGTTACCTTATAGTCACGAATTATATAGAGTCACGAGTAACCTAATTACGACTTATATTAGAGTCACGAGTAACCTTAGAGTCACGAGTAAACTTAGAGTCACGAGTTACCTACGAGTCACGGGTTATATTAGAGTGTAACATTCAGTGTTATTGTACAGCGGTCATTACCCTTAGTGCGCATGCTCGTACTGGACATCGTGGTCTGAACGTCCGCCATGTCATTCTCGTACCAGAGCTCCCCGGCTCACTCGTCACTTCGCAGGGGAGGCTCTGGGGACATCCAATTGAGGGCCGTCGCTGATTGGCTCATTTTGAACGTTGGAGCATGCGCTGAAAGGTATTTCTCTCAGCGGCTCTGTATCAAATCTCGCGCATGCGTCAGTGGCTGTCACCAGAGCCCCCCCGCGAGGTTACGAGCCGGGGAGCTCTGGGAAGAGAATGCCGCCATGTTGACTTGAGTTGAGTAAATCTATTTGTTATGACTAGTTCAGGTCTTCTTTCTGACTTTAATAAGAATATTACATAGAGTCACGAGTTCTCTAAGAATCACGTCGTTCATTTTAGTTAGGCCTACGGCGAACATCAACGTCGAACTTCAGTCGCTCTTCCTCTGTCGAACCTTCATTTCCTTTTCATAGGCCGCGCTAATTATACTTTATAATCAAAACTTTCTATTGAATGAATGAATGACTCGTTTATTATACCTCTTGCAGTGTTTGTGGCACTGAATTGCAGGTACAGGCCAAGTAATTACATATCAACATTTAAATATTGGGCAAATTTGTTAGTAGCCAGGTGGCAAAGCGGTCAGTATTCGTACTTTTTGTTGTTACAGCCGATTGCGTTTGAGCGTTCTACCCTAACAGTTCGCATGTTGTGTTTGAACGTTTGAAAGTTGCGTTTCTAGGATGAAACGAGACGTTTCTATGGCGAACCAAGAGTTCTGTTCTCTCTGATTGGTCAGTGAAAAATACACATGGTGGTTGCCCTTGGAAACGTCCGACTTTTTGTCTCACAACGCAACTTTCAAACGTTCAACGTAACGTGCGAACTGTTAGGGTAAAACGCTCAAACGCAATCGGCTGTATCATTATTGTTTCGGATTTGAACGGCGCGACTCTGGCACGACGTTCTGCGTCAAACCGTAGGTTTGTAGAAGCACAGCTTTTTTGTACTTACCTTTCATAACAATCGGGGCAAATAGCATAGATTTAAGTTAAGTGCGTGTTATGGGGACATACAGAGAAATAAATTTCTAGAAAACACAGTGCGACGATTTATGAACATCCAGTGGTGTACTAGGGCACACGCTGCACGATTATGTGCGGTGAGGACTGGGTGCGACTCCCAGCTGGGTTATAAATTGTGGCTGTGAAGGATATCTGCTGGCGAGCTGCTATAAAACATTTATCGGCATATATCGGTAATACATGTATATATATATATATAGTATATAGCGAGTTGTAGCGTGGTATTTAAAAGAGACGATAAGAGATATATGTACTAGGCGTCTTAACACTATTTCGACGTGGATTTAAAGGGTTTATGTCATGATTTTAGGGTTCAGTTAGTTTAAATACAGTCAAATTCATAAGAAATGAGCAAAAAACCGTCTATCTTTTTCAAACAACATTCTACTGCCAGATAAACAAGAAATTGAAGTATTTTTTGTGGTTATCGAGCAGATTGGAATTGGATTACGATGTCGATATACTTTTGATTTCTTACCGGGCTGAACAGTTTTCAAACTAAGAAATCTGATAGCATGTGTATACAATCTTACGTAAGAGTGTCTATATACACGTATAAAGTGCAAATTAATAGTGAGTATTTAATATATTTCTCAAACCTTTATAGAATTACGAGTAGAATTACTCTGGAATTTTAGATCCAGTAAAGTTAAGGTAAAGAAGCCGTCAATATACAATCTGTGTTCCTCATCAGAACTAAAATTAGAGCCATCTAAATCAGAACTAAGAAAACACTTGGTGACCGATCGTTCCAAGTAGCGGCACCCGAACTCTGGAACAAACTTCCAGCTGCCATAACAGCAATCTCTAGTTACGAATAGTTTAAAGGAACAATAATAAAGACTTATCTTTTAAAAAGGCATACGTTTGTTATAACTAGAACTATTCCATTGTATTCTTAGCATTTTATAGTAATAGTTATTTTAATAGTTCCATTTGATTCCTTTTTTAGATTTTTACATTAGTATCTTATAATTACATAACATTTCGAATTTTTAGGCATAAATTGTATAATATTATTAGATTTTATGGCATTATGTATGTTGTTTTATATTTATGTGAATCGTTGTTAGGCGCATTTGATCATATTCAATAATAATAATAATAATAATAATTTAATACTTATTAGGCGCCAAATTATAAATATTTTAATATCATTTTTGTAAATAGCTTGAATTTTATAGTTTTATCAATAAAGTTTATTATTATTATTAGAAAAAAATATATATATTATTATTATTATTAATATTAGTGATTTATATTTTGATTGGCAGCGCAGAACCGCCAAACGAAATCGGAATCTTGACTTTGGATCATCGCGATACTACGAAACCGGCAGTAATATACTTTGAAAATAATTAAATATAATAACACCACAAGAGAAATTTTGAAATCTTGACTCCACCAATATTTCAACTGTACAAGACAGCCTTCATCAGGGTGAATGGCTGATAACGCGTTACTTTTGCCATCTGAAAAATCAGATTACTCATTTCTTATAAATAATGAACAAATTTAACATTTTGCGCTCCCGTTTGAACATTTGAATACAAACCCCAGCAGGTTTTCCCGACAACTCATCCGCTACGAAAAGTCCTTTATCCGCAAACCAGTACTACCAGAGGACATGACACACTATTTTCAGCTTGTGGAATGCGTCAAATAAAAGAAACGAAATTCCAACCACTGCCGCAAGTCTGTTACTGTAAGTTGAATAAATCAAGTGGGATTTTTTTTTCATTTGAGCATGTTTTACATACATGAATATATTTTATATTCAGTTTTTGTGAAGATCTCAGATCGGATTTACACAAGAAATAATGCTTTACCCCTAACATAAACGTTTTTAGTATTTGCGCGTTTTTCGAAAATTCGACATTCCTGCTTTTTATACAATGGTATGACTAGTTTTACGGGAAAACTACAATGTAGGTGGTCTGCGTCGGCGGAGACGTGAACATGAACAACAACAACCAAAGGTTGAGATTTATGTTAAACGCCGTGGAAAATGGTGTTTTGCTGACGTTTCGAGCGTTAGCCCTTCGTCGGAGAAAAGAGAGGCTTTGCTCCGACGAAGGGCTAACGCTCGAAACGTCAGCAAAACACCATTTTTCCACGGCGTTTAACATAAATCTCAACCTTTGGTTGTTGTTGTTCATGCTTTTTATACAAATTTGGAATATGGATAGGAACGCCTGACACTTCAGGCTGAATTTTAGTCGAGTTCCCCAAATATTGAAACCACTGTAATTCGGTCAATAATGATTTGATAAAGTCTATACTTATGTATGTTGTCAAACTTTTCATGCTCTTTCTTATGACATAAGTTTCGCTTTTATACTTATAAAATTGAAGGACTTGATTTTGCGGCCCAAAAAGCCCGAAAAAATGCTGAATTTAAAAAATGAATAAAATGAAAAATAGCTCATGTCAAACTGTTGTGGAAGTAAGACACTATTTCTTGTAAAAATTTGAAATAACTAAGTTCAAATTTGTATAAGTTATAGCTCTGTGAATATTTTTATATGGAGTTTCGTTAATGAGATCTGATCAGGTCTGCTAGGACTCTCACTCATTGTCTGTTATGAAAATGTTCAGACAGCTATAACTTTATCAAATCTTAACTAAATCATATCAGATTTACACGAGAAATAATGCTTTACATGCACGACAGTTTATCCTAATTTTTTTAATGTTTTCGCTTTTTCGAAAATTCAGCATTTTCCGGCTTTTTGGCCAAAAAGTCAAATCTCTTAATTTATAAGTATCAAAACTAATCTTACATATTGAAAAGAGCGTCAAAAGCTTGACAAAATATGTAAAAAGAGTCTTGATCAGATGGTTATCGACCGAATTACAGTGATTTGAAATATTTGGGGAACTCGACTGAAATTGAGCCACAAGTGTCAGGCACTCCTGTCTAAATGAAATGTTTATTATTTTTTCCGAATTCATGATCAATTGGAACATGGTTCTAAAAAAATCCAATAACCAAATATTCTTTTGTGCCACGTTTAAGGCGTGAAAATGGTTGCATTCTGGTGTAAATCGGATCAATACTGCCGAGATACAAGTTGAAAAACATTACAGAAACGCATAGACTTCAAGACATTTTGATAGGAACGCCTGACACTTCAGGCTGAATTTTAGTCGAGTTCCCCAAATATTGAAACCACTGTAATTCGGTCAATAATGATTTGATAAAGTCTATACTTATGTATGTTGTCAAACTTTTCATGCTCCTTCTTATGATATAAGTTTCGCTTTTTATACTTATAAAATTGAAGGACTTGATTTTGCGGCCCAAAAAGCCGAAAAATGCTGAATTTAAAAAATGAATAAAATGAAAAATAGTTCATGTCAAACTGTTGTGGAAGTAAGACACTATTTCTTGTGAAAATTTGAAATAACTTAGTTCAAATTTGTATAAGTTATAGCTCTGTGAATATTTTTTTATATGGAGTCTTCGTTAATGAGATCTGATCAGGTCTGCTAGGACTCTCACTCATTGTCTGTTATAAAAATGTTCAGACAGCTATAACTTTATCAAATCTTAACTAAATCATATCAGATTTACACAAGAAATAATGCTTTACATGCACGACAGTTTATCCTAATTTTTTTAATGTTTGCGCTTTTTCGAAAATTCAGCATTTTCGGCTTTTTGGCCAAAAAGTCAAATCTCTTAATTTTATAAGTATCAAAACTAATCTACATAATTGAAAAGAGCGTCAAAAGCTTGACAAAATATGTAAAAAGAGTCTTGATCAGATGGTTATCGACCGAATTACAGTGATTTGAAATATTGGGGAACTCGACTGAAATTGAGCCACAAGTGTCAGGCACTCCTGTCTAAATGAAATGTTATTATTTTTTCCGAATTCATGATCAATTGGAACATGGTTCTAAAAAAATCCAATAACCAAATATTCTTTTGTGCCACGTTTAAGGCGTGAAAACGGTTGCATTCTGGTGTAAATCGGATCAATACTGCCGAGATACAAGTTGAAAAACATTACAGAAACGCATAGACTTCAAGACATTTTGATAGGAACGCCTGACACTTCAGGCTGAATTTTAGTCGAGTTCCCCAAATATTGAAACCACTGTAATTCGGTCAATAATGATTTGATAAAGTCTATACTTATGTATGTTGTCAAACTTTTCATGCTCTTTCTTATGATATAAGTTTCGCTTTTATACTTATAAAATTGAAGGACTTGATTTTGCGGCCCAAAAAGCCGAAAATGCTGAATTTTAAAAAATGAATAAAATGAAAAATAGTTCATGTCAAACTGTTGTGGAAGTATATGGGGTGCCAAATGTAAAAATATTTATATGTAAGTATTTTCATTATATGCATACATTTCCTTTATATGTCGCAAATGCCTTAGGTAATAAAAATTGTTTTAGAGATATAAGCAATACGGTGTAAAATGGTTTTTTGGCATATAACCAAATTAACGAATGCGGTTGTTTGCTAAATAACCAATTCTCTGATATGACTTATCCGCAATGGTTTTATGGTGGTTTTATCGTGGAATCGAGGCTGGCAGTACTGAAACGAGGCTGTATAAGAATCCAAGATGGCGAACAACATGGAAGAAGATAAGGTATTGACTTTATCTATTTTATTTGGTTCTCACGAATTCGACATATTCTATGTTTTAGTCCCATACTTGAAGGATGTTTTGGCTGTTTTTTTTGTGTGCTTTTAAATAAAAGTAAATCGACTTTTCAATAGAAATAGACGCTGCTACTTTCGACGGTGCGGATCTCACAGATGAAAAAAGAAATCGCTGCAGTTCTTAGTTTGCTGTACCCATCCACAACGCTTTTATGTTTGGTCTCGAATGGCCAAAACGGGCGAGAATAGGAGAAACATGAAGTGGAGTTTATCGAAGCTTGCGGTAACGTACAGGTACAGCAAGCTGGGCCCCTCATAGCCTGCGTTGACAGCCGAACTAAACCTGGGTTGAGTTGAACTAACCCAGGTTTATGCACCAGTCAATTGTAACCACCACCCCCCTAACCTCGGGAGAGGGTGGGGGCAACGTGGGGCATTTATACGTATCGGTCAGGTTTTGGTCCCGACTACATGGGGGATATTCTTGCCATGGACCCCCTACCCCTGAGTGTGGGGGATTAGTTGGGGATTGAACATGTTCCCAATTTCTCTCTTCACTTTGGAAATAAATATCCACCTGTAGCATGATTGCTGACCACATACACGCCAAACGATTGATGTGATTTCCGAGGAAATTTTAGGTCAATGCATTTATAGGTGGGTGCATTTTCCGCCAAATTATAAATTCAAAAAATCTACAACGTACAAACTCACGTTCAGCCAGGTTCAGCCTCACAAACTCAGGTTCAGCCTTGCAAACAAACATAAACAAGCCATATTTTTACAGAGGTTCGTAAAAATCTTGCCCTCTGGCCCCAACAAATAGAAATATCTATCACTTCGGTCCCTTTTGACGAATTGCCCTGAAACTTGGGATTAAATTGCTTATTGCCGCTATGCGCTCTTCGAATGGAAGGTTTAGATTTAGATTTTAGCTACAATAGCTTATTAGTTAAAGATATTAGAATTATATTTACGTTTTTATAAAACCGTTTTATTTTTGACGTGCCATTGTCGGACTTCAACTTTTATTGCTCAAAATTCGTTTTCTGACTAATGGTCAATGTGATCTTTTCCGTGGTATGGATAGATTTTAACTTGGACACCTTTATCAAAAGTTGAAGATTTCGTGACGTCGCGATGCGCCCACCTAAATAGGCCGCTTTCATAATTTCTCGAACGTGTTCTCCGCAGTGTATACTCACAAAAAAAAATATATGATGCAGTGGCCGACTAGAACAATGTCTGATCAAAAACCCCTAATGTCCGGCCAACTTTCCAGTAGAGACAACTAGGAAAAAGATTGAAGGGTCATATTCTGATCAAGTAAGTTAAAACTTATTTCCAGCACATTAGGTGTGTTACTTTAACATTAACAACATTCCCCAGCAAAAATGGTTCTGCAGAGGATTCAGGGACAAGAAACACTTTTATTCAGGTGAAAGGACTCAATATATTGGCAGAGTAGCCTCGAATCACTTCAATACTTGCCCACAGGGTGGAGGAATTTCCAACACATTTCGCCTCAGAGGTGGGGACAAAAATCTAGTATTGCTCAGCTAGGAATCCATGTCCCCACCCTTCCCCGAGGTTGGGGGGTGGTGGTTACAATTGACTGGTGCATTAGTTCGGCTGTCAACGCATGATAGGCCCCTCACAGGAAAAAATATTAAGATTCAAGTGATTACACGGCGCCAGTTACAGCTCCAGGGACACCCAACGATCATTTTCGTATAAATGTCTGTACATGGATAGCGCTACGCGCGAGAGCTGAAATTTTCGCTTCAGAATTAAAAGCTTAAAATTTTCGTATAGAGCGGTTTTCATATGACTGTAGTAAACCAATCGCAAAGTAATTACACGAATTCTGAACAAAACCTATAGGAGTAGTTACAGTCACCTGAAATCCGCTCTATAGATCAGATAGATTATAATTATAACAGATTACTTTAGACGCAGAACAAATCCTTTTCTTCTCATTTGAACATATGGTCCACATTGAATAAATTCACAGCCATTCTTGTCAAGCCATAGGCTACGGGAAAAAGTTTTAAAAATAGTTAAATCGCTAAATTATTGTGATCAGATTCTCGGTTTTGAGGGGACGGGGACAATTTGGGTAGATTTTAGTAGAATGGGAGTGAGTGTACATATTTTTTGAGTGACCAGTGGCTTGAAGTTCAGACCCAAATTGCCCCCTCGAAACTGAGAATGCAATCACAATATACACATGTGGTTGTTGTGAATGACACACCAGTCATAAAATAGCTATTCTTTATTTTGTTTCTTTAAATATTTAAGACATTTTTCAAACAATTCAGCTATTTTTCAAACTTTTTCAAGCTTTTATGGGGTGTCGACCATTTTAGGGAGCTTCTTGCAGAGCAGAAGCATCTCTAATTTACAATGCTCATCTGAAGAGAACAAATAATCTGTTATTAGGTATGCCTTAAAGAATAACTCTGTTTTATTATCATACAGGAACAAATGATGGACAAAGTCTCCTCAACCCCAGCAGTATTGGTTTAAACATAGAGGCTCGTACAGCCAATCAACTCAACTTAGTTGGGAAGCAGAAAGAAATCAAAAGCTTGGTTTATATACAAGTCCTATGTCTAAAAAGGCCAAGGAAGACAGGACAATATTTCAAGCAGACTCAATAAACCACTGTCTTAGTTCCTTGGAAACTTGTGGTGTCGCAGTGAACTAAGAGGAGTTCGAATGGATGTGACCTATGAAGGATAATTAGGCCTAGGGCAATCGTCAAATTACAGTCGCATTTAATGCATTTATAACAATATATTTTTTGGAAGTGTAATGAGTCGACATCTTAATTAATACCTTAAATGGACACAACTTGAGTTCGACGTACGGTATGCCCTAGGCCTAAAAATATTAAATTTCAAACGCTGAATTTGATACAAAAACGATACATGGTATGACAGAACTAACAAGCAAGCCTTGTAATTTACTTGGTTTTCATGATAACGTTGCTGCTAAACACAGATTTTTTTGCAAATCTAACTTTGAAAAAATTGGCGAGCTACTTGACGTAGTAAATTTTAACGTAAGACCTAAAGAAGACATACGGAGTACATTCCGAAGGAAATTAGCATAACTCTATTATTTTGAAACAATAATGTCACGTCATCTACGTGACCACCGGAAAAACGACAAGCGATGTTTGACTGGAATATGAATGAGTTATTTCGAAATTTATGGGAGAATGCGAGAACCCTAGAAGAAGGTCTATGTCGAAATGTTCATTTAGGGCTGAGGCTTAGGGGGGACAAACAAAATAAAAACATCAATTCCAAATTTAATATATCGAAATTGATCATGGGTCTATATGCTAAAGGAGTAACCACTGGTGATTATTTCAATAGCGCTGCGCACAGATTATAAAATCAGATCACGAAGACTCAGCAACAAACAATTGACCGCTCCCGCTTCATTGTTCTACTCCCTAGTTACTGTTGCTACGTCGGACAAGCCAAAATGTTACTTTGGCATAGAGCATGAAAAATTACACCGATTGCAGGAAAGTGTTAGAAGTTTGCTCATAGTATATGGGGTTTATATTTTCGTCACGAAAAGCTGAAGAATTCATTCAAAATCTTCAAATTTCAAGTTTGTTGCTCGGACATTTAGAAATGAAAAGTGAAAACTGCCCATTGTTTGGTAATTAATTAAAGCAAAGACGGGATCGATCTATTGCTCTGAAATCCCATTCAGAAGGATCGCGCTCGTAATATGAGCCAGGATAGGAGTACATACAAGCTCTGCTATAATAAGTGGAAGTACCAGTTTACCAATTCATTTTGTATCATTCTTTAGAGAGAAAACTAAGAAAATGGGAGAAAAGTATATTTGTTTGTCTGAATTTTAATTAGTGTGACGTAATCTGTGCGCAGCGCTATTGATTGACGCTAGCGTATCTCTGATCCTTGAACCGCCTCCTCTTTGTTGTGTACATAGGACTGGGGGATAAAAAACTACAGCCCAAGGACTCACTAACTAATACCTCGTCCACGCAACCAGAAAACCAGAGGGCAACAACAAGCGTAATAAATAGATGCTAAGGTGTGGACCATTAGAAATTGGGGAGAGGGGTGGCAATTCCCCCAAAAAATTCGTGCAAGGCCAATCCTCCCCCCCCCCCCCCCCAAAAAAAAAAAAATTATGAGAGATTCAATAGAAAAAATAAATCCTACAAATACATGGCTTGGGCTATCGTTAAAAAGATGTCTGAAGTAGTTATTCCAGCAACTTCTCTATCATGCATTTTTCAATCTTTTCTACTTCACTTCACTCAATACTTAGTAAAATTTCGGCGCGCGAGGCTGTGAGAAATCGCGCAACGAAGACACAACCCTCGCGCCATTTACAAGAACAAGTGTATTTTGCCGTGCAGTGATAGGCCTGGCAGGCAGTCACTATATTCCAAAGAAGACCACTTAGGTAAGCGTGAATTCGACGTTACAAGCATACAAATTCGTCATTTGGACCGCTTCACGCAAATGAATCGTTATTTGCGGCGTGCATAAATGATAAAACCTACAGGCTTTGTTTACTATACACAAAAACGGAATGTTGATCTACCCTTCAGTTTGAGGCTTGATGAAATGCGTTTATCAAAATGCGCAACGAAAGAAAAATACGATACCCTCTATCTGAGAATGTCTTCTACTAGGAGAGAAAACGTTCAACAGCTTCATATCTTTTTTAACTCAACCAATGTAAATATAGCATAAGAAAATTTGTTGTACATATACATTCAGGAATAGGATTTGGCCTGTAGAAAACGCACGGGAAAAAGGTCTTGCTCGATGCGCAGTTCTACCCTCTACCCCTCGTGGGTTTACCCTTTCCCACTGTCTATACTTCTCACTCTGACAAGTTTCGGTATGTACGTATAACGTGTATTACAAGATATTTTGTGCGTGTGTCTACGAAAAAAAAAAAATCTTGCACAACCTGATCCCCGAAAAAAAATCATACGCAAAAAAATTGCCAACCCACTCCCCCAATGTCCAATGGTCCACCCCTGCAGATGACTAGAAAACGTGTCTTAACAACGACAACTCAGTAGTAATTAGACGCTGAGAAAAAGGTTCTAAGCAACAACCATCGTCGAAAACGCGACTTAGTAAAAACAAGTGTAGTAGATAGACGCTGAGAAAACGCGACTTAGCAACTCACTAACTAATACCTCGTCCACGCCGCCAGAAAACCAGAGGGCAACAACAAGCGTAATAAATAGACGCTAAGATAATGCGGGTTAGCAACGACAAGCGTAGTAGATATATAGATGATAAGAAAACGCGACTTAGTAACAACAAGTGTAGTAGTAGATAGACTCTAAGAAAACGTTACTTAGCAACAGAAAGCATAGAAGATAGACGCTGAGAAAACGCGACTTAGCAAGGACAAGTGTAGAGAGACGCTGAGAAAACGTGACTGATCAACAAGTGTAGTAGATAGACGCTGAGAAAACGCGACTGATCAAGAAGGGTAGTAGATAGACGCGGAGAAAACGTGCCTCCTTGCGACAACAAGCGTAGTAGATAGACTCGACTGTAAGAAAACGCCACTTTATAGCAACAACAAGCGTAGAAGATAGACGCTGAGAAAACGCAACTTAGTGTGAGATGTTCAAAAAGACAATAATTTTTGATAGTTGTTAACTAGATTATTCCTTATTTGGACCGCTTCACGCAAATGAATCGTTATTTGCGGCGTGCATAAATGATAAAACCTACAGGCTTTGTTTACTATACACAAAAACGGAATGTTGATCTACCCTTCAGTTTGAGGCTTGATGAAATGCGTTTATCAAAATGCGCAACGAAAGAAAAATACGATACCCTCTATCTGAGAATGTCTTCTACTAGGAGAAAACGTTCAACAGCTTCATATCTTTTTTAACTCAACCAATGTAAATATAGCATAAGAAAATTTGTTGTACATATACATTCAGGAATAGGATTTGGCCTGTAGAAAACGCCACGGGGAAAAGGTCTTGCTCGATGCGCAGTTCTACCCTCTACCCCTCGTGGGTTTACCCTTTCCCACTGTCTATACTTCTCACTCTGACAAGTTTCGGTATGTACGTATAACGTGTATTACAAGATATTTTGTGCGTGTGTCTACGAAAAAAAAATAAAAAATCTTGCACAACCTGATCCCCGAAAAAAAATCATACGCAAAAAATTGCCACCCCACTCCCCCAATGTCTAATGGTCCACCCCTGCAGATGATTAGAAAACGTGTCTTAACAACGACAAGCTCAGTAGTTAGACGCTGAGAAAAAGTTTCTTAGCAACAACCATCGTCGAAAACGCGACTTAGTAAAAACAAGTGTAGTAGATAGACGCTGAGAAAACGCGACTTAGCAACTCACTAACTAATACCTCGTCCACGCCGCCAGAAAACCAGAGGGCAACAACAAGCGTAATAAATAGACGCTAAGATAATGCGGGTTAGCAACGACAAGCGTAGTAGATAGATGATAAGAAAACGCGACTTAGTAACAACAAGTGTAGTAGTAGATAGACTCTAAGAAAACGTTACTTAGCAACAGAAAGCATAGAAGATAGACGCTGAGAAAACGCGACTTAGCAAGGACAAGTGTAGAGAGACGCTGAGAAAACGCGACTGATCAACAAGTGTAGTAGATAGACGCTGAGAAAACGCGACTGATCAAGAAGGGTAGTAGATAGACGCGGAGAAAACGTGCCGTCTTGCAACAACAAGCGTAGTAGATAGACTCGACTGTAAGAAAACGCCACTTTATAGCAACAACAAGCGTAGAAGATAGACGCTGAGAAAACGCAACTTAGTGTGAGATGTTCAAAAAGAAATTTTTGATAGTTGTTAACTAGATTATTCCTTATTTTTCACGTTAGCTTAGAGAGCGTTTCATGATATCAAGTGCAAAATCGTTTTTTAGTTACCGCAGCACATATAAAGGCATTTATTGCATGACATGATTTCCTGGATTGCATGTGTAATCTGATTGCATTGCACTTCTTTGACTTTGTTGTACAGGAGTTCGTATTAATTTTCCGATATTGTATTGATCCAATTCGTTACTTTGCTGCATAAAAGGAGCCCAATCCTAGTATTTTCAGCATGTTCTGGAAATCAAGGAAGTGTACAATAACTAAGACGACGAGAAATTTTACGGCAGAAGGAGGGTACATGTTGTCGTTCCCGTTTATTAACCAGTTGTAAACTGTGTAGTGTGATTTTTTATATTTGCCTAAGAAATCCGTGCTCCTACTTGACAGCCCATCTCATCCTGTTACACTTGGTGCCAGAAATGGAATCCAAGTGTAAAATCCAAGTGTAAAATTCTGTGGAAATTAACAAGCGTGAAAAATGTCGCTTGAGGATCAAGATGCCGCTCTGAACGCCAAACTGACTAAGATGGAGACGCTGCTATAGCAGAGTGCCACCCAACCAGACATCAGCCAGGCATCCACCAGTAGCAGTATCACATTACCAGCCATCTGTGTGTCAGTGCCAAGGAGAGGAGGTTTGGGAAGTATGAAGCAGAGAGGGCAGTGCGGGGACAGACCGACGCGAGGCAGTTGACTTCCTTTCCTCCCAACTGGACCAATGAAGAGCTCAAGACACGCCCCAGTTCCCAATAGAGTCTTTCAGATCCTGCGCGAAGTCTTCAGCGAGAAGCTGACTCCATCCAAGCCATGTAAACGTTTTTCGCAAGGCGGCAGATGGACGTGGAAACCGTACAGGACACTCCCTGGTGGTGCTCCTAGACAGAGTGCTCATAGCCAGAGTAGAACGGCTGAGCGGAGAACCTGTGGTGGAGAAGGAGAAGCTCCTTAAAGAACAGTTCACTGGAAACTTAAGGGAGCCGCTGCTGTGACGCGACATCAAACGCTCTGGCCGCGAACGCCAGGTCACCACCTTCCAAAATGTACGACTAGTGACACAGGCATATGAAGGAGGAACCATCTAAAAGACGGTCAGCACCAGTCCGAGAGGCAGCCATAGACGAGGAGGAGGTGTGCACTGAGGTGACTGGGAGGAGGAACAATCAAAAGGTGCTCTCTGGCCGGGACAGAGAGAACTTGCAGAAGAGATGCAGAGGCAGCAGAAGGTGCTGATGACCCACATCGAGCAGCAGAAAGGGTGTTTAATCGGCAGCACGAAACTCTCAATCAACTGCTGGCAACAGGACCACGCCCAAGTGGTTGTGGGGAGGATGGCCACTTCGTCCATGATTGTGCAAAGTCTCCACCAGGTCTCCAATAGTCAAGGGGACAGGAGGGTGGCTCCAAAGAGGTCAGCAAACGAAACACTCCATCACAGTGAGCCGGCGACAGTCCTTAAAGATACAGCGTCCATTTTCAACAAAAGGAGGAGACGAACATACTGGCGAAGAAGATCCCAAAGTCGGCAGAGCTGTAGCAGCCGGGAAAGAAAGCGGGTATTGTGCCGGACCTAAACCAAAAACCCAGAAAGCAGAGGCTAGTCGAAGTTGTGATAGGGTCAGATAAATTATGCTCGAAGATTCGAGTATTAAGAGCTTTTGATCGTTGCTCCAAAAACATAGCATTATGCTCAAAATTGTGCTCGAAAAAAATTATAGTTCTGGTAGATATTCTGACCATTTCCGCTTCTTCTCAGGAATGAGTCTACGCAGACAATCGTTTAAGTACGATTAAATCTTCGCATGACCCATTTTCTTGTATCTTGTTCTTGTATCACGTTACTTTCCAAGTTATTACGCCCTTGATCACTGTACTCATCGAATCACTCCTTGACTAGTCTATCTACAGTTGTTTTGATCAGTCGCGTTTTTACAGCGTCTATTGACTGCGCTGGTTTGTCGCGTTTTCATCGTCGTGCTTACAACGCTTGTTGTTGCTAAATCGCATTTTCTCAGCGTCTATCTACGCTTGTTGATACCCAGTCGTGTTTTCTCGTCGTCTATATAGGGTTTAGTGTAGTCAGGATAAGCCAGCACTGGTGCACTCGTCAGAGCATTGTACGATCCGTGAAATGCTCTCCTCCTCATTGTTCTTTGACGATAGTACCTTGCTTCTTTTTCGCTTTGGCTGAGATTGCTGCCGTGTAATGGTGTTGCCTGGTACAATTCTTCGGTAGTACGATGCGAAGCCCAAGAATGACCTCAACTCTTTCAGAGTCCGTGGATCCGGCCATTGTGGCACCGCCTCTGTCTTTGCTAAGAGCAGTTTCAATACTTTTATAGGAATGATATGCTCAAAGCAGATCACATTGGAGAACATACGGCCCGTATAAGGAGGGCAGAGGAAAAGGAAGGCAGTGAGGATGACGGAGACCTGGAAGCGGTAGTTGAGCGGAATACTGGGGAGAGCGTCTCAAGCGCAACAGGTGACGCCAGTTGATGTGAGCGCAGTCCAGACCTCTGATTGTAGTACGGACCCGGCTGTAGGTGAGCTGGTGATGGAAAATGATGGTGATGCTCCAGTGGCGACAGGTGGCTTCTCATACGGCTCCGAGATGAGTAGAGAAGGACAGGAGTATGACACAGCTGGTTCTGAGGAAGTCTCTCTGGATGAATACAACGTGATCGATGACAAGGTTGCAGTGCCCCCGACGTTCTACCCGATCAACAAAGCGCCAATCCTCCAACCCTGGCGGTTAGGGAGATTCAGGCTACATTCATAAATCCACAAGCCTGGACAGTATTTGAGGTCGTCATGGCAACTATTTTAAGTTGCCACGATGCTAATTTTGACGCGCGCCTTTGTTTTAATCAAATCATTGCGTCAAGCCTCAGAGGAAAGCAAAGCGCGTCCCGAATGTCGAAATTATCATTCTTTATGTGCGTGAATTAGCGCGGCCAAAATAACAAATCTCCATGCTTGCAGCGTCGAACTCACGCTTACCTAAGGGTTTTTCGAACATGGCGACTGCCCGCCAGGCCTATCACTGGACGGCTTTTTTTTGGGGGGGGGGAGCTTGTTTCTCCTCGCCAACATGCACATGTTCTTGTAGCAACGTGTTGTCTTCGTTATGATCGTTGCGCGAGTTCTCAACTAGAATAATGCAAATGGTATAGAAGTTGTTGGAATAACTCCTTAGAGAATCTATCTCTGTCGCATTTTCTCGTCGTCTATCTACGCTTATTGTTGGTCTGTCGCGTTTTCTCGTCGTCTATCTACGCTTGCTGTTGGTCTGTCGCGTTTTCCCAGCGTCATCGTTTTGTAGGATTGTTGTTGCTAAGTCGCGTTTTCTCAGCGTCTATCTACTACTCTCGTTGCTGCTCAGTCGCGTTTTCTCAGCGTCTATCTACTACTCTCGTTGCTGCTCAGTCGCGTTTTCTCAGCGTCTATCTACTACTCTCGTTGCTGCTCAGTCGCGTTTTCTCAGCGGCTATCTACTACTCTCGTTGCTGCTCAGTCGCGTTTTCTCAGCGGCTATCTACTACTCTCGTTGCTGCTCAGTCGCGTTTTCTCAGCGTCTATCTACTACTCTCGTTGCTGCTCAGTCGCGTTTTCTCAGCGTCTATCTACTACTCTCGTTGCTGCTCAGTCGCGTTTTCTCAGCGTCTATCTACTACTCTCGTTGCTGCTCAGTCGCGTTTTCTCATCATCTATCTACTACGCTTGTCGTTGCTAACCCGCATTTTCTTAGCATCTATTTATTACGCTTGTTGTTGCCCTCTGGATTTCGTGGCGTGGACGAGGTATTAGTTAGCGAGTCCTTGGGCTGTAGCTTTTTATCCGCCAGCCCTATATACACAACAAGGATGAGGCAGTTCAACGATCAGAGATACGCTAGCGTCAATCAATTAAATAATCACAAATCGTTACTCCTTTAACTTATAGATGCATGATCAATTTCGACATATTTAATTTGTTTTATACCCTTAAGGCTCAACATGCATAGACCTGCTAGGGTCCTCGCATTATGCTGGTTTAAACCTCCACTAAATTTCGAAATTCTGATTTCCTCGCATAACCCGCATAAGACCTTGTTTTCCTCGCCAAATGATAGAACGACATGGCTTTCATACTCTCAGTCATTTGAAAAAATATAGTTTTCAATCTCGCTTGTCCATAATCATTAACAAACTCGTTCTTCGGTGGTGACGTAAGATTTTGGGGAATTGGTGTTAATTTAATAATGAGTACATTTTGTTGATATGTAAATTCCCCTCGGAATGTACTCGGGATGTCTTCTGGAACGTCTCGTGGGCTGGTCGGAACGTCGTCGGCTTACGTTGAAAATTTATTACCAAAAGTACCTCGCTGCCTAAATATTTTTAAAAGTTGACAGGAATACCAAGCAAAAAGCTGTGTTTAGAAGCAACCTTATCATGTAAACCAAGTAAAATTACAAGGCCTTGCTTATAAGTTTTCTCGTACCATCATGTATCGTTTTTCTATCAATTCAGCGTTTGAATCAGGGGCCGCGGAGGGGGAGGGGCTGGTAGGGCTATAGCCTTATCACTTTTCCAAGAAATCATCATACATTTCTTGTATTCAGCCCTACCACTTTCGTGGTACTTCTTCCTTATAAGCCCCACCACTTGAACGCACGCACCGTGGCCCTTGGCATGAATTTACTATTTCTAGACCAAGGGCATACGTCAAATTCAAGCCGCGTCGATTAAATTCTTTTCAAAGATATTGGCTCATTACACTTTGCAACAAAACGTTATCTATTGTTATAAATGTATTAAATGCGGCTGTAAATCGACTTTTGTCCTAGGCCTAATTATCTGTATAGGCCACAGCCCCCCGGGTCTCCAAAGGTTCTCCAAAACCTGACCCTATCAGATACCAAAAATCCTCGTTTTTTATACCCTACCGTAGACCTACGGTCAAAATTGTATTCCCTACCGCAGACCTGAGGTTAGTCACCAGGGTGGTCTAATTGGTCGCAATGAAAGCGGTATTTTGATAATAATGTAAAGGTTTCAAAAAAGCCACCTTTCACTAATTGCGGTACAACCTCCCCCCCCCCCCCCCCCCCCCCCCCCCCCCCCCCCGTTAGTTCTCTGCAACACCACAAGATTCCAAAGAAACAAACAGTGGTTTATTGAGTCTGCAAATGTAGTGACTAAAGACGTGTAGCAAACGTCGCTGAGAATTATCGCCCTGTCTTCCTTGGGCTTTTCGTGTTGAGAGATGATTGAGATGATTGGCTGTACGAGTCTATGTTTAAACCAATACTGCTGGGGTTGAGGAGACTCTACCCATCATTTGTTCCTACGATAATAAAACAGAGTTGTTCTTAAAGGCAGGCATACCTAAGGACAGTTCTCTTCAGATGAGCATTGTAAATTAGAGATGCCTCTGCTCTGCAGGCCTCACAGGCTACTTGTAAAAGTTTGAAAAATATCCCAATTGTTTTAAAAATGTCTTAAATATTTATAGAAACAAAATAAAGAATAGTCACTTTATGATCTGCTGTGTATATTGTGATTACATTATCGGTTTCAAGGGGACAATTTGGGTCTGAACTTCAAGCCACTGGTCGATCGTTACAATGCACGCTCGCTCCCATTCTACTCACACTAAAACACACCGGATCATAAAGTATAGGTATTCCGTGTATTTGTGTCTATAAATATTAAAGACATTTTTCAAACAATTCGGTTATTTTTCAAACATTTCCCATAGCCTGTCAGGCCTATGACTTAACAAGAGTGGCTGTGAATTTATTCAATCTGGACCATATGTTCAAATGAGAAGAAAAGGATTGGTTCTGCGTCTAAAGTAAGCTGTACCTTATAATCTACATACGAAAATTAAAGCTTTTATTAATTTCTGAAGCGAAAATTTCAGCTCTCGCGCTATCCATACGATAAACAGGCCTAGAAGGTCGTTAAATTTCATTTCATTTCGCTCCTTTTTTCTCGACCGTTTTGGCCATTCGAGACCAAACAAAGCGGTTTTGATGGGCACAGCAAACCAAGAACTGCAGCGATTTGTCTTTTGCTTTCATCTGAAATGAGATCCGCACCGTCGAAAGTAACAGCGTCTATTTCTATTGAAAATTCTGTTTACTTTCATTAAGAACCGAAAAATAAAAACAGCCAAAACATCCTATAAGTATGGAACTAAAATCAGAGAACATGTCGAATTCGTGAGAACCAAAATAAAATAGATTAAGTCAATACCTTTACATCTTATCTTCTTCCGTGTTGTTCGCCATCTTGGATGCTACAGCCTCGTTTCGGTACTGCCAGCCTCGATTCCACGATAAACCATCATAAAACCATTGCGGATAAGTCATATCAGAGAATTGGTTATTTAGCAAACATCCACATTCGTTAATTTGGTTATATGCCAAAAACTATTTTACGCCGTATTGCTTATATGTCTAAAATCATTTTTATTATATAAGGCATCTGCGGCATATAAGGGAAATGTAGCCCCTATGTATACATATAATGGAAGTACTTACCGTATTTATGGTAAATAATATTTTTACATTTGGCACCCCATAGAAGTAAGACACTATTTCTTGTGAAAATTTGAAATATCTAAGTTCAAATTTGTATAAGTTATAGCTCTGTGAATATTTTTTTATATGGAGTTTCGTTATGAGATCTGATCAGGTCTGCTAGGACTCTCACTCATTGTCTGTTATGAAAATGTTCAGACAGCTATAACTTTATCAAATCTTAACTAAATCATATCAGATTTACACGAGAAATAATGCTTTACATGCACGACAGTTTATCCTAATTTTTTTTAATGTTTGCGCTTTTTCGAAATTCAGCATTTTCCGGCTTTTTGGCCAAAAAGTCAAATCTCTTAATTTTATAAGTATCAAAACTAATCTTACATAATTGAAAAGAGCGTCAAAAGCTTGACAAAATATGTAAAAAGAGTCTTGATCAGATGGTTATCGACCGAATTACAGTGATTTGAAATATTTGGGGAACTCGACTGAAATTGAGCCACAAGTGTCAGGCATTCCTGTCTAAATGAAATGTTTATTATTTTTTCCGAATTCATGATCAATTGGAACATGGTTCTAAAAAAATCCAATAACCAAATATTCTTTTGTGCCACGTTTAAATGGTTGCATTCTGGTGTAAATCGGATCAATACTGCCGAGATACAAGTTGAAAAACATTACAGAAACGCATAGACTTCAAGACATTTTGATAGGAACGCCTGACACTTCAGGCTGAATTTTAGTCGAGTTCCCCAAATATTGAAACCACTGTAATTCGGTCAATAATGATTAGATAAAGTCTATACTTATGTATGTTGTCAAACCTTTCATGCTCTTTCTTATGATATAAGTTTCGCTTTTATACTTATAAAATTGAGGGACTTGATTTTGCGACCCAAAAAGCCGAAAAATGCTGAATTTAAAAATGAATAAAATGAAAAATAGTTCATGTCAAACTGTTGTGGAAGTAAGACACTATTTCTTGTGAAAATTTGAAATAACGAAGTTCAAATTTGTATAAGTTATAGCTCTGTGAATATTTTTTATATGGAGTTTCGTTAATGAGATCTGATCAGGTCTGCTAGGACTCTCAATCATTGTCTGTTATGAAAATGTTCAGACAGCTATAACCTTATCAAATCTTAACTAAATCATATCAGATTTACACGAGAAATAATGCTTTACATGCACGACAGTTTATCCTAATTTTTTTTTAATGTTTGCGCTTTTTCGAAAATTCAGCATTTTCCGGCTTTTTTGGCCAAAAAGTCAAATCTCTTAATTTTATAAGTATCAAAACTAATCTTACATAATTGAAAAGAGCGTCAAAAGCTTGACAAAATATGTAAAAAGAGTCTTGATCAGATGGTTATCGACCGAATTACAGTGATTTGAAATATTTGGGGAACTCGACTGAAATTGAGCCACAAGTGTCAGGCATTCCTGTCTAAATGAAATGTTTATTATTTTTTCCGAATTCATGATCAATTGGAACATGGTTCTAAAAAAATCCAATAACCAAATATTCTTTTGTGCCACGTTTAAATGGTTGCATTCTGGTGTAAATCGGATCAATACTGCCGAGATACAAGTTGAAAAACATTACAGAAACGCATAGACTTCAAGACATTTTGATAGGAACGCCTGACACTTCAGGCTGAATTTTAGTCGAGTTCCCCAAATATTGAAACCACTGTAATTCGGTCAATAATGATTTGATAAAGTCTATACTTATGTATGTTGTCAAACTTTTCATGCTCTTTCTTATGATATAAGTTTCGCTTTTATACTTATAAAATTGAGGGACTTGATTTTGCGGCCCAAAAAGCCGAAAAATGCTGAATTTAAAAAATGAATAAAATGAAAAATAGTTCATGTCAAACTGTTGTGGAAGTAAGACACTATTTCTTGTGAAAATTTGAAATAACTAAGTTCAAATTTGTATAAGTTATAGCTCTGTGAATATGTTTTATATGGAGTTTCGTTAATGAGATCTGATCAGGTCTGCTAGGACTCTCACTCATTGTCTGTTATGAAAATGTTCAGATAGCTATAACTTCATCAAATCTTAACTAAATCATATCAGATTTACACAAGAAATAATGCTTTACATGCACGACAGTTTGACATAATTTTTTTTAATGTTTGCGCTTTTTCGAAAATTCAGCATTTTCCGGCTTTTTGGCCAACAAATCATCAAAAGAGCATCAAAAGTTTGACAAAATATCTAAATATAGGATTGATCAGATGGTTGCGCGACCATTTTGCGCAGGTGTTGAGCAGCGTCCTTGTCATTCTCGAACCCACTCGTCACCTCGCGGGGAAGGCACTGGTGACAGCCACAGACGCATGCGTGAGATTTGATACAGAGCCGCTGAGAGAAAGACCTCTCAGCGCATGCTCCAACGCTCAAAATCAGCCAATCAGCGAAGGCCCTCAAATGGATGTCCCCAGAGCCTCCCCTGCGAGCAGACCAGCCGGGGAGCTCTGGGTACGAGAATGCGTCCCTGTAATTCAGATCCTTTTGACTGTATGTACAGAGATTCAAAATGTATTTATTTATTCAAAAAATGTTCATTTACTAGTCTTTGGGACTTATGCAACAAGAGTATGATAAACAAACTGTTATCTCTCATTTTCATATCTTCTATTTCTTCTCTCGCCTATCTCCCTTCAGGTTTCGCTGTATCTTACTCCTGCAACCACAGAATCACCCAGCTGGGAATTGCACCCAGTCCTCGCTGCACTGGCAGTGCTGCGCATGCTCTGGTACACCACTGGATGTTTACTCTACTGCGGTATTGTCTTTCTGCGCAAATAGACCTCCTAAAACGTTTCTGTTTTAGCGTATTTTATCTGTTATTTTAGTTTTTAACAGCTACAATGTATGTACAGACCGTGTCAAAATATGGAAGGGAAGGCAGAAATGAGAAATAACTGCAGCCGAATACAATGTTCAAAGGAAAAAATAAATCACCAAATGTTATTACCGCTTTGCCTTGCAGAACACTTTAAACTGCATCTCATGTTCTGTCTCCAATTTGACGTCCTAAAACGTTATGTTTCTAACTACTCTCACACTTTTTTTAATGTGTGGATTTAGAGTTGTTTTTCATTTTTTCTCGAGCAAGGGGATCTGGTTCTTACCTTACCGAAGCAACAGCCAAAGAGTTATTTGGGGGCTCGATGTCACTCACTCCTTCATTAGCAAGATATTAGATAATTTATGCTGAAGTCATCCCTCTGGACGCCGGCTAACCGCTATTATCGCATCCTCGAGATGCGGGATCAAGCGAGTCATCTGCGGGAATAAAACTCAAAATCATTTCTCTCTTACCCTTGAACCTTCGCCAAAGTATATATACTACAGATTGCTGCAAAACTTATGTGGGAGCATAGATTTGATTTAAAAAGTTTGAAAAAACTTCAATTAACGTTTCGGCTATTCAGCTAAAATGAACAAAACGTTCTAAAAGTTTACACTACTTGTATCCCCGATAAAGCATGGCTAGGGGTCTGATACAGAATACTAATTACAACAATTATTATTCTGTATCAGGCACCTTCCAGTGCAAACCCTCAGTCTTTGAACAGCTGGAGATATTTTTTGCAAATATCTCCGGTACTATCCTAAGGCTGAAAGGGACCACTCTAGCGAAGTCCAAATATAGTATTCTCTCTAGGGCAGTACATGAAAAAGGCTTCACCTGAGAGACTATATGTTGTTTTAGTCCGGCTAGATCCATGTGGGCCAGGGCTCATACCTTCTGCGCATGCTTGCTACAAAATGTCATGTCCCACATGGAGCTAGGTGGACTAAAACAACATATAGTCTCCCATTGAAGCCTTTTTGAGGGACTTCACTAGAGTGGTCCCCTTCAGGGTTTGGACTTGTTTGACAACTTATGAGTAAAATATTACGTTTATATCAATTGATGAATAAAATATTATGTTTATATAAACGTAATCTTTTATTTCTCAATGCTTTATCAAAACGATATAAACATAATCTTAAAATTATCAATGCTTTATCATGACTGATTTGATAAGTCATTTATAAAATTTGTGTCCATGTTCTATTGTCATCTAAAGATTGTCGCCTTCAGCTCGAATCTTAATATGCCAATAGAACACGGCTACTCATTTTGTAAATAGTACATTGTGAGAATGCGCAGCTCTTAACCAATCAGAGTGTGCGTACTATCTTAGCTATTTTATAAAAGATGATATCCTCCAAATTTCCGATGATGATGATGATTATCAAGCATTTTATCTTTGGCTATAAGGACAACCTGAGTAGAACATTCAGTAAGTGGCCTGAAAAGTCTTATAAAATTAAAAGGTATTACAATATTGTAGACACATCTTCAAAAGTCTCCACTTATTTCTCTAGTCCATTCACTTGTAGCTATTGGCTACAAATTCCACTGTTTGTTCCCGAAAACTCTCCATCTTGTGCTGTAGTTATGCACAATTCCCCCACCTCCCCTCCCCTGAGAAAATGAGACATCCAGCCTCTCTCTGCCGAGTCGTTGTTATGAGAAGATCAAGTCGCTAAAGAAAAAACACACAAAGCAGGTGTTCCCACTGTCCCTCGTCCAAAAAAAAAACATTTTCGGATGCACAAAAAACGCCAATCGTTTTGTAGCAAGCATGCGCAGAAGGCATGATTCCTGTCCCACATGGAACTAGCCGGACTAAAACAACATATAGTGTCTCAGGTGAAGCTCTTTCTTAAGTACTGCTCTACGAGAGAAGACCATACCTGGACTTCACTAGAGTGGTCCCCTTCAGCCTTTGGACAGTAGGGGATCTGTGTTGTTTGAAACAAATACTCATTAATTATTCATGACCTAATCAGCCAACCAGAGCTCTCATTTTGTACCACGTGCAGACCTTGAAATCCCCGGAAGATACTGCAAGTGGGACTTTGAAAAACTTTTCAAGGACCTTTGAATATTCATAATTTCAAGGTCCTCACCCTCGAAAAGTTTCTACTAGGCATTCTTTGTGCCGTGCAAAGGCAGACCGTAGGAAACGCTCCATGAGAAGACAAAAGTCTCCTCTCTCGGAAAAGTAAATACAAATAATTTTTGTTCGAGACTATATGCTTGTGCGCCGCCAACCTCCATGTGGGACAACCCGTACGAAACGAGAAGCGCTTGAAAGCGCTTTTAAACCGCTGCGAAAGCGCTTCGCAGCCAAAAAGCAGCTCAAATGAAGCGCTTTGAAAGTGTTTTTACGTCGGAAGCCATTACGCAGCCCGCTGTAAATCCGCTGTGAAGCGGTAGAAGATGCTGTGGCAGTGGTTTCGCAGTGGTTTGCAGCGGTTTAGCAGCCGAGCTTAGGGCTTCTCATCGCTGCAAAACCACTTCAGGCCACTTCAACAAAGGAAAGGAAAAAAAAACTTACACACGCTGTGTACTAATATAGCAATGGTGCTAGTTTCTGAAACTATTCCGTTTGAAATAGTTTTGAAAACACTAACAGCGATGGATCTGGATCCAAAATGGATGCAATGTCCCAATAAAATCGAATACAAATAGAGAGAAAGGACAAAACAGACAAGATTTGTGCCGACGTTTCGGACTCTTTACTTTCAGTCCTTCATCAGGGCGCCCTCGCCATCGAAATGTTTTTCTACTACTCAGTCTTTGCACCATACAATGGCAGACTGTAGAAACCGTTACGTGAGAACACCGGTCTCCTCTCTAGGAGAAATATAATACAAAGGACCTTGTTCCAGACTATATGCATGTGCGCCGCCAACTTCCGTGTGCGACAGGCTTTATGGAAACAATCTTGACCTTTTCACTTCTGCGCATGACTAGTGACGCAATCCAAGTTTCACAAGTAAAAAAATAAGATTATATTGATAAATCCTGTTGTTTGGGTAGGGTACAGAGGGGTTGGTGATTGAATATTATGTCACAGGCTATTATCTGAGTATTTCAAATGACTAAAAAATTTGAATGGAGATGTTTCAACATTGATTGTTTTCCCTCTGTGTTGGCTAATTAGGTCATGAATAATTATTGAGTATTTGAAGTAATTCAAAAGCCTCCTATTCGGACTTGACGGGATTTCAAAGCCCACGCAATTAGTTGCGCGGACTTTGAAATCCCGTCAAGTCCTCATAGTCGGCTTTTAAATATTACATCCAACTGTTCAAAGACTGGGCTGCACTGGAAGGTGTCCTATAAAGAATACTAATTGGTCTAATTAGTATTCTGTATCAGACACCTAGCCATGTGGTATCGGGGGTTATAAGTAGTGTCACCTGATCCGAATCCAGTGCAGAGATTGGATGAGCATCCTATGAATGACCGAGGGCTGGAAAATGTTGAACAAAGCCGGAGGTCACAGTTTTTCCCTATTCAGAATAAACCTAAAGCCAGTAAATAACTTATTCATTTTTTTTCAACCCTAGAATTTCATTTTTTTAATGAAAACAAGCATGTGGAAATGGTTACTGTGGCTTAGGTCAGACGCACTCTAAGGACCAATTAGAATGCAGATTCATTACCGTGCCCTCTAGGAAAACAACAAATGGAAAATAATATGTCACTCAGGTCCTAGATGTAGCTTCATATGAGATCTAAGAGTTTCAAGTTTCAAGTTTATTTACGTTTTCAGATATACATTATAGTGCACACCACCTGCAATAGCGAAAGCATGTGGCATAAGGTCATACAAAAAGAGAGAGAGAGACAATTAAGGCGTTAAAAAAGGTGTGGCATATTTAAGCATTAGAGCACAACGTTCCATGACTTTATCAGCACAATAGAGCACATGTGATTTCTGGAGAGACTTGAAAACGTTTTAAAATCACGAGCCGTAGCTATAGTATAATTCCTAGTAAAATACTTGTGTCCATATAATACAAAGTTTTTCAGTATGTGTGTGAGTATAAATAGATGATGCAGAGCATTGTCAGATTCATTTCATTTTACAGTGTATATATCTTATGGGTTTAGCATTGTTTCGCCCCATGTAAGGTAATCCAGAATCCGAAATCCGACTTTTTGTTAGCTTTGGATTCTGGAATCCGTAGAATGGAATCCGGAATCCATTTAGCAGGAATCCAGAATCCAAACGCCTGGAGAATCCGGAATCCAATAATTTATACAGATAAAGAATCCGGATTCTTTGAGAGTTATGAAATCCGGAATCCACTTGTATGGAATCCGGAATCCAGTAGGTGGGAATCCGGAATACAAGGGCTGGAATCCGGAATACAAGATCTGCTTGGATTACCTTACATGGGGCAAATTGTTCAACATGCTCATTCTCAAATAATTACATGCTTAGGCATTCATTATTTTGACTTACAATACTTGGGCTTACCGGTAGTGATTCTGATGCAGGTTCAGGCATGAGACAACATACCATTTCCGGTGTGGATGCTTCGTTTCTTCTCGAAGTTGAAGTAGAAGAATCATTGATGTGTTCTGTGGACGTGGATAGGATATACTTTACAAATGCCAATTACAAACAACAGGAAAATGTTATTAGTAAAGTCAATCTATGTTTTGACTGAGGAACTAATTGTGTAGCTGAGGCTTGCGCACCAGCTGGGATCACGGCGACTGTTGAAGGGCCTCAAAGTCACTTGCCAAACAATTTGTCGCGGTAAAACTTTAGCTCACGGGAACTGTTTTTCTAGTCGAGTAAGGTCAGGAATCACGGGAATCGGCTAGGACGATTTAGTGTGATATATTTGACGATTATCAAACAAGTAAACTGAAATACAATGCGGTAAATAAACTAATTACAAAATGTTTAAAGTTCACAAAGATAAAGAAATCACGAATCAATTAGTAACATACATTCCAATCATAGTTTCGGCCTTACAATCTTCTTGTATAGAAGGTTGCCAAATGCACAACAATACATAGTGTTAGGTTTATAACAAAGACGTAAAATAGGTAAATAACATTGACTATGAATATAAGTTGAAGCGTGATATTGTGACATTGCGTGATACAATTCTGATAAGGCTTGCGGGAATGCCACTGCAAGCGATATTAAATCATGGATACAAATACACTAACGTGAAAGGGCTATGATTCTGGAATATATCATAAAAACAAGTCAAGAACATGTAGGGTACTAATTGGACTAATGTAAGTTCACGGTTTAGGAAGTTGGCTAATAGGATCTGGGCGTTGTCACATGTTATGTTCGAGTGGTTCTAGTCTCAGCGGGAAATCTTGACTTTAACTAGGTCTTGGTGACTAAATATAGAAATAAGTTTGTACTTACACATCGGTTCCCGCTTGCACTCTAAATAGCCAAGGGTATCCAAAACACAAACCACTAATTTTTACTTACAAGATCACGAACACGAAGAAAGTACTGGCAATATGCCACTCAAGTATACTACACTAACGCAATGTTGGTGACGTCATTATTAAACAAATGTGATTGGCGAATCAAAGGGAATCAACTTTCTGATGAGCGTAAATATAGAGGAGCATTGTTCTAGAGTTCATTACAAATTGCAACAAAAGTTTTTTTGATGGTGTGCTAGATTTAGTCTGCAAATGAACATACCGTATTTACCCGTGTATAATGCGCACCCGTGTATAATACGCACCCCAATTTTGAGGGTCATTTTGAAAAATAAAGTTTGACAATATAATGTGAAAATAATCTTCGAACCTCCAACAACCATAAGACTTGGGGAAAAATCATCAACAAACAAACGCAATTCTCTCTTGATTTATGTAAGCTTACTCGCCATGAACGGATGAGTGAAATTTTCTGACGGTTTCTTCATTTCAATTGTTTGTTTGAGAGAAATCTTGTGCCACAAGCTAAGTGATTCACGCAAAATTTAAATAGTTGTACTAATATTTATATGCATTGTAGCCTTCTAGCAGGCATTTACAGGGTGATTTTATCGCAAAAATCCGGAGTTCGTAGTCGCGAGTGCCGACGAGCGCCATCTTGGATTTTGGACGTGCGTCCTGAGCCGAGTCACAAAATCCAAAATGGCGCTCGCGACTACGAACTCCGAGATTGTTTGCAATAAAAACAGCCTCCACCGCCTACTGGCAGGTTTCACGGATCGAAATCCTAGCTTTATTATTGGAAACCGAACTACACAACCATGAATCAGCTAATTTGTAAAGGATCTTTTGTATTTGTTGTTATGCAAATCCCCAAAAGTTACACAACCATGAATCAGCTAATTTGTAAAGGATCTTTTGTATTTGTTGTTATGCAAATTCCCAAAAGTTCCGTGTATAATACGCATCACGTTTTTGAGGCTCATTTTGGACTGAAAAAAGTGCGCATTATATACGGGTAAATACCGTACTAAAAGTCCCAAAAAATCAGGGTAGAGGAACATGCCGAAAATGGCCAAACATCTACCTTGACCATTTTCAACTACCTAGGATTGACCATTGTACTAAATTTCAAATGTTGGAAAAATTGTACAAGAAACACCTGCTCAACTGGCTTACCATTGCTCAGAGGAGTCAAATGGCAAACCTTATATTGTGAACATTTTCTGACTATCTTGATTAGATTTACATTGCGTGCCCTCTTATAATCTCAGATTTAGTGCAGCTCCTACTGTATATCCAAATACCGACAAATGAATCTGGTACTTTTCAGGACCAGGCAGCTAAAATATTTAATGCCCTCCCTGTGAATGTGAGGGCTCTCACAAACTTATGGAATTTAGCAGGAAGGCTAGAGAGCATGTCCTCAAATTATAATCGTCCTATCAATATTTTAACTCCCTGGGGCCGGTTCCTAGAAGGTCAGTTAAGAGTTATCTGTAGATAAACGCTTATCCAACGGATAAATCCTGAACAAATCTTGTACAACAGATAACTTTTATCCATGGATAACTTTATCCAACCTTTCAGGAACCGGCCCCTAAAGTTTCTCTCTCCCTTAATCAAGTCAATTCCCTGATAAATGTAATATTAGCGTATTAGTATAATAGTGAATTTGATATTGTTTTTATATTCTTAAGTCCAGATTTATAGTCTATAAATTATTTTGTATTTAGCTAGATTCAGGTGAAGAGTCACCCACTGGATATACTGAATAAACTCATTATTATTATTGTGGTCGAAGAACACATACTAATCTCATCAGGATTGTATCCCATAATTTGTGAGTATAGTCCCATGTGGGTTTGGATGCCAGCTTGATTCAGATATTTTGGACTGACTATTTTATTTGGCCTCGATTTCATGTCAAGAGCGACCGAGACAGAATGGTAATGAAACTGCCTCAATCTCACGAACGGAGGTGGAATGGTAATGTGAAAATAGCCTTGACCTCAAATGGACAGGGAGAGATATGGTAACTAGTGCATGTCACTCGAAAAGAAACGACGGCCTACAATTGCAGGCTCAATGAACTGTGTTCCATGTGGTTTTAGTTTGGAGTCCACTTTGTGCTGCAAAGTCTTTTGTGCTATGCAGTCCATTTCATGCGAAGGTAGTGTTTTGTCAGAAAAAATAAATGAAGCCATTTATCACAGCATCAGAAAATTATGCAGTGATGTGTTTTCCCAGAAGGAGACGCTAAATATCATTTAAACATGATGTTGCCACTGGGTTTTATGGAGAATTTTGCTGTCGATATGCGAATAGAAGAAAGCGAAATTCATATCACAGTTTATATTTGGCAAGATAGCCTTGTTTTTATATTGAAATAAAACATGTTCATTTCATATTCCTTCCCACGTCTAATTGTAACAGCATGTTCACCAGTTATAGGCTCTGGACTTGCCCATGAAATTTTCCTCTTCATCCTCATGACACACTCGCATTGAGTGCAATTTAGTGATCATGATTATTCTATTATTACCTGCTATGCTGCAGATTTCTCTCCTGAATTTGGTCATGACTTTGGAGAATTCCTGATGTAAACATAATTTAGTGCGAACTCCCAATGGTGAGCCAACCAGAGCTCTAGGGACAAATGTTTATGTTAAAAATATTGTTTATCAATGAAAAAAAACCTCCTTATGCATTAGTTATTTTGAAAGCCTCACAAACAAAGGCACTTTGCACAATTTTTGCCAAAACATTCAATAGACCCTTATCACGTTAATGTGGATTAATGATATCTTATAGCTATCAAGAAGCGAAGTCCTTAAATCAAATTAGCACATCCGTATTAGAAAAGCTGCAAAGTTTGGAAATAATTACTCGAAAACTGGCTGAGATATGAATTTTGAAAGGTTAGCTTTCTGGCCTATTTTTTACAAAGAAATGTGTGGGAATAAACATCACAACGAGGCTCGTAGCGCTAATACGGATGTGCTGAATTGAATACCAGACTTCGTTTCCTGATAACTATAAGATATCATTAAGCCGTATTAGCATGATAAGGGTCTATAAGCACCTAAGAATTCATGTTCTTATCTTTTCTTTAGGGAAAAGACCTGATTTATGTCCCACTTTTTAGCCAACTAAAAGCGGGGAATTCTCCCTGGTAAAAGAAAATAATATCCCTTATTATATAGCTTGTGTTTATTCGATCAAAGCACGCACTCTGATTGGTTCTATCATGGTCACGTGGCGGGCTACAAATTCAATGTAGCCCGCAGGCTACAATTAAAAAATTGTTGCCCGCGTGGGTGACATCGCTAGAGCGAGAAATTTCGGCGGAACATTTTTACCCATGTTTACCGTATTTTCTTTTTGCTATATAATAAAACACTTAATGACTGCACCCTCGGGAAACAGCAAGTTTTGTTTCCCTCGAATCTCGATGTTCCCTTGACTTCGTCTCGGGAAACATTGAGATTCTCGGGAAAACAAAACTCGCTGTTTCCCTCGGAAGCAGTCATTAAGTGTATAATATACACCAGGACTACTCAAACATGCAACGAAAATAATATAACAGTAAATCTTAAAATTATGCTATACCCCTGAGCTGGTGACGGGGATGTACAGGCAGCCCAAGTACAATTGGTCGTTTATAAAACGTTTATTCTGGCTTGGCGATATAATAGTGTTTATGTGGCTTTGTATAAGAGTAATCGAAAATCTCGCTAAATTGCTATAACATCGTCACTGAGTTCTGGTAAATTATGGCAAATAAAAGTAGAAGACTTACATTAAGTTGTCCTGTTGTCCTTTCCTCGTTTGTAGGCGTTGAAGAGTGTTTCCGAAGGCTCACTACAAGAATCTCGAACGCACCACATCGCGACCGAATTTCTTCGATAAATCGCAACTCGATCGGTGATCTAATCACACCAGGAGAACCGTCTTGCCATACATCTTACCTACAAGGAGCGATGTCTCGATTAAAACATCTGAACACGGTGAATTTTGGTGTTTTTCCGTTGAACTTCGTGAAGCCGTTTTCACCGACTTGCGAAGTCAAAACGTAAAGTCGTATATCCTATCACCATCCACAGATAACACAATGCGAATTACAAACAACAGAAATGACAAAACTGAAAATGCTATGGTTTATCCAGCTGAATTCCTGCACAAGTGACCAAAAAATAGGCCATTTGATTTAGACGAACCATTTAGACATTTCTCACCTCCTCTTCTGATGTAAACTTTACAAACGCTTATAAATCTCAGCTCCAGATCAAGGTTTTCCCTGCAGTAGAGAAATATTTTCCTTTTACAACCCTTCTTTCTTGCTGTCCAAGAGCTAAATGATTTTTCACGTCTTTGTTGGCCATTCTTAAAGACTCTCGTTCCACACCGCCTGGCCTTACTACCGGCTGTATGTATCGCACCGAAGCTTCGTAAACACCACGCTTTGCTTTCAACATGCTTCAAAGAAAGACGCCCGAACAAAATTTTCACCTCAAAAACTGTTCAAGATTAGAATTGAGAAGTATTTGATAGATTTGGGAGAACACTTCGCGATTTAGATGAAGTTTTCTTGCACAAAGTCGAAGCAGCTTGAAGCAGAACAAAATTCAACATGGCGGACGGTAAGCGTATGATCGGAAAAACAGCACTTCCGAACATACGATTCGGCAACGATTCGGCTGAAACTCGGGGCTCCTACATAACAAAGGAACCATTGTATTATCGTAAATTTACATTTCCGGAAAACAGCGAATAAAGCACGACAAAAACTTCGAGAGCACAGACTCCGTGAAGGTGATGATGTCACATATCACGCATGTCCTTTAAAAATTTGTTTAACGGTACCCACATGGACCAAAATCAACTAGTCTGACCTATAAATATTTCGCGAGGGTTAAATAGCTGAGGGGGAAAGCTCACGCACGTTGAACATCCGATCGCACACCATCCAGCAGCCAGCGCACGTTTAACAGCAGATCGCACACATTCACTAGCGAGCCAGCCGGGTTTGAATGTTTTCGGGTTTGAATGTTTTCGGGTTTGAATGTTTTCGGGTTGAATGTTTTCGGGTTGAATGTTTTCGGGTTTGTGTTTTCGGGTTGAATGTTTTCGGGTTTGAATGTTTTCGGGTTTGAATGTTTTCGGGTTTGAATGTTTCGGGTTTGAATGTTTCGGGTTGAATGTTTCGGGTTTGAATGTTTTCGGGTTGAATGTTTTCGGTTTGAATGTTTTCGGGTTTGAATGTTTTCGGGTTGAATGTTTTCGGGTTGAATGTTTTCGGGTTTGAATGTTTTCGGGTTTGAATGTTTTCGGGTTTGAATGTTTCGGGTTTGAATGTTTTCGGGTTTGAATGTTTTCGGGTTGAATGTTTTCGGGTTGAATGTTTCGGGTTTGAATGTTTCGGGTTTGAATGTTTTCGGGTTTGAATGTTTTCGGGTTTGAATGTTTTCGGGTTGAATGTTTTCGGGTTTGAATGTTTTCGGGTTTGAATGTTTTAGGGTTTGAATGTTTTGGGTTTGAATGTTTTCGGGTTTGAATGTTTCGGGTTTGAATGTTTTCGGGTTTGAATGTTTTCGGGTTTGAATGTTTTCGGGTT